>JAVLUX010000025.1:9602500-10802500 GCA_032164185.1 Moxostoma hubbsi | reverse complement strand
AGCTTGCTCTTTTCCCAGTTGACCTGAAGCCCCAAACGGCTGGGGTGCCTGAGCACCTAGTCTCTGTGAGTGCATAGCAACTCTCGGGAGTGGGCCAGAATGAGCCAGTCGTCGAGGTAATTGAGTATGCGGATGCCGGCTTATCGGAGCAGGGCAAGGGCTGCCTCTGTGACTTTCTTGTACTGATACGCCTGGCCATCGAACACAAACTGTAGGAAGGGTCAGTGTCAAGGCAGAATTGAGACGTGAAAGTACGCGTCCTTCAGGTCTACCGCTGCGAACCCATCTAGATGCCAGAAGCAAGTTAAGATGTGTTTTTGTGTGAGCATTTTGAATGGGAGTTTGTGCAAAGCCTGGTTGAAAACTAGCAAGTCCAAGATCGGTCGTAAGCCGCCGCCTTTCTTGGGTACGTTGAAGTAAGGGCTGTAGAAACCCTTCTTCATCTCGGTTGGGGGGACAGGCTCTATCGCGTCTTTGATTAGGAGAGTAGCGATTTCTGCCCTGATTTGGGATCAGGGCTACCCCCGTGCAGATCTTCCAGTGCCTTGGCCTGGTGGACTTGCAGGAGGGCCATGGCATGTAGGGCGGAAGCAGTGTGTCCAGTGGCATTGTGGGCTTTGGCAGTCAATGAAGACGTTGTCCTACAGGCCTTGGAGGGGAGTACAGGGCGACCCCACCAGGTGGTAGGGTTCTCGGGACACAGGTGAAGCACAACAGCCCTGTCCACCTGGGGAATCGCCGTGTACCAGTGGGCTGCTCCGCCGGATCAGCTAGTGGCTTTGTGACGTGTGGGGAGGGGCGTCCTCCATGAAGATGTCAGCTCATCATGCACCTCCGGGAAAAACTGTTGTGAGCTGTGAGCGGTGCCCAGACCCCAGGAACCAGTCATCCAACCGTGATGGCTGTGGGGAGTACAGTGGTTTCCAGTTCAGCCCCATGCTGGCGGTGGCCCGGGCAAGCATATCGGACATCTGCGCGTCAGCCTCAGCCTGGGTGTGCTGGCCCGAAGGCGGCAGCCCAGGGGAGTCATCAGCATCAGATGCCGTGCTCTCCGATGCAGTGGTGAGCTCATCCACCTCGAGCTCTAGAGGATAGGCAGGCTGGCTGTGAGGCGAGCCGCTGTTGCCTCAAGCACGGACGGGAGTCAACGAGCGGGGCTGGAGTGGCATGCTTTTTATTGAAAGCTAGCCGCGACTGCAACGTTGCCATGGTCATGCTCTTGCAGTGAGAATATGAACCATCCACAAATGCTGCTTCGGTGTGATCGCAACCCAGACACACGAGACAACGCCTGTGGCCATCTGAAGCGGATAGTACTCTACTGCATCCAGGAACTACACAGGGGCGGAAAGGCATCTTTATAAAGACACGTCCTGAAAAGGACATTCAACGCCAGCTGTGTAATGCTCTTTTTAGAGGAAAAAACTATTTTAGAGAAAATCACTTTTTTAAATAACTCTTTTAGTTTTTGCGCTGTTGAAGCGCCCATGGGCAAACTGCACTGCCGTGCAGAGAAGGAGAAGGCCACTGAATTGTGCCGTAGATCCAACAGCAGGCAAGCATCAGATGAACAGGAACGGGTGACTGCGTACACGGCCATCGGCTCCGAAGAAAATTTCTGAATGAACTCGACGTATTTCTCCACCTTTATACCCGTATGTCCAGTATGCAAATATTGTCTGCCTAATTCTCATTGGCCTTTTTCATAGATCAGAGGCATATTCAGTGCGCAAGAGTGATCGCTAGTGTCACTTCTTCGACACAACGTCGAAGTGAGCGACAGACGGGGAACCATAATTAACCCCCTGACCTCCTTTCAGCTCTAATAGTTGAGCTTCAGACTGATGGGGAGAAATAGGTTAAAATATTCCTAGCATTTTTAGACATCATCTATTTCCCTGTTTCTTTTTCTCACAGAACTGGATGACCTGGAATTTTGTTTTTATTTTTTGTTTTCACTTACATTCTTACACACTTTTTACCTACATTCACTTTTCTGGAATATTAGGTATAACTACAATTATTTTGTAGTCAAATGCAACTACTGTACATGCCTCTTTGCATTTAGTATATCACTCTGTCTAGAGCTGAAAATTGGTCAGACTATTTTGTGTGTCTTAAAATAGTCTGAACCCACCTATTGCGTGCATGTCATTTTTGAGGTAGATAATATTTGTATATACCAGTGCGTGTGTGTGTACACACACACACACACACACACACACACACACACACACACACACACATATATATATATATATATATATATATATATATATATATATATATGAGGATATATGACACCCGTGACTGGACCTCTGAAATTTCCATGTCTGGCCCCTGGATGGGACACGGAAGACATAAGTGGCCTACCGCATGCAGTGGTAGACACTATCACTCAGGTCAGGGCCCCCTCAACGAGGCGCCTCTATGGCCTGAAGTGGCATCTGTTTGCAAAGTGGTGTTCTTCCCAAGGCAAAGACCCCCAGAGATGCACAGTAGGATCAGTGCTTTCCTTCATGCAAGAGAAGTTGGAGGGACAGCTGTCCCCCTCCACCTTGAAAGTGTATGTGGCTGCAATATCTGCTCATCACGACGCAGTGGACGGTAAGTATTTAGGGAAGCATGATTTGATCATCAGGCACGAGGAGGTTATCCTGAGACCCAGACAGGGCAACATGCACAAGGTGCCCATGACCCCTTTCAGGGATTAGGTGGTGAACCTGCAAGCGCTGCCCCAGCAGGAGGCAGACCCAGCCTTGGCGTTGCTGTGTCCGGTGCGTGCTCTTCGCATCTACTTGGATCTCACGCAGAGCTTTAGAATCTCTGAGCAGCTCTTTGTCTGCTTCAAAGGACAGCGGAAAGGAAGTGCTGTCTCCAAACAGAGGATCGCTCACTGGGTCATCGATGCCATCACATATATTCTGCAAAATGGTTTCCCTGCTGGTAAAACACGTCTTCCTTGACATGAGGGCCCTCTGTCCTTGGTGTTTGTAGTAACTCCTCCCCTCCTTGGGTAGGACCTACCTCCGTGCCACTCTGAACAACATGCTTCCGCTTCGACCCGATAAGACTGTATGTTGTATTCCACTTAGGAGTCCCTCCCCCCTTTGAGGCTGAGTGTGGTCTCTGCGGTGTCCTCCTCTTTGGAGGGACACCCCCCAACATGGACTTTATATGGCCCCCAGCTGAACATTTTTTTCCTTTTTTGGTGGAGAACAATAGAGAGAAAGCTACGGCTGGGCCAGCCAGTCCTAAAACTGCTGAGCAGTTAGCCGCTCCCCAAGGTGTAGGGGATCGCTTCGCGCCTGCCTGTGTGTTGGGGGTAGTTACGTGATGGTTTGCTGTGTTGGCTACAAGGCACCCCTGGTGTCAACTCATCGAAACAACGTCAAGTGAGTGACAGATAGGGAATGTCATGGTTACTGTTCACTCTTGCCACAACACCGAACCAACCGCTGAAATGGCCGGTCTTTGGCTCGGCTCCTGAGTGTGAAACCTGAGTGTGTGTTTGCAAATGGCACTTCTTTTACACCGGTATGTCCAGGGGAGTGGCATGCCAATTCCACACAGCGATTCTCATTGGGGATATCTGGGCTCCTAAGAGTGTACCCATAGTGTCAACTCATCGACACAATGTCTCTCATTCCCTCCATCAGGGAACAGAGGTTACATCAGTAACCATGAGGTTTTTTTTTTTGTTTGTTTGTTTTTTTTTTGTTTTTTTTATATTTTTAAAATGTAAAAAAAAAAAAAAAAAATGAAATTTTGACCAGTGCATCAATTGTGGCTATACACGTGATATAATATAGATTTTTTGGTACATCTATGAATTAGAATTATTCTTTTAAAAACTTAACTTACATTTAGCCTGTTTCTCAAAAGGCCTAAAGGGGGTGTGGAAAGAGCAAAAGTTTGTACACATTAGTCTGAATAGGGCTTGAAACAGGAAATTGTCTACATTTTACTCTGCAGCCATCTGATGCAGAACCAGCTTACAGCATACACATTCGACAGTTCATGCAAGTAAATACTTTGCTTAAAATCATAGTAAAGTAGTATTAATGTTGTATACTTGAGTTATACCGTTGTTTTGATTATGTTTAGTTGAAACAAATACGTTTTGAAATGCATTCAAATTGCTAGTAATTCTCACATTAGATGTTAATATAATTTGTATATTATGTTATATTTAGATACAATTTCACAGAAATGTTGATTTAAAAGATGTCTTCACATGTATCACACTTGTATGGCTGTAGTTAATGAATATTTTGAAATTTCAAAGAATTTATACAATTTATTATTTCTAAATCCATAATGTATAACATACCAAATATATAAATCTTTTTACATGCATGAACAGTTAAGAACTAATTAAGGACTTACAGTATAGCTTTAGATGAAAAACATTGGATTATGAATTATTTATATGCTTGAATTCCACCGGGTCAAATTTTAACCACAAATGCAAGGGGAACATGCTGATTCTGAATGCAATAGGAGGGTTAAACTGTATGTATATACTGTACAGTATATACAGTACATAGTGTGAGTGTATATACATAATATATTTTACATATGCAATACTAAAACAGACAGCACTTATATATATATATATATATATATATATATATATATATATATATATATATATATATATATAAAATGACATAATAATATAGTAGTATAAATTCTAGATTAACATGCAATATTGTGCTTATTTGGAGTCTCTCGGTGACCCTAATCCCAATACCAAACCTAACCCTAACCTTTACCTGTGTAGCAGCAAATGCAAATCTTGATATAGTTTTGCACAACAGTATGTATGTACACAATAATTACAGAACATTGTATAAAATGCTTTTAATTTTAACATAAGTGCATAGTAGGTAATACACCTTATATAAAGTGTGACCAGATATTGTGTTTACTTTAAAAACTTCAATTAAGCAAAATATTTCAGCACTGAAAATCTATGCAGCATCCTACTGCTCTTCTGTTCTCATTGCTTAGAGATCAGGCGCATGTGATCATACAGAAACTAACCAGTCATTTTCCCAGTAATGACTTACAGGTAGGTGTGATGTGTGGTGATCTTGACATTGCTGTGCAAGGCTGTTGACACAGTAAGCATCTCATGGGCCCCTGGGGTGAAGATGTCCTTAGGTCTGATGATTTACTGCCACACATGCCTGCAAAAGTTTGTGCAGATGTATGTAATATTTCCTCTGCTAGCATAACAGGATCAGAATTATCTTTCATTAATGGACAAATATAACCAGTTCACTTTCCTACATGAATATTAATGGGCAGTAGATCAGTGAAAAGAGAGGTATATCTGCATGATATTTAAAGAAGGTGCGGAATGCATGTAAAAAGATATAAACATTTAATTTTATTTTATTATTTTATAGTTGGCTTCAGATACATTTTAAAAAGACCTTAAAGTGATAGTTCACTTGTTCAAAACCATATGACTTTCTCAATTCCGCATTTAAAAGCATAAACTATTTGCGCATTGATAAATGGAAAAAAAGAATAAATGTATGTATAATGATTGGATACATTCTTAGCAGCCATACCTTTCAACTTGATGCACTAAAGTATATCTCAGTGTCTGTTATACTGTAGGAGATCCTATTATTTGTTGATGTTTTCTCACGCACTTCTCTCTATAAGACCAAGAAAGGAACGAGCACACTTAAATTATTTATCATATACTCAACAGAGTATAGACACCCTTTCCTCAGTGTCTGGACTGATAAAAAAGACCAAAAGAGCTATTCTTAGAGCTTTAGTTCTAACTTCACTAACTGAGGTGAGGGTATCAGATACTCACAAATACCATATTCTAAGCTACGAATTGCAGGGTGATCAGTGCTGCTCCGCACATCCAAATGAGACATGACATTTTCTTAACAGGCTTACTTTTAGCGATTAACGATTAATAATCGGCATACATAAATTGTCAGGCTAGAGTGTAATCGTTGGAGTCTAATTAGTTTAAAGGGCATTTGGTTGTCACTCATCTTTACAAAGCATTCTAAATATGAGTGAATGTCAGCAGTATCTCAAGGTTTATTGTTTTAAAGGACCATTGTGTAACCCTATTAATTTACAGCAGGAATCTTATGTATATTTCTGAGTTGTCTGTTGTTTTTCTTCACTTTGTGTTCCGCATTATTGCCCATCTGTTTAGTAGGAATGTGAAGAATATAGATTTACGCTTTCAACATATTCTTCCCCTTCAAATGTGTAAGTATAACTATGTTACCTTGTCAATCTCTGCATGTGTCTATGTATTCACCTGACAGAGATATATTGTGCTCTCCAGGAATTTTGATAGAATTCGTCTCAAAACAAACAGAAGCTGTGAGTATATCCAGCACACCGTAACATTTTTTCAAGGAGGAGTGATTTACAAAGATGATCCTCAAACTACTTTCTTATGCAGTGGGTTTATTGGAAAACGTCCTCTAAAATGATGTTTGCAGATACACAGCTGGGCTGAAATGCATTAAATGTCATTTATAGGCACAGACAAGAATGACAGCTCCAAGCCATGCTCTGTCCCTGTTAATTAAAGTGAGGACAGCTTCTAGACACTGCCACAGGTTTGTCAGAATGCCACAGAGAATGATAATAGTGCACATAAATCTATGTAGCTGGAAGGTCTTAAGTAGACATAATACCAGACGAATCTAATGTAAACAAAAATGTAAGGTCCCAGTCAATATTGCAGTGAACTTCCTCCATTTGCTACACTGTGAAGCATGTTAGTTATAAATATGGGTCTTTCATTAATTCACAGTATGCCCACCTCTTCAAACACATCTACACCAATAGAGTGCTGTCAGGCTGTGTATCACATTGACACTAGTCCAAAAATCTTCCAGGAAAGATGAGAGATAAGATAGATGTATGGAATAAATAATGTGCCATTTGGATTTTTGAGCCTATTTACCAATCACACTAATTACTTCTGGAGTTTGCATCAGGGCAGAATACGCAACTTACGCTACAAAGAGGTGGTGGCTCTTGTTCAGTCATGATCTGGCGTTGGCACCATTTCACAGCAGACCCTTCCTTTTCTAACTGTGAACTGTGAGTTGTGATTGGTCAAGAAGGAGATTGATTACATACAGGGTTGATTGCTCTTTCTGAGTACCCCGGATGTCAAATTTACCCGAATCTGAATATAAAACCTGAATAAATGTATTAAAAAAATAAGATGAATTTGTGCCACATACAATTTAATTTCAGGTTTAATATGATTAATGTTAAAGTAAATATGTTCAAATCCCAATGGCAAATAATTCATTCCATAGATATTTAAAATCAAACAGAGGTATGACCACATTTGTTGTGACAAATGTTGGAATGAGAGAGACTAGTATAGTAACATGATCAAATGACATTTCAATGATGTCATCACTGAAAATTATTCATGACAGAGATGAGCCTGATGCCACACTAAATTTGACTCTTGCCTGTGCACATCTCAATTGCTGAACATTGCTTATTGTGCATGGATAATGAATGAATGGTGCAATCATGACAGCTATGCATTTCAATGCAACAACATACATTTAATTCCTTTCTTACCTAGAAATGTCTGTTGTTTAGTGAAAGTTATATAGTTATACACTGTGAAAATATGTAATGATCAGCCCTCAAATATTGTCACTAGTAGGAAAGGTACTACAGGCTGAATGGCTTTAAAATTATTGTTGAAACCCAACTGGTATGCTGTAAGCAACTGGTCTAGGTAGACATTTCTCATAGCACACACATTTATTAAATTATTGCATTTTGTTAACTTTGTTGGTCTTTTTGTTAAATAGACAAGGGTCCTAATTAAAACAATACGCTGCCACAACATGATTGCCATTTAATTCATCTTCTAGAAGCATTTGGCCATACTCCAGCAGTGCATCTTTATAAGCATTTACTTCCACCAGCCACTTGGCTGGTGTTCAAATTCACACAACAAGGGAGATGACATCAAATCATATAAGTGATAAATAGGCTTTTGGGTATCTGAAATATGGACAGCTGCAGGTTTTATGCATAAAATATATTAAAAAAGCAACAGATCTATCTATCTATCTCTATCTATCTATCTATCTATCTATCTATCTATCTATCTATCTATCTATCTATCTATCTATCTATCTATCTATCTATCTATCTATCTATCATCTATCTATCTATCTATCTGTCTGTCTGTCTGTCTGTCTAGAAATGGTGCTATTGCATCAAGTGCAATCAGATGTGAAAGCATATCAGTCATTTATTTTCATATACATTAAAGAGTGATTCAATCAAAACACCTTATCAGATGTGGAGCATTACCAAATGGCCTGATGCACTAACAAGTTCAAACATGATGTTTAACACCCTGCCAATCAAGCCTTTGGCTTTTCAGAATTTGACAGACATTCCTCACAGCGACAAGACACATCACCAACACAGTCCATTTGAGTCTGTTTAAAACAGATGCCCTTTAATAAATAAATATATAAAAACTAAATAAAAAAAGCTTGCAGCTGTTTCCTAATTCCCTCACTGTTGCAACATCTTACATAGGGCTATAGTTAGTCATTTTTGGAAAAGCAAATTCCTTCTTTTTAATAATATATGTCCCTTTACTCTGGTTCAGTTTGCAGTAATTTCATTTCAGAAGCAGTTTTGGACAGTAATGAAGACTGATTGTGAGAAATTTTGAAAGATCGTGTAAGCTTTGGGATTTCCATTTCCTTTATGCTTTAGGGAGCGTAAATGTTAAAATGTATTTAACATTGTATGTGTTTTTGTGCAAGAAGAATATAAAAGGTGATACATGTTTGTGTTTAGTCTTTTGTTTTGTTGAGATTTGAAGAATTTCAATGATGATGGATTTTTACAGGTAACTATCAAGGTGTAGAGTGGAGCTTGAACTAACAGTAAGGACAGGTACTGTAGATGTCACACATGAAATTGTTTGCTGGCTTTATTGAGTAATTGCTGTGCTGTGTAAAAGTACCATTGTATAGTTACTAAACTACACTCTTTAGTGCTTCCTACCAGCATGAATTTGGTATGCTAACATTCACTTTCACTTTCAAGTTTGTACATCAAGAAATAAAAGTTATATTTGTGTTACATTGACACGTAATTTTGTTGGGTTTGCCCAATCCAACTAGGTTTTTCTAAACAAAGTGTTTTGAATTTTAAGTTAAGAAAACTCATTTTAAACACATGGATCCACTATCTATGATTGAATTTATTTCAGCCAATGAGCATTTTTTTTTAAATCATTTTTGAGTGCCCAAAACAATAGAGAATGTTCTTATTTACATATGTTAATTGTGCTCTCATGATCCCATAATTGAAAACATCCTTTTTTTGCGTGAGAAAGCATAATCTTTATGGTCACACCTAAATCCTCAAAACTATAAAATTGAACTTATTGACAGTATCCAATATCTTACTTCCATTATTACCATGCAGCCTAAAGCAGTAGTTCTAAACTGGGTTTGCTTCAGCACCCAGATTTTATTTTGGACATCAAATGGCAACCCATCATGACACAAAATTTTTTTCTCAGTTATTTATTTTAGTTTTTTCATACAAAAAGTAAACAAAATGTCCTTTAATTAAACATTGAATTGTATTAATATTACCTATTTATTTTACTATCCTAACTAGGTATTATATTGTTAGATTAATTTTATTGCATTTAACATTGTTTATCCAGCTGTCAACGACTGTATCATTTAAGAACCACTGGTCTAAATGTTTGCATTATGTATATACATTTTTATCCTATTTTCATCTCAAGCATTATTTAAATACATTCTCAATGTCACGTTGGTATTTTTGGATTATTTTTATCTATACATTGTTCAGTATTGTATGTCCTCCAAACCTCTGTGCCAAAGTCCAATGCTCAGTTTGAAAAAATTTGGAAAACAAAGGTATTATTTTTTTTTAGTACTGTATATCATCCAAGTCGGTAAATGAAAAATATACAGTGGATTAGGTTTTAGAGGTGACTCTTCTTCAAAACAGTCCAGACATGAGGACAGCAGTAGTATTCACCACTGTCATTCATGTTGCAGAGGTGACTGAATTTTTATTTTAGAGTGACTAACTTTGACTTGTCAGATTCCAGCAACCTGTCATTATTTCAAATGTGTCTGCAGGGTCTCTACGGCTACCTGTTAAAACTCAGACTGGAGTCCTGTATAATTTTCCCATCTTCCCTTCTCCCTCTGTGCTAAATTGCATTGGAAGATGGATTTTTGGCAACCGAGGCTGTCAGGTTTCAACCAGGGAAGACTTTATGCACTGGTACACCCACTATGAAAGTGAATTCTGCAGGGATGTAGCAGAATCAAAGTCTTGAGTCAAGTGCTGCCACTCCAGTAAGGCTTTGGCCATTTTTCTTTGTTAGGTTGTTAGACTGCTAACAACAACGTGGATGCTTTGGGTATTTCTCTGTTGCTGAGTTATGTAAATGCCTCTTGGTTTTTCTCCAATGGGATTGGCGTGATCATCAGATTAGGGGGTTGGGAGGAACAAACAGAAAAGGAACACTTGCCTTCGGAATGAAAGAAAGGCCTTGTAATGAATGCTAAATTAGTTTTCTTCAAAGCATGCACTCCAGACTAACCTGAAACATTGCAGGCATTGGTTCATTATGAAATGCCGAGGATATGTGACTAAAACTTAATTTCACTTGTTTGCAAGCCCGAGATTTTGTTGTGGGAGTGTGGTGCAGCATGGCCAGGCAATGATTTTTTATGCTCTTATTTTGTAAAACCATTTATGTTTGGCATGATTGAAAAAAAAAATGTTTTGTGCTGTTCTTTGCAAAGTGCCTTTCACACTAGGAGGAACAGTATATATTTTAGTATTTTGTATCCTAAGCTTTTTTAGTATAAGTGTTGTGCATCACTAAAAATTTGTATTTTTATTTTTGCCAACGTGTTCCCTGAAAGGCTCCTTGAAAGCGACTCAGGCATGTTCCTTTGCATGGGTCCACAATCTGCCATTCACCATTGGAGAAGATTATTCCTTTGTGCTGAAGTTCCCATTCTGTGAACATGAGCTTCCTGCGGATACACCAGATGGTATCAATCAGCAATATTTGAGTTCTGTTCCCAAACTTTTTTTCTGGGATGTGATATAATTTTTTTCATTCATATTAAACCATCTGTATAATATTACATATTCCCAACTGTATATTGCCATAAGCACTTCCAATAGTATTTCTGTTACTATCATCTTCTGCATGACATGTATTCATAAACATACAGTATATGTTCTATTCATTTCGTTTGATAGCTTAATTTCAACAGACAAGTCATCTGTGTTCTGTGAACTCAAGAACTGTTGTGACCAATCATCAGTTCCCCGTCTGTCGCTCACTTCGACATTGTGTCGAAGAAGTGACACTAGGGGTCTCTCTTGATCGCCGAATATGCCTCTGATCTATGAAAAAAGGCCAATGAGAAGTTGGCAGACAGTATTTGCATACCCTGCCCCCGAACATATGGGTATAAAAGCGGGGAAATATGTTGAGTTCATTCAGAAATTTTCTTCGGAGCCGATGGTCGTGCATGCAGTCAGCTGCGAGTCACACACCTGTTCTGCCTGCTGTTGGATCTACGACGCACTTCAGTGGCTTCTCTCCTTCTCTGCACGGCAGTGCAGATTGCCCCAGGGCAATTCGACAGCGCAGAAAGCTTAAAAGAGTTTATTTAAAAGAGTGATTTTCTCTATAAAAGATTATTTTCTTCTAAAAGAGCATTTTCACAGCGGTGTTGAACGTCCTTTTCAGGACGCGTCTTTATAAAGGTGCCATTCCGCACATGTGTAGTTCCTAGATGCGGTAGAGGCATTGTCTCGTGTGTCTGGGCAGTGATCACACCGAGTCAGCATTTGTGGATGGTTCATTTTCTCACTGTGAGACCATGACCATGACCATGGCAACGTTGCGGTTGAGGCTTGCTTTTCAAGAGGCGACTCAAGTCGTTGCGCACCACTCACATCCCGGGGTTAACTCAATGTGGTAGTGGACGCGCTGTCATGACAACGCTTGCCCGATGAAGAGTGGAGGCTCCACCCCCAGTCGGTCCAGCTGATTTGTCCAACCTCGTACTCCTCACGACAGCCCGTCCCTGGCGAATTCCCCTGAGGAAAGACCTTCTTTTTCAGGGACGGGGCACACTCTGGCATCCGCACCCAGACCACTGGAACCTCCACGTCTTGCCCCTGGATGGAACGCGGAAGATATATCTGGTCTACCACCTGCCGTTGTAGACACAATCAACCAAGCCAGAGCCCCCTCTACCAGGCAACTTTGCGCTCTGAAGTGGTACTTGATTGAAATTTGGTGTTCTTCCCGGGCTGAAGACCCATAGAGGTGCGTATTTCTGCAGGAGAGGCTGGAGGGGAGGCTCTCCCCTTCCACCTTGAAGGTGTATGTTGCTGCTATCACGGCCCACCATGACGCAGTAGACAGCAAGTCTTTGGGTAGGCATGATTTAATCATCAGGTTCCAGGCCTGTTCCCCTCCTGGGATCTCTCGATGGTCCTCACGGGCCTTCAGAGACCCCCCTTTGAGCCGCTAGAATCAGTTGGACTCAGGGCCCTCTCTCTAAAGACGGCCCTGCTGATCGCACTCGCCTCCATCTAGAGGGTAGGGACCTGCAAGCGTTCTCTGTCAGCGACACTTCCCTGGATTTCGGTCCAGCAGACACGTATGTGATCCTAAGACCGCTACCGGGCTACGTGCCCAAGGTTCCTACTATGCCCTTTAGAGATCATGTAGTGAACCTGCAAGCGCTGCGCCGGGAGGAGGCAGACCCAGCCCCGTCGTTGCTGTGTCCTGTATGTGCTTTGCGTACCTACTTGGACCGCACTCAGAGCTTTAGACGTTCTGAGCAGCTCTTTGTCTGCTTTGTTGGACAGCGGAAAGGGAACGCTGTCTCCAAACAGAGGCTCTCCCACTGGGTGGTGGACGCCATTTCATTGAGCTATCACATCCAGTCCATGCCCCCCCCCCCCCCCCCCCCCCCTTACGGGTCCGAGCACACTCAACAAGGAGTGTTGCGTCCTCGTGGGCACTGGCCAGAGGCACCTCTCTGGCAGACATATGTAGTGCTCAAGAGAGACCCCAAATGTTGCTTCTTCGACACAACGTCTCTTTCACTCCATCAGGGAACAGAGGTTACATATGTAACCTAGACGTTTGATTTGCAAACTGGTCGGAGTAGTTCTTTGCAAAGCACATGTGCTCATGCAGTCTGTGTAAGACCATTGAGACACGCTGAACTAAATGCACTTTCAAATGCACATACAAGATGCAATTGGCCCTAGCTGTTTACAAACCTGATGGTCTAAATGTATTCATCACTGTATGTTAGCCACAGAACATGAGGAACACAGAAACCATGAAGGACTCTTCTAAGATGTTGTAGAATAATTACAGTGGGAGTTTTTACCACATGATTTTGCTATCACATGCTTTTGGTTCTTTCTACAGGACTGGTAGCACCGAGTAGTATTTACTCAATTTGTTACCCGCATGCCGACAAGTCATTTGTCGGCTGCTTCGAAATGCTCACATTTGTGCATATGTCTGGGTGTGCTGTAGAGTGTGCTTATGTTGAGTTACTACCTATATATTTTCCTGGAATCATCCCAGTTTTTGGCCATGTGTTCTGGAAAAATGTATTTCCATTCACAAAATGTCCCAGAATTTGAAAATTTTCCTGAAGATTTTGCTTTTATGAGCACTTGTTTATGTGCACAATATTCAAGAAGAAAATATGAACTATAAATATTAATATTTATTGTTTCCAATATTACCTATATACGACTTAAACATGTCTTTAAAAATAACAACATGAATGGGTCGGATTTTAATTTGTAGTACTTTTACTTTTTGATACTTAGTATTTTTAAAACAACTTTTTACTTTCACAGTAGTTGTATTTTAATGGATGACTTTTACCTTTACTTTAAAATAAATTTGTGTGGTATCTGTCCTTAAGTATGGTAATTGAGTACTTTTTCCACCACTGCAGTACATTACTAAGATTAAATTATACGGTAATCATGATGTTCCTGAAGGTCATGAATTGGCCAAAGCTTCCACCTCAAATCCACATCCAGATGCCATACCTGCTGCAAATAGCTTCAACAGCTGCCAGCATGTCAGATGGATGCGGCTCGAGGAGGAGCTCAACAGAGGGAAAAGATGGAGCAATCGATCTCTTTGCCTTCAGATGCACATGATTGCTTCTCCAGCCTACCTAAGTGGAGCATGTGACGTGATTCAACAATCAGCTGCATTACCCCAGAGAAATATGAACCTCCCTCACACACATGACTCAAACGTCTGGGATACGGCTTTGCTTACCTTTGTCACCACCTGAAAAAGCCACACAGATCACTGGAAGCATCTGTTGCAGGACTAACCATGACTGATATGTCATGCAGGCAATATGCAGCCTAATCTTTTGGATGTGAAGAGGAAAAAAAATGCTTTGCATCCAAGAGAAAACTGGTTGAGAAACATTCTAGGTTCCAAACAAGTTAAGATCAATCGAAAGAACTTGGTGATTACCATAAAAGTTAGTTTCGACTTTTCCCTCCTTTTCTTTATAAAGAGCAAATATTATTGTTACAGTGAGGCACTTTTAAAGGAAGTGAATGGGTCTAATTGCTGAAGGATTTAAAAGCAGAAATGTGAAGCATATAATTTTGTAATAGTACTTGCATGAATTCTTCTATTAAATAATACTTGTGTATTATTTTAGCTGCACAGTTGTACTGGTTGTTTTTGCAGGATTACAGGATTTAGTGTTACCTCGCCATGTGTGTTAATCAACATAATACTACTGTTACATCCTGGATGTGTATTATGGTGTTTGCGCCGTCTTGTGTTCTGCATGTGCTGTTTGTCTCTTTTTGCGCAGATGCGTTCCAGTTTACATGCCTGTAAACAAGGGATTGGCGGATCAGTTGGCACATGTTTTTTTTTTAAAACTGCATCACCTCTAAATAAAGAGCTCGCTCCAAATTTGGGCAATGTGTCTGAGAGCACCAATGGATTCTCTCTCCAGGCGGCAGACCAGATGTGCTTCAGTATAAGCCAGTGTTTGATACTTTGATGTCTTGTGTGTTCTCTGCAACTACTATTGAAACTTAATTTGAGAAGTCAGAGAAAAGGGATGATCTGCCGTTTATTTTGCTGAGACTGTTTTGCGATTTGTAAAGAAAGACTTGTGTATTTTTGTTTTCATTTGCTTTAGGATATTTATATTCTGAGCTTTTGTTGAGTTGTTTTTGGTTTATTTCTTTGGCCATTGGCCACCCTGAAGCATTGCTCCGCTTATTCCTATTTAAAACAATAAATTCTAATTCTCTATAACCCTGTGTTATCTTCCTTTGGTCTGACGCCTGGGCTGGTTATCAACCAAGAACCTCTTATTGCACCCTTACCCCCTAGACATTGTGTAAAACTACAAATGCTGTCACTTGAACTTAACTTGTATTGAACCTGTAATACTCCCTTAAAAGAGAATAGAAATTTGTAATCCTCAGATGCATGGTGTCCACTAAAATTGACACCATTTATAACCATTCAGGGTGTGGTGTCACATCCATACCACCATGTGTTATTACTTTTGACCCTTACTCATAGTTCTATATGACTGTATTGCTTTTAAGTCATTGCATTTTTATTTAGGACAACATAACTTCAAAATGGCTGTTAAAACGGGCAATATATATATATATATATATATATATATATATGTGCATGTATGTATGGTAAGAAATGCTGCAAGCTTAGTTTCCAAGTGTTGTCCATGTAGAGACAGTGTTTCTGAGCATTCCCTTACAATTTAAGGAAAATATGCAACACAATTTTAATTAACTCAGCAGGTGTACTCCATCTAGAATTAACCACAGAGGTCGCTTGCCCATACACATCAACTGCAAAAAAATAAATAAATAAATAAATAAAAATAAAAAAAAATCCTATTATTGATGATCAAATTCGGAGCCAAATCTAATTATACATTTCTTGGTTGTTCTTGAACAAAAAAAGTTTCATGATAATGCAAATGACTACTCTATGGCATCTTACTGTATTAGGCTATTGCTTTATGAGTTTAGATGTTTATTTGATTTTCTACAAGTAACTATTACTTTGGTCTTGATAACATCTGCGAGTAATTAGGCATACAAGGTTGCTGTAATTAAGCAAGCCACTGGAGATAGAACTGATAACATTATTTATAGGTCCATCACTGCTGCCGAGCTGGCCACCTCACTGGCTGGTTTAAGCAATCCATCATAATTAAAAGTTTAAAAAAAAAGAAAGAAAAAAAAAAAAAAAAAACTCCAAAACATTTTCAATTTAATTGAATTGTATTTTTATTTTTATTTTTTTTGCCATTTATGATGTAAACATGAAAATAAATAAATAAATACATACAAAAACCTTGGGTAAATTCTCGGTTTCCAATTAAAATTAAGTCATAGATAATAGTAAAACCACATACATGCTCTAAATGTGTACATGATTTCAAAGGCAGACAGACAGCAGGAGCCCATGTATCTCTCATAAAGAATTTATTCTGAAAAGCAGGGTATAAACTTAACATTTGTTTGGCCTTCAGTTTTAGTCATTGTGGTGTTTCTTCCTAAAGGGAAATGCACCTGGAGCCAAGTCTGCCTACCTGGAGGCAAGCCCAGGGCATAAGACGGTGTAAGCAATATCAATGGAAAAAAAAAGACACAGACCTTACGTCCTGAAAGACAATCAGTGCATATTTCTCAACCCAAAGTCATCTACCAAATACACTGCTGATCTTAATTTTGCAGTCCCCATTTTAAGGTACATACAGACTCAGAGGGGAATTCACTAAGAATTATGTGTGCTTGCTGATTGCCTCATGTGTTTGCATGGACTCTCTCTGCTGTTTTAGCACCTGATTCACTAAAGGAATTATGCAAATGTAATAGTAGTGAAAACAGGTAGGACTGAATGCAATTTGCACTGAGCAATTCCGTTCTTGCAGGTGAGTTCTGAATGCTACAGTAGGTTGTGGAGGATGCAGTAAACTACCACAGCAAACCAGGAACCTGAATCGTCTCTTTAAAACACAGACTCGTATGGATATATAGGCAGTTATACTATACACAACCTTCTCTTCTTAATAAAATTCTGTTTACCTACTGATTTTCGTGGGCAGTGACAGCAGGACATTAACTGCACCAAGCAAACATCGTGGGGTTTTGTGGATAATGAGAAATCTATAATAAGCTAGATTTAAATAGAAAGGAGGCGTGTTTCCACTAAAATGAATGAAAATCACTTAATTTAAAATATGCATTTAACACCTGGTTAAGCTGCATTGCAGGTAATTAGTGATTTTTTTTTTATATATAATTAGTGCATGGTTTTTGCACTAAAATACCATGCACAAAAAGGGAGCACAACTGTTTAGTCCATTTAGTTTCAGAAGTTGTTATTGTATCAGGGAAAGCTGAGACTTTAGTATCAGTACAAGCCTAATTTGACAAGTGCTGATTTCTTGGTAGTGGGAACCTTTTTGATTTGCTTTGCATTGTCACATTTACAATTGTGCTGTGCTAAAAAAACACTGAAAGGCTTGGATGAGTTTAATAAGCTTTGCACATACTGCATTGTAAGCCAAACTTATAAAGACAGGGTTTCAAATTTTTTCATTCTGCTATCTTTGTGCAAAATACTTAAATCAGACGTACTCTCTCAGTCATCATCATAATCTAATTTTATTAATTTTTGCCTGAAATTTTGGAGAACATGCAGTAGTAATTAGTGTAGACACTCATTCCAGGTTTTAAGCAGAATCCTAAAGGGAATGGGTTTGCTTTAGTGTAACATCGCAGCAGTTCTTTCATTCACTGTTTCAAAGAGGATTACATGATGAGAAAGTCATTAAAACACAAGTCAAGTTCAAGCATTAAGGTGACATTAAAAAGTTAGAATGTAGAATGTAGTTGTGTAGCTTCTTTTTTTAACTACTTTAAATCATGAGTAGCTTGAAGCTTGAGGAGCTTCAATTTCAAAACAGATTCCCCAACACTTATTCATTTATTGTATTTACAATGTTACTAACTCTCCAGGCATTAGTCAAGGCTATTTTCTTTTTTGCTCTCATTTGTCATGAATGATGGGATTCAGTGAGGTCCTCTCAGTAATAGACGGACCTTATCTTGAATCTTTACAAAGAGGGCTTCCCTTTGTGAAATCGCACTGGGTGTGCCTTTTCATTCTGAGCTTATCTATTTGTTTTCACTCATTTTCCTGAAACGGCAGTAAAAAGAAAGTGACAGCACTAAACGAGTAGTCCTGTCTCTCGATCCCATCACATTCTTCTTTGAGAGTGATGTGTGAAACTGGCATGCCAAGACTCTGACAAGCAAGAAATTATCTTTCACATTCACTTCCATATACATTGTCTGTTCTCAATACATGTTTTTATATAATTATTGTAAATTGGAAGTGTAAATTGAATAAATAAAATGGAAGTAAAAAAAAAATTATCAAACACTCTGTAATTGTAAATTGAACCATTTTTAACAATCCACACTCTCAAAGGTCTGTGGTTTGTACAAGTTTTGACTACGTTGTGTTCGATAAAATATTTTAATGGTAGAAGGCACTTAAACCTGAAATAAGTGTCATAAGAAGTTTTTCAAGGTTTTATAGACTGCTGTTTTTTTTCTTGTGTTGATGTATTTCCATTGAAACAGGAAGTTGTGGTGGGGGATATAATATTGGGTTCATCCTTTTTTATAAATAGCCAATACCCTTATATTTTACTATATGTGACAACCATTAACATGACTTGCACTTGCTATTGCTTGTCAAAATTTGGTGGTATTAAAGCAAGGGAAATTTCAAATCTAGAGTGCATTTGATTGGACAAAATGAGTCAGTGTTATTTGAGTCATCAATATTTGTGGCCCATTTTCCTGGAAGAGAAAGGGCCCTATTTTAAGATGGATATCGTTTAAGTGCAGCACTATGTGATATGTCATGCACGCAAAGTCAAAGTGTATAACCACAAATTTGTATATTTTCGTTCAAGCATGTGCAAAGTGCTAATGGGCTGGGTCAATTACAATTTAATTCTGAGGTCCTTTACCTGTTATTACACCATATGCACTCTATTATATTCCCCTGTCAAGCAAAATATACATTTTTATTTTTTATCGATATAAATGAAGACAGCCTATACATAAGAATTTGGTAGTGTAAATGGGCTGTATGCAATGCATTACAATAATAGATATATGGACTCTCTCTCCTGATTTATCTGCTTTTTGTGAAGCGACACTAGGGGACTTCTTTGAAGTTCTCAGTTACCTCTGATCTTGAAAAGGCCAATGAGAAATTGGCAGACAGAATTTTCATGTCTCTCCCCCAGACATACGGGTATAAAAAGAGGGAATCATGCATCTGTCCATTCAGGTTTTGCACCGAGGAGCCGAGAATAAGGTTCGGCCATAGCAGTGGCTCGGTTCAGCATCATGGCCAGGGGGACACAATGTCTCGTTCCCTCCATCAGGGAAAGTAGGTTACAAAAGTAACCTAGACGTTGCCATCTGTCACTCACTTCAACGTTGTGTCATATGAAGCGACACGGAACAGTGTATGTGCGCTGCTGATGCAGGTGCGGGCAGGCAGTTGCGTGCCAAAGTGACCAGGGCATAAGACAGGCTGAGTCAGACTGCACGTACCCTTCCCCAATGCCCCATAAAATCGTCATAAACATTTTAGGTTCCCGGCACCCCAAAGGGGGGAACAAAACGATGTGCCAAGCATGGGAGCAGGCCACGCCAGCTGCGCCTTTTCTCTCTCTATGTTTCTCACATAGAGTTAAAAGGCTGGGGCCATCTTATCGCTATCACACACATAGGGGAAGGCATTCTTTTCCAACTGCTATTCTTTCAGGGGGAAGATCCCACGGAGACCAACACCTGCCCAGGCTGGGGGGAGGTAAAGTGTGGCGAAATACGTCACAAGGGTTTTCAGACCACATGTGGGAATGGTGCGGTGGTAGATCCTACCTGCTGCGAGGGATGAGTTGCTACAAACACGATGACTGGGGGGAGTGGGGACTGCCCAATGGAGACACATGGCTGCCCATAGGGGGACCGTACCACGGAAAATACACACAGGGGGATTAATCCACAAGGGCCTATCCCGTGGAGCACATATTCCAGAACAGAGTAATTTAAGTACACATAGGGTGTCTGGTCAGGAATTCCTCCACTGAATTTGCGGACCAGAGGGCAAGGGAGGAAGAACATACAGGGAGCGCAAATCTAGTGGACTCTCCTGGGGAAAGAGCACATGTGATCACCTCAGTGGAGGGAAAATGTGCTATGTGCAAGCGGGACACCTGATCAGATGTTCCGCATTCCCGAGTTCTTCGTGCTCGGACCTGAGAGAACACAGGATGAGACCAATTCAACCCTGAGATTATAGAATCTTGTAAAGGTATTGGGTGTTGCCCAACCCGCAGCTCTGCATATGTCTGCTAGGGAAGTGATGTTGGCCATGCCCTTGAGGATGCCACACTTCTTGTTGAGTGTGCTCAAACCCGCAAGGGGCGGGCACGGCTTGGGTGTGATGGGGGCATGGGTGTGGTGCCAATGCGATGGCATCAGCGACCCAGTGGGAAAACCTCTGTTCCAGCATTCCCTTTCTGCTGTCGACCAAAGCAGACAAAGAGCTGCTCAGAACATCTAAAGCTCTGTGTGTTGTCCATAGGTACACAAAGCACGCACTAGACACAGCAACGACAAGGCTGGGTCTGCCTCCTCCCGGGGCAGCGCTTGCAGGTTGACTACCTGGTCCCTGAAGGGAGTCATAGGAACCTTGGGCATGTAGCTCGGTCGCAGTCTTAGGATAACGTGGGTGTCTTCCAGACCGAACTCCAGGCAGGTGTCGCTGACAGAGAACGCTTGCAGGTCCCCAACCCTCTTGATGGAAGCGAGCGTGATCAGGAGGGCTGTCTTCAAGGAGAGGACTTTCAGCTTGACTTATTCTAGCAGCTCGAAGGGGGGTCTCTGAAGGCCTCAAAGGACCACAGAGAGATCCCATGAGGGGAACAGGCATGGCCTGGGAGGGTTCAGCCTCCGGGAGCCTCTAAGGAAACTGATAATCAGATCGTGCCTCCCTAGACACTTACTGTCCACTGCATCGTAGTGAGCCAATATGGCGGCTACATAAACCTTCAAGGTGGAGGGGGACAACCTCCCCTCAAGACTCTCTAGCTGAAATGAGAGAACTGACCCGACTGCACATCTCTGCGGGTCTTCAGATCGGGAAGAACACTAATTTGCAAAGAAGCACCACTTTAGGGGGGGAAATGTTTACTCGCGCAGCACCCAGGGCCAGCTGTATGCCAGCGCGTCTGTCCCGAGGGGAGCTTCTGTTAGGGAGCACCAGAGTGGGCAGTAGGAGGTCTATTGGGAAGCGAACAGGACTACCTGTGCTTTGCCAAACTGTTCCCAAATCATCTAGACTGACTGGGGGTGAAGCCTCCACTCTACACTAAGTGTACCTTGTTGTGACAGCGTGTCCACTGCCGTGTTGATGTTTCCCCGGATGTGAGTTGCGCACAATGACCTGAGTCATTGCTGGCTCCAAAGGAGGAGATGGCGGGTGAGTTGAGACATATAATGAGAGCACACGCCACCATGTCGATTTATGTACACTATGGTAGCGGTGCTGTCTGATTGGATCAAGATGTGCTTGCCCCGTATTAGTGGGAGAAACCACCACAGGACAAGGATTACAGCCAGCAACTCTAGGCAGTTGATGTGCTAAACCAGCCTGGGCCCCGTCCAGGAGCCAGCGGCTGCGTGCCCGTTACACATGGCATCCTGTTTGGAGGCATCTGTGGTGACCAGAACATGTCAGGACACCTGCTGTAGGGGGACACCTGTCCGCTGAAAATAGAGGTCTGTCCAGGGGTTGAAATTCTGGCGGCAGGCGAGGGTGATGAACACACAGTACATGCTGTGGCGCCATGCCCATCTCGGGACTCGAGTCTGAAGCCAGTGCTTAAGCGGTCTCATGTGCATCAAACCCAGTAGCGTGACCACCACACAGGCTGCCATATGCCCCCAGGAGCCTCTGGAATAGAATAGCCGCTGTGGCTGGCTTGAATAAGGTGAGGCTCGTTGGTGAGGTGCACTGTCATTGAGACTGAGTCTAACTCCATGTCGAGAAAAGAGACGCTCTGAACCGGGGTGAGCTTGCTCTTTTCCCAGTTGACCTGAAGCCTTAGACGGCTGAGGTGCCTGAGCACCTGGTCTATGTGGGCACATAGAGACTATCGAGAGTGGGCTAGGATGAGCCAGTCGTCAAGGTAATTGAGTATGCGAATGCCCACTTCCCTTAGCGGGGCAAGGGCTGCCTCTGCAACCTTTGTGAAGACGTGAAGATTTTGTACTGATACGCCTGGCTGTCAACCGCAAACCGTAGGAAGGGTCAGTATCGAGGCAAGATAGAGACTTTGTGCCTTTGCGTGAGCATTTTGAACAGGAGTTTGTGTAAGACCCAGTTGAAAACCCACCTGACTTTTGAAACCCTTCTTCATCATGGTTGGAGAATCAGGCTCTGTCGCATCTTTGAGTAAAAGAGTCGTGATCTCTACAAGCAGGGTGTTGACGTCTTCACCATGTGCGAGGTAAAGCGGACGCCGCCGCTGAACTGAATTGCATAGCCGAGTTGGATGGTCCTGTCCAGCCAGCGTGATGGGTTGGGAAGTGAGAGCCACGAGTCCAAGCTCCGTGCAAGGGGCACTAAGGGTACGATTGTTTTTGACATACCTGACGAGGCTTTGCAGCGGGGCAGGTAGTGTGGCATCAGGAGGCGAAGGCACGTCCTGAGGCTTTGGTGCTGAGAGAAGACTCGAACACTTACATTGCTCCACATACCTGGCAGGTTAGTGACTGAGGAGGAGGTCCCATATAGGCATCCTCTGGACTCGTCAGAACTGGCCGGCCATGGGGCTGCAGTCGTGGTTACAGAGGCGAGAGGTCCACGTTTGGGGTGCTGGGACTGATGGAGTGCGGCACTGGGTTGCCGTGGGAATGACATATGCAGGCCAGGTGACCCAGGGAAAGAGGAAATTGCTCTATTATTGAGAATGTGGGTACCGCAGCCCGGATACTGGGGCTTAGAGCTGGGCCCAGGTTGAGGTGGAGCTACCTGTTATTTTGAAGCCACAGGAGGACGCCTTCAGCGAGAAGATGTAGCACAGCCCATGCTGGTGCTGTGGTGGGGCATGATGTGGGAAATGGCCTCCTTCTGTTTCTTCGCCGCTGAGAACTGCTGGGCAAAGTCATCAACGGTGTCACCGAATAGATCGAACTGGGAGACGGGGGCATTGAGGAAGCATGCTTTGTCCACATCCCACATCTTGACCAAGTTCAGCCATAGATGATGCTCCTGGACCACGAGAGTGGTCATCGCCTGCCAGAGTGTCCTTCGTGTGACCTTCGTGGCCCTGAGGGCGAGGGTGGTCGCAGAGCACAATTCCTGCAACACGTCGGGGTCAGGATTACCCAAGTGCAGATCTTTGAGTGCTTTGGCCTGGGGAACAGGCTGCGACCGCAACGTTGCCATGGTAAGGTTCTCGCAGTGAGAATGCAAACCATCCACAAACGCTGCCTCAGTGTGATCACTGGCCAGACACACGAGGCAGTGCCTGTGACCATCAGGAGTGGAGAAAAATCGACTGCATCCAGGAACTACACAGGGGCGGAAGGGCATCTTTATAAAGACGCGTCCTGAAAAAAACGTTCAACGCCAGATGTGTATTGCTCTTTTAGAGAAAATAAACTCTTTTAGAAGGAAAATACTCTCTTTTAGCAGCGCTGTCGAAGCACCCAGGGGCAAAGCTGCACTGCCATAAAAGAAGGAAAAAAACGCTGATATGCACTGTAGATCCAACAGCATAAGCTCTGCAGAGGTGAGTGGAACAGTAAGTGATCTCAGCTCGCTGATCACACAACCATTCGGCTCCGAAGAAGAAATCTGAATTGACAGATGCATGATTCCCTATTTTCATACCCGTATGTCCAGGGGAGGGACATGCAAATTCTGTCTTCTCATTTTTCTCATTGACCTTTTCTCAATTTCAGAGGTAACCAAGGCCTTCAAAGAAGTCTCCTAGTGCCACTTCACTGGACACAACGTCGAAGTTCCCTGAGATGAAGGGAATGAGACATTGCTGTAAGATCTGTGGGCAGTCCTTCTTAGATGACCTTGTTGAAACCTTTATTCAATCACGCCAGTCCTGTGATTGGCAATGGTGTCTGTGCCCCACCCCTTCATGCGCAAAGTTGGCCTATATAAGCGGGCACTCAAATTGCCATTTCTTCAGAATTTTCTGACTGAGGGACAAGAGTGAGTCACTAGTATTATTAAACTCTGAAGTAGTAGTGTGGCCATATTTCACTATGTCTTGTTCCCTTCATCTCAGGAAACCAAGGTTACTTGTGTAAATGGAGACATACCCTTTTGATTCAGTTCCCACGACATCGCTCTAAGCACAATAGGGAATGATATCCCATCACGCCGCACTACGTGACAATACAGTCCCAGAGTTAAAACATTACATAGATATATTCATAAGAAGTCACAGGCTACAGGCCGATGACTTATTAGTCATATTAAAGTGTATATGAATAGTCTGATGTGGCAGACGCCAGACCGAAACTAATGTAGTCTGGAATCTATAGGAACCATATTGATACACAAAGTATTGAATATTAAACCTCTCACAACAAGGTTGGGGAAGTAGGTTTTATTTCTTATGGGAGTGTTTATGACTTAAAAAGAAGCAGTTTAACAGCAAATAATTAGATTGTTGATTGTAGTCAGTAGCCTACCCGTAATAAGCGCTTGGGCTCACCCGCTTGAAAGAAGCGCTCTATACAGGGACGACTTGTGAGGAGATGGATGCCATGTCCAGGTTATAAAACCTTGCAAACATGTTTTGTGAGGACCATCCTGCTGCCAAACCTTTGTTTTGTAAGGACACACTGTTTGTCCACACCCATGAAAAGGCCATGCCTCTGGTTGAGTGCACTTTGATGCCAATAGGGCAATTTGTGTCCTGTGATTCATAAGCGACGATCCAGTGAGAGAGACTTTGTTTGGAGATGGATATTCCTTTTGTGCAAACTCCATAACAAATAAAGAGCTGATCCAATAGCCTAAACTGACGGGTGCACTCGAAAAATATATGCAATGCCCTCACCTGGCATAACATATGCATCTATTGCTCTTCATCTGAATTAAATGGTGGGGGGAAGACGGCTTGCACACAAACCACCTGAGCTCTGAAGGGCATTGATAAAACCTTAGGCACATAGCCTTTTCTAGGTTTAATTGTGGCTCTTGACAGATCTGGAACAAACTCCAGGCATGAGCTCTCAGTCAACAGCACCTGCATGTCACCCACCCGTTTAAATGAGGCCAAAGCCATTGGAAGTGCATTCTTTAAGGAAAGCACTTGCAGCTCAACAGATTCCAGTGGCTCGAATGGGGAGTTTGCGAGTGCTTTCAGCACCAGATTCAAGTCCCAGGTCGGCACCATAGCAGGGCAAGGGGGGTTCAAATGCCTCGCTCCCCTAAGGAAATGTATGTCTATATTATGTTTAACTATTGATGAGCCAGCCTCCTGGGCGCTGTATGCGGAGATAGTCGCTATGTAAACCTTGTGCATTGATGGGGTAAGATCAGCGTTCAACCACTCTTGAAGGAATGTCAAAATCTCAGCTATGGGGCAATTTAGCTCATGGGGCTTTATTCTCAGCTACTGGGTCTTTATCATGTGAAGAGCACCAATTTCCAAACACGTGCCATTTAAGGGTAAAGAGGCATCTCGTGGATGGTGCTTTAGCCCGTAAAATGGTATTCATCACTGACTGAGCCAGTTCTGACTTGCCTGATGTGCTCCGTTCAGGGCCATACTTGTGTTTCATGGCCATTTATGTGCTAGCGCATCCACGCCCAGTGGGGCTTGGGACATGGAGTGCCAGATGGGACTCCAGTCCTGGGTTTTGGCATCAATGTGGCAAATCAGGTTCTCAATGTGTAAAGGAGGAAGTGGGGACCGGGTGAACAGTCCTCATCAGACATTTAATAAACACTTTTCTGTGTATAACAAAAAAACGCACCGCTTTTCAACCTCCAACACCCCCCCGCCTTGCCTCATGTGGTCCCTGGGACCTAACACAGAAGAGGCGGGTGGGAGGGCATTAGAGGCAGGATCTTCCCCCAGAACAAGGTTGATCCTAGAGGGCAACGTCCAGAGATTCATGCCCTCACAGTTAGGGCAGTCTGTCTCTATGAGAGCTGCTTGTGCGCAGGCAGTGATCACAGCTTTCTGTGTCTCATGGGATGTGCCTTTGCATAGTAAACACTTGTGGAATGACATCTTTAAAAAGACAAATATCAAACAAAAACAACACTGCCAAAGACATCTCAAACAATGCACATGTCTGTTGATTTTCAAACAGGATGCTTTGCTCTGGTCTCAGATGGCACTGTTTCATTAATTATGTAATGTATGTCTGAAACAAACATTTTCTGGCAACAAGAATAACTTACAAATATATTCTTTGTTGATAAACTATTAATGCTTTTCAGTATTTGACACATAAAACTGTGCAATAATTCATGTCCCTCATCATTTCTCATTTCATTGCAGGGTTTGTGATATTTTTTTTATTTTTTTTTTTTTAGAATCTTGCACACAACATCATAATTTTCACTAAAACAAATGACACTTAAAACCTTTTTCTTCTTATATGTTGAAATATATTTACTAATTAATACACACTTAAGCCACACTTAAAACTGTAATTATTTTGTTACATAGATACAAAATATTAAACCAAGTGTAAAAAATTATTATAGACTTTTTCTCAGAACTAACTTCACTTTTCTGAGCCATTTTGCAATTACTTTTAATCAGCTGATCCCAGGGTGGTTTTCACTGAATGTATGACATCAGATTCATCAGTCCACTTTTATAAGAACCACACTTTGCTATTTTAAAGTAAAACCCATGGGGTTAAGAAAGATACAGGCAAACATGTAATATTAAAGAAAACCTTTATATTTGCAAGATAAAGTGTGGTCCGTTTTGAAGTGGATCAATGTTTCTGCAGCAATCTCAGTTTTCTATGTCAGTCGAGTAGTGCTGACACTTTACTTTTGTTAACTACTAATTGCAATCATTAAGGCACAATTAAAATGCTGATTATGCAATCATTTTTGTTTAAGATCTACAATTTCATAATGTAAAATTAATGCTTCTCAGGTCTGTTGAAATTAATTTGTTGCACCACAATATAAGATGTAAATATATATTGTATTTAATGATAATGACAACTATTAATTTTCAAAATTTCCAGCCCTTGATTTTATATAATTTGTTTGATTATGTTTAGACTTTAAAAAATAATTTTATGTATACTATATTGGAAAGAATTGGACTAATGCACTTGACAATCCCCAGGGATTTGTCAACATCCATTGTGAGGATCTTTTCATGAACAGAAAATTTAATTACACACCACTTCCAAAGCTTGTTATACATTCATTAGCTTGGGATTGTCATTGATTGACAGTGTAGGGTCAGGACTAGCTCACATCAGGCTGACATTCTTGTATTGCTGGATAGTTGACATTGATGACTTAAGAGAAATATTACTGCCAGGACCAAAAGCAAAGTGGAAGATAAATAGGTTTAATGCTGCTACTATCGTCACATCTAAGCACCACATCTATTTATTAATATTTGGTTTACCTCAGCAACAATCCATCTCTATTTGGGTAATACATATAGGATTGGATCTGTCATTTTGGTTATATTCGAGCATTTGTCTCTCACTTCCCCTGTGGGCCACAGTGGACTAGGCCCGGCAATTGTGAGGTATCTTCAACTAAACTAACAATTACACTGAAGTCGCATCGGGGCGAATTCAATAGAAAGATGTGCCACTTTAGCACACTGTATTTCAAAACCCTGCATCTTATTCACAGAACACACCCAATTTTACAGGCCCAAAATGTGCTGAAAAAATGTGTGCATGAGTACTGATTATGGATTGTCTGTCACAAATCAGTAGAGGTAGGACCAAAATGCAGAGAGAAAAACAGAAAAATTATTAAATACAAAAAGCCCAAACACAGTCAAAACAGGTACTGGGTGGTTATAATAAAAAAACGGGCTGGGCTGGATGACAGGGCAAAATCACAGGGCCGACCGGACTGGAACACGACCAACAAACTAGACTGAAGGACAAGACCAAGAAATGAGGCTGAAGAACAAGACGAACTGGCACTGGACAACACACAATAGACTAAAATAGGGACAGAAATCAAACATGTTAACTAGGGGACAGGTGAGGCAAATTAACTAATAACAGGCAAACCAGGAGGCGGGGTATGACGCAAGACAGAGAGACATAAGGCAAAACAGAAACAAACAAAGCCATGTGTTCTCATAAGACACAGACACCTGAATGGCACAAGCGCATATTGGCAAGACAATAGGCAATATGCGCTCATGCCAACTGACAGATAAGATGAGAGAATACACGGCAACGCTTACAAAGTAATGCTATGCATTCTCACACTAAACAGAGCCTGATCATACATCACGAGGAAAACACCACGCGATACACGCTACAAGCGACAAAACAAGACAGGACACCCGAGCAAGAGCTTAGCCACAAATAAACCTGACAGCTCAAGAGCGTAGTGACCGAACCTCAGCACAACGTGAAGACAGATCGCGATCCGGGTGGGCAGCGCAAGGTGATCGCAACATGCGGTCGCGAGAGACAGACAGATTATTGACATGAGTGCATCCCAACAAGTTGACATAAGCACAATGCGCTCAAGCCAATACAAGACAATACATGGAGCATGAGTGTGCAGAGCCTGACACCAAAACCGAACCAGACTTTGAAGTCAGGATCCAGACACAATGCTCCGGACATGAAACCCACAGGAAAACCACAATCGAAGCCGTGCGCTCAAACAAAGACACAAGACAGACACAGAACAATGATGTCACAACCCTGTTACACAAAAAGCCAGACTGACAGAATGACAGGATCGTGACATTGTCATTATTTCCAATTCCAACACACAGGTATGTGTTGTAAATTAAGTAAATTAGCATGTACTTTTTACTCTTTACTCTGTACTTATTTGCCTGGCAAATGAACGCACAATAGAGTAGGAAAGCCAAGGAAAACAGGTAGTAAACAAAATTTTTTAAATAAAAAGAAATAGTGTATATTTTCTATTTATCATGGCAGCTCAAATTCATCAAATGAAGGAGAAGAGCATTATAACCTCCCATATAGAAAGATTATCAGGAATAGCACCATGCAAATTGTGTTTAATTTAATTTAATTTATTTAATTTAATTGCCCAATTGTCACACATTATACATACATTTCTGCATATATACAGTGAAATTATTTATTTTTCACATATCCCAGCTATGCTGGGGTCAGAGTGCAGGGTCAGCCATGATTCGGCGCCCCTGGAGCAGATAGGATCAAGGGCCTTGCTCAAGGGCCACACAGTGGTGTCTTGGCGGTGCTGGGGCTTGAACCCACAACCTTCTGGTCAGTAATCCAGCACCAAATGTAGTGAATTGTGTGCTAAAACAATGCAAAAAAATGCGTGCTAATAAAACACCAACTATTTAAACCAATCGATAGGACACCAACATTGAAAAGGTATAGTTCACACAAAAATGAAAATTGTGTCATAATTTACTCACACTCATGTTGTTACAAACCTGTATGTCTTCTGTGGAACACAAAATAATCAATACCTTAAATCAAGGAAACAACAGCTACAACAAATTGTGTAAAAATACCCTTGGTGTTGAGCAAGATTTAAATGGATATTCTTGGACACTGATATAACTGAACTCTAATTATTGCTGATAATTTAAAGCATCTTAAAATCTAGTTTGCCAATTGCTAAGATGCCCTTCCAAAGGTCAAGTGTTGACAACATGAAATACACATAAAAAAGAAAAAAAAGGTTTGCATGAAAAATTGTACTTTGATTTGTCAGTCAAGCAAGACTTGGGAGATCTATGGTAATATTCAGTCTTAAGTATTTTAGAGTACCTTGTCTCTGATTAAGCTCTCTGGGGCTTGAGAAGCCAGTTAACATGTAAATGTAGCAATTGTATTCCTATTAAAATTCATACAAAGCCTGATAAGACTGCATCCGATGAGCTCTTTCAGTCCCAACATAGTTTTATTTTGTTTTTTTCAACAAATACAGTATGCAATGACTATGTCCCTATGTGGAGTGCATGCTGGTAATTATGATGTTGAAAAGAAAATACATGTTTACAAAAACAAAACAAGAAAAGTCATATAATATTTTATAGCGTTTTCATATGTCACTTGCAAAGGTTGTAAGAACCATCAAATACTTGCAAAATTCATAGACTTTATTTGCCACTCCTTTTTGAATACATGCCATGCTGAATAAGAAAAGATTTAACCTTAGCAAAGGTTTAGTGCTTGGGTCATTGACAGCTTGACCATATTGTTAGGCTAATTCCTAAAATAATGATTATATGTCTACTTAATTGGACATTAACTTGTAAAAGTTTTAGATGACCATGAATTGTCATTGTCATTTATTTGTAATCATGACAATCCTACAATTTTTTTTTAAATGAACAGCCAGGCTAAGTGAGTTTATATGACTAATTGGATAATGTTTTTTTACTTAATATAATAAATAGAAATTAACTTCTTAATAATAAGTTTATATTAGTGTGTACTATATTGGATGGAATATAACTTATGCATCAGATAAGCCACATGGATTTGTTGACAGTTAAATTGCATTAACTTGTATTAAGTGACAATTAATTATTATTGTGATACTCGGCATATTTCAGCTGCATCCTAAATTTCATTACAGATAAGATGTGACATGGAGAGATAATACAATTATTGGAAACTTTCATATATAATATAATTTAAAAATATTAATTATTATAATAATATAGTATTATATTATGAATAATAATAGTAATAATTATAATTATGTGTTCAAATACATGTTAAATTCTAAATACATGTATTACTCAAAGCATTAGGAAACAACACAAATTGTACTCTACCCCTAGTGGCCTGGTGCATCTTGGAAACAGCCAACTAAATAACCATCCTTTTTAGATTTTATTTTATTTTTAAACTTTTTTATAACTTTTTATTGCTTAGCTAACATTTTGTTGAGTTGCTCAAGGGCCACTACAATATTAAAATTGTATTTTCTATTAAGTGTTACTTAAGTCAGACATCGTATGCCCTTCTTTGGATAATGACTTACTAAGCAAAAAAGACACTAAACTGTTTTTTTTTTTTTTTTTTTAAATTGGACTCATGTTAAGTGATTTTAACCACTACAATTTGTTATCTTTGGAATCACTAGTGGCAAGGTCGTAACCAGTTTTGGGTAAGTTACTAAAAAAAATAATCCAATCGACAAATTCAAAATATCTACAGTATTATCTCCATGTTCAAAGTCACATAATCTTCATCTGTCAAAGAAATGCAAAAAGAAGGATATAAGAACGTATAAGTTCACAATATTAATTATAGATGTATTTTACTACATTAATTGTATTAAACATAAATATTTGCTAGAAATTATTAATTATTATAATTATTGAAAATAATTATAAATAATTATTTTCATTGAAAGTCAGTAACAATAACCTGATTTTTAAATATAATGCATTACACTACTTTTTGTTCATACATTTATTAGATTACACCACCTAATTACCTTGTAATACAATTACACCAAACACTGGTTGTAACCACCATGATACCAAATGTTTTAGCCTGGAAATGTGACAACATGAGACAGGCACACGAAATATACTCATGTTTACTTTCAGCTGTACCTTTCCCTCTTCTTATATGCAGACTAAGAATGTTCATTTGACAGTCGATGAATAATTCGGTCTTCACTTTTTACTTGCACATTTTTAAAATGCTTTAAATAAATTTTGAATATTTTATCATTTAAATTGCAAATGCTCCAAAACAATTAAGGTTGTAATCTCCAAGATTGTATTCCTTTAGTCACCCATCATCTGTCATTTCACCATTTGTTTCAAAGTAAGTATTTTCACAAGTGCATTTTGGCCTTTATAGTTAGAACATTTCCGGTCATATACTTTGATTTGGCTAGAAAGTTGAATATTGGGGCGGCTGTGGTTCAGGTGATAGAGTGGTTCGGCTGCCAATCGCAGGGTTGGTGGTTCGATTCCTGGCCCACACGACTCAACATGCCGAAGTGTCCTTGGGCAAGACACTGAACCCCAAGTTGCTCCCAATGGCAGGCTAGCGCCTTGCATGGTAGCTCTGCCACCATTGGTGTATGAGTGTGGATGGGTGACTGGGACACAGTGTAAAGCACTCTAAGGTTAAAAAAGCGCTATATAAGTGCAGACCATTTACCATTTAGAAAAAGGTATTGTAGGATTGCTTCATAAAAGAGCTATGTGATCTGTAATTGTAACGTTGGGTGTCTTAGAGTGGAAGAAGAAGATAGGAAACACAGGAGTAGAATCATTCAATCTTTCAATTGCTGGAGTAGAACAAACACTGGGGTAGAACAAACCATAAAGCTTAACATCACAAATAAACAACACAATGTAACACTTCAAGGACCAACAAAGGAATGAGCAAAACTAGAGGGTACTTATACACAAAGAATTAAATGAGGGAATGGAATACAGGTGAGGATGATGATGATAGGCAGGTGGGAAAGGTGAGGGTTGTGAATTCTGGGAAATGTAGTGCAGGAGAAAACTTCCAAATAAGACCTTGAAGAATATGAGGGAGACAGACTGGGACAGTAATACAGTATTTTTTTGCAATACACATTTAACTGATATCAACTTTAATGTCAAAGCTGCATGTTCCTTTTAAAATCATTGGTTTATGTATGTATGTCCATTTAAAGGCAGATGATCACAATCAGAATCAGAATGAGCTTTATTGCTGTGCTCTCAGGAACACAAGAAATGTTTTTGTTTTTTTTGTTGTTGTTTTTTTTGGGGTGATAGGAGAAACAAGTGCATGCAGAACATTACAGTGAGACAGAATATAAAACAAGATAGGAGTATAAATAAACATACAAATAATAGGACATATAACAGAATAACATTTATTGAAATAAATATGTGAATTTACATACGTAAATTAGATATTTATTTACATTATTGCACTATGGGGGAGTACTGAGGCAGATTAATTGTTCAAGAGGAAAATGGCCTAAGGGTAAAAACTGTTTTTGTACCTGGATATCCTGACACTCAGTACTCTGTAGCGCCAGCCAGAGGGCAACAGTTCATTGTGGGAGTGGGCAGGGTACAGAGTGATTCTACATGCACATTTGCAGATAAAGAAACAGGTCTTGGAGGGTGGACAGGGGGCACCAATTAGACAACGAATCCCTGAGGAGTACCAGTGCTAATAATGAGGGTCCCGGATGTGAGTTCCCCAGTCTCACAAGCTGCTGTCTATCTGTCAGAAAGCTGGTGATCCATCGACAGATTGGGGTGGGCATGGAGAGTTGGGTCAGTTTGGTTGAGAGAAGATCAGGCATGATGGTATTGAAGGCTGAACTGAAGTCAAATAGGATCCTTGCATAAGTCCCAGATCTGTCTAGGTGTTACAAGATATAATGCAGTCCCATGTTGACAGCTTCACCCACAAATCTGCTTGCTCAGTACGCAAACTGAAGGGGGTCCAGCAGGGGTCCAGTGATGTCCTTCAGGTAGGATAAAACCTCAAACGACTCAAGTTGTCTCTCAAACGACTTCATGACCACAGACATGAGAGTGACGCTTGTAGCAGCAGGGAACTTCACACACCTAGTCTTTTGTTTCCGAAAGACCTGGCACACATCCTCTTCACAGATCATAAGTGCAGACTGAGTAGCATGAGGGGGCAGGAGGGGGGTTCCAGGAGATGTTGGAGTATATGTGAAGTGAAAATCAAAGCAGGGAAGGGGTGTGAGACTGGGCTTTTCAAACCTGCAGTAAAACACATTCAGTTCGTCAGCAATTAGTTGACTCTGTATAGAGCGAGGGGGAGTTGTCTTGTAATTGGTGATGCTTTTTTAGCCTTCCCACTCAGATGCATGATTGTAGGCTGAAAACTATTTTTTCAGCTTTTCAGAGTAGCTTCTTTTAGCCACTCTGATTTCCTTAGTATGTGTGTTCCTGGCCTGGTTGTACAATGATAGCTATTTAAACACAAGGATGTTATAAACAAAACTATTCAGATACTCTTAAAAAGTTGAAATAATTTTCAATAAATTGCATTAGCTTCAAATCACTTCTGCACTCAGAGGAATTAAGCTATTAATTAATTGCTCATTTTAAAAGCTTTTCTGCTTCATGGCCCACTCATTAATCCAATTTCAGTCATTTGTCCTCAAAAGTTTAACCTTTAGCATAATCACAGGTATTTACATGCTCTTTTCTCACAGACTTGCAATGTATTTCTATTTAAACACAATTTATTCTTTCATTTTGGAGCCTCTCACATGACATTCAAAATAAACTCGCAGGAAAGTCATTAATTTTTTTTTTTTATGAGCATTCGCCTCCTTTTATACCAGCCTACATTAGGTGTGGAGTTTTCTATAGGCCATATGAAAAATCTAAAAAATAAATACAGGGCAGCACCTCAGTAACACCATTCCTGTTGTCAAGCATGGAGGTGTAGCATCATGCCCTGTTTTTTTAATTTAATTTATAAAAAGATCTGAAAAGAGTGTTGCAATTTGTATGGAGGTAAATCCCTGACAAATTCTCAGTCAGGAAAGGATTTACATTTAAGGCAACTTTTCATGTAGGACGATGATCTAAAGCAGTGTTTCCTAACCTTTTTTTTGCCATGGCACACTTTTTAAGACAAAAAAATTCTATGGCACAACACTATCCCACATAGGCTAACCATCATCAATATTTTTCCTTTTCAAGAACTTGTCCATGTTTTCTGTCCATCTTAGTAGTGTGTTAACTTGTAATGTTTGAAATTTGGCTATGCACAAAAACCAAACAAGTCACATAGGTAGGCTACACTGTGTGAGGTCACAGGTGGCAAGAGCGCCAAGTAGGTAATGAAAAAACAACTAATTTGCTTCTTTTCTAATTTGTAGATTTGTTCTTGTAATGCCACAACAAATTACAGGGATGCAAACTCATGAGGGGCGAAAAAGGTAAGACAATCACTGGTCCACGAACATTTTATAGTGTTTAAGCATTAAAAGAACAAAGCAGATCTATAGTCTTCCTTCTGTCTGAGCATTATTTTTCATCCAAAAAGACAACAACACTAGTCTAATAATGACATCCCAATAACATCCTTACCTTCTCATTTATTAAAAGTTGTATGGCTACAAATCTACTGATGTCAGTATAAGAATTTTAAACACAAAACAGATCTACTTTATAATTTTCTTACAGTAGCCTATTTAAACTGCTGAGCATGGCTTTTATCAGAAAAGACCACAATAATAGACAAACAATAATAATTTTGAGTTTCAATTATGTTCTTTCATCATTGTAAAGCGCATTTCACATGAGTTGAGTTGAGGCATCAACGCTCCGTTCAACGTAAGCGTCAAGCGCCACATTGCACTCCACATGACAAGAGTTGCAGAAAGCATCACAGAGAGCAGATTTTACGAGTTTGCCAGGAAAAAATGCTGGCGGTGTGCACAAACACTGAAAACATGTATCTGGAAGAGAGAAAAAAGCTTACAGTTGCTTTGATAGAAAAAAGTAATACAATTACTAATTTATGTTTAGGTCTAAGTGTTTCCTTGGTGAATTTAAATTAGTTCAATAACTGGGGTCTCTGATATTCGTAAACGATAAGGTAATATTAAATTAAAAGAAAGTATGGGACATTCAATGTCTCTTCACAAATTTGGACAGTTTTTAAATATTTATTTTTGCTTAGTACTCTCAAAGACATTATTGGTGAAGCAAAAACATGTGCATGAAAAACACTTTGGTGTAAAGTGGCATCACTTCATGTATTTCAATGAATTCTGCAGCACTGACACGAGTCATGTGAAAGACCCTTAACACGTATAAATTTCAGTCACATTTGCACATTAATCATTGCTCTTCACAATCATAAAAGTGACTGATTATGGTTTCAAAATGGCGAATTTCTCCGAAAGGTGAGTTTGGATCCCTGAGATTATTAATTTCTTTTCATGCATTTATTTATTTTGTGGAATTTGAACATTTTCCACAGCACACCTGACAATCATTCACGGCACACTAGTGTGGTTGGGAAAGGTCTCAGTTACGTATGTAACCTCCGTTCCCTGATGGAGGGAACGAGACGTCGTGTCGAAGAAGCGACACTAGGGGTCTCTATTGAGCACTGAATATGCCTCTGATCTATGAAAAAAGGCCAATGAGAGTTGGCGAATAGTACCCAGACATACGGGTACATATGGGTGGCGAGGGAAATACACTCGTTCATTCAGGATTTTTCTGAGGAGCCGGGAGTGTCCGGCCACCTCAGCGGCTCGGCTCAGCGATGAGGCTGGGAGGACATGACGTCTCGTTCCCTCCATCAGGGAACGGAGGTTACATATGTAACCGAGACGTTCCCCGTCTGTCGCTCACTTCGACGTCGTGTCGAAGAAGCGACACTAGGGGTCCACTTCAAATCACGCCATGTGCTGAGCCGTGTACGTGTACTGCTGACACAGGAGCGGGCAGGTATTTCACATGCACAAGCGACCAACTGTGTTTCAGACTGCACGTACCCTTCCCCAGTGCCCCAAAAAAGTCGTCGGAATCCTTTTGGTTACCCTGGAGGGGAATAAGGCGACGCTTGCCAACTAGGGAACGGGCCAAGCCTGGCTGGGCCTCTTTTCTCTCTATGTTTCTCGGCATAGAGCAAGAGCAGCTGGGGCCTTACCACATCGTGGGAAGGGGGTCTTACCCGAATTCCAATTCTTTCAGGGGGAAAAGACCCTGCGGAGGCCACACCCGCCCGGCAGGGGAGGTAAAGGTGGCAAAATACATAACATGGCCTCTTTGGTCACATGTGGGAAAGAATGGTGTGTTGGTAGATCCAACCTCGAGGAGGGGGGAGTTGCTACAACACGGCGACCGGAGGGTTGCGAAGGACTGCCTAAGTGAGAAGCGGGTCAGCTCGTAAGGTGACCATACCACGGAAGTACACACAGGAGGAGTCCGCGTAGGAGGCCTAATCTGTGGAGCACCTATTCCAGTAGGGGTAGCCTGGGGTACCCATAGTGGACTGGGTCGGCGAGTTCCTCCGCTGAACTGCGGACCCAAGAGGGCTAGGGAGGAATCGTCCAGGAACCTAAGAGGGGTCTCCTGTAAAGAAGGTGCACTGTTTTACCCCGGCCGAGGGAAAGGGCGCTGGACGCAAGCGATTCACCCGGTCAGACCCTCGACGTGTACCGAGTTCTACGGGCTTGGACCTGAGAAAACACAGGACGAGACTGACTCAACCCTGAGATTGTAAAACCTCGCAAAGGTGTTAGGTGTTGCCCAGCCCGCAGCTCTGCAAATGTCTGCTAGGGAGGTGCCCCTAGACAGTGCCCATGAGTATGCCCATGAGGATGCCACACTCCTGGTAGAGTGGGCTCGAACCCGTAGGGGGGGGGGGGGGGGGGTGGCACGGCCTGGGTGTGATAGGCCAACAGAATGGCATCCACCACCCAGTGGGACAACCTCTGTTTGGAGACAGCGTTCCCTTTCTGCTGTCCCCCAAAAGCAGACAAAGAGCTGCTCAGAGCGTCTGAAGCTCTGGGTGCGTTCCAGGGTGCTTACTCTTTTCCCAGTTGACCTGAAGCCCCAAACGGCTGAGGTGCTTGAGCACCAGGTCTCTGTGAGTAAATAGCAACTCTCGTGCCGAAGGGGGGGACTTGTACTGATACGCCTGGCCATCGAACACGAACCGCAGAAAGGGGCATTTCGGTCCTTCAGGTCTGCCGCTGCAGACCAATCTAGATGTCGAACGCAGATTAAGATGTGTTTCTGCGTGAGCATTTTGAACAGGAGTTTGTGCAACGCTTGGTTGAGAACTCGCAGGTCCAAAATCGGTCGTAAGCCGCCGCCTTTCTTGGGTATGATGAGTTATTGTTCCTCACAAACATGCTGCAGAGGGACACCTCTAGCCAAGGCTTTAGAGGAGGTGACCCCTCTGGTAGTGTGAGCCCTGATACCTACTGGTGAAGCTTGACCACGCATCTCATATGCCAGGGCAATAGCGTCCCTCACCCAATGTGACATAGTCTGCTTGGTGGCAGCCACCCCCCTGTTGCGGCCCCCATGGCAAACGAATAGTTGCCCTGACTTACGCCACTTGCTAGTGCAGTGGACATAAGTCTGAAGGGCACAGACTGGACAAAGTCTGTGAAGTCTTTCCTTCTCCAACGTTGTAAACGGCGGGGAGCAGAAGGCTTCAAGAGTGACCGGATGTACAGTCGAGAAAGGAACCTTAGGTAGATAGTCAGGATGAGGGTGCAAAATTGCTTTAGCTATTACTGGGGCAAAATCTAAGCAGGCTGGCAAGACAGACAGAGGCTGTAGATCCCCAATTATTTTTAGAGAAGTAGAGGTTTGACTCTAGAGGTTTGATAGGGGTCTCAACCAGACCCTCAAGGACTATTGCTAAGTCCCATGAAGGGATCCTGGTCCTAGCAGGAGATATCAGTCCCATGGCTCCACGAATGAAGCTAGCGAGCAGAGGATGTCTCCCCAGTGGCACCCCGTCAATCAAGGTGTGGCAAGCCAATAGAGCGGCCACGTAAACCCTGAGAGTGGCGGGGCATGTCCCTGCTGACAATTTTTCCTGCAGAAAGTCCAGAACTGAAGCAATCTTGCAGTTATTCCAGGATCTGCCTGGATCTGCATTATGTGCACTGCATCTTTCAAAGACACCCCATTTATTGGTGTAACTTCTTCTAGTAGAGGGAGCCCTAGCACTTAGAATGGTCTCGATAACTTCAGGCGAAAGCCCAGTGTCCCTCAGTTGGTACCCTTCAGGGGCCAAACATGAAGGTTCCACAGCTCGGGCCAGGGATGAAATATTGTCCCCTGAGACAGAAGGTCCCTCCTGTCCGGAATTGCCCAAGGCGGGCCATCGAGGAGAAGACATTATCTCAGAACCATACCCTGTTCGGCCAGCGTGGCACTATCAGTAAGAGGCAGGACCCTTGCTGGCGAACTCTGGCCAAGACTCCCGGGAGCAGAGAATCCAGGGGAAACACATACAGGCATATTCTGGGCCATGTATGCACCATCGTGTCCAGACCCAGGGGGGTTGGGTGACTCGGAGAGAAGTAGAGGGGACATTGAGCTGTATGTTGAGAGGCGAAGAGGTCCAATTCTGCCCTGTAAAATCTCACCTAGATTTGTTCCACTACCTCGGGGTGGAGTTTCCACTCCCCCATCGGTATTTTCTGTCTGGACAGTAAATCTCCCACATTCAGGCATCCAGGGATATAAACTGCCCTGACTGACAAGAGCTTGCCCTGGGCCCAAAGGAGAATCTGACGTGCCAGAGTTTCAGCTGGCATGAACGTAGCCCTCCTTGATGATTTATGTAAGAGACTGCTGCTGTGTTGTCCACCTGCACCAGTACATGGCAGCCTCTCAAATGCTATAGTAGGAAGTATTCGGGGACAGAAATACAGCCATAAATTCGAGGCAGTTGATATGCCAATCGAACTGATGTCCCTCCCATTCCTATTGAGCTGGACAACCACTTAAGACTGCTCCCCAGCCCGTCAGGGAGGCATCTGTCATTTGCAACTTGCGACGGCAAGACGCAACTAGAGTGGGACCCAAAGTAAGGAACCGGGGTCTGAACCACATAGAAAGGAATGAAGCGCACAGCACGTAACCCTTATTAGCCTTATGGGACTGGCCCTTGGATGAAATCCCCTGGCTTTTAGCCACAACTGAAATGGTCTCATGTGCAGAAGGCCCAAAGTGATCACCGAGGACGCAGATGCCATGAGACCTAGTATTCGTTGGTACTGACAAACAGTGCAACCTTGGCCTAGCCTGACTTTGCTCAAGGTGTTCTGAATGGTCACGATTTGAGCGTGAGACAATTGTGGACCGCATCGTAATCAAATTCCATACAACGCCCAGATAGGTATTTCCCTGAGTGGGAGAGATAATGCTTTGTTTGACATTGAATCTCAAACCCAGAGAAACCAGATGAGCTAAGACGATATCCCTTTGCTGAATTGCCAGTTCTTGAGACTGTGCTAGTATCAGCTAGTCGTCTATGTAATTCAGAATACGGATGCCCCGGAGTCGCAAAGGAGCCAGTGCTGCATCCATGCATTTCGTGAATGTGCGGGGTGATAGGGCTAGGCCGAATGGAAGAACCCAATATTGTAAGTCTTCCAAGAAGCCTTCCAATACCAAGAAGAACCAAGAAGTATCTGCTGTAATAACCTGACTCTTTCTCTGGAAGGGGAACATGTTCCATGGCCCCTTTGACCAAGAGATTTTGCAATTCTTTCCACAATAGGCATGCTTGCTCCGGTTTCACAGTAGTGGAAACCACGCTGTTGAAACATGGAGGACGGCGAACAAATTGAATTCTGTAGCCTTTTTCTACTGTTCTTAGGACCCACATAGAAATACCTGGCAAAAGTTTCCACGCTGCCAGGTTCTCTGAGATGGGTATTAATTGTGTCACTTCCTGTTGAAGGGATGTCGAGTGTTCCGTGTCCTGGACCAAGGCAGGAAGCAACGGTACACCCAACATTTCACTGGAAGCCTCTAACTCCCGAAACACCATAGGCGGCGGGAATGAAGAGGTTTTGTGGGGGTATCGGGAGGGTCAAAGTGGATGATACATCTGCCCCGTCCCGAGGGGCGATACCCCACAAGGCTGGGTGCAAGACTGTCAGGGTTTTTTCCTCTTAAAAATGACTGTCCTGAGGTCTTGCTTTGGGGGCTGCTGAGGGCGATGAGCCGGTCCCCAGCCTTTACGAAGGGGAGGATGACTCGACACGCTTTGTTTCTGAGCCTCACTTCTAGAAGGACCGGGGCGGGGCTGGGTGGCCAATGGCCTATCCCCTAGTGCGGCGAGGAAAGAATTGCCCGAAGGCTTCCTCGTGATTTTTTGCCTCCTGGAACTTTGTGATACCTACATTCATAGCGTCACCAAATAAACCAGAAGGCGATACCGGGGTATCGAGAAGGAAAACTTTGTCCTTGTCTCTGATTCCCAACAGGTTGAGCCATAAGTGTCTGCACTTAGCCAGCCTGACCTGCTGCCTAATAAGCCTTCCACACAAGCGTGGAGGTGCTCCTGCATGGCTTTGTGGGGAGAGAGGGTCTTTTTAACGATGATGCCGAGCCAGGCTAGAGATAACTCGCAAGTGTCTCTTCAACCGGCGGCATCACCAAATACCCCCGTGCCTCAGCATCCACGATATTCGAATATATCGACATCAAGGGCACAAAGACATGGGAAGTTTAAAGTTTCCTCCATGAACGAGAGAGCTCGTCATGGAGGTCATCAAAGAAAGGAAGGGACTGATGAGGCGTTCCCTTCCCTTGGCCACCAGACAGAAATCTGTCCTCCAACTTGGAGCGTTTGGGGTCTCTTGATCGTGGTGCCAGTCTAATTGAAGCCTGGCCACCGCACAAGTAATCACATCGAGTAATTCCTCCGATGATTTATGGTCATGCCCAGAATGCTCAGAAGTGGGCAGCTCGAAGTCCACAGACTCAAGAGATTCATGGTCCCCCTCATGAACCGAAGAGGCACCGGAGAGGGCTTCAGGATCACGGGAAGGACCAGCTGGATCTGGGGAGAGAGCGAGCAATAGGAACGGACCCATCTCTTGCTCCACAGCCAGATCCATATGAGAGCCCCATAATGGAAGTGTGGATGCTGGCTCTCGGAAGTAAGCAAGATGAGTGCGAAGCATTTTGACTGAGAACAGATCGCAATGCTCGCACAAAACTGCCTGCTCTGTCTTTCAGTCATTTTCTTTTTTTAAAAAAAAAAGAGAAATGCTTCTGCGCACTGCCTAACAAAATCTAACTCCTAACAGAGGAAAGTAGAAAGTTTCTGACAGGCTCTTGAAGCACGCACACACACACACAGTGATCTGAAGACAAAAGATCTGACGATGCACCTATGACACATCTATTTATAGCCCTGCTACAGGTGCATCCAATGATGTCACCAGCAGAGGCTATACATTCTGGTCAATTTCATTGATGTGTTGCACACATATTCTCAGCTGGTCACAGCTGGTTGGAAGTTGTTCCCAAAGCGCTAATTCAGCGCAGCATCAAAGTGTAGCTTTTTGACAGGGAACTAGTGTTAAGTACCTTTTGTGGATCTCATTATTTCACATATAAATCACAATAATGGTGACAACCAAAGACAACATATTAAGGGAGCTCTGAATATTCATAAAATGACAAATATTGGAAATGACAACATACAATAACAGAAGCATATATAAAATCTGCAAACAGTAAAGCCATGAGCAGTACATAGTCATTTACATAATTAATTAATACTGCAAAGCATTAGTCGGAGCTGAAGTGTGACTTACTGAATAATGTTCACGCCTGATATAAATGCAGAAAATAACTCATGAAAAATATGACTCTGAGGCTTACTTTCTTTAAAAGATAGCAGAAAAAGTGCTTGTCAATTTCACACCTCCCTCTGGTTTTCCACCTCCCACACTGTTTTGCTCTTTTCTCCCAACTTCTAATTCACCACACCTGCACACAATCAGCTCACTCATCAAGGGCTGCTTAAAAATGTCACTTTCACTTGAGTTCACAGTCAAGTTTCACTTAGGACTATTGTTTGACCGCGCTTCTCCCATGGAGTGTTTTTGCTCCTTTGTCCAAATTAATCTAAGCCTGAAGGTTTACCTTGTTGCTTATTTTATTGTGACCAGTTTCTCTGCCTGATTCTTCCTCCGAAGTATTGTGGACTATATTCACCTGTGTACTCACCTTTGTTGTACCCTCTTTACCCAGAGATGTCTACTTACCGTAACTTACCTGTTTACCTACCTGTGAATATCCTCCAATATCTCACTGTGCATACCCTATATATCCAGTGTTATTTCATTAAACACTCTCGCACCTGGTTTCACAACAAAGCTTGTGTGGATTGAGTCCGTAACAGAAGACTTAACCCACTATGGAACCAGCAAGACCAGACTCACCAGCGCAGATGAGATCCTCAAGATGCTTGTAAAGCAACTTCTACAATCGCTACTCCTACAATCAGTCATCAGCAGCCCAGTCCTCTTGTGTCATCAGCCCCTCCAAAGGCTCCACACTGAGACACACTGGCTCCTCCTTTGCCTGCCAGCCACCATTCAGGTCTGGTTGCCAATCCAATAACATATTCAGGGATTTCTGAGGATTGTAATGAATTCCTCTTTCACTGTTCTCTTTCCATGGATGTACAGCTGAAAATAAATGGCTCAAGCTTCTGCGGCAGACCCTCCTCTGGCAGAATGCCCACCCAACATCACATATGTACCAGCCTCGCTCCATCATTCCCTCCTCAAAACTAGCCACTCCAATCCAGGCTCTGGTCATCCCGGCTTGGCACAGATCCTCTCTCTCCTCCGCTACCATTACTGATGACCTCAGATGTCCAGATATGTTTGACAGTTTGTACAAGCCTGCCCTGAATGTGCCATCTCCAAAACTCCCCGACATCTCCACGAAAGCTCCTTCCCCTGCCCATTCCTCAAAGGCCCTGGTCCCACCTAGGAGTGGACTTCACCAACCTGCCTTCATGTGAGGGGTTCACCTGCGTCCTTGTTGTTTTATACCATTTTTCCAAAGTCTGCCGATTAGTACCGCAGAAGTGCTAACCAACTGCCTTCAAAAATGCTGAGACACTTATGCATCAGGTGTTCAGGAACTTCAGACTGCCTGAGGACATAGTATCAGACTGAGGACCCCAGTTCATCTCGAGAGCCTTCTTTTCACTCCAGGGTGTGTAATTTAGTCTCTCTTCTGGTTATCATCCACAGACGAACGGGCAGATGGAACAGAAGATCCAGGAGATCGGACGCTTCCTCAGGACCTACTGTCATCATCATCAGGATCACTGGAGTCACTATCTTGAGCCTTCTTCACAACGGCCTCAGTGTGGACAGACCATGTGAGTTCCTCCACTACAAGCTCCTTGGTCTTACTAACGTTGAGGGAGAGGTTGTGCTTCTGTCACCAGCGTGTCAGAGTGTGCACCTCCTCTCTGTAGGCTGTTTCATCATTGTCAGTGATCAGACCTACCACTTCCGTATCGTCAGCAAACTTAATTATGGCATTGGAGCCACACAGTCATGTGTGTACAGGGAATACAGGAGTGTGCTGAGAACTCAGCCCTGCGGGGCTCCAGTGTTGATGGTCAGTGATGAAGAGATTCTAACCACCTGACGTCTGCCTGACAGGAAATCCAGGATCCAGCTGCACAGCGAGCTGTTTATGCCCAGAGCCCGAAGTTTCTCATCAAGCTTGGAGGGCACTATGGTGATGAATGCTGAGCTGTAGTCTACAAACAGCATTCTCACATATGTTTTCCGTTTTTCCAGGTGGGAGAGAGCTGTATGTACTGTAGATGCAATGGTATCATCAGTGGAGTGGATGTTGCGGTAGGTAAACTGCAATGGGTCCAAAGAGGTGGGCAGCACAGAGCAGATGTAATCTCTGATTACCTCTCAAAGCATTTGCTAATGATGATGGTCAGAGCAACAGGACGCCAGTCATTTAGGCAAGTGATTTTGGCTTGTTTCGGTACAGGCACAATGGTTGACGTTTTGAAGCATGTGGGTACTACAGACAGGGAGAGGGACAGGTTGAAAATGTCCATAAAAACACCAGCCAGTTGGTTCGCGCACGCTCATATGATGCAACCCGGAATGCCGTCTGGACGACGACTAGATGCTCACCCATCGGAAGGATCGGGTTACATCTGTGTAACGACTTCACAGGAAGGAGGACACGGGAACAGGGTTCAACACAAAGGTAAGGCTTTTTAATTACGGGTAGTAGACAGACAGGGGTAGTGCAAAAACGTGCTATACATAAACTTTTTGAACTAATCTAACAGCTTCCGTTTGTCTCTCTATTGCCAACACTGGACTGGCAGCTTTCTCTCTCGACTGGAGGCACTGGTGCTCTTTTATGCCACTCTCCCCATACTCACTGAAATTAGAGACAGGTGTTAGACATAATTTAGCTCAGGTGCAAGCGCCCTTACCGCTTTCTCCCTTCAGACGGGCGCTTGACCACGCCCCCGCTGCCACATACCCCCAGCGCCCGACTCAGGCCGGGGCGTCATCCGGCCTGCCTACCACTCCCCCCCCCATTTCTGGAAAGGAAGTCGGCGACAGCCATCTGCACCCCCGGTCTGTGGACCACCTCGACCTTAAAAGGCTGGAGAGCCAGATACCAACGGGTGATCCGGGCGTTAGTATCCTTCATGCGGTGGAGCCACTGCAGTGGGGCATGATCCGAGCAGAGAGTGAAGGCCCGCCCCAGCAGGTAGTAGCGGAGCGTGAGGACCGCCCACTTGATGGCCAGACATTCCTTCTCCATGGTGCTGTACTTAGTCTCCCTTAAGGAGAGCTTTCTACTGATGTACAGCACCGGGCGCTCCTCCCCCTCCACCACCTGCGAGAGTACGGCCCCCAGCCCTCTGTCTGAAGCGTCCATCTGTAATAGGAAAGGGAAAGAGAAATTAGGAGAATATAAGAGCAGTCCTCCACAGAGTGCGGCTTTAACCCGTGTGAACGCCTGTTGGCACTGCTCCGACCACTGGACTGGATCTGGAGCCCCCTTTTTAGTGAGGTCAGTCAGCGGGCTGGTGACGTCCGAATAATTAGGTACAAATCTTCTGTAGTAGCCAGCCAGCCACAGGAACTGCCTCACCCCCTTTTTGGTCTTGGGCCTAGGGCAAGTCGCAATCGCCGCGGTCTTATCAATTTGGGGACGCACCTGGCCATGACCCAAGTGGAACCCCAGATACCGCACCTCCACACGCCCAATCGCGCACTTCTTGGGGTTTGCAGTGAGCCCCGCCCGCCGCAGCGACTTCAGGACCGCCCTCAGATGCTGTATATGCCGCTGCCAGTCATTACTATAGATAATAATATCATCTAAGTAGGCAGCGGCGTAAGCAGAGTGCGGCCGGAGGACACGGTCCATCAGACGCTGGAATGTGGCTGGGGCCCCGAACAAACCGAATGGAAGTGTCACGAATTGGTGTAATCCGAACGGCGTAGTGAAAGCTGTTTTTTCTCGGGAAATTGGTGTCAAGGGGATCTGCCAATAACCCTTCGTCAAGTCTAGGGTCGAATAAAAACGAGCAGACCTAACCGATCGAGCAGTTCATCAACGCGGGGCATTGGGTACGCGTCAAATTTAGACACCGCATTGACTTTTCTGTAATCCACACAGAACCGCACCGACCCGTCACTCTTGGGAACAAGAACGACCGGGCTGGACCAGTCACTGTGGGACTCTTCTATTACCCCCATATCAAGCATGGCATTCAATTCGTCCCGAACAATTTTCTTTTTATGCTCGGGGAGGCTATAAGGGCGACTACGAACGACCACCCCCGGCTCGGTCTCGATATGGTGCTCGATGAGGTTTGTGCGACCTGGTAGGGGAGAAAACAAGTCTGCAAACTCCTTTTGCAACCTGGCAACCTCTGATCGTTGGCACGGGGAGAGGTGGTCTCCACAAATGACCGGGGCATTGAGATCGGATTTTAGATTTACCTCCGGTCCGAGCTCCGACCTCTCTGGAACTACCGTAGCCAATGACACAGGGACCGCCTCCCTCCATAATTTAAGGAGGTTGAGGTGGTAAATTTGACGCGCGCCCCCCCTATCGGTTCGTTTAACCTCATAATCGAGATCCCCCACTCGTCGTGTGACCTCAAAGGGTCCTTGCCACTTGGCGAGTAATTTGGAGCTCAACGTGGGGAGCAATACAAGAACTTTATCTCCCGGTGCAAACTCCCTTAGCTGTGTTCCCCTGTCATACAGTCGGCATTGACGTTCTTGGGCCCGGAGCAAATTCTCCTGTGTTAGTTTCCCCAAAGTGTGGAGCTTTGCTCTGAGGTCAAGGACGTATTGAATTTCGTTTTTGCTATTTGAAGATCCCTCCTCCCAGCTTTCTCGTATAACATCTAAGACACCGCGTGGGCGTCACCCATACAATAGCTCAAATGGAGAGAAGCCGGTTGAGGCTTGCGGGACCTCTCGCACTGCAAATAACAGGGGATCGAGCCATCTGTCCCAGTTTTTAGCATCCTCGTGTACGAACTTACGAATCATGTTCTTGAGCGTTCTGTTAAAACGTTCCACTAGGCCATCTGTCTGCGGATGGTACACGCTAGTGCGAATCGATTTAATGCCCAACAGATCATAAAGTTTGCGAAGTGTGCGTGACATAAATGTTGTGCCTTGATCGGTGAGGATTTCCTTTGGAATCCCCACCCGGGAGATTATTTTGAAGAGCGCCCCAGCAACACTACGTGCTGAGATGTTGCTTAGAGGCACTGCTTCCGGATATCGCATTGCGTAATCCACTAGGACTAACACAAAGCGATGTCCGCGTGCTGTCCGCTCTAATGGCCCGACGAGGTCCATTCCAATTCTCTCGAAGGGGACCTCGATCAACGGAAGAGGGCGCAATGGTGCTTTTGGGGTGGCCGGTGGATTTACCAGCTGGCATTCACGGCACGCCGCGCACCATCTGCGGACGTCGCCGGTAATGCCCGGCCAATAAAAACGGGCTATTAGACGGAGAAGTGTTTTCCTTTCTCCTAGGTGACCCGCCATGGGATTATAATGAGCCGCCTGGAATAACATTTCGCGGCGGCTCCGTGGAATCAATAATTGTGTAACATTTTCTTTCGTATGAGTGTCCTGCGTCACTCTGTACAATCGCTCATTTATAATTGCAAAATAGGGGTATGCGAGAGCGATGTCCGGCTGAAGACGCTGACCATCAATCGTCTTCACCTGATCGAAGGCGTGCTTAAGGGTTTCATCCCGCGACTGCTCCAAAGGGAAATCCACATCAGGGAATTCCCTTCGAAGGGGAGGGGTGGAGGACCCGCCCCTTCCCTCGTCATCCTGATTTGGAACAGTCGAGGATGGCCCCGGCTCCGCCTCCCCTGCCAAAGCATCGCACATCGCACATCTCCCTATCTTAGTGCAGGACCCATCCATGCAAATTCCCCCTAATACATCTCTAAATACAGGCCAATCAGTTCCCAAGATTAGAGGATGGGTGAGGTGGGAACTAACCGCTGCCTCCACTCTATGTTTTCTCCCTCGGAATTTAACCAGTAGGGTCACCATCGGATAGTTGTGAACATCCCCATGCACACACCTCACCCTAACCCGCTTAGCCGTGCTCAAAGCCCCGGGTTGAACCAAGCGTTGATGGATGGTGGTCTGATTACAACCGGTATCCAGCAAAGCTTGGTGTGTACCCTCCTGGATTCTTACCGGAATCCGGTACGCTCCAGCCCGATCGGGGGCAGCATGTGGGAGATCAGAGACCCGAACCACCGCCCCCACCTTCATCAACGAACACCGATCGCGGAAGAGGCTTGGGTCCCCGGACCTCCGACAGGCTGGCCCAGGCGCTACACCCGTACCTGCTTTGGCGGACGCCCCCACCTGAGGGGGAGAGCGGTTGTAGGTTGTGGGGGAAGGAGGTGATGTGGCCTCCTTGCCTGCAGGGGGCAGGAACGGGCCCTGGAGAGAGGATAGAGGGAGAGGGTTGGAGGGGATGGGCGAGAGCAGAAGAAAACACAGGGGGAGGGGGAAGAGAGGGAGAGAGAGAGAGAGAGAGAGAGAGGGCTCATCCGCCCTTGGGATCGCCGCCATGTGGTCCTCTGCGAGCTGGACGGCCGCCTCCAGCGACGCCGGGCGGTGGCACTGGGCCCACTCCGCCGTTTTCCTGGGCAAGCGTTGGACGAACTGCTCCAGCACCACCTGATCGATGAGTCCCTCGACGTCGCAGTCCCCCACTAGCAGCCACCTACGGCAGGCATCACGGAGCCGCTGGGCAAAGGCGAACGGGCGGTCGGACTTCTCCAGCTTCATGTCCCGGAAGAGTTGGCGGTTTTCTTCGGGGTTCCGACCAACCCGTTGCAAGATGGCTTTCCTCAAATCAGCGTAGGCCAGGAGGTTAGTTGCCGGCAGTTGTTGAGCCGCGAGTTGGGCTTCCCCGGACAGAAGAGGAACAAGGCGGGCTGCCCACTGACTCTGCGGCCAGCCCCAGATTTCAGCAGTTCGTTCAAACAAATCTAAGAATGCTTCAACGTCGTCAGCCGCCCCCATCTTCTGTAACGTGGGCAGGGGCAGCATGGCACGCGTGTCCGGGGTCGCGGCTGTGGCGGCCTCCTGGCTGAGGAGGCTCCGGATGGCCTGTCGATCGTCTGCTTGGGCCCGTACGATCTCACAGAATCGCCGATCTTGCTCCTGTCTGAGCTCAAGCAGGGACTGTTGGTGGCTTTGATGTAGAGCAGCGAGGGACTGGAGGACTTCGGCCAGCTGGGAGGACTCTACGGGGCGAGCTTTCTCCATGGTTGGATGTAGAAGATCCAATTTTCTTTTTCCCGGGTTTCGGCACCAGTGTAACGACTTCACAGGAAGGAGGACACGGGAACAGGGTTCAACACAAAGGTAAGGCTTTTTAATTATGGGTAGTAGACAGACAGGGGTAGTGCAAAAACGTGCTATACATAAACTTTTTGAACTAATCTAACAGCTTCCGTTTGTCTCTCTATTGCCAACACTGGACTGGCAGCTCTCTCTCTCGACTGGAGGCACTGGTGCTCTTTTATGCCGCTCTCCCCATACTCACTGAAATTAGAGACAGGTGTTAGACATAATTTAGCTCAGGTGCAAGCGCCCTTACCGCTTTCTCCCTTCGGACGGGCGCTTGACCACGCCCCCGCTGCCACAATCTGCAACAGAGACTGAGAGTGAACCAACCTCTGTAGCATCAGCAGCGAGTGCTCTCTCCACGAGGGTGGTGTTGTTGTCCTCGAAATGTGTTAAGCTCATCCGGGAGAGTGGCAGCGGTGTTCATGGAGGACTTTTCATTCCCTTTGCAGTCTGTGATGATGTTAATTCCCTGCCACATACTTCTAGAGTCAGTGGTGTTGAACTGTCCTTCAATTTTGTACCTGTACTGGCGTTTGGCTGCACTGGTAGAGTTATGGAGGGCATAACTGGCTTGTTTACACTCCTCCGCGTTCCAGGAACTGAAAGCGGAGGTCCACACATTAAGTGTCACGCAAACATCACCGTTGGTTTCTGGTTGGGGTAGATCTATTGGTTGGCACAACATCCTCTACACACTTCCTGATGAAACATGTTACGCTATCAGCGTAAACCTCGTGTCGTCATCAGAGGTGGACCGGAACATCTTCCAGTCTGCGTGATCAAAACAGTCTTGTAGCACAGAGTCTGACTGGTCTGACCAGCACTGGATCGTTCTAAGGGTGGGTGCTTCCCGTTTCAGTTTCTGCCTGTAAGCGGGCAGAAGCAGAACGGAAGTGGTCTGATTTGCCAAATGGTAGGCGGGGGAGGGATTTGTAGCCATCCCGGAAAGGAGAATAGCAATGGTCCAAAACCCAGTCCCCTCGTGTGTTGAAGCTGATGTGTTGGTGGTATTTTGGTGCTATTGTTTTAGAATTGGCTTTGTTTATGTCCCCGGTAGCAATGAACGCGGCCTCAGGGTGCGTGGTTTCCTGCTCACTTATACTCCCATACAGTTCCTTGAGTGCCCGGTCTGTGTCGGCTTGTGGGGGGATGTACACAGCTGTGATAATGACTGCTGTGAATTCCCTCGGTAGCCAGAATAGTCGGCACAGAAGCATGAGATATTCCAGATCAGGAGAGCAGAAAGACTTGATAAAATGTATGTTCTTCCGATCACACCATTTTATTTTATGATCTTGTATAGCTATATATACATATATAATATACAGTATTATTATTGTTATACTTGTTGTTTCCACAACCTCATATTACTAAGAAAATAGTTTATTTGCACTTTAGAAAAAAGTTGAAAGTAGATTAAGAATTTAAAAAATGTTGACTTGTTATGGCACCTAAAATGCACACTTTCCCTTGTACTTTCATTTACATTTTAATCTAACATCTGTATGTTTTCGGACATGTTATTTATCTGAGCTATAAATTGCTTATTTTAGTGCTTTCTCTAAAAAATCCACTCATCACATTTACAGTGGTTTTATATGTTTTAAAGTTATGACATTTTTTGCACTGCTGGGCCCATCATGACTATTAGTATTGTTTTGCTAACAAAAAATGTAACAAAACATTTGGTCTTTAAATTACTGTAAATTTAGAGGAATTTAGACAGACACATCAGATAAAAATCAGTCTAAATGTAATGCTCTCAAAGAGAACTTCCGCAAACGTACTAATGTCAGTTGTGGCTGTCCTACACTGGGTGTTATGTATAAAGGAGCTTATGAAACGTTATGCAGTAATGTTCATTTTCTGAACAAAACAAGTGTTGCATTGCCTAAACCGTACAATATACCAAGGGCTCTCTTTATCTTTTACGTGGTGCAACACAAATATTGCACCTCTTGTAAACTATGAGATTGTTCCTTTGCATCAAATATAAACAGGCAGACAACACCACAAAGCCATAGTATATTTCTTCAAAGGAGATAACGTGATCCAATCAAATATCTTTAATACTAAGGAAATATTTCACAAGAATCAATGTATGATAATATGTATCACCAAAAAAACATTTCAGCACAATGTTAATTTATAACCTTTTTTACACTACAGTAAGGCATGTATAGAATGTTGGGGCTTTCATTACAATATGACAAGAGGCTATCTCTGGCAGGCAGAACATTTGTTTAAGAAAATGTCAAAAGTACATGTCTGCAAATTCTAGGCAAATGGTGACTATGAAGATGCTAAAATTTAACACAGTTTTGATTTATTTTGGATTTTGTTTAGTCATGACATAATTCCCATAGTTCCATTTATATTATTCCAAAGTTTTGATGACTTTACAATTATTTTAAAATGTGAAAAAAAATTGTAATAAAGAATAAGTGTTTCAAAACTTTTGACCGGTAGTGTATGTATATTGCCAGAATACACAGCAAATTTTTTATGGGCATTAGGGCTGCACAATTAATAAAAATAAAACTGAAATTGTTATATGACCTCATGCAATCGCAAAGGGCTGCGATTTAAACAAATAAATAGTCTGCTCGCTTCTGTGATGAGGCAGGCAAAGAATGTTGATCTAATTGCAGCTTTAATAAAACAAAAGATAAAAAGGTAACAGAATATAACAAAAACACAGGAAACCAAGCACAGAGCATGACAACACATGTGAGAACTGATAAACTAACTGGGGGAAACAAGGGCTTAAATATACAAGGGAACAAGGAACACCTGTGGAAACAATCAGGGGAAAACCAATCATAAAATGAAACAACAAATGACTACAAAATCTAACAGGAACTAAACAGGAATTTCAACATAAAAGCACAAAAACAAAAGACAACAGGGAATATGTGACTGCTTCAAAGATTATTTGTGCTTCTTTGTCCAGTCTATATTAAATTAGAGCATTATTACAGTGCTTTTTAGAGCAGTTCTGTGCTCCACAACTCCATCTTATGCTTAGAGTAACAGTAGTGCTCAGAGTTCGGTTCCATGAAAACGTTTATTACACCAATACATTTTCCATTCAACTTCAGTTTGACATTAAGCCTCGTTCTTTAGGACTATCTTATATACAGTATAGAATAGTTTGTTTATTTAATTATTCAACTAATCAACATTATTTTTGACAGCAAATACTAGGCAACAACTATGGTATTACCAACAGGGATATTCAGGTAACAGTGACATTGTGCAGAAAGCTTTCATTTAACCAGTTTTGAAGTATCGGATGTTAAAATCCCAATATTTTTGCAAAATAATCACAATATGATTTATATGTCCAATCGTGCAGCCCTAATGAACATAATGGGAGAAAAATGCTTTATTGTGTCCAGATTATATAGTTACAGAATCTACTAGGGCTAACAAAGCCATGCTTACCAGACAAATATTAATCCTGGGTCCAAGCCAAACTGTATTGTAATGGTGACTATATTTTCATTCTTTGTGTGGTTTAGCAATTATATATATATATATATATTTAACTGATCGCAAGACTATAAGGGAGACGTGATTCACATATATACTGTATACATATATATTGTTATTTACTATTTACTACAGGCACGTTTTCCAGTTGAATGCTATCACAATTATATTACTAACACACCAGAATAAAGAGACACTGATGCCCTGCAACCTTTGTGAACCCTTCAAAGTTCAGTAACTACACAAGACGTTCAGATCATGCCCATGTTTGAGGTCTCCCTCTGTTGTCTGTTGTAGATGTCCTAGTTCCTTGAAATCAAATGTTTGAATGGGGTTGTCAATCTATGTTCACAGCTTAAAGAATCAATAAGGCATGGTAAGTATGATGAAACTTGGAGAAATGTCTTGACTGCTCTGTGAGTGGTCTACAATAAGAAGATATTTGTCACAAGTGTTGTAAAAAAAAAAAAAGTAAATATAACAACTGCCAACCACTGTAAGTCAATCATTGGTTATCATTAACAGAGATGAATACTGAGGAACATTAACTCGTCATTTAAAATAATTCTAAATATTGTCTGCCAAGGATATGTAAAAGTTAGAACGTGTATACTGACAGATGTTATGAAGTAGTTAAAGCTAATTTGTGTAATTATTTGGTGTTAAAATATTTTCCCAGCTATACCTATACCTATCCCAGCTTAATATGCACAGACAACTACAGTATAAGTAAACAATTTGTAGGTTGATTCCCCAGAAAAGTGTAACTCTGTTGCACAATCAAAACATTGCTCAATTATTTTTTATTGTATTATCACTGTTATTATTATTATTATTATTATTTAGCATTTCAACCAACTCAACACAGCAACATTGTCTCAACCAATAGCCTAAGTTTGGGGCTGGAATATCTGTTTGTCATTCTGTTTGTGTCATTATTTTTGCAATCCTTTTTGTTGACACATGCAGGTGAATATTCAAGTTAAAAACAATACATTTGGTCATTGAACTGTTTTTCTTTTTTTTTTTTTTTGTAAATAATTTGGTTCATGGGGTCATATCCCTCTGAAATTCTCTCTGTTGGAGCACAAAATAAAAGTATTTAAGTGGAAAATGTGTCACTTTTACTCATGTCCAACAATCCTGTTTAAGTGGCTACATCCTAACCTCCGGAAAGAATGGCTCAAATGAGACTACAAAACCCTGTCCAATGCACTAGTAAGAAAATCAGATCTGTCAAGTAGGCAAAAATCAACAAGGATACAAGAAGAGCATTCCAGCAATGCCTCAGGGAACTCTACTCAGTGTGCAAATTCTAGTCATCATGATATGATAGTTAATGTTAAGTCACAAACTACAGTGGGGTCCAAATGTCTGCGACCACTAGTGAAATTGCTTCTATTTAGCAGTTTAACTACATCAGAGATGTCAAAGTTAACCCGTTACCACATGTGATTAATTTAAAAAGTTTAACACATACATTTTTCTTAATGGCGACTAATACTAATGTTAATGATGCATAAACCAGCATAAACACAGGTCAGAGTAGGGTGGAACATTTGCAATGTGTCTGCCCAGAGTCACAACACTGACGCATAATCTACAAACACACACAAAAGCCGTGTCAGTGATCAAATGATGGGGAAAGGACCTCTTAACGCTATTTGTTGTACAAAACAAGCCTAAATGGGACTTGTGATAGAAATCAAATACTTTGCCTCCTCTGTAATGCACAATTTTATTAACACAGAAGCACGTCAAGTTTGAACTATCATGGAAATATAGAACAATACATTGTTTTCAAGCACTTTTTATATGGAGTTCAAAGCGCTGCTTCACGGTGGCATTGACAGCCTGACATGAATCATGAATTTTGTTGCACAATTTTCTGTAGCAAAGCGGATAGCCACTTGTCTGCTGGCTGATTAATATTATTGAGGAAGAGAATTTAGATGTTTAATACACATTGTAATTAAATTGCAACCTATGGGGGGACTATTTATTTTAATTAGTCAACCTCCCACTTAGACTAAGTGAAACTGACATTGTTATTTCAATTGGTGATATTTTAGTTTATTTCTATTTTTATACTGTAGAAGGCTTTGTTTGGAAAATGTAAATAATGCAAAATTGTTACATATTGTTTTGTTTTCTTTTTTAAGAAAGAAATAAGTGCATTTTGACAGGAAAACAAATATATAGAGTAAACTGTCAGCACTTTCCAAATCTAATTTACTATGGACAATAATGAGATTAACCTCTTAAACTAAAAAGGGGGTGCTGTAACTTGAAACAAGTTTACGTTTAAAACGTTTAAGTCTCCATATACATAAGTCAGGTGTATGAGGTATCATTTGAAAGCTTAGAATCTGAAGATTTCAGAGATAACCATCACTTCTGCATTTATGTTACTTAAAATAAAAAATAAGGCCTCAAATCATTTGCGTCGCATATTAGCGTCCCTAGAGGTAATATTGGAGAACCATTTATATGAAAATAAAAGTCTTTCAAATAGCACCTAAATGGACAAGTCATATATCAAATGTCATATATATAATTTTCACAAAGTTCAAAAGATTTTCAAAAGAATCACAAAGTGAAATGTGATTTCTCTCAGTCAACAAATACAAACGTTTATTTTATGCTCCGATAACTGTTGCTGTAAACCCCAAATAGCCAAAAATTGTATTTCTGCCTTAACCTTAAGAATTTTACCTTTATTTGTCAGTGAGCTTGCTTTGCTGAATAATCCAAAGTTATATCTTAGATGTCCAGAGCAAAATATGCCTTCCAGCAGGAAAAGCATGCTAAAAAAATCATTAGAAAAATACATTTTTGATCATCATCATATACATCATTGCAATCGAGAAAATCTCAGCTTTCTAATGACACCTAGATTGAGTTTCCAGTCCACTCAGAGGCTATTCCGAGATATTCAATGAAACAACAAGGATGGTGCATGAACTGAAAATTAGACTGAGTGTCTATGGTCAAGAACATCTGTGAGGGCTAAAATTTGTTAGAGCCCACTTGCATTTCAGATCTATATATTGTGATTTAATGTGATGGAGAAAAAATATTTTCCTTGTGCATGCTGCCATCTATTGGAATGAAATTAGACTTTTCAAAGTGAGGTAGAGTGAACAGAATGTCTAGGATACAGATGCAACCTCCATTCCCTGATGGAGGGAACGAGACGTTGTGTCGAAGAAGCAACACTTGGGGTCTCTCTTGAGAGCCTTTTGAATCTCTGATCTATGAGAAAAGGCCAATGAGAAATTGGCAAACAGAATTTGCATGTCCCGCCCCGGGATATACTGGTATAAAGGGAGGGAAATGCGTCTGTTTCATTCAGGATTTTTCTGAGGAGCCAACAATGAGGTTCGGCCGCAACAGTGGCTCGGTTCAGCGATGTGTAGACATCTTGTTCCCTCCATCAGGGGGGGGGGCGGGCACGGCCTGGGTGTGATAGGCCAATGTAATGGCGTCCACTACCCAGTGGGAAAGCCTCTGTTTGGAGACAGCGTTCCCTTTCCGCTGTCCACCAAAGCAGACAAAGAGCTGCTCAGAACATCCAAGGCTCTGCGTGCTGTCCAAGTAGATACGCAAAGAACGTACCGGACACAGCAATGAAGGGGCTGGGCCTGCCTCCTCCCGGGGTGTGGTAGGAACCTTGGGCACATAGCCCGGTCGTGGTCTTAGGATCACATGAGTGTCTGCCAGACAGAACTCCAGGCAGGTGTCGCTGACAGAGAACGCTTGCAGGTCCTCGAACCTTTTGATGGAGGTGAGCACGATCAGGAGGGCCAACTTTAGGGAGAGGGCCTTGAGTCCGACTAATTCTAGCGGTTCAAAGGGGGGTCTCTGAAGGACCGAGAGGACCACTGAGAGTTCCCAGGGGTGGAACAGGCTTTAACCAACAGGATTTAACCTCCGGGCGCCTCTTAGGAACCTGATAATTAAATCGTGCTTACCCAAAGACTTGCCGTCTACTGTGTCGTGGTGGGCCGCAATAACAGCTACATACACCTTCAAGGTGGAGGGGGACAGCCTCCCCTCCAAGCTCTCCTGCAGGAATGTGAGCACTGACCTAACTGCGCACTTCTGAGGCTCAGCCCAGGAAGAACACCAATTTGCAAACAAGCGCCACTTCAGGGTGTAAAGTTGCCTGGTAGAGGGAGCTCTGGCATGGTTGATCATTTCTACGACAGCAGGTGGTATATCAGATAGATCTTCCGCATCCCGTCCAGGGGCCAGACATGGAGGTTCCAGAGGTCTGGGTGCAGATGCCAGAAGGTGCCCCGTCCCTGAGAAAGAAGGTCCTTCCTCAGGGGAATTTTCCAGGGAGGGGCTGTCGTGAGGAGTACGAGATCCGAGAACCATGTCCAAGTGGGCCAATAGCAGGCCACTAGAGTGACTTGTTCCCCGTCCTCCCTGACCTTGCACAGCACCTGTGCAAGCAGGCTCACTGGGGAAAATGCGTACTTGCGCAGCCCTGTGGGCCAGCTGTGTGCCAGCGTATCTTTTGCACCAAGCCAAGGTGCTAAGAGAAATGCATGAGGGTAGTTCTGACCCAGGATTGATGCAGGAGATGCGTTCTGCGACGGATCTCGCCCTCCAGGTTACGAAGGTCATGGCGCGGACTCTTGGGAAGGTGATGTCCAACTTGGTGGTCCAAGAGAGCCACTTTTGACAAGGTATGGTTCCTTGACGCCCCATCTCCCATGTTGGCCTATTCGGCGACAGAGTCGAGGACTTTGCCTAGCAGTTCTCAGAAGCATCTATCTTAGCATCATGTATCTTCTGTGAGACGGTTGCCCCGTTGGTAAACCCACATCTTTCTTGGGCAGAGTCCCCTTTGCCACTGATTGCTGTGTTTGTAGAGCTCCATCCCCTCTGGGTGGGACCTACCACAGGGACTTCTCCACATGCGACACTGCCAACAAAACTCAGTAAGACCATGAGATGTATTTCCACACAGTTACCTCCCCTTCAGGCAGGGTGTGGTCTTTGCGGTGTCTTCCCTTTGGGAAGGGACATCTCCTTGGCGTATACACTTATGGCTCCCAGCTGAACGATTTCCATTCTTTTTTGGGGAGACAAAAGAAGAGAAGAGGCCATAGCTGGGGCAGTCTGTCCCTATTTTGGGCAGTCGACTTGCCCCCAAGGTGCGGGGGACGGTACGATTCTCGCAGGAGCATTGGGGGAGGTTACAATAAGGCCGGGTTAGCTGGCTATGAGGCGTGCAATAGTTTGCCCCTCTCACACCGCCTGTCCACATAACACAGTTCAGCTAGTTGTGGTGTATCGTATAGGGATCCCTAGTGTCACTACATCGACACAACGTAGAGTGAGTGACAGATAGGGAACGTCCTGGTTACTTTCGTAACCTCCGTTCTCTGATGGAGATTGTGTCCCTCCTGCCACAACACTGAACTACCCACTGAAATGGCTGGGACCCTGTCTTGGCTCCTCAGCACAAAACCTGAATGAGTGGTTATGAGCCAGCTCCCTTTTAAACCTGTATGTCCAGGGGAGTGGCATGCAATTTCCACTCGCCAATTACCATTTGACCTTTTCTCAAAGATCAGAGGTTTTTGGGGCTCCCAAGGACAACCCCTACTGTTAATACATCGACACAAAGTCTCGCTCCATCTATCAGGGAAAGGAGGTTACGAAGATAACCAGGGCGTATTCCATGTTATTGAGAACATGATTTCAGAATGTTCTAAAGAACATCTTGTGTACTTTTTAAACAAAAAGTATATATATTTTTTTTTTTTAAATGTCAATGAAACTACTGCATGGGGACTGAAATACATTTAAAGCATGTAATTTCTGCACCACTAGCACCATCAAATGGAATTGCAAAAATGTACTTAATTTTTAAACATCTTTCCAAAATGCCCCCTGCCTGCCAATGGTCAAACAAAAAGATAGTCTCATCACCAACTCACACTATTGGTTGAGTAGCATTGTGGAGGTGGGACTAAGCATGTTAGAGCAATTTTCATAGTGCTACAGAAACTTACACAGTACACTTGTAATTACACAGTACTTACAGTTTTTGAGAAAATTAACCTATGAATGGCTTTCTAAAAGTTGTCTGCATGTTAAGCGGGGATAGGAGGAAATATTTTAAAATGGAAAAAGTAACATACTTCAGCTTTAAGGAATTAGAGGCACTACAGTATGATTTTCAGTAAAGCTGCTTTGAAATGATGTGTAATATGAATAGCACTACAAATACAATTTAATTGATTTGAATTAATGGAAGCAAATACATTTTGTACAAATTAATTAACATGTTCAATGTAAAAAAGTGACTTAAAATGAACTTGGTAAGATTTTTTTTATATTAATTTTAGGTCATGATATTTCTTGTTTTTTCTACAGCTCTTTTTACCCCTAAGTTTTAAATTTAACTTTGTATACAAGATTTTCAATGTGGTCTCAGAGTTTTGGACCTCACTCTGTTGTTTTCTTCAAATGACTAAGAAATTAGAAATATTACATTTACTTCAGTGATATACACCATGCTTTGTGAGGGTAGTGTTCAAGATTTTCACATGTGTGTTCTTGATAAACATTTGGGTGTGTTTACATGTCTAGTATTTAGTAAGCTTTGGTACCATTTTCTAAACATGCTATAAAATGGACACAAACAAGAAAAAAATGAGCATTTCAAAAGCATTGCCTACTGTATGCCACATCCACACAACCTAAACCAGCAAAAGTGTTGTGCATCAGGTAAAAGTACTATTAAATCAGGATTGTGGTGTATACTTCTGGCGGGGGAAAACATCCTCAGTCAATTACATTGTGAAATAATTTTATATTCCATTTTAAACAATAGCATCAAAAGATAAGTTAATCAGCAAAGCGTCTACCTGTATCCATAAACGGATTTGTGACAAATGTGTGTGTGACGACAGTGCCTCAAGGGATTAACTACTTCCACATTTTCCCGGGTGATGGAGGAAACACTACATTTTCTGTGCCACATAAACTTTATTTACAGTCAGAGCTGCTCAATTTTTCAACACCTATTCTTATTTTCTTATTACAGAAACTGTTGCCCTAGGATGTGAGAGACTTGAGAAGATTGTGCAACTACTGTATAAAAAATTCTAGTGCAAAGGAGACTTGAATGTTTTCATGGATACCTTTAGTCACAAGAAGTCACATGTAAATTGTACTACTCAGGTGTTACACATAATAACATATATATTGTAAATGGTCTGCACTTATATAGCGCATTTTTCTAACCTCAGAGGTTACCAAAGCGCTTTACACTGTGTCCCAATCACCCATTCACACACACACTCATACACCAATGGCGGCAGAGCTGCCATGCAAGGCGCTAGCCTGCCATCAGGAGCAACTTGGGGTTCAGTGTCTTGCCCAAGGACACTTCGGCACGTGGAGTCATATGGGCCGGGATTCGAACCACCAACCCTGCGATTAGTGGCCGACCCGCTCTACCACCTGAGCCACAGCCGCCCGTATTGTATATACAGTAGACTTAGCTTTCAACTCAGTGATAATATATTTAGTCACCTCTGTCTTTCTTCCCCCTCGTTTTCAAGGCTCTCACAAATATTATAATCATCAGTGTATCTGTAAGTGATCCAGAAAACGAAATGAGAACAGAGCTGCAGATGAGTGAAATATACCTGAAAGATGAATGAATTGCGGTGAATATAAAATGGGAGGAGACACTTTTATATGGTCAAAACCCTGAACATTGCAGTCACTCAAGCACCTCTTGAGCGCATCTTAATCTAAGCCTTCACAGTAAAGTAGTTGTGTGTAATATGGCAAAGGTTTTAGTGCAATGGATACCCTTAAAAATCATTGACCCTTTTTACAAAGGCTCCTTGTCTAATTTTAGACACCCATTAACTGGACATGGACAAAATGGATAGGTCCAGACTAAGCAAGCACACATATTGCATGATAAATGCATGCTCCGTTGGCAAGTAAATATGGAGCTGCCAGTGAGGAGAACATTCCACTGGGAAATATTTTAAAGTAAAAATTGTGTTTGCCCACAATAATGTAGAATAAACATTTAATTCTGCCTCTAACTTTAAATATTCAGGCAAGGGAGCTGTGCCAAATCCTTTTATGGATCATATTAATTTTAAATCTTATTTTCTCTATTTCCAGATAAAGATGGCAGTGTTCTCTATTTTCATTTTACAGTTTTTTACTATCGCGTTGGCACTAATTTCAGAACTTTGATGTAATTTTTCAAAACTCTAGACTCAGAAATCACAACCGATTACCAAACTGCACATTTTTCAAAACACTTTTTCCAATTGCTTGATACAATACACATAGACCTAAGATAATTTGTTCATTTAACTAAAATCACCTGTTCAAAATGACACAACTTAACATCAAAGTATTACCTTTTAAAAATGCTATTCACACATTAGCCTATATCTGAGATGACTGTCTGTTCATTTCATTACAATGATCTAACTGTCATTTAATACAACTGCTCAAATTATAAGTAACTGTTGCATTACTCTTAATGCATAGTTTTATAGAAACTGATAAAAATATTGCATGTTTAGATCATGAAAGTTTCAGGTTAATGATATCCATTGACACCAATTACCATGGAACATGAACCAGTTGGACTACATTATCTACGGATGTAATATTTCATCATCATTCTTTATCAGACACTGCTTCTATGGTCCCATGTTCCACTTTTTTAGACCATGTTTTCAGATTTGACATTACTTTATGTTTGCAAGAGATTGCTTTTCCAATACTGCCAACTCGTTACTGATGATTGATTTCACATTGTTGTATGAGTATATCGTGAAATGAGTGGTATCTACCTACAACAACATAGTGATAACATGGAGCAGGCAGGTGAACCAGGTCACAATAGAGGAAGATGAGGAAGACGGGGTGGTCAAAGGAATGGCCGGGGACAAGCACCCCTTCTGAGAGGTGGTTGTGGGCCTTGTCATAGAGGAGGGCTTAGGCTTCACCAGAAAAGAGGCCTTGGGCCTTGTTTAAGAAGTCTGGGGAGACATGGTAGAGGACAAGGCCACAGACCAAGACAGCGGCAGCAACAGGCAAAATGTTTGATGATATCTAAGCAATAGTTGTAGACCATGTCGTAATTCATGGCATGACAATGACTCAGGCAGCTATAATGATTCAAACAAACCTCAGAAAAACAACTGTGGCCTTAATCATCAGAACTTTCTGCTATGAGTTTAATGCATGCTTTAGGCTACTATCAATTTACTCTATACTGCATGCCAATGTGTAACAGAGTAGGTAATGTGACTACATTTATTCTTATTGTAATTTTCCCTCAAGATAGAAACTAGGCCAATTAGGGGAGACAGAGGCAAAATTCTGACAGACCAACAAGTGTGGGCTGTGGTCAGTTGTGTTCGGGCCAGAAATGACATTTACCTTACAGACATTCAGCAGCACATTATGAACAATGACGACATGTTCAACCATGTGGAAGCTATAAGTTTGCAGACTATTGCACGCATACTGAAAAGGCAACAGGTGTCTCTAAAACAGCTATACTGTGTGCATTTTGAAAGAAATGCAGACAGAGTGAAGCAACTGAGGACTGAGTATGTTAAGGTATGTTCAGTTTCAAGACGCCTGTTGTGAAAATTTGCCCAAAAATTCTACATCAATGTAATCAGTAATTCTCTTTCCAAAATTTATTTTTAGAGGGTGATGGAGCTGGATACTGATGAAAACATCACAAATTCATATTTTTGGATGAGGTAGGCTTCAACCTGTCCAAGACAATGAGGAGAGGTCTGAATTTCATAGGCCAGCGGGAAACCATCCAAGTACCTGGACAACATGGGGCCAACATCACCATTACCAAACCTCATATTGGATCATATAATCCAGCTCTCCTTGTAACCTTCCTTGATGATCAGATCTGTAGAGCTGATGGCATGACCTATATCATTTTGTGGGATAATGTCAGGTTCCACCATGCTCAAATTGTGCAAGCATGGTTTCAGGCCCATTTACAATTTTCCACCCTGTACTTACCCCATACTCTCGAGTCCTTAACGTGACTGAGGAATTTTTCTCCACATTGAGGTGGAAGGTATATTATAAGCGCCCTCACGAACAAGTCACCCTTCTCCAGGCCATGGATGACACATGCAATGACATCACAGCAAATGTCAGGCCTGGATTCACCATACCCGAAGATTCTCCCCAAGATAACTGACTAATGAAAACATCCATTGTGATGTGGATTAGAACCTGTGGCCAAATCCACAATACATTGTGGATTGATGGAAAATAGAAGTACATTAATCAATCCTTTGTTTTACTTTTTACAGTAAGTCAGTAGAGGAACAATGCAGTTGACGTTTTACTGTAGTTTTTACTTTTTCGGAGCTCATTTTTTGCTTTGATTTAAAAAAAAAAAAAAACATGTTGTGATTTTACTGTATTTTACATTTTGTATCACATTTTGTACTACAATAATTCATGATTGTACAAACAACTGTTGATATCTTGTGTGTGGGTGATGCAAATTAATGTTCCTATGGTATTTTGTGATAAATTAGTAATTTGAACCAATGATTCTGCAAGTGCAAGGTTTCTTTAAAGATATGAATGCACAATGCAATGTGTTTTCAACATTGGACAGCCTGTGTTACAAGTGATGACCGTTTAAAATTTTGTGTCAAGAGTTATGAAAAATTACATCAAGGTTCTGAAATTAGTGCCAAAGTGATTGTAAAAAACTGTATTTGGAGTCTGGGTAGATATACGCCTTTGTCTAGAAATGTTTTAACATAATCACATATGAAGCATTACTGTTAAGTACATCTATAGTACATACATGGATGTGCATTTCCATGATTAGTCACTTTTACAATGCTTTCTCCAATATATTATAACCAAACGTATTTCTGATCGATTAGGGTTAGAGCTAAGAATTTCATTTTAAAGCTGCACTATGCAAGATTACATACAAAATTAACAAATTGCCATTATTGATTGAGTACATAAACAATCAGTGTTCAAAACGATGTCCTTACCTTACCCTGATTCACTATGCTAAGCCTTTAAAAAGTATTTGTATTTTGAGCTGTCATTATGATGTTCATCCTTGTGTCTTGTTACGCCATGTCCTTAGACACAGTTACGAAGTACCGTCTGTCTCATGTTCTGGCTTGAGAAACAACATTCAGTTCAGACAGACACAAAGTTCAGGACAGCATCGCAGCAATATGGATGGATTTTTATCTGTTATCCGTTTGGCAAAGTTGTTTTCCTGCTGTAATGCTTGGATATGCTGTCTGGTGGGGTAGTTAAAACTAATTTAGCTTGTCATGCTTGTATGAATCGAATATTACTTGTGTGTTAACCAATCGCGATGTATCTACGCTGTCGGGGGAAGTTATTGTGATATACTACTAATATTTATGACTTCAGAAATTGATTTGTAATTGTTATATTGCATTATATACACACATTCTTTTTATGTTTAATAAAGTATATTTTATCCCCATAATTATTCACTCCTTGTTTTATGTTTTTAGTTTACAGTGTTATTGTGTTCATTGCATAGATATACTATTGTAGTATTATGGGTGACTTGCATTATCAACATAGGCTGTAAAACATAATACAAATATTATAAAGTCTTCCAATTAACTTGTATTAGCCATATCACGAGTTGCACCTCTTAAATAGATAAGTGTATTACAATACAAACATTAATTGTAGAACACTTGAAAATGTTAATATTAAAATATACTGGTAGTGATAGAGGTGATTGAGTCCCCTGTTCTCTATTTAAAAGTGTAGTGTTAGAAAAGCTCTATAAGTTAAAAACACATTAAAATGTGTTGCGTTTATCTTCATCAAAGCAAGTAATATTTCAGTTTTATATGTTGAATTGTATAAAATAATATAAACATGAAAATAGCACATTATGACACCGACTCTGAATATCTCTCAGTCATGATCACACACAGGCAATATCCAGGTTAGCTCAGATCATTAGATTCATCCGCCAGAAGAGCAGTGCCGAAACACGAACATAAAGTTTTCTTCTTTATTTTTGTATTTTTGAGTATTTTCAGAGTATTTTTGTGTGTGTATGATGTCAAATCATGGACAAATATATGCATGCGCAGAAACACAGCAAGCAAGCGAATTACAGTAGGGTGAACACAGTAACAAAGCTTGCAAGCAAAATGTAAAGCTGCAGAAATCGCAAATCTCAGACTTGAGAGGAAAAAATATGATTGTGCACATCAATCAAGATGCTGCAAATAGACATAACAAAAACGCACATCTGGCAGGTCCCTAATGCGCAGAACTGAACATTCGGGGCGGCTGTGGCTCAAGTGGTTGAGCGGGTTGTCTACTAATCGCAGGGTTGGTTATTCGACTGCTACTGCTGTTCCGTCATTGGTGTGTGAATGTGCGTGTGAATGGGTGAATGAGATGCAGTGTAAAGTGCTTTGAAGACTGCTGATGTTAAAAACGCACTATATAAGTGCAGACCATTTACCATACACATGCAAGATTCACATTCGCAAGTTGCGTTCTACTTGCACGTGAGTTTAGTCTTTACGCTCACACACAAGTTGTATTCTACACGCTCACGAGTCATTTGAGTTTTGACAGTAGGGGCAGGGCTCATAATTTTTTGTGAACAAATTCTATTGGCTGCTGGCCTTCTCTTGAACTCCTGTTTTGATTGGCTGCTGGCCTTCTCTGGAACTGCTGTTTTGATTGGTTGCTAGCCATCTCTGGATCTCCTGTTGTGATTGGCTCCTGGCCTTCTCTGGAACTCCTATTTTGATTGGCTGCCTGGCCATCTCCGGGAAGGAGACACTAGGGATGGGTGATACCATTTATTTTCTTTTTGATCCAATACCAAGTACTTTTAGGCCAGTATCGCTGATATTGATATCGATACCAATACCGATACCTCTAATAAATAGAATTTTAAAATTCACTTGCATTGTATGGACCTACAGAGCTGAGAAATTCTTCTAAAAAATCTTAATTTAAGTTCAGCAGAAGAAAGAAATTGATACACATCTGGGGTTGAATGAGGGTGAGTAAATAATGAGAATTGTAATTTTTGGGTGAACAATCCCTTTAAGGGCTCTTGTCAGATCTGGATGAATTTCTCAATAAGAGAGGTTTGGAAACATTTCTATTAATTATTACAGTGAAAGCATGAAAATATCCCACAAGGACATTATATAGAATGCTGAAATATAATGCCTTCTTTTGCTATATCATTAGCTTTAAAAATCCTGTGAAGATTCTTATTTCAGTGTAGTTACAGTTTTCAGTGTCGTAAGCATTTAGCACCGCTCTCTAAATGCAGAGTACGCAGCCTACGTAGGGCACAAACCCTGATCGTGGAACACACGCTGTGTCTGAAACAGCCCCCTATCCACTATATAGTGCTCTATTTTGAGTTTTCGATATTTTGTAGGAGTGTCTGAATTTTGAGTGAGCCACTCGTTCCCTACTTTTGTTCACTCATTCTTACCCACAATGCACTCTAATTTCAAGTACACTCGATGATGGTTGATTTTCCACAATCCACCATGGGGAAGACGTACAAGGAATTTACTGCTTCCTTCACTCCTGAAATGTTTTATTTTATTCTGAATGTAGTAAATTACTTTTTGACAAATCATTACTTGATTAAAATAATATAATAACACATAGAGAGACAAAACATACAGATACATTTTAAAATGTACTCTTTATTTGATAAAATGTGTTTACTCTTAATATTAACACAGAGTATATATTAAAAATTACAAACAGAATGAAGATTTTATTGTATTAATATATTATTTAATAAGAATAACTAATAAGGCCCAAGTATTTTAAAATTTCATATGTGACGTTTCTCCACCAGCCCCAGAGCTCCGACACTCACATCCGAATTCACTCATTTCATTCACTTACTGCTGAGATGTAGTGCACTAACTGCCATTTACTATATAGGAAATAGTGAATGAGATAACGATAGTGGACACAGCCACTCTTGTCGCCACGATCGCCTTTTGCCCGCACATCTCACACACACACCTGCGCCCCGTGCACCTCGCTGTGTGCGCACATAAATGCTGTCTATTCATGCTCCAGTTGTCAATAACGCAAATGGCAGCAATACATTTTTATGTTTATATGGATTTATACAGTTAATCCGCCTGATGTAGCTACGATAGTTTCCAGAACCACTGCGACGGCTCTTAGTAAATGCATAAATACTGATTATGACATGCGGGACAAAGCACCTTCACCCTCAAAACAATCACCCTGAAAATTACCATCTCATTACACAGAAAAGCCTGTGTTAGAATTAGAGCCTAAATTTACCTGAGCGTGCTGCCTGAAGTTGGAGCTGTGACTTTAATCTTGAAATATCAGCTTGTCTTGGTGTTAAATGAAGGCATTGCATGATGAAACTATTATTTTCACTGTGTGGAGCGAAGAAAGTGTTTTGCTTTGAAGAATTTGATGCTGCAGCACTGATGACTTGAGTGACAGTCTCATCACTCATTGTGTGCAGATGTGACCTTCTGCTCTCGTAAAAGTCCCATTCAATAATCTCTCAATAAATTACACATTCATTAAAATTAAACCCAGTAATGTAACAACAGTAATGCCACACATTGTAAAGAAGTAAAAGTAAAAAAAAAAATCATTAGAAATTTACTTGAGAATGAAAAGTACCCACTTTTTGACCTACTCTAAAAGTAAAATTTTCCCCAAAACGTTACTCAAGTAAATGTAACGGAGTAAATGTAACACGTTACAACCCACCTCTGATACCACATCAGTATCGGATGTATCGATACTTTAGTATCTGCCCATCCCTAGGAGGCACCTCGGGGTTGATGAGAAAGCGGGATGATGCAGACACTGAACTTTTCTTTTTATAATATAACCGAATTTCTACATATTTAGAAATTGTACAACAGCTGTGAGGTTCTTTATTCAATGGAGCACTTTCTATCAATTATTTCATGGATTGTAAAACAATCGCTAATTTTAGCTATCTAGATGTACTAGCTATGTAGTAAGCACATTGGTGGATTTTGTGTCCCTCATTAACATGTAAAAAATTACTTTAACAATGAATAGCTGAAATAAACTTTTACAATGTGTTGTTAAAGGCAGTTCCCTATCTGTCACTCAAATGACATTATGTCAATGCAGTGACACTAGGGGTTGCCCTTGGGAGCCCTGAACACCTTTGATCTTTGAGAAAAGGCCAATGGGAATTGGCAAGTGGAATTTGCATGCCACTCCCCCGAACATATATGGGTATAAAAGAAACTGGCTTGCAGCCAATCACTCCGATTTTTTCTTCGGAGCCACGCGGTTGTGTTCACCGAGCTGAATTCCTCTGCTGATCCATTCACCTCTGAAGACAGTGAAGCTGTTGGATTTATGGCTCATTACAGTGGTTTCTCCCCGTCTTGCACCGGTGTTGTGCAGAGAACACCCCTGGGTGCTTCAGCAGCTAAAAGAGAATATTCTTTCCACAAATTTTTTTTGTGTATATTTCCTGGTTGCGGTCGCTATCTCTCCGCTTCTCACAGCCACAATCGCTGTCTCACATGCTTGGGCGCCGCCCACATGGAGACATCGTTCATGGATGGGTCATGTCTGCATTGCAAGTCCATAAAAATGGAAACATTGTGGTTGCGGCTCTCCATTGTCAGAAAGCCACCTCGGCGGCTCCTCGCCATAGTACTTCTTCCTATGGTTATGAGGCTGTGACGGTTAGCACTGGGGGCGATTTGGGGATCTCAATGGGAGTTTCTCCGCCCGAAAACCCCCCACGGACCTCCTATTCCCCAGCACGCTCATGTGCCCCAGTCAAGTTCTGGGATGAGACTGCCAGCTTTTCTCAGGGTGGGTTCGCAATCTCATTCGGAGCTCGTGAAGGGGATGAGCTCTCGATCGCAGCATCAGAGAGTTGGCTTGTCCAGTCTGATGCCAAGGACTTGGCTGGGCTCCCACCCTCGGGTGTGGTCACCCAGTCGCAGGCTGACGCAGAGCTGTCGGGCTGGTGTGGAAACCTCCACTCCCCCCTGACCACTCATGGCTCGATGATTGGTTCTTGTGCCCAGAGCGCCACTCATGGCTGCACTCTACCCAAGTTCCTTTCTTCCTGGAGGTGCATGATGAGCTCATGAGATCGTTGCGGGCACCTTTTACTGCCCAGACCTGATATGTGGGCTCCTCCGCTCTCACTACCCTCGACGACAGGGCTGCCAGGGGGTACTCGGCGATTCCCCAGGTGGATCAGGCAGATATCAATCTCCGGGTGATGAAGGTCATGACGCAGCCTCTAGGGCAGGCGATGTCCACCCTGGTGGTCCAGGAGCACCAACTTTGGCTCAACCTGGTCGAGACGGAGGAGGCTGACAAGTATGATTCCTTGATGTACCCATCCCCCAGGTTGGCCTATTCAGCGACAGAACCGAGGACTTTCCCCAGCAGTTCTCAATGGTTAAGTAGAAGACGGAGTCATCACAAAACATCCTGCCCCGGCTCAAGATTCCGCATCCCGTTTACTCATTGCCAAGGGCATCCCCCTGCGGCAGCAACACCAACCCCACCACATCATGCCCCACTAGGCCGGCCCAGGAGTGGGGCCACCCGCAGGAAGCAAACGATACCCGTCTCAAGACCAGCCACTAAGAACCCAAGCAAGGCTTCGAAGCGCCCCTGAGATGGACGACCCAGGGAGACAGACCCCGCTACACAGGAGCTGATATGAAGACCACTTCATCTCCCGGTATAGGGCCAGATGGAAAAACCTTGTTTACCTATATTATTAATTTTGCCGCACACCCAAGGGACTGTGGTACCCACATTTTCAAGAAAAGAGAGGTTTCCTCACTTCCTGGCTCCCCAACATGTCGCGGTGGCTGATCAGGACTGTCCAACTTGGCTACGCGATTCATTTCGCCAGGCGCCCACCCAGGTTCAATGGCGTCTGCTTCACCTCGATCAAAGTTGAGAACTCAGCTGCCTTGTGCGTGGAGATCATGTCCCTTCTACAGAATGACGCAATAGAGCCTGTTCCTTCAGCCGAGATGAAGAAGGGGTTATTTTAGCCACTACATCATCGTACCAAAAAAAGGCAGCAGGTTGTGGCCAATCTTAGACCTGCGAGTTCTGATCCGGGCCTTGCACAGACTCCCATTCAAGATGCTGACTGCATTGCCAGTCCATGACAATGGCAACATTGCGGTTGCAGCTCTCCATTGTCAGAGGGAAAGCCACCCCAGTGGCTCCTCGCCTTGGTTCTTCTTCCTACAGGTATGAGGGAGCGGGTTGCAGCCAATCTTGGACCTGCGAGTTCTGAACCTGGCCTAGGACAGATTCCCGTTCAAGATGCTGACAAAAAGACGCATTTTAGCAAGGGTCCGGCATCAAGATTGGGTCTCAACGTGTAAGGATCCATACTTCCACGTCTCGGTTTTACCTCAACACTAGCACTTCCTACAGTTAGCTTTCAAGGGCCGGGCATAACAGCACAAGGTCCTCCCCTTTCGGTCTGTCCCTGTCACCTTGCACCTTCATGAAAGTCGCAGAGGCAGCCCTTGCCAAGTTAAGGGAAGTGAGCATTTGCATCCTCAACTATCTCGATGACTGGCTGATTCTAGGTCACTCGCTGCATTTGTTGTGTGTGCACAGGGACCTAGTGCTCAGGCACCTCAGCCGGCTTTGGCTTCGGGTCAACTGGGAAAAGAGCAAGCTCTCCCTGGTTCAGAGCATCTCTTTGCTCAGCATGGAGTTAGACTCAGTCTCACTGTAAACGGCGGTCTAGGTGGAGAACGGTGGTCCCACTAAAACGTTTTCAGAGGCTCCTGGAGCATATGGCTTCCTCGATGGCGGTCACACTGCTCGGGTTGCTGCATACTGGTGCAGTCATAACAACCTGGAGCTCAACACACTCAAAACAGTGGAGATGATTGTGAACTTTACAAGGAACACCCCAACATGGACCCCGCTCACCATTTTAACAGCACTGTGGCAGCAGTGGAGTCATTTGTGTTCCTAGGCACTACCACTTCTCTCTCGTGAAACGGTGCCTTAACGCGGCGAGAGAGTTTGTGAACGTCTGAGAAGCTGATCGCTATACCGTCGAGAGCCTAGTGCTCTCAGAAGGGTCACCCAAGGCGGGAAGACTTCAGTGGAGACGTCAGACAAAACCCGTTTCGAAAGGTCCTCACATGACCTTTTCAAATAAATTGTGATCCAAGAAAGCAACGGGAAACTACTTGGATTATTCTTCCCTTGAAAACTTCAATGATGACAAGTAAAATCAATAAAGGCCCTGAGTATCGGCGTCCTTTAAATAGGACAGGGGTGCTAAGAATCTCCGAGCTTGCGTCAAAGAACCCTTTCAAAGTAGCAACTTGGAACGTTAGAAGCTTACTTCAAGCAGGAAAACTAGCCAATGTCATACAAGAAATGGATCGACTTAAAATCAACATAGTCGGTCTAAGCGAAACTAAATGGCCTGGAACAAAAAAGATAATATCGAGCGAACACCACATCTTCTGCTCCGGAGGAGAAGAAAACACCAAACAAATATACGGTGTCGCCTTTATAGTACACAAGAAATTAGCAAATAAAGTCATCAACTTTACCCCAGTATCAGAACGAATGGCACTATTACAATTAGCAGGCAACAAAGTCAATGTGAACATTCTACAGGTTTATGCTCCCACAGCAGACAAACAAGATCATGAAATCGAATCGTTCTATGAGCAACTAACCAACATACTGAAACCGCTGAAGAAACAAGACATCACTATAATCCTCGGCGACTTCAACGCCAAGGTTGGTCACGGTCGAATGCAGAACATTGTCGGAGAGCACGGACTAGGAATAAGGAATGGACGAGGCGACAGACTGGTTCAATTCTGCCAAGAAGAACGCTTCAGTATTGCTAATACGTGGTTCCAATTACCACCTCGGCGACTGTATACGTGGACCTCGCCGCAAGACTCTGACAATAACATCGTCAGGAACCAAATCGATTATATCCTAATTAACACCAGGTTTAAGTCCAGTGTGCTTACAGCAAAAACCTACCCTGGAGCGGATATATCGTCAGACCACAACCCAGTAATAGCTACAATAAGACTCAAATTGCGATCAATACAATGTACAAAGACGAGACGAATAGACCTGGAGAAACTGAAGAACAGCGCCGACAAAAGACAAGTACAGAAACATCTCAATGATAGTATTCACTCAATAACAACAGAAACAGCAGATGTTCAGGAGTACTGGCGCTCGTTCAAACAATGCATCACAGAAACAACAGAAGTCATGCTGGGACACCACTCACCGAAAAAGAAACAACGATGGATGACACAATATATTCTCGATCTAATGAGCAAACGAAGAATATACAAAAATAACAACTTGGAGAAGTACAAACAAATGCAACAGAAGATCAGAGAAGCAATTCGACAGGCAAAAGAAAAGTGGATGGAGGAACAATGCGCCGAAATTGAAGAATTAATTAAAAACCATGACAATTTTAACCTACACAAGAAGCTCAAAGGAGCTGGTAATATCTACAGACCAGCCCCAACAGCAATCTTGTATGCGGACAACAACCAACTAGTCCTAAATAAACAAGAAAAAATGGACACCTGGACAAACTATATACACAAGCTCTTTGGTGCCGCAAGAACATCTGCAGGAAAAGACCAACAGACGTCAAAAGACGCTTTACTCATTTTAACCTCAGAAGTAGAACATGCAATCAAAACAGCTAAGCCAGGCAAAGCGTGCGGGCCCGATACAATCCATGTCGAATTGCTCAAGTTATTAGACAGCAATAACATGCGACAACTGACTAATTGGTACAATGAAATATACAACGGCAACAAAATTCCATCCGACTGGCTACAATCCATCTTTGTGGCCATACCAAAGAAAGCAACAAGCCGGAAATGTGAAGACTATAGACTGATAAGCTTGATGAGCCACGTGCTGAAAGTCTTCCTAAAAGTGATCCAACAGCGCATACGCTCCACATGCGAGGGTGCACTGAGGAACACACAGTTTGGCTTCTGCAAAGGACTAGGCACAAGAGAAGCAATCTTCTGTTTACAGATACTACTACAGCGATGCTACGAACATCAGAAAGAAGTGTACATCTGCTTCATAGATTACGAGAAAGCCTTTGACTCAGTAGACCACGACCGACTAGCAGCTCTATTAAAACAACTGGGACTAGATAAAAACGACTCCAATTTCATCATTGCTCTTTATTGGAAGCAAACAGCCCAACTCCGATATAACAATGAACTGACAGACCCAATACCAATACAAAAAGGTGTACGACAAGGCTGTCCACTGTCACCGATTCTTTTCAACATCTACTCGGAGCAGATTTTTGATCGAACACTAGCAGACAAAAACATTGGTATCAAAGTCAATGGACAATACATCAATAACATCAGATATGCTGACGACACTGCACTGCTGGCCGATTCGGAACAAGATCTACAACAAATCTTGGATGAAGTTGCCGCAGAAAGTAAAATATGGGGTCTACGAATTAACAAAAAGAAAACAAAGGTTATGAAGGTCAGCCGAACTTTAAGTGAAACAACAATCAAGCTGGGCACTGAAAAATTGGAACAAGTACACCGATTCAAATACCTTGGCGTAATTATTGACGATCAGCTGAACCATGAAGTCGAAATCAAGAGCAGAATTGAACAAGCAAGGCAAGCATTTATTAAATGGAAAACACTCCTTGCAGACCGCAATTTGAGTACACCACTGAAACTGCGCACACTGAAATGTTACATCTGGTCAATTTTGCTGTACGGAGTAGAGACGTGGACATTAACAACAACAGCAACAAAAAGGCTCGAAGCTTTCGAAATGTGGCTGTATCGAAGAATGCTGAAAATCCCATGGGCAGCCAAAATCACCAATACACAAGTTCTGCGAGACATGGGCACTGACAGGCAACTGCTGAAGACCATCATTAGCAGGAAGTGTCACTACTTAGGCCACATTGCCCGAAACGACCACAGATACCAGCTATTAAAGCAAATCCTGCAAGGAAAAATTGAAGGGAAAAAACGACCAGGACGGCCAAAAACGACATGGCTCAGTAACATCAAAACATGGCTACAATTAACAACAGCACAAACTCTACACGCCGTGCTAGACCGAGACCAATATCATCGTGAAGTCGCAAACGCCGTTAGGCAGCACTAAAGAAGAAGGCACTACCATCTCACAGGACCTGAATTGGGAGACTCACAATGACTCCATTGTGAAAAAGGCCCAGTACTTCCTTCACCAATTGAGGAAGTTCAACCTGCCACAGGTGCTGCTAATCCAGTTCTACTCAGAAGTCACTGAGTCTGTCCTATGCACTTCAATAGCTGTCTGGTTTGGTTCAGCTCTGAAACTGGAATCAGAAGACTTCAAAAGAGAGTTCAGAATCAGATTATTGGTTGCCCCTTGCCCTCCCTTCAAGAACTGTACACTTCCAAGGTGAGGAAAAGGGTTGGTAAAATCACTGGACCCCACTCACCCGACCCAATACCTTTTTGAACTGTTGCTTTCTGGCCGATGCTACAGAGCACTGAGCACCAGAACTGTCAGGCACAAGAAAAGTTTTTCCCTCAGACTATCCATCTCATGAACAGTTAAAAACTATACTATAATTAGTATATAACAGATTTGTAATTGCACATACTATATATATATATATATATATATATACAGTGAGGAAAATAAGTATTTGAACACCCTGCTATTTTGCAAGTTCTCCCACTTGGAAATCATGGAGGGGTCTGAAATTGTCATCGTAGGTGCATGTCCACTGTGAGAGACATAATCTAAAAAAAAAAATCCAGAAATCACAATGTATGATTTTTTAACTATTTATCTGTATGATACAGCTGCAAATAAGTATTTGAACACCTGTCTATCAGCTAGAATTCTGACCCTCAAAGACCTGTTAGTCTGCCTTTAAAATGTCCACCTCCACTCCATTTATTATCCTAAATTAGATGCTCCTGTTTGAGGTCGTTAGCTGCATAAAGACACCTGTCCACCCCATACAATCAGTAAGAATCCAACTACTAACATGGCCAAGACCAAAGAGCTGTCCAAAGACACTAGAGACAAAATTGTACACCTCCACAAGGCTGGAAAGGGCTACGGGGAAATTGCCAAGCAGCTTGGTGAAAAAAGGTCCACTGTTGGAGCAATCATTAGAAAATGGAAGAAGCTAAACATGACTGTCAATCTCCCTCGGACTGGGGCTCCATGCAAGATCTCACCTCGTGGGGTCTCAATGATCCTAAGAAAGGTGAGAAATCAGCCCAGAACTACACGGGAGGAGCTGGTCAATGACCTGAAAAGAGCTGGGACCACCGTTTCCAAGGTTACTGTTGGTAATACACTAAGACGTCATGGTTTGAAATCATGCATGGCACGGAAGGTTCCCCTGCTTAAACCAGCACATGTCAAGGCCCGTCTTAAGTTTGCCAATGACCATTTGGATGATCCAGAGGAGTCATGGGAGAAAGTCATGTGGTCAGATGAGACCAAAATAGAACTTTTTGGTCATAATTCCACTAACCGTGTTTGGATGAAGAAGAATGATGAGTACCATCCCAAGAACACCATCCCTACTGTGAAGCATGGGGGTGGTAGCATCATGCTTTGGGGATATTTTTCTGCACATGGGACAGGGCGACTGCACTGTATTAAGGAGAGGATGACCGGGGCCATGTATTGCGAGATTTTGGGGAACAACCTCCTTCCCTCAGTTAGAGCATTGAAGATGGGTCGAGGCTGGGTCTTCCAACATGACAATGACCCGAAGCACACAGCCAGGATAACCAAGGAGTGGCTCTGTAAGAAGCATATCAAGGTTCTGGTGTGGCCTAGCCAGTCTCCAGACCTAAACCCAATAGAGAATCTTTGGAGGGAGCTCAAACTCCGTGTTTCTCAGCGACAGCCCAGAAACCTGACTGATCTAGAGAAGATCTGTGTGGAGGAGTGGGCCAAAATCCCTCCTGCAGTGTGTGCAAACCTGGTGAAAAACTACAGGAAACGTTTGACCTCTGTAATTGCAAACAAAGGCTACTGTACCAAATATTAACATTGATTTTCTCAGGTGTTCAAATACTTATTTGCAGCTGTATCATACAAATAAATAGTTACAAAATCATACATTGTGATTTCTTTATTTTTTTTTTTAGATTATGTCTCTCACAGTGGACATGCACCTACGATGACAATTTCAGACCCCTCCATGATTTCTAAGTGGGTGAACTTCCAAAATAGCAGGGTGTTCAAATACTTATTTTCCTCACTGTGTATATATATATATATATATATATATATATATATATATATATATATATATATATTTTAATTTTTTTTTATTTTTTTATTTTTTCTATATTTTTATTCTATTTTATTATCTCTGTCTTGTTGTTGCATTGTTTGTGCACTGGAAGCTTCTGTCACCAAGAAAAATTCCTTGTATGTGGTAGCATACTTGGCAATAAAGCTCATTCTGATTCTAACAGAGCACCATGGCATGTATTTACTGACCTAGTGGTGGTAGAAAATCTTGAACCTAAGCCTGCACATTCACAGCTGCTGGTGAACATTAAAAGAAATGCAAAGCAGTCAAAAGAGAGATAGAGTGAGCACACGATAGTGCTGAAAACTATATTCAATCTGCCCCAGTCTGCTCACGAATGTACCCAACACAATGGCAGCAGTGATGTGCACATTTTGGAGTGTACCCAGCTTATCCTGGCTTCATGCTGGGTGTTGCGGCTATGGCTGGTTATACAATAGCTTCTTTTGCCCATTTGTGCTTCTCTGATTTTGTCAGATGGCTGGAGAATGGGTTGCTAAGTAACTATTAAAGGGTGAGGACAATTCATACCTTTAAAAAAATAATAAAATAAATATATGAACCTTTAAAAGTCAGCTGTATGTTGTTAATAATTTTCAGCAAATTTAATAATTAGCCTGTGACATAAGTGCACTTCTAGCGTGATGTTTGATTATTTTGTTTGTAATGAGCTGAACCATTCTCACACCATCTCCTTTCAAGATTGTATCTTGTTGTAGTTACTATTTTTAGTACTGTATTTATTTTCTAGACATAAGCGACTATCACCAAACTTTTCACATTTGCATGTGGTATTGTTATGATACTGACACTGTTATTTGCATCTTCTAGCGCCTTGACATCAAGTCACAGCTATTGGTGCTGAAGCAGCTATATTTTACCGAATTACAATACAGTACAATCAGAGATATTTAGCAGAGAAAGGCCCCTTCTATTAAAATTAATTGGAGAAATTGGAATGCTCAAATAAGGAGCTCTGTGCTCTCAAAAGTCAATGGAGTTAGATAGAAAGTCCCGCCTTACAGATAAAAGAGCCAATTACCTTTTAGATACAGATATCACCTCTCAATCAACTTTAAACGCATATGCACATTAGCTATGCAAGCCTGGAGAATTGTAGTTCCCTATCTGTCCCGTTGTATCGATGTAGTGACACTAGGGCCAAGTGGCCCTTGGCAGCCCCAAACACCTCTGATCTTTGAGAAAAGGCCAATGGGAATTGGCGAGTGGAATTTGCATGCATCTCCCCCGGACACACGGGTATAAAAGGAGCTGGCTTGCAACCACTCATTCAGATTTTTTAATCAGAGTTGAGCAGTTGTTTTTCAGAGTGCTGAATTCCTCCGCCGATCCATTCACCTCTACAAAAGCTCTTGGATTTATGGCGCATTACAGCGGCTTCTCCTCCTCTTGCACCGGTTGAGTGCAGAGAATGCCCATGGGCGCTTCAGTAGCCAAAAGAGTATATTCTTCCTCTAAAAGAGTATATTTCCCTTCTAAAAGAGAGCCACACATGGAGAGTGTCTTTTTAAAGATGCCTTTCCGTTTGTGTATATTTCCAGGTTGCGATCATTACCTCTCCGCTTCCCATGGCCAAGATCGCTGCCACACGTGCTTGGACACTGCCCGTGCGGGGACAGCTTTCGTGGATGTGTAATGTTCTCATTGCGAGTTCATGATTATGGCAACCTTGCGATCGCGGCTTTCCTCAGAAGGAACACCACCCCAGAGGCTCCCCGCCATGGTCCCTCGATTTCAATGGGAGACACTCCACCGGGTAGCCCCCCACGGACCTCCCATTCCCCAGCACGCTCATTTGCCCCAGCGAGTTCTGCGATGGTACAGCCGGGTCTTCACAGGGCAAGTTCACATTGGCCTTTTCATGCCTGCCAATGTGTAGTGGGTAGTTATGCGACGGCTTGCTGAGCTGGCTAGGAGGCCCACAGAGTTCTGCCCGTCTCGCACTGCCAGTCTGCATAACTCGGTTCAGCTCTTGTTGCATTTTCCATTGGAACCCCTAGTGTCAACTCATCATCACAACGTTGAGTGAGTGACAGATAGGGAATATCATGGTTACTGATGTAACCTCCAGGGAACAAGATTTTGTGTCCCTCTTGCCACAACACTGAACCAACCGCTGAAATGTTTTGGTTTTTGGCTCAGCTCCTCAGTGCGAAACCTAAGTGTGTGTTTGCAAGCACTCCTTTTATACCCGTATGTCCAGGGAGTGGCATACCACACCCCAATTCTCATTGGCCTTTTCTCAAAGATCAGAGATGTCTGGGCTCCCAAGGGCAACCCCTAGTGTCACTACATCAACACAACTTGTTGTTCCCTCCATCAGAGAACAGAGGTCACAAAAGTAACCAGGAATTTTTTTTTTTTTTTTTTGCGCAATATGATGTAAAGAATCACAATTTATGGTTCCAGTATTTTATTGCTGATTTGAAATATGTTCGTTGGTCATAATCTAGAGCAATCATATATGAGATTTTGGGCTTTCTCCAAGTAGGTAGTAGCTGCACTGACATGACTGGAAATAGCCTCTTGAGAGCATTTCAAAGATGGCTGACAGTGAACTGACTTACTAGAAAGACTTTGGTAAAATACAAAACAGTTTTTAAACATTTGATTCATGGTTATCCTGGTGAGGTTTTAATAAAAATATTAGGTCCTCTCTGCAGCAGCAGCAGCAGTATACATACTACCATCAATTAGGCCGTTCATACTACAGTGAATGACTGCATAGATAAGAACCAATTGAATGCACGTTTTATTATATTCATTATATTGTACAGGTTATATCAGCCCTGTAAAAGTGCAAGGAGATGATTTTTCTCTGTCCTGAAAATTTCAGAGGCCATTAGTCCCACGCCTGTCTTTACTTAAAAATGTCACTCATAAGGCCACCGCTCCTGTCATTTCTCCATTAAAACTAAATTTTCTTGAAATTCTTGCACCACTTTATTAACCTTTTCATGAGTAGGGTCTAAATTCCTCTTCAGTGCCCCCTGGAGTGAGTTATTTTTGTACATGTCACTGCACAGCCGGTAGAGGGGGGCAGAGTGTAGAGAACTATTCTCCTCTACACTCCTCTACACGGGAGTGCTGAGAGAGAAACAAACACACAGCACTGTGTGTCATTCTCTCTCTCTCTCCAGCACTCCCAACTCCACCTCTTATCTCTCTCCCGCTTATTGGGCCCCTCAGTACCAGGTGTGCACACTCACAGCCTGGACACGCCCTCCTCCTCATCACAGTGTGTATGTGTTTGTGTGTGTATGTGTGACTAGCACCTATGTAAACAGACTTGGCTGAGTGCATCTGATAATCACGCTCGATCAGCATGTTTTCACTGTGAGTATATGAGTTTTAAACTTAACATGGTGCTTTTGTGATTTGGCTGTCTGTTTCAATAAACAAACATTTTATACACCTGATAAGATGTGTATGAACAAAATTTGAAGAATTTGAAGAATTTGTGTGAACAAAAACTGCATCTGCACCTATTTACTAGATATAGCTGCGTGCATGGGAATATTGTATGTTTAGATGTGATGGCTGTGCATAAACGTATAAGCTGTGAACTGTTATCATGGTACTTTGTTGACAATTAGGCTATTTGTTACATAAAATAAACATATTATGCACTTGAAAAGACCCTTTGAGTAGCTATTTGTTTGACGAATGACAACCACTACTAATGCAAACAAATGGCAGCACGCATCGGATGAAGATCGTGTTTGATGTATTGACTCATATTGTAAACTTTTTAGCATGGTACTTTGGTGATGTTGGATGTATGTATATAAAATAAACGTATTCTATGGTTTAAAAGACTGTATGAGTAACTGTTTGATGAATATAAATGACAGACGTTTGACCAGTGCAGCCTGTTTCTGCATGAAAGCTGATTTGAATCTGGCAGCTTGTAACATAACAGGCTGTTGCAAAAACAGATATGTGTGAAGCTACTCTGTGGGGCCCAGTCATTAACCGTCACATATGTATGACAGTACAAAAAAAGGGTTAAGAGGAGATTGTATAACACATTCAAATGGGAGAGAAAATTCAATGGTATATATATATATATATATATATATATATATATATATATATATATATATATATATATATATATATAATCACAATATATTCTCCATCAGAATAAAGTCAGAGCTCTCTGCTGCTTTGTCAATTTTTCATAATGCTCAGCTATTGACCTTTCCTTCAGCAGGAAATGCTGTGATTATCTTTGTGAGGATTGTAATTGACAAGATGTCTCTTCTAATAGAAAAATGACCACATTTTCTCACAAGTTAATTATAAATTCAATGGTCGCCTCACTGCTGGTAGACCAGACAAGAGCTTAGTAAACCTTGGCCCATGTCAGGCAAACAATCATATCAACCATTGTATTCCTACCACACACATGCAGATTTTTTAGGTTTTCTCATCAGCTAAATGTCTTTAATTATTCTCGTAATTTTTATAAATTAGCAATGAATTTAAAACCAGTATGAATTTATTTCACTTTCGTTTTACAGAAAAAAAATCCAATGAATGTGAATGGTGACTAAGGCCAAAATTCTGTCTAACATCTCCTTTTGTGATCCAGAGAAGAACAACAGTCAAAAATGGGTTTTGAACAGGGTCAGAAATTAACTTTTCCATTAAGGAGCATCTGTCTAAAATCTCCTTTTGTGATCCACAGAAGAACAACAGTCAAAAATGGGTTTTGAATAGGGTCAGAAATTAACTTTTCCATTAAGGGGCAAATATTTTTTACTTGAAATACCTGAATCTATTCACTTGAAATACCTGAATCTATTCAATCGATTAACATAAATATGATTGTTCTATATTGGGAATTTATGACCTCTAACCCATAAAATTCAATCAACATAGAATTTCTGCAATAATATGAATACTTAGGGCTAAATATTGTATAGGATTTCATTAAGGGAGCACTTTTATTTGATTTATTTATAAAACATTTCGTAATAAAGTAAATTATGACAAAATTTTCATTTTTGGGTGAACTATTCCTTTAAATGTCTGCAATGTTGTGAGACAGATAGACATCATGTCTTGTTGATCCTGCACACTATATATTTTTAAAAAATTTTAAGATCCACCTTTTGTGTGGTGTTAAATTCAAGCATGGAATCAGATCTGCGTCACAGTGACACAGATGTTTTATACAACTTCAATATCTGAAAGGGAATGTGTCCGATAATATAATAATACAGGTGATTTGCTTTGTATTTACCAAACAATTCAGGAGACAACGGATCATCTGTCAAGGTAATGAAAACATGACAAGTCCCCACCACATACATGCACACCTGACCTTGATTTGCCCCTGGTACCTCTCCCTGAACCCTGCGAGCAATAAGAATGACAAACACACTTAGCATCTTGAAATGATTTAACATTCTGTGAGAGCCACTCATTCTGTCTGCAACAGACCCCATCTGCATTAATACCCACTGATGCGGGATCATGGACACTGAAAGCAAAACTCGGCTGTTTGAGCAGCAAAATTTATCTATAAGTGAAATGGAAATGTGCAAGTGTTTCCTGTTGATGTTGGGGGAGGGCCTCTCTACCCCTCCTCCTCTTCTACATTTCAAACTGACCTTTTCCCAGGTGAGATTGGGGCTTTGGCTGAGTGTCAGAGCTGTTCCTGCATACCCACTTCACTGCTGCCCACTGAAGCAGGGCCGAGCCGTTTAGAGTCGGCCACGTGTCATGGTTTACTAAAATGGGAAGCACTTGAACATCGCTGAAAGACCTGTGCTTCCAGGAGCTTTGAAGAACATTAAATCAAACAACACAAGACTGAATGTTCTTTTGACTCTGTAATGGTGCAGAACTCAATAAAGCATTGTCTTTGTGTTTCCTATGAGTCTTGTTTCATGTTATTTCAGTCAATCCATGTCTGAGACCATGTTGAATCAGACAAATTATTAGAGATATTTTTGATCCAATCTTATAACTAAAACTATCAACCAGAGCATTCTGGACTGGAGATGACTGTCAAATTACTGCACCAAATGTGCAGTGCTGTTCATTTTAGTATAATATGGAAAGCTACATAACTTTTTACTCATCTGACCGGCAAGCAGCTACATGTATCTTGAGAGTTATTCAGCTGAAACTTGATGGACATTCAAGTTGTGGAAGCAGGCTTTTGCACATTGTGCTGAATCAATTTTAAGATCAAGTTGGGGAAAGCTCAAATAACAAATGGGAACAACAAACAATCATCAGATAAAGGTTTTAGAAGCTTAGTTTTCAGATATCGCCACAGGAATTACATACTGTAAGTCGTTTTAGATTGGGATAATTGTAATTGCAATTCTTGTTTAAGGGCTTAATTGTTAATTGTTCTTTTGTTTGGAGTCAACTGAATTCGTTTTATTATTATTTTATATTATTAACTACTTATATATATATCATGTATTTTTTGTGGTTTCATTTTTTAATATACCAATCAAATTTTTGCTCTGTCATTGATATGCTGATTGGAAGCTTGGACATGTTTAAATATAAATAAATGCAATTGGTCTTAAAATGTCAGGAAGACCACAGTTTAATTGACTAATCAAAAAGGTCCCAGTAAGAGTTGCACAGAGGGATTACAGTTAGAACCAAGTCACCCTGAGTGACAGCCAAGATGTCTAGTGTGTGAAAAAATGTAATTTGAAAAGTGCTGTGGAGTACAGCGATGGATTTTTCATCATCTTGCCAAATGGTACTAAGGATCTGTAGCATATCTTTCCTCATAAGATGAACATCACTCTCTGTTTTTAGCATGTACATGAATATCCCTGCAGCTGGAATAAAATAAAATGCCAAAAAATAAGTTATGGTGCACTGAAAGGAATAGTTCAACTTAAAATGAAATAATCTGTCATTATTTAATCACACCCTGTCCAAACTTCAAAACTCTGTCATATTCTGTTGTACACTATAAGGTTGTATTTGTAAGCATAATTTAACTTTATAATTTAAATACTTTTACAAAATGTACTAATCTTGGCTCATGTTCATTAAAAATAAATAAAACAATAATTTAATTTAAATTAAAAAAAATAATAATTTTAAAGAATATGAATGTTAGTATAAAAAAAAACAGTGGTGTAGGAGTGAATGAAGAGGTTGACATACTGTGAATTTATGAAGGACCCTGAAATGCAAGAAAGAAACATGCACTCGATCTACAAAATTCATAAATTACATACATTTTTTTTTTTTTTAAATACATGTATGTCAGGGTAAGTTTCTTGCTGGCATGGTGTACAGTACACTACTATGTACCAAGGTATGGTAACTTGATGTTAAGTATGTATCTGGAAATGTTCCGCCCCTTACTAAAATAGAATAAAATAGATAATATGATTGGTTAGCAAATATCCAATCACGTCTGAAATGAACATTCTGATTGTTGGATCAGCTTAGACGGACTGTCTGTCTTGCCCGTGCCATCAGTTGCGCTCCCACCTCCTGCAGCTCTGTGTGCATTTAGAGAGAATCTCTGTACACTTAAAAAACACACAAAAAAACTCACTCAATGGTGCTGTGGCATCGCGTTTGTAGATTGAAAAAGTTCCGGATCAAAGGTCTACTCATTGTTCTGGCGGCCATACGTATCATCAAGTATTTTAGTTTGGCATTTGACAAATCCTGAAAAAGATAGGTGGGCATACAGCTTATGCTTGTTTATGTCCTAGACTACAAAAAACATAAAGTAGTCTATATAATTGGAATGCAAAGCCTCCTGAAGTCATACCATAGCTCAGTATGAGGAACAGACCCAAATTACATGGTGAACCGGATAAAAAGAAAGATTTGTTCACAAATCGTACTGATCCGGTTCTTGAGATCAACTCACTGACTCTAGTCACATTGGTTTTCAAGTTAAAGGAGTAGTTCACCAAAAAATTTAAATTGTCTCATCATTTACTCACCCTTATACCATTCCAGATGTGTATGTTTCATTTTTCAGCTGAAAACAAACAGCTCCAGAACTTTGAAGGTTTAAAAAGTAAATAAAGGCAGCATAAAATAATCCATAAATCTCCAATAGTTAAATCCATATCTTCAGAAGTGATATGATTGGTGTGGGTGAGAAACGGATCAATAGAGTCCTTTAGAAAAAAAAAAAAAGTTTTTTTTTTTTTTTTTTTTTACAATAAATTCACCTCCCTGCCTTGTAGGTGGTGATATGCACAAATAATGTGAATAGATAAAAACAAAAGAAGAATGCGAAAGTAGAGATTTATAGTAAAAAATTGTTTCAATATTAATCTGTTAAATTAAGTGCAGAATATAGGTAAAACATTAAATGTAATACTTACACTTCATAGGAAGTACATATATTGATGTTCAAAAGTCACACATGCATAAAATACAGCTAATGAAGCAATGCCAATAATTTTCCTTTCTGTCTGAAAGTCTTCATATACATCTCTGGGGGTGCTATGGAGACCCTATGACATGCTGTTTTCTGTTCATTAACCCACCAGCTGTTCATTCTCAAGGCAATATCTCACTATGTTGAGTTACCATTTTGTCTGCACCTCACAACCACAATTGTGAGTGCCCCATCCTGGGCTTCTGCATCTCACCTTTTCCAGGTGTTCATTATGTATTCTTTAACAGGAAATAGAGTTAGTGGGGAAATTGAGTAATATCATTCAAGCCTTTGCATTTCCAAATATCCTTGTTTGATTGTTATGAAGGGCATATTTTAGTGTATCCAAAGTCTGATTACAAGCTCATTTCGTGAAAATAGAGCTAAACCTACCATCATTTTACAACCCTTCTTTTCTTCCGCACCAGTCATAAATCTCATGATTGACTGTGGATGTGCCCTTATGCAGAAAGCAGGAATGCATAGGCAGAATAGCTCCCTGATGTATCACATTAAAATGTGATACACTGCCGTGCTTTCCCATATTATACTAAATAATTCACTGCCCTTCAGAAAATGAGATGTGCATCTGTGCGGATTATTTACTGCTTTGAAATTCTTTTTTAAAATCCTATGGTAAAAATCTGGCTTGGTCAAACTAAATAGTGAAATGAAATAGCTGTATGTGAATATGTTTCTACATCTGTCCAAATACAAATAGAGCAAAGTAGGCTTTTTCTATATATGTCTTCGAATTGGTTTGGAATGACAAAGTAAAACAAAGAACTGAATATGTAGAATTACTAAAACAGATGTGCTCATTCCTCTTGACCTACCCTTTCTATCATGTGGTTTAAATATAATAAATTGCTTCTGATTTTCTCTGCAATGAACATGCTTACATTGACATTGAAATACTGCTAAATCTGAAATACACAAACTGGCAATAAGCACATGTATTTATGTCCCAAACATAAATCTGATCAACACTGCAGTTATTTATGTTCACTCTGAGACATTACAAATTACAGATATATGGTTGTTTTGTGAAAATATGGATCCATATATTATTATTAATATATGACAACAGTTTTCCGGTAATTTAAACAGATGTGCATCTTTTTCTCAACAATAGCCAGAGAGTACATACTATTTTGATCTTGCAGCTCACCTAGATGAGGTTTGAGGTCAGATAATATACTTTACATAACAATAAAGTAGCATCCTGTGCACACTCCAGAATGGTTGCAGACAGCTGTGTTGGACACAGGAAATATTACAAAGAGAGAAGAAAAAATACCACACATTGCCTTACCTTGCAAGAGATACAATATTTATTGAAATGTAAGCGCAGCATAATTCTAGCGGGAAGACTAGCAGCTGTACATCATCACACCATTAGCTGGGTAATTCGCAGCCAATCACATGTAAGCCGTTGCTTTATAAGTCTGCTCACAATCTATCACATTGCTGTTTCAGTGTGCTAACACGGCAACCTCCACCACCCCACCACCACCAGTTGAGTCCCGTCCTGCACGTAGGTGGGCTCCTCACCCCTGCCTCCTATATCCGGCAGGATATGATGGGTCCGAGTACAACTTCTTCGGACCGCCAGACGTGGCCTATGCCAAAGAGAGACATTAATTTTCTGTTTTATATTCATCAAAGTCTGCAAGTCTTCCTGATAGAACCAGAGTTGATGCATTGTCATGCAACCTTCGTCAGTCATTTAAAATCATAGAAAGTTTCAATAAAAGTCCCAATAAGAGAAGCTTCTTCAACAACGAGGTGGCCAGTAACAATAGTATATAATAAACAATAGCCAGTAATAACAGGGATCACCTGTGGGGGACAAAGACCGGACTAAAGCTACAGTAACACACAATGGAAGCTTGCCATATTCCATTTGGCTATGTGAAGCTTGTGCCATTGAAATGACTTCTATTTGAACTTCGTTTACACTTGGTATTTCAAGTATCCAACAATACTTCAGATGTTTTCATAAGCAGGGTGCTGCAATGAGAAATTATTTGATACCTGCTGAGTGACTCACATAAATACCTTGTTTGTGTATAATAAATATAATGTTAATGCTCTTGTTTTTCATTCTGTATATTTATATAAATCAGTTACTCAGCATAGCAAACTCTTTTGCATTCAAAGTGACAAAGTTACAATGAAGTAATTGCAGGGAGAGCCCCCTCCGGAGCAACATGGGGTTAAGTACCTAGCTCAAGGGCATAATTGTGATAGAGTCGGATTGTGACCTCGCAAACTCACTAGTTCCTAGGTCACCCATATTAGAGATTGAACCAGTTTGTTAGCCCAAGTACTTAACCATGAGATCATCACAAACACCATTTTTAGCTTATTATGTTTTGAATCATATCAATTTTTAAAGTGCTTTCTATTTAAATACAACATTCTACAAATTGCACAAAGAAGGACACCTCAAATCAAATAGATTAAAGTGCATTTTGAGCAAATTCTTTTGACTGACTGTCACATTCTCTTAGATTTAGAATGGTATTTTAGATGCACCATACCACCATTTCTTTGTAAAGGCATATTTTTATAAGCAAGATGGCAGTAAAATCAAGATAATTGTTTTCAAGGATGACTATAAAAGGTATATCTATAATGCATAGAAATAGCATGTAAATAAAAAGATCAATATAGTTCTCATGCGCGCTCTCTCTCTCTCTCTCTAATGGTCTTGTTTGAAGAACAATTCCAGATCTCTTGAGGATCTGTAGAGGTACATGCTGAACTTCATGTACATGCCTGCAGGGATGAGAACATCATTAGTTACGTATCTGCCACTATTAACAAGATTTACAATAATTGTTAGACTAATTGATAACCTCACATTATAGGCATGCTGCAGGAAATGTGCTTTGACCTAATGGGGGCTCAGGCCAAAACACTTGCATGCATTAATTTGCAGAGTTAATTTAATATATTTTTTTAAACAATGACTTAAATAGCTCAGCAATAGCAGCCTATAAGTGATACATGTAAAATGTGCCTTGATGCTTGTATTTTTAGTGCTGGATTTGAACTACTATAATTTTTTTCATATTATTATCATCATTACATTTAAGTAATTTTAAACTTAGCCTCTTATTTTCTCTTAAAATTTGTATACTGTATATGTTCCTCTGACTGAACCAGTTTAATAGATATTATCGAAGCTTTAAGTATCACAAAATAAGCATAAGCTTTTCAAAAATGTGGTTGTTAACAAATAAAGTTGAAAAATGCTGTATTGTAGATACAGTAAGTGGCAGAAATCTGTATATCTAAGGTGTTTACACCAATCAGAAAGTCGTAGCTTGTGAAAATATTTAGCATTTAGTAAAGTACGTGTGATGAGTGTTATCAATATGAAATATTGTTTAAAATTAATTCTCATAAGAACAGGAGAAAACATCATGTTTACTGATGTAATCTCTGTTCCCTGATGGAGGGAACGAGATGTTGTGTAGATGAGTTGAAATTAGGGGTCACTCTTGGGAGCCCAGGCATCTCTGATTTTTGAGCAAAGGAAAAAAGGAATGAAATCGTTCAGATGGGTGCCATATAAGGTCCATGTTGGGGGGTGTCCCTCCAAAGAGGAGGACACCACGGAGACGACACCCGACCCTGAAAAGTGGGGGGTGGACTTCTAAGTGGAATACAACACAAGGTCTTACCGGGTCGGAGCGGAAGCACGTCGTGCGGAGCAGCCCCGGGGTAGGTCCTACTCAAGGAGGGGAGGAGTTACTACAAACATGGTGACCAAGGACATAGGGCCCTCTGCCTAAGGAAGATGTGGTTTACCCATGGGGAAAACATTTTGCGGAATATACATACACAACACTGGGTTACCTAAGGAGACAACCAAGTACATGTGGAGCATTTACCTCAGTACGGGGGCCTAAGTGACGCACGTACTGGGGTGGCGGCGAGCCTCTCTGAAGACTCATCGGCCGCTGGGCTAAGGAGGAAGAACGTCCAGGGTTCACACTTTTTTTGCAAATGCAACAGGGAAAAGTGCGCACATCTTCACCTCAAGGGAGGGGAAAGGCACTATGTGCAAGTGGTACACCTGGCCAGCTGACCCAAACTTACCTGTTTGTGTCACCTGATAACACAAGTGACGATACTGGCTCAACCCTGAGGATATAGAACCTCACAAAGGTGTTAGGTGTTGCACGGCCTGCAGCTCAACAGATGTCTGCTAAAGAGACACCGTGGGACAGTGAGCTTGCAGGCCAGTAGGGGGCGGCAAATGCTGGTCATGTTATGCCATAGACAAGAGCTGCTTGGAGCTCATAAAGTTCTGCGTGCGGTCCAAGTAGATACGAAGAGCACAGCAATGCCAATGTCGCGAGGAGCATGAGGTCCGAGAACCCAGTACGGGGGGGGGCATTAAGGGGCGACTAGAAGGATCTGCTCCTTGTCCTTCCTGACACTGCACATCGTCTGTGCAAGTAGGCTCACTGGGGGAAAACGCACACTTTAAGGAGTGGTGCTCTTACCAGCTCCTGTGCAGCAGATCTCCTACTTCCTAGACTGCCTGTCTCGGGAAATGCTTTGAAGCCTTCTTGGGTTCTTGGCGACTGGCTATGAGACGGGTGGCATCTGCTTTCTTCGGGTGGCTCGACACTGGGGCCAGCCTACTGGAGCGGTCTGTGGCAGAGCCAGTGTTGCTGCCGGAGGGGGATGCCCTTGTCGACAAATAGATAGGAGTGCGAGACATTGCGTCGTGCCGTGGCAGGATGTGTTGTATGGTCCCCGTCTGCAAACCTGGGGAGTCGCTGAGCACCCCTGCAGCCCCACAGTCGAGGGTAGTGAGAGAGAATGAGCCCGCAAACCAGGTCCGGGCAGTAAAAGGAGCGCACAGCAATTGTGTGAGCTCATTGTGCACTTCCGGGAAGAAAGGTACGGGGGCGGAGCGTGTCCGTAGGCGGTGCTCGGAGCTCTGGGACCACTCATCGGTCTGCAAGGTTTCAGGGGGGAGCATAGGATTCCACTCCATCCCAACGCTCGCAGCCACCCGGGCAAGCATGGCCATCATCTGCGCATGGCGACAGACGTGAACTCGCCCTGTGATGAGCGGCGGACACATCGCAGAGCTCGCTGGGGCAAATGAGCGTGCTGGGGAATGGGAGGTCCGAGGGAGGGATGTCCAACACGAGAGGCAGCGATAGTGGTCGTGGGAAATGGAGAGGTAACGATCGCAACCAGCAAACACACACAAACGAAAAGGCGTCTTGAAAAAGATGCTTTCGTTTGCACCACAGGAAAATATATATATATATATATATCGATAGGCTTTCTCAGCAAATATTTTTATATGCGATTAATCGCGATTAATTAATCGGGACACCGTGGAATTAATTAGATTAAAAATTGTAATCGATTGACAGCCCTAATATATACAGCCCAAGACATATATATATATATAATCAAACACTTCAAAGTTCTTTCTTTGTATTTTCCTTTTTCACTGTTTTATTTTAAGTTAATAAAAGGATCTTAAGGGTCTCTCAGACCCCAAACAGAATATGAGGGCAAAATTAAATTTAACGTTGTGTAAATGTTAAAAGAACATTGTGTGAATTGATGTATTTCATGTGATATTTCATTTAAAAAAATGCCCCACAAACCTTTAGTTCATTAACAAATGAACGTCCTCGATTTCCTGTCCTACTCTTGCTTGTAATCATATTTTAGATGTCCTTCACAGGCAGAGAAGTGAATGTGTAAAATCAATCCACTTTCAAGTTTATCAGTTATTTCAGATAGGCCTACATTCATTAAAAAAGTAGATGCAATTTGGCACAGGGGGAAAATATTTTACAAGATTTGAGAATGAGAAATCACTAGTCCTGCATCGAACAGTACTGTATGTTAACTGAGAAATAGCCAAAAATACAGCCTGACTGTCCTCTCTTAGATTACAGTTCAAAATAGTCCTCTAGCCTAGCATTACATCTGTTTTCATTCGACTTCAAAGACAAAATAATAGCACAAATAAATCAATACCCTCTGCCTGTCAGAATGAAAGTTTGCCACTTTCCCGAGCAGCCCCTGCTAGGATAAGAATAGGATGCCACCAGACATACAATCTTCAAGTAGAAATACAGCTAAGCTGTTAAGATTGTGATTGGTGTAGCAGCGCAGTATTTAAATGAAGGGGGTCTGCTGATTTCTCAATTATGCTTTTTTCCAGAGGCCTTAGAGACACAAAGTGTTAAACTGCCCTTATTGACAGTCAACAACACCAGAAAATCATTAAAATCATAAAATCATTAAGTAACACAGTTCAAAGATGGATGAAACTGTTGCTTTAGAGTATGAACATGCTGATTAATACATGGAGTTTAGAGATGGGACTAAAGATATTGTTTCTAGTAGATATTAATTGTACCAAATGAATATTTAAAATAGGAACTGTAAATGCTGTAGCAAATTTCAGTTGATGTAGATGTACACGGTACAGATTAAAGTGCTGCAATTCTCCACCATTATATGAGGAAATTTGGTTGTATAAATGTACACAGGATGGGTTAAGGACCCTGCATACCGCCACTATTATATGAAGGAAAACAGTGTGTGAACTAGGAATTAAATTAACCTGTATATGTTCTACATCATTATTATGTAAGGAAATTTATAATGGAATTAGTCACATTCGGCAATCATTGATAAATGAATGAGAATGATAAATAACAAATAACTAGATTAATCGTATAGTAATAGTAATCGTCTTGTATCCGCTCACAATTTCTATTGTAAGGAATTAGCTTTAATAAGGGAATTATGATTAATTCACTTATTGGAGTAATATTTGTCTCACGACTTATTGAAAATAATTTTATACATATTTAGGTACAGCTTTGTAGCAAAATATTTTTTTAAAAAAAGGGAATATTTAGCAAAATATACCACAGACAAATTATCTTTGAATACAGACAAACTGTATTATTCTAAACATAAAATAACATAGAATCTAGCATATGAAACAGGTTGGTGAGTAAAGTGACAGAATGTGAAGTAAATGATCAATACAGCTAAAATGATCTTTATGGAATCTATTGAACAATGCATTAAGAACCATTTATCCTTCTTTGAGTCTAAATCGATTTGCAATCAAATTACCAAAGTATTCAACAAATACACCAGCACTTTAAGCAAAAGTCTGTAGATGTTCATACCTGTTGACACTCCCATTTTTCCCAGGCATCTCCCATATTTCACACCCATCTCCCACCTCCCTCCCGTTTAGTTATTTCTCCCATAATTTGTATGGCCCAAACGTCGTTATATGAATAATCACATCAATATATTATTTAAAGGTTGTCTAGTTGCCAGATATTGTATTACCTACCCACACAATTGACATATCATTAAAATTTCAACCCATTTGTGACCTTAACCTAGCAACCTACACCCCATTTGTACTGTTGATATCTGCGCAGGTAGTAGACGTGGGAAGTTGAATCAAGCATCTCTGGTAGATGGGAAGAGAAGACTTACCGTGTGTTCAGACCAGAGTCGGCGAGAGCGTCAAAATTCACTCTGGCTGCCCTGCCAACAATGCTATCGAAGATTCGTGGATGCTCTGACGTAGTTGAAATAGGCGGCAATGTTCGTTTAGAATGCTTGGTTTTATGAACTATATTTAAAGGGGCTGCAAAACATCCAGACATGTCGACCGGTATCTTTTTGCTGACTTATCACAGGTAGCGTATTTCCTCATGAAATCTTTAAATATATTATTATATATTAATATAAACCATAATATCCACTTCATCAACTCACCTGGCACACCAGCAATTTCAGACAACTTTGTCCACGCATTGTTTTGTTTTTATATATATCCCTGTAAGCAATGAGGAACAGATCACATATTACGGGAAAACCTGCCACGGCAATAATCAGGAGGATGTATCCTAGCAGCCTCCACGTCTGAGACCGTCAACCTGCGCATCTTATCACGCGGCATGTTGAGTGCATTGCCATGGAGACATAGCACATGTGAAGGCTTCACGCCATCCACCTCGGCATCCATGCTCTACTCACCACACGCCCCACCAAGAACAAACCACATTATAGTGACCACGAGGAGGTTACCCCATGTGACTCTACCCTCACTAGCAACTGGGCCAATTTGGTTACATAGGAGACCTGACTGGAGTCACTCAGCATGCCCTGGGATTTGAACTAGCGAACTCCAGGGGTGGTAGCCAGCATCTTTACAACTGAGCTACCCAGGCCCCCCTTTTATAGGAAAATTTACTAGAAAAAATAATGCAAATAATTGTATAAAAAAAATATGACAGTTCCTTGTAACGTGTGCAAGTAAAATGGCTAGAAATAGCATTTTACACAACATTTATTTCTATTTTTTTGGGCTCCAAACTTACTTTTCTGTCTGCTCATATGAATGTAACGCATCATAAGAGTGTTTCTCTGCTGTTCAAATGCACTTTGGATAACATAATTTATATGTGTAAATGGTTTCCATCTGAAAGGACTATATTTTAAATTAAAAAAAATGTTATGTTACAGCCTTATTCCAAAATGGATTAAATTCCTTATTTTCCTCAAAATTCTACAAACAATACCCCATAATGACAATGTGAAAGAAGTTTGTTTGAAATATTTGCAAATAAAAAAAAAAAAAATGTATTACAGCATCTAGTCTTTTTGTGTATGATGCTACAAGCTTGGCACACCTATTTTTGGGTAGTTTCTCCAATTCTTCTTTGCAGGACCTCTCAAGCTCCATCAGGTTGGATGGGGAGCATCGGTGCACAGCCATTTTCAGATCTCTCCAGAGATGTTCAATCGGGTTAAAGTCTGGGCTCTGGCTGGGCCACTCAAGGACATTCACAGAATTGTCCCATAGCTACTCCTTTGTTATCTTGGCTGTGTGTTTAGGGTCATTGTCCTGTTGGAAGAGGAACCTTCACCCCAGTCTGAGGTCCAGAGTGCTCTGGAGAAGATTTTCATCAAGGATGTCTCTGTACATTGCTGCATTCATCTTTCCCTCCATCCTGACTAGTCTGCCAGTTCCTGCTGCTGAAAAACATCCCCACAGCATGATGCTGCCACTACCATCCTTCACTTTATGGATGGTATTGGCCAGGTGATAAGAGGTGATAAGGTAATTCAGGCTAAAGAGTTCAATCTTTGTTTCATCAGACCAGATAATTTTGTTTCTCATGGTCTGAGGGTCCTTCAGGTGCCTTTTGGCAAACTCCAGGCAGGCTGTCATGTGCATGAGTGGCTTCCGTCTGGCCACTCTATCATACAGGCCTGTTTGGTGGAGTGCTGCAGAGATGGTTGTTTTTCTGGAACGTTCTCCTCTCTCCACAGAGAAATGCTGGAGCTCTGTCAGAGTGACAATCAGGTTCTTGGTCACCTCCCTGACTAAGGCCCTTCTCCCCAGATCTCTCAGTTTGGCCAGGCGGTCACCTTTAGGAAGAGTTCTGGTGGTTCCAAACTAATTCCATTTACGGATGATGGAGGTCACTGTGCTCATTGGGACCTTCAATGCTGCACACATTTTTCTGTACCCTTCCCCAGATCTGTGGGAATAGGGGTGTGAGGTCTATAGACAATTCCTTGGACTTAATGTCTTGGTTAGTGCTCTGACATGCACTGTTAACTGCTGGACCTTATATAGGCAGGTGTGTGCCTTTCCAAATCATGTCCAATCAACTGAATTTACCACAGGTGGACTCCAATCAAGTTGTAGAAACATCTCAAGGATTATCAGTGGAAACAGGATGCACCTGAGCTCAATTTTGAGTCTCATGGCAAAGGCTGTGAATACTTATGTACACATGATTTTTTAATTTTTAATAAATATGCAAAGATTTCAAACAAACTTCTTTCACGTTGTTATTATGGGGTATTGTTTGTATAATTTTGAGGAAAATAATAAATGTAATAAATTTTGGAATAAGGCTGTAACATAACAAAATGTGGAAAAAGTGAAGCGCTGTGAATATTTTATAGATGCAGTGTACATATATATATATATATATACATATATATATATATATATATATATATATATATAGGATGACAGCTTCAAAATAATAAATTACTTTGAAACAGTATGTCAGTAGTCAGTAGAAACTGACTATTTTTGTGGCCATTTCTAAGGGGAAAAATCTTTATTAGTCCAAACACGTTTAGTTCTGACACTGTCACCCAATGGACACAAGAGCTGTCACTGTTCCAAACTGCAGTGCAACATTTATATTTGATGAAGCCTGACAATAATATTATGAGACCTCAAATAACCTGTGCATAGTCAATGCCAAAAAGAAACACCCAATTTATGAATTTCATTCATTTTAATGAAGAATTTTGAATGCGTTGATTTTTTTCTACAAAATATATAGAGGATTATAGGACAGAATAGTGTGGTGTTTACTTGGTTTTGTCATCCAATTACAAGAAGGCCAGGAGCTTAATTACGGTCATGGAGGTGAAACATTTGTAAAGTGTACAATGTGAGCAACCGGAAAAGCTATCTAAAGATGGATAAGACTCATTTCAAGTTACCCTGCTCATTGAACAAGACACAACATTTGATTCTTAAATTTGATTAGGTATTTTTGTAGGGACCTTACAGTCAAGGTACCCATATGTTATTTCTCTTAATCTTGGAAGAAGCCTTTTAACAAATTTCTGTGGCCAACACATTTTACAGAGAAATCTTGCCAAATTTATTTAATTGAAGGTTTAAAATCTAACAATAATGCCACAAATCCTATATACAGGTTGGAAAACATTGTATACCAAACCATAAACAACGTGCCCTTTTCAAATTTTGTTTCTGATGTTAAAAAAGTTATATATGCATATGCATATTTATATGGACTTTATCGTGTCTTGCATGGTACTGTGAGAATGATTAATATCTACGATGGCCCATTCTGGAAATGGACTTTATAGCTTTTTTTTTTTTTGCTTTCAAAAAGCCTTGGATGCTCTCATCTTTCAGTCAGAGTACCTTGGCTTAATACATAATTTCTCAGAATTGCATTAGAAGTAATACTCAATAACCAGCCATATAATTAATTGTTTATAAGGGCAATGCAGATATCCCTGACAACCTTAAGAGATGTGATTCATTATTGAAGCCCTGACAGAGAACAATATGACCCTGTGTTGCATTTCCAGTGTATCAATCTCTTTGCAGGTTATCATCCACTGTTTTTGTGGCACCACTTATTTATGTTTTCAACAATATCCAGCTCCACACAATGTGTGAATTTGCTAAAAGTCCCCTAATCAAGACAAAAATAAGGTAAATAAGGAAATTATAGTATAATAACATATACATTATTGTGATAATTTGCTACATCATGACCGCTATCTAATCGTCACCTTCCTAAAATAATGTAATTTTTTGACAAAATTTTTTTTTTTTTTGCCTAAATCATCTCCTCATGATATTTGGTTCCGTTTTTTGTGTTTTCTGAAAAACTTGAAAAAATGACCTTAGGACATTATTTTAGGAAGTTGACGATATCTGTCTGTCTGTCTGTCTGTCTATCTAACTATATGTATAATCTGCGATATATATCAAATATTGCCACAGCTAGCTCATGGGCTATTAGGTAAAATAACAAATATGTACATTTAAAACAAGCTTTGGTCAACTTGTCATATGGTAAGTAATCCACAACTATTTTCATCAGCACCTCCTACTAAGTGCACCACAAAATCTGTGCCCTTGCCAACTATTGTACAAGAGGCATTACAGGCCGTAGACAAAATGGATTAAGTCTTTTTATGATAAATAGCTCCTCCTAAAGTATACTGCTTTTGCCAGAAAAATAATAAAAAATGAATGGCTTTATTTGCCTAAAGGTTTATTTGCCTAAAGGTAGATGCTATTTATACTCCAGTGCACTGTGGCAAATATTATTTGCACCTCAACCCTGGTACAAATCATTGGCGCAGGAATGATCTGAAAATCTCATCAGCCACTCTTCACAACATGACAGTTTAAGAAGTTTTGTTATTTGTATTTTTTTTAGAATATGTTTTATGTTTTTTAAGAATATGTTATATCATTTGAAAGGAAGCTTCGGCCTTTATCAGCCTTTATCCCTCTCGGAGGCTTGATTAGCCTGATATGGGACCGGGTGTGTATCATCACGACCCGGCCTCCGCCCTGCCACATTCTTCCCTCGTTCTTTCAGGCTGGGGAGCCCCCGGCCTGACGTACACCCCCCTTTCCCTGGGGAGGGGTGCACCTTCCGCGCCATCTGCCATCGGCCTTTATCCCTCTTGGAGGCTTGATTAGCCTGATATGGGACCGGGTGTGTATTATCACGACCCAGCTCCGCCCTGCCACACATCCACATTGTTTAAGATAAAACTTTAATAATTAGAGTTAAAATATAGAACCATGTATAAAAGAACATGTTCACATTAAACAATACAAAATTGTCATGTAATTTACTGACTGCTGTCAAACATTAAAAAAAAAAAAAATCCTAAATGTCTGTGTCAGATATGATTTTCTTACCTGAACAATTTCAGAAGCTTGTCTCATTAGACATTTCTGTTTAATATACACTGTTGATTTGGTCACTGATCTTTTTTTAAAAAAAATCTAAATTAGATATGCCAAAAACATCAACATTACCATTAATCTAAATTCAATATAATAGCCAAACAAGAATATTGTTGTCGCAAACATTGCTCTAAAAAAGAAGTCCTGAATGTCAGTCCAATTTTTGGCTGGTGGTTGTACATGAGTCATTATTAGTCATTCAGTGTTTCAGTGAAAAAAGACAAAAAATAAAGAGGTCAGAGATTTAAAACAATCTAAAAGTTACCAAAAAGAAAAAAAAAGGATCTGTTTAACAACATTAACTTACAATAGTTAGAGATATCTTCTCTGTTTGCTTACATCTTGTTGGGCTCATTAATATTAATCATGTTGTCTGCATTCACTCAAACTGATTTGCTGAATCAAAATGTGGACTGTGACATGTAAGCACTAGCCAATGGGATTATTGCTATTGATTTAGTTCCGCCCACTGACTAAGGAACCAGCCGGCCAGAGGTGGGTGGACTACTCAAGAGTAAGAAAGTATCCAATTAAATGAAAACTCAAGTACCGAGTAACTAGTTACTTCCACATAAAACATAATGGATAAGTACTCCGCAGTATTCCATTGCATAATACATATTTAACATGCATTACAGAATGATAATAATAATAACAATAATTACAATTATTAAATACAACTATTATTATTTATTGAGGTAAATTGTCATCATATAACTTCATGTTGTTTTAAACCATATTAATTTATGCAACACAATTAAAGAGATGTCAGACAGAATGCAATAGCCTTATAATCATCATTTAATGTCACTGCATGATTTGTTCCTTTTAAAAAGGAATGATTACCTAGACTGTCAGTCTCTAATATTATATATAATATATTTTTAGGGTTACACAAAATGTACAAAATCACATAGATTTGGAAGAGAGTGGGAAATTATGACAGAACATTACTTTGTGGTTGCACTATCACTTTAATGATACTTGTCAAATTTGTTCGAAGAAGAAGAACATTTTGGAAACCGTTTTTTTAGTATTATGTACACTTATGTTTATGTATAGTTTAACTCAACAGTCATGTAAAAATGGTATGTTTATGACGTGACGCAACCAATGTGAGAAGCTCCAAATGTGTCCACCTGACACAGGTGTACTAAGAAAAGCCCTTACAATAAGCCTCAGACAGAATGACAAATTCAATTGCAAAATGGATTACAGTGAACTGTAGGCCAATGATTAGCTAATGATCCCCGTCTGTCACTCACTTCAACGTTGTGTCGAGTGAAGCGACACTAGGGGGACTTTCTTGAAGGCCTCGGTTTCCTCTGAACTTGAGAAAAGGCCACTGAGAATTTGGCAGACGGAATTTGCATGTCCGTCCCCCGGACATATGGGTATAAAGGGAGGGAATCATGCCTCTGTTCATTCAGATTTCTTCTTCGGAGCTGAGAGGTTGTGCGATCAGAAAGCTGAGATCACTTACTCTTCAACTCACCACTGCAGAGCTTATGCTGTTGGATCTATGGCGCATATCAGCGGCTTTCTCCTTCTCTGCCCCTGGGCAGATTGACAGTGCTGCTAAAAGATAATGTTTTGTAAAATAGTAATAGTTTATTTCCTCTAAAAGAGCAATACACAGCTGGCGTTTAATGTCCTTTTAAGGATGCGTCTTTATAAAGATGCCCTTCCACCCCTGTGTAGTTCCTGGATGCGGTCAATTTCTCTCTGCTCTTGAAGGTCACAGATGCTGCCTCGTGTGTCTAAGCTGTGATTAAACTGAGGCGACGTTTGTGGATGGTTCGTGTTCTCACTGCGAGAACCTAACCATGGCAACGTTGTGGACACAGCTTTCCTTTTTAAAGAGGAACGCCACGGTGGAGGGCCAGGAGGAGAATCCTTATTTAAAGTTATTTCCTTTGCCACACCCCCTTCGGGCTATAATAACCACATTCTCAATAAAAGAGCAATTTCCTTGTTTCCTGGGTCATCTGGCCCGCAAATGCCATTCTAAACGCCGGCATTCCAGTGCCACATTTCAGCAGTCCCGGCAACCCAGACCCAGAACTCTCGCCTCCGGACCCACAACTGCTGCCCCCCGGCCTGCTGGTTCTGACGAGTCAAGAGGATACCTACATGGGACCTCCTCCTCAGTCACTAACCCAACCCCTGCCGGGTGTGTGGCGCAAGGTAAGTGCTTCAAGTCTTCTCTCAGCACCAAAGCCATGGGACACGCTTTTGCCTCTCAATGCCACACTACCTGTTCTGCCCCACAGCGAAGCCTCGACAGGTACGTCAAAAACAATCGTCCCCTTAGTGCCCCTCGCACAGAGCTTGGATGTGTGGCTCTCAGTTCCCAACCCATTCCGCTGGCTGGCCAGGACCATCCGACTTGGCTATGCGATTCAGTTCACCAGGCCCTGCCCCCTTTTGGCGGCGTCCGCTTTACTACGTGCACGGCAAAGATGCCAACACCCTACGTGTGGAGATTGTGACCCTCTTACTCAAAGAAGCGATTTGGAGATAAAGAAGGGTTTCTACAGCCCTCACTTCATCGTACCCAAGAAAGTCGGTTGTAACCTGCCGAGTTTACAAACTCCAGTTCAAAATGCTCATGCAAAGACACATTCTAACTTGTGTCCGGCATCAAGATTGGTTCGCAGCGGTAGACCTGAGGGATGTGTACTTCCACGTCTCTATCTTGCCTCGACATGACCCAGGCATGTCCCTGTCCCATCGCATCTTCACGAAGGTCGCAGAGGCAGCCCTTGCCCAGCTAAGGGAAGTAAGCATCCGCATACTCAGCCAGGTGCTCAGGCACCTCAGCCATCTAGGGCTTCATGTCAACTGGGAAAAGAGCAAGCTCGCCCCGGTTCAGAGCATCTCTTTTCTTGGCATGAAGTTAGACTCAGTCTCAATGACGCCTCACCAACGAGCGTGCGCAGTCGGTGCTGAAATGCCTCACTTTATTCAAGCCAGGCACAGCGGTTCCTCTAAAACAATTCCAGAGGCTCCTGATGCATATGGTATCCTCCGCGGCGGTCTCGCCACTGGTGTCTATGCATATGAGACCGCTTCAGCACTGGCTTCAGACTTGAGTCCCAAGATGGGCATGGCGCCGTGGCACGTACCATGTGTCCATCACCCCTGTCTACCGCCAGATTTTCAACCCCTGGACAGACCTCTGTATTCTGCGGAAAGGAGTCCCCCTACAGCAGGTGTCCCAATGCGTTCTAGTCACCACAAACACCTCCAAACAGGGTTGGGAAGCCATGTGCAATGGACACGCAACCGCTGGCTCCTGGACGTAGCCCCGGCTGGGATGGCACATCAACTGCCTAGAGTTTCTGGCTGTAATCCTGGCCCTGCGGAGGTTTCTCCCACCAATACAGGGCAAGCACATCTTGATTCGCTCAGACAACACTGCTATGATAGCGTACATAAATCACCAAGGCGGCGTACGCTCTCGTTATATGTCACAACTCGCCCCCCATCTCCACCTTTGGAGTCAGCATCAACTCAGGTTGTGACATGCCATTCGCATCCCAGGCAACCTCAACACAGCAGCAGACGACAAGGTTCGCTCAACGGAGAGTGGAGGCTCCACCCCCAGATGGTCCAGCTGATTTGGGAGAGGATTGGCAAAGCACAGATAGACCTGTTCGCTTCCCAAGAGACCTCTCACTCCCCGCTCTGATACTCCCTAGTGGAGGCTCCCCTTGGGACAGGCACACTGGCACACAGCTGGACCCGGGGGCTGCGCAAGAACGCATATCCTCCAGTGAGCCTATTTGCGCAGCTGCAGGGAGGATGAGGAACAAGTCTCTCTGGTTGACCCCTACTGGCCCACACAGACTTGGTTCTCGGATCTCATGCTTCTCACGACAGCCCCTCCATGGAAAATTCCCCTGAGGAAGGACCTTCTTTCTCAGGGACGGGGAACCCTCTGGCATCCGTGTACAGACCTCTAGAACCTCCACGTCTGGCCCCTGGACAGGATGCGGAAGATCTAATTGGCATACCCCCTGCTGTCGTAGACACGATCAACCAAGCCAGCGCTCCCTCTACCAGGCAACTTTGCGAACTAAAGGGGCGCTTGTTGGCAAATTGGTGTACTTCCCGATCTGAAGACACGCAGAGATGCGCAGTCGGGTCAGTGCTCTTGTTTATGCAAAAGAATCTGCCGCATCAGCTCACCACGACGCAGTGGACGGTAAGTCCCTAGGGAAGCACGATCTGATTATAAGGTTCCTTAGAGGAGCCCGGAGGCTGAACCCTCCCTGTCCATGTCTGTTACCCTCATGGGATTTCTCTGTGGTCCATCCAGGCCTTCAGATACACCCCTTTGAGCCACTAGAATCAGTCGAGTTCAAAGCCCTCTCCTTGAAGACAGCCCTCCTGATTGTGCTTGCTTCCATTAAGAGGGTTGGGGACCTGCAAGAGTTCTCTGTCAGTGACTCTTGCCTGGATTTCGGTCAGGCAGACACCCATGTCATCCTAAGACCACGACTGGGCTATATGCCCAAGGTTCCTATGACCCCCTTCAGGGACCAGGTTGTGAACCAGCAAGCGCTGCCCCAGGAGCAGGCAGACCCAGCCATCTCGTTGCTGTGTCCAGTGCATGCTTTAAGTACCTATGCGGACTGCACGCAGAGCTTTAAATGTTCTGAGCAGCTCTTTGTCTGCTTTGGTGGACAGCAGAAAGGGAATGCTGTCTCCAAATAGAGGCTTTCCCACTGGTTTGTTGATGCCATCGCTTTGGCCTATCACACCCAGGCTGTGCCAAACTTGACGAGAAGTGTGGCATCCTCGTGGGCACTGGCCAACGGCAACTCCCTAGCAGACATCTGCAGAGTAGCGGGCTGGGCAACACCCAATACCTTTACGAGATTTTACAATCTCAGGGTTGAGTCAGTCTCGTCCCATGTTCTCTCAGGTCCGAGCACGTAGAACTCGGGAATGCAGAACGTCTGACCGGGTGTTCCGCTTGCACATAGCGCCCATCCCCTTCACTGAGGTGATCACGAGCGCTCTTTTCCCCCAGGAGAGTCCACTAGATTCGCACTCCCTGGATGTTCTTCCTCCCTAGCCCTCTGGTCCATGAATTCAGCAGAGGAATTCCCTGACCAGACCCACTATGTGTACTAAAATGACTCTGTACTGGAATAGGTGCTCCACAGGATGGGCCCTTAGATTAATCCCCCTGTGTGTATTTTCCACAGTATGGTCCCCCTACGGGCGGATTCGCGTCTCCCTTGGTCAGTCCCCACTGCCCCCCGGTCCCCATGTTTGTAGCAACTCCTCCTCAGCAGGTAGGATCTACCACCGCGCCATTTCCACATGTGTCCTGAAAACCCATGTGACGTATTTCGCCATTCTTTACCTCCCCCAGCCTGGGCGGCTGGTGGTCTCTGTGGGGTCTTTTCCCCCTGAAAGAATAGGAGTTGGAATAGAACACCTTCCCCAATGCATGCAATAGCGTTAAGATGGCCCCAGCCACTTAAACTCTATGCGAGAAACACAGAGAGTGAAAATGCGCGGCCTGCTCCCATGCTTGGCATGCCGCTTTGTTCCCCCCTGATGGCGGGAATGAGACGTTGTGTCCCCGTGGCCACGATGATGAACTGACAATGGCCGAACCTTATTCTCAGCTCCTCAGTGCAAAACCTGAATGAATAGAGGCGTGATTACCTCCCTTTATACCCGTATTTCCGGGGGAGGGACATGCAATTTCTGCCAAATTCTCATTGTCCATTTCTCAAGTTCAGAGGTAAGCGAGGCCTTCAAGAAAGTCCCCCTAGTGTCGACACAATGTCTCGTTCCCTCCATCAGGGAACGGAGGTTACAACAGTAACCTAGACGTTCAATAATATGGAAACAAACAATATACTAGATTTTAAAGCCATTTTTTTTTCTTATCAATGATTTACTTGTCTGCTACAATAATGTATTGCATTTTAATTAACAGTAATTAATTCAATACATTTGATTATTTATTGACAGCCCTAATTTAAACACCATATTACTCAGGGCTCCAGACTAAAAAAATTACTTAGCCATTGAAAAGCCACATGAAAAGAGAGCTGAGCCAGAAGGCAAAGCTCTCGATCTACCGGTCAATTTTTGTTCCTACCCTCACCTATGGTCATGAAGGCTGGGAAATGACCGAAAGAACTAGGTCGCGAGTACAATCAGCCGAAATGGGTTTCCTCAGAAAGGTGGCGGTCTTCTCCCTTAGAGATAGGGTGAGGAGGTCAGTCATCCGTGAGGAGCTCGGAGTAGAGCCGCTGCTCCTTTGCGTTGAAAGGAGCCAGTTGAGGTGGTTTGGGCATCTGGTAAGGATGCCCTCTGGGCCCCTCCCTAGGGAGGTGTTTCAGGCACGTCCAGCTGGGAACACCTCGGGGTCTTCCAGTCAGAGCTGGTTAATGTGGCTCGGTATAGGGAAGTTTGCGGACCCCTGCTGGAGCTGCTGCCCCCGCGATCAGACTTCAGATAAGCGGTTGAAGATGGATGGATGGATGGATACTCAAGGTCAGTAATGGATTCTAAATACTTTGGATTACTTCTTCAGCAGTGGTACATTTTTTCACTTGTTTTAACTATAAAAACTCTGACAGTACATTAAGACAAAATACATGTTAAAAATACATTCTCTGAAAAACCTAAATATCTTATGCAGTGTTGTTTCTAAAACAATCTACATCAAACTGATCTTATTTTAAAGATTTTTAGATATTTTTACAAGAAAACAATATATAAATTATTATCAAGAATGCGATTTGTGCCCTAATTTCAAAGGTCTTACTAGAAGAAAATTACGATCTAACGTGAAATTTCTTGATAAACAAATTTGAGCGTGCCTGGTAACGTGCATGTAAAATGGATAGAAATAGTGTTTTAGCTTAGAGTAAAGCTGACAATTTACATTATTTATATTTCTTCTGCAACAAACTTACTTCAAAAGTACTTCTCTGTCTGCTCGTATGAATGTAACAAATCATAAGAACATGTTTCACTGCTATTCATATGCACTTTGTATCATATGTAAATAAAAAAGACAATAAAATGCAAAGTAATCTCTTCAGTAATCAAAATACAATTTGAATGTAACTTTATTCGAATTACCAATTATTTAAATTGTAACTGTAATGGAATATAGTTACTTATATTTTGTATTTTAAATAAGTAATCCCATTACATGTATTCTGTTACTCCCCAACCCTGTCGATACCTCACAAGATGATGCCTGACAAAACCGCATATGAACACACACCCCCAAACTGTCACCAATGGTGACTAGATTTTAAATTATTGTCGCAATCAATTATTTTGAGTCACATTTGCGACCAATTTAGTCGCAGTCTGGAGCCGTGTTACTTTAGTTAAAACATTGATAGTTGCACAAAACCTATTGTTTTACTATAGTAAAATTACATTTATGGTAATTTTTATTAGTAGTATTACAGAAAATATTAAGAGAGGAGACTGGAAACAGAATGGAAAAAAGATTGTGAAAAATGCAGAATTGAACCCGTTTCAAAAAGACACAGTCTCACTGGTCTCATGCCACACACCACTGAAGTAACACCAATAGACTATTGGGGTGCAAATAGATACATTGTGTGGCAGATGTTATTTACACCTGGGTGCAGATATTCACTCCGATTATTAAGACAGCTTACTTATATTGTGAAAAATTACATTCACTCTACATGATGTGTATTATTTCTATGCACAAATTTCTCCTCCAGTGATCATAAATAAATGGTTGGCTGTACACAGCAATGGCTGATTGGAAAGCATTGTGGGTTATGTGTCCCCATCCAGTACAAAAAATAGTAAAGTAGGGGTGTCACACGATGTCCAATAGAGATCTACAGTATTTTAGGTATTATAAATGTATAGCAGGGTTTTTTTCCCCCAAAAGTGTTGCTTTACATAAAGTTCATTCTGTTGAAAATATTTTCACTGATTGCACCATAATTATCAGCAATTGCAACATTTCAGACAATTCTACTTAGTCAGTATACATTCCACATCGATTATTATGCAATCCAGAATGGGAACCAGCCAGAAAATGAGATAAGTGTATTTGAACTGCAATAAATAAAAAACATCATGCAACTTCATGTTTTCCAAGCAATTATTTACTCCCTGAAAAGTTTAGGAACTTTCAACTTTTTAACTTTGAAAAGCAAATAAACATAAAGGTAAAGCTGGAGTGGTGGTGGCATAGTGGGCTATAGCACTGAACTGGAAAGCAGAAAGTTGGTGGTTTGATCCCCACAGCCACCAGCATTGTGTCCTTGAGCAAGGCACTTAACTCCAGGTTGCTCTGAGGGGATTGTCCCTGTAATAAATGCACTGAAAGTTGCTTTGGATAAAAGTGTCTGCCAAATGCATAAATGTAAATGTAAAATGTAAGCTTCCACACAAGTGGTGGGGCTTGGGATGGAGGAGGGTGTTAAGTGCAGCTTGCGTCCATGCAATGGAAAGGCATCTAAGGCAATAAATAAATGGAGGACTTAAATATAACCGCTCTATTATTTGTCTGAATTATATTGGTAGATGTAATCAGCTGAGCATCAGACTCTACTTGATCTTATATGGGCATTATTAAAAATGGATTATTAATGGAAGAATTATTATTGTGTCTTGTTCATGTGTCCTATTGTTACAGAACAATACACTTTAGACAGTTTATAACAAATATAGTTATCTTCATCAAAGATGAACCTTTTCAACAAAGATAGGACTCTGACAGTCATTTTGTTCTTGAAGCAAAAAAAGTAGAAAGACTAAAATAAATGTGCTATGAAACATTACAAGAGAAGTTTGACCATGTATTTTGGTATCTTTATTCTGTGCAAAGTATGTACAAAAAGCATACAAATTTTGATTTTTATAACATTTTGAAACAATATAGTATGTTCAAAGAATATACATTAAAGTTTTAGAACACCTACATTTTTACAGTTTTTTATTGAAATTTATGCAGTTTAATGTCTCAATGTACTCTGAAATTATAGCATTAAACAAATAAACAGTTGGAGATAAAAAAAAAAGAAATCATTGAATCATTTTGTTTAACAAAATTGTATCTACATTTTTGACTTTAAGTAGCCACCTTTTGCAGATATAACAGCCGAACACACTTGTAGCATTCTTTCTACAATGGAAATCAAATATTGTTCAGAAAGTTCTTTTCAACACTGTTGCAGAAGTTCCCACAAATGTGTTGCACTTGTAGGTTGCTTTGCTTTCACCCTTCTTCTTCCAGTACATCCCATACCAGCTCTATTGGGTTTAAGTCTGGAGACTGTGCTGGCCATTCCATGATTTGAAGCCTATCGTCTTGTTCTTTTCTTCTAAGGTAGTTCTGACATAGCCTGGAGGTATGTTTTGGGTCATTATCTTGCTGTAGGATGAACCCCTGACCAACTAGACTTATACCAGAAGGTATTGCATGCCGCTGCAAAATGCTGTGGTAGCATTTTTGGTTCAGGGTGCCATTCATTTTGTGCAAGTCACCAACTCTGGATCCAGCAAAAGAGCCCCAGGCCATCACGCTGCCTCTATGTTTGACAGTTTGTGTCACACACCGAGGAACCATCCTTTCGCCTACTCGATGACATACAAAAACACTGCGTGATGAGCCAAAGATTTACATTTTTTATTAATCGGTCCATAACACCTTCTTCCAGTCTTCAATAGTCCACTGGCAGTGCTTCATGGCCCAGGCAAGCCTTTTTTCTTATTTTGCCATCTTAGCAATGGCTTTCATACTGCCACTTCACTGTTGAAACCAAGACTTGCTTACTTCGACCAGTGTTAAGCGCTGCTTGAAGCTGTTGTCCTGTGAGCCGCCCTATCACACAAGTTGTTGACTCTCAGAAACTTGTCTTCTGATTATGTGTTGGCTTTGGGTCTGCCAGACCTCTTCCTGTCAGAGTTTCCTCCAGTTTCCAAGTGCCTTTTGATGGTGTAGGAAACTGTGCTCACTGACACCTTGGTTTTCTTTGCAATTTCTCTAAAGGAAAGACCTATACTTTTAAGGGTTACAATGGTCTGTCTGTCTTCATTTGTTAATTGCCTTTTTCTCACCATTATGAGAGCAATATACTACTTCCTGCAGTACAATACTGTCCAAATAATGCTTAATGGTAGTAACACAGTCTGTTCTAAAACTGCTTTTATTCAGACAGAGGGTTTGTAAGTAATCAACAAAAGTTGGGCCACTTGTAGTAATTGTTAGCATCAACTTTCAACTTTCCATTGCTGCAAAACAACTGTAAGTTGTTAAACCCATTAGTTGTTCCCTGAATAACTCTGAACAGTACATTATTTTTCAGTTTTTGCTAACCTAAACCTTTTTTTTTTTAACCTCTGGCAGTTTACCGCTTATCTTTGTACCATTTCAGATTTTTCACTAGACTTGAACTGCTTAAAATTCAAGATTTTGAACCGGTAGTGTACATGTTTTTTTTTTGTTTTTTTTTTTTCTGCAGCAATAAGTTAAGAAAATATCAACATGAGTATATAACTCAACGTCACACAACGTGAAAAAGAGGTTTTCAAATTGTGTGTCCCTTGAATACAGTCTCAAGGATGCTGGAAACTTCCTTATGCACATTAGTAGAATATAATTTACCTTTTTAAAACCGCAGAGACACAGTGGTACATTCTATGTAACTCCAAGGTCGGTGCATACAATCTAACAAACAACATTCCTTGACCATCCAGTCTATACCATTTGGAGAGACAGCACATATATACATGCTCCACAGGAAAGATGTCAATGAAGAATGAAAGAGCAAATACAAAGTCTTAAGAAAACTGAAACTTGAAGCTCACATCTTACACTGTTGTTTAATCTTACAATACACAATCTACAGTTCTGTTGCCCTAAGAGGTAAATGATGTGGAGGGAACGAAACGTTGTGTCAAAGCGACACTAGGGGTCTCTCTTGAGAGCCTTATGCATCTCTGAACTTTGAGAAAAGGCCGATGAGAAATTGGCAGACAGAATTTGCATGTCCCGCCCCTGAACATATGGGTATAAAGGAAGATAAATGCATCTGTTCATTCGGGATTTGTCTGAGGAGCCGACAATGAGGTTCAGCCACAACAGTGGCTCGGTTCAGCGACATGGCCGGGAGGACACAACGTCTCATTCCCTCCATCAGGTAACGGAGGTTACAACAGTAACCTAGACGTTACCCATCTGTCGATCACTGCAACGTTGTGTCGGAGGCCAGAGTGGGCACGGCCTCGGAGTGACAGGCCAATGCTATGGCGTCAGCCACCCAGCTGGAAAGCCTCTGTTTGGAGACAGTGTTCCCTTTCCACTGTCCACCAAAACACTGCGTGCGGTCCTAATAGATATGCAAAGCACGTCCCAGACACAACAACAAAGGGGCTGGGTCTGTCTCCTACCGGGGCAGCGCTTGCATGTTCACTACCTAGTCTCTGAAGGGAGCCGTAGGAACCTTGGGCACGTAGCCCGGTCATGGTCTTAGGATCACATGAGTGTCTGCTGGACCAAACTCCAGGCAGGTGTAGCTAACAGAGAACGCTTGCAGGTCCCAGACTCTCTTGATGGAGGCGAGCGCGATCAGGAGGCTTGAGTCACTGCTGGCTACAAAGGAGGAGATGACGGGCGAGTTGTGACATGTGACGGTAGCGTAAACTGCCATGACAATTTATGTACACAACCGTGGTGTTGCTGTCTGATCGGCTCCGCTAACAACTCTAGGCAATTGATCTGCGAGCGCAGCTGGGGCCATTTCCAATGGCCCACGGCTACGTGCCCATTGCACACGGCACCCCCAACTCTATTTGGAAGCATCTGTGGTGATCAGGATGTGTCGTGACACCTGCTGCAAAGGTGACTCCTGCCTGTAATAAACAGAGGTGCTCAGAACGTCTAAAGCTCTGCGTGCGGTCCTAATAGATATGCAAAGCATGTCTCAGACACAACAACAAAGGGGCTGGGTCTGTCTCCTACCGGGGCAGCGCTTGCATGTTCACTACCTAGTCTCTGAAGGGAGCCGTAGGAACCTTGAGCATCTGTGGTGATCAGGATGTGTCATGACACCTGCTGCAAAGGTGACTCCTGCCTGTAATAAACAGAGGTCTGTTCAGGGTTTGAAAGTTTGGTGGCAGGCGTGGGGTGATAAAAACACGGTGCATGCCACGACGCCATGCTCGTCTCGGGACTCGAGTCGGAGCCAGTGCTGGAGCGGTCTCATATGCATCAACCCCAGCGGCGTGACCGCTGCAGAGGATGCCATATGCCCCAGGAGCTTTTGGAAATGTTTTAGGGGGACCTACGTGCCTGGCATGAAAGAGGTGAGGAATTTCAGGACTGACTGCGTGCACTCATTGGTGAGGCGTGCTGACATTGAGACCGAGTCTAACTCCATGCCGAGAAAAGATATGCTCTGAACCGGACCGAGCTTGCTCATTTCCCAGTTGAAGAAAATTTCTGAATGAACAGACGTATTTCCCTCCCTTTATACCCGTATGTCTGGGGGCGGGACATGCAAATTCTGTCTGGCAATTTCTCATTGGCCTTTTCTCAAAGTTCAGATATGCATAAGGCTCTCAAGAAAGACCCCTAGTGTCGCTTCCTTGACACAACGTCGAAGTGAGCGACAGACGGGGAATAATAGTTTAATGGTAATCTATACCAAAAAGACACAAACACACATATATGATGGTCAGCTGCCCATAAACGATCTCTCTATCTTGCACCACTGTCTGCAGTCAGCCTTTATCCCTCTCGGAGGCTTGATTAGCCTGAAAAGGGACCGGGTGTGTAGAATCACAACCCGGCCCCGCCCTCCGTCCTGTCACACATTTACTTATGTAATGTTGTCATACTAATACTTCTGAATATCACAACATCTCCACAGATTGCTATTTCAATTATGAAATGTTATTTATTATTCTATGTCTAATTTGATAAGACCAATTTCATAAGACTTTGTAAAAATTATACATTTGTATTCAGTTTAATTCAGCACTTGTGTTTTTCCATATTCTTACAACTCCCATAACACGATCATAGGGAACATCGATATATCGCTTCCGAAAGTCCATGTGTCCTGAAAACATGACCATTTTACCGAATTACTGACAAGTGCCATTTTTGCATCAGTTCAATTCAAAGCAACCTCTGAGTCACAAGTTCTGGTCTCGTGGAAACCATGAAGTAATCGTGTTCACAGTTTTACTCCAATGATATTTAGATAGATATACTTAGCTATACAGTAGGGCTGGGCTTTGGGTTTGTATATACTGTTAATTAAATATGCTGTAAAATTCATGTTGAGTGTATTACAGAAATTTACAACAACAAAAAAAAAAAACCTCACTTTTGTCGCCACTGTGTGAACTTACTACAACACTTCCAGCTTTGGCCACTGTGGGGCAATAATTCAAATATCGGTAAGTAAAGACTGATTTCAGCAAGAAAACTCTTGATTTACTGTTAAGTTCAAGTTTATTTATGAAGCACACTTAAAAACAACAAATGTTGTAACCAAAGTGCTGTACAATTTTTTTTACAAACATTAATAACAGAATTAAATAGAACTAATAAAATGTTCCAAAGAACAAATTAATAAAAACATTTTATTTTATAATACACAAAAGAACTTTTCACAAATCGCCTTTAGTTTTCAAACGGAAACCAGGAACAGAGAGGAGTAACTGATTTGATGATTGAAGAGACCTAGGTGCAGAATGTTGATGAAGTAAATCAGCAATGTACTGAGGGGCTAAACCATGCAAGGCTTTATAAACATACAGCACAACCTTGAATGTATCTCTGTAGCTAACTGGAAGCCAATGTAAGGAAGCGAGAACTGGGGTAATATGCTCTCATTTCTTGGTACCCGTTAGAAGTCTAGCTGCTGCATTATGGACTACTTGCAGACGTGTAAAAGAAGATTTAGACAGACCCACATATAAGGAGTTGCAGTAATCCATCCGGGATGTAATAAGAGCATGAATCACTACTTCCAAGTCCTTCTGTGAGAGAAACTGTTTTAATTTAGCAATGGACCTTAGATGAAAAAAGCTTCCTTTAACAACAGCATTTATCTGCTTATCAATTAATAATTCAGAATCAAAGATGATACCCAAGTTCTTAACTCTATTGTGCAGGGTTAAAGACAGAGTACCTAAATGGTTTTCAATCTCAGCGATACAGAACGAAGAGCCAAATGCAATGACCTCCATTGACCTCCATTGACCTCCATCCCCATTAAGCATGAGGAAATTTCAGATATCCATAATTTAACTTCCTCAAGACAGGAGATGAGATTACTAATAGAATAACAATCGTTAGACCTGACAGGAAGATACAATTGTGTGTCATCAGCGTAACAATGATAGGCCACACTGTACTTCTGAAAGATAGAGCCTAAAGGAAGCATATAAAGAGAAAAAGCAGAGGACCCAACATGGAGCCTTGTGGGACACCACATGTGAGCAGTGTTGGGGAAGAGAAGTGATTATCAATACTGATAGAAAAAGTTCTTTCCTTTAGATATGAGGTAAACCATTTTAATGCAACTCCCTGGATGCCAACCACCTTCTCAAGATGATGTAAAAGAATGGAGTGATCGATCATGTCAAATGCTGCACTGAGGTCTAGAAGAATTAAAATGGCCCCATTGCCAGAATCCAGGGAGACTAGAATGTCATTGGTAACCTTTAATAGTTCAGTCTCAGTACTATGCAGTGACCTAAAGCCTGATTGAAATTTGTCAAATATGTTAAAGGTGGTTAGGTAAGAATAGAGCTGCGAATATATCACCTTTTACTGTTGTCGAATTCACAGCTAGAAGTCCCATTGTATGCAACTTGAAGCAGTCCTGGTATCTTAAAAGCATGGCAATGCATAACACAAAATCAGGTGGGTAACAGGAGAAGATTTCCACATAGATTGACTCAGAGCACCTGGGGAACCCTGGTTCCTTCTTTCCTCTTTGATCCCAAGTCAACGATAGGACAGGGTTTCCTTGCTCAGAATGCTTTCCCATGCTTTTAAATCCATGGCTATGGCCTTGGCATCACAGAGGGTGGATCGCCGGTTTTTCAGGTCTTCTTCAATTTGTTTTGACCATATCTTCTGGGGTACTGCTCTTGAACTTTCTGCTCTGTTGGACTATTTCGCCAGAGAAGGTGGTACAGTGTCTTAGTGATGCTCATTCTTCAGATGTGTGCGAACCATCTCAGTCTTCTTAGTTGGATCGCTTCCTCAACCATTGGCTGGTGGTTGCATCTTTTTCAGATGGTTTTATTCCGGATGCAGTCACAGAGGGAGATACTAAGGATCTGCCACAGGCATCGCATTTGGAAGACCTTGAGCTTGTTTAGGTCTTGCTTCAGTAGAGTCCATGTTTCTGACCTGTATAGGCGAACTGGCTGGATCAGCATCTGAAAAAGGCATATTTTGATCTTTACAGAGATGTTGGACCTTTTCCATGAGCGAAATGAATGCCGTGGTTGCTTGTCCTATACTGCTGTGGACATCAGTTCTCCTCCATCATGGATCCTAGGTACTTGAATTCCTGAACCTGTTCGATCTGGGCTCCGTCGTGGTGGACATTGGCCAGTGACCCATCCGCTGTCAAATCTTTGGTCTTGTCTAAATTTATTTTGAGGCCATATGGCTTGGCGATGCTAGAAAGAATGTCAGTAGCTTCGACGTCAGTGTCGGCGAAGATAACACTGCCGTTGAGGAACATCATATCGCTAACGTAGGGGTCCTCATCACACTGAACTCCATGCCTTCCCTCAAATGCTTTTCTCATGACAGCATCAATCACGGTGTTGAAGAGCAGAGGAGAGACAACATCTCATTGGCGGACTCCGGTTTGGTTGGCAAACTCCTCTAATAGTTCATTCTGTGTCCGCACACAACTTGTTGAGGTGTCGTATGACATTTTCAGGAGTCAAATTATCTTGTCTGGGACATGCTTGTTCTCCAATGCTCTCCATAGGGCGATGTGAACAGACCAACAGTCATCACGGTTGACGCCAGCAGTTACGGATTAGGGGGTGCATTGCTTCAAGAACATGATGGGAAGATGCTTCCAGTGTCCTTTTGCTCCCGTACTCTGACAGCTGCGGAGAAGTGCTACACCCAAATCTAAAAGAAGTGTTTGGCTTCAGTTTGGATGTGCGAAAAGCTGTCACGATATCTCTGTGGCTTGGAGTACTTCAAACTACTCACCGACCACAAATATCTGGTGCCATTGATGAACCAGAAAAACATAGATGATGTTTTCATCCGCTGTCAGCGACTCCTAATAAGGATGATGCGCTTCAATCCATTGGCAGTATATAATCTGGGAAAGTCACTGCTCATAGCAGCCACGCTGTCTACAGTAGATACCCCTTGACTAACTCAGAACAGTCAGATCTCAAGGAGGAAATTGAGGCTTACATAGCTGGAGTTGAAACATGTAAAAGTGGTGCCTGTCAATCTGCAAGCTTACTTAAATCAAAAGGGCTTTTGAGTGAATATACAGGACTTCTCGTGCATTGGTCCAAGATCATGATCCCAACTAAGATGAGGGACAAAGTACTTGCTTGCATTCACAAAGTCCATCAAGTAACTAAGTAAGAGGGCACGTTTATCAGTGTGGTGACCAGGTATCAGTGCTGATCTGAAACAAAAAGTAAGTCAATGCTAGTCGTTTCAGATTAAAAAGCCTACTCAACGCAATGAGACATTTTTTTGTAACAAAGTTACCCCCAGGGCCATGGAGATGCCTTGGAGTAGATATCTGTGAAGAAGGTGTTCATCATTGTTGTAGTGGATTATTATTCAAGATTTATTGAATTAGCACACCGGGTAGACATGACAAGCAAGAGAGTGATTGGCAATTAAAAAGTACAAAAATGTTGGCACGTTTTGGCATGCCAGAAAGGTTGTTCTCTGACAATGCTCGACAGTTTACATCAGCTGAGATCAAGTCATTCACAAATCACTTCCCACAATTGAATGGAGAAGCAGAGAGAGCTGTTCAGACAGCAAAGAATATATTAAAGCAGGATGACCCTTTTTTGGCCCTTCCCAAATATAGAGAAACTCCAATGGCAGCTATAGGGTGCAGCCCATCACAACTTCTCATGGGTAGACACCTCAGCACCACAGTTCCAATGTTGGCAACAAGCTTGTCACCTAAATGGCCTGATTTGGAAAAAGTAGAGGCAAAGGATCGCTAAGTGAAGGAAGCCTACAGACACACTTCTTCAATAGACGACATGGTGCATGTCCTGGGGATTCTGTGCGTCTAAGGCTGGAGGAGAGGACGACAAAAGGGATTATGAGTCATCAAGCGGAACAACCGAGGTCATATTATGAGTCGACTGACCACTGAGAATTCCGTAGAAATAGTAAACATCTCCAAGCCATATCAGAGAGTATTGCTATTCAGCCTGAACACGATTCATCTTATAGCACAACAGAAGCTGAGGAAGGTAATTCACGCTTGGTCCCAAGTGAGCAATTACCTGAGATGAGTCTGAGAACATCCGTTCCATCCTTAGAACCTCCTGATGCTGTGCCTCATACTCCACAACACATAGTGTTGAAGGACTCAAGATGGCGCCGAGTATGGCTGCTGTGTTGCGAGCTCCGACACAACACTGCAGTTTATTGTTTGTTTTGTTTACAGTTTTAATTTTTTTGTCTTGGATGTTGTCTGCCTTATTGTTTGCAACAGACAAACGTTATCAAAAGCGTTATCTGCCTTACAGAAACCTGGATGGTTGTGGAGATTCCAGACTCAGCCATCGAACCTGCAGGTTTCTCTGTGCACTGGGCAGACAGAGCGAAAGACCTCTCAGGTAAAAGCAGATGTGGTGGTGTATGTTTTATGATCAACAAATCATGGTGTGATCAGAGGAACGTACATTTTATCAAGTATTTCTGCTCTCCTGATCTGGAATATCTCATGCTTTTGTGTCGGCCATTCTGGCTACAGAGGGAATTCACAGCAATCATTATCACAGCTGTGTACATCCCCCCCACAAGCCGACACAGACCGGGCACTCAAGGAACTGTATGGGAGTATAAGTGAGCAGGAAACCACGCACCCTGAGGCTGCGTTCATTGTTACAGGGGACTTTAACAAAGTCAATTTTATAACAATAGCACCAAAATACCACCAACACATCAGCTTCAATACACGAGGGGGCCGAATTTTGGACCATTGCTATTCTCTGTAAGGTGCCAGCGAGTCTGGGATACTCCTCGGGAGAACAAAAGGCTCTCATGAGAATCAACATTTGAACTGTCTCTTGCACATGTAACAGCAACATCCGAGACGCAGCCAGCAGGGGCTCGCACCTCCCTTCTACCGTCTGATTATCTCCCCCTACTCCCCCCTCTCACTAAAAACCTATACAATGTCAAGTGTGTACAAAAAAGTAACAATACATGTTTGGTATCATAAACTGGTCTCATCCTCCCAGCCATAATGAAAAGCTAGAAGAATTTATAGAATATGAGAGATGTGGTGTGCCCCTTAAAGGCGTGCCCTCCTCCAGATCCTCCATACCTACTATATGTAAATGTAGTGAACCCCTCAATAGGGGACCCAAATCTAATTAGAAGGACAGACACCACCATTTGGTTAGCTTATTGAATTATCTGGGTTTATAAGGAGAATGGGCAAAAGGTTCTGAGAGTCTGTAGGTAGACTTCCCACATGATCGCTGTGTGTAGTTCCCCGTCTGTCGCTCACTTCGACGTCGTGTCGAAGAAGCGACACTAGGGGTTTCTCTTGAGCGCCGAAAGACACCTCTGATCTATGAAAAAAGGCCAATGAGAGTTGGCGAACAGTATTTGCATACTCCGCCTCCGGATACGGATATAAAGGCGAGAGAAATACGCTCGTTCATTCAGTAATTTTCTTCGGAGCTGATGGTCGTGTGAATGCTGTCTGCTGTGCTACACACAACTTACCCTGCTTCTGATCCTCTGACGCGCTGCTGCTGTTGGATTTACGGCGCACCTTCAGCGGCTTTTCTCTTCTCTGCCGGCGTGCAGTTTGCCCCTGAGCACTTCGACAGCGCAGTGTCTAAAAGAGTTTATAAACAGCAAATTTCTCGTAAAGAGTTTATTTCTCTAAAAGAGCAATGCGCAGTGGTGTTGAACGCCCTTTTCAGGGCGCGTCTTTATAAAAATGCCATTCAAACCCTGTGTAGTTCTTGGATGCGGTAGAGTTCTCTCTGCTTCTGACAGCCACAGGTGCTGTCTCGTGTGTCTGGGCGCCGATCACACCGAGGCAGCGTTTGTGGATGGTTCATGTTCTCATTGCGAGAATATGACCGTGGCAGCGTTGCGGTCGCGGCTCGCTTTCAACAGAAAGCACGCCACTCCTGCCGCCCCCCGTATCGCTCCTTCTTCCCACGGGATTGAGGACGATGCGGTTGGCGCTGGAGGCGATTTGGGGAGGGCAGCGGGTGCAGCTACGCCGGGTACGCCCCCTCGGACCACCCGCCCCCCGACACGCTCGCTGACCTCCGTTCAGTCTCGAGGTAACGGCGACTCGCCTCCAGGCCGGTTTGCCTATCCTCTAGAGCTCGAAGCCGATGAGCTCGCTGCCCCATCGGAGAGCGCGGTGTCTGACGCTGACTCCTCCCCTGGGCTGCCGCCTTCGGGCCAGCACACCCAGGTTGATGCGGATGCGGATGCGCAGATGTCCGACATGCTTGCCCGGGCCGCCGTCGGGGTGGGGTTGGACTGGAAACCTCCACCCTCCCCACACCCGTCACGGTTGGACGACTGGTTCCTGGGGTCTGGGCGCCGCTCACAGCCACGCCCCCCCCCCCCCCCCCTCCCCGGTACAGTTTTTCCCGGAGGTGCATGACGAGCTGACGTCGTCATGGAGAGCCCCGCTATCTGTCCGTCAAAAGCCCTGCTCGTCCGCTCTCGCTACCCTCGACGGCGGAGAGGCCCACGGGTACACGGCGATTCCCCAGGTTGATAGGGCGGTTGCGATCCATCTCTGTCCCGGTGACCCTACCACCTGGTGCGGGCACCCTGTACCCCCTTCCAAGGCCTGTAGGACTGCATCCTCGTTCAACCACAAAACCTACAGGCTGCCTCCGCCTTGCACGCCATGGCCCTCCTGCAAGTCCACCAGGCCAAGGCGCTCAGAGATCTGCACGAGGGTAGCCCTGACTCTGATGTGCTGCAGGAACTGCGCTCAGTGACCGACCTCACCCTCAGAGCCACGAAGGTCACCGCGCAGGCACTCGGGCAGGCGATGGCCACCCTAGCGGTCCAGGAACGTCACCTTTGGCTCAACCTGGTCGAGATGCGCGAGGCCGACAAAGTTCGCTTCCTCGACGCCCCTGTCTCCCAGCTTGGCCTCTTCGGCGACACCGTCGAGGACTTCGCCCAGCAGTTCTCCACAGTGAGGAAGCAGACGGAGGCCATATCACACATCCTGCCTCGCCGCAAACCTGCCGCCAAGGCCACTGCCCCGTCTGCTTGCCGAGGGCGTCCTGCCTAAGAAACCTGCTCCGCCTCAACCCGGGCCCAGCTCTCAGCCCCTGCGTCGAGCACACCGCAGGAAGCCAACGCCCCCCGTCTCTCGGACTCCCTCGAGGACCCGGAAGGCTCCCAGGCGGTCATGAGACGGACGACCCAGCGACACAGACGTTAGCTCCGGAGGTGGAGGGCCGGGAGGAGAATCTTTTGTTGTTAAACAATTTTATTTGCCGCCCCCCCCTTAGATGGGGTTGCGGTACCCACATTCTCAATAACAGAGCTATTTCCTGTGTCTCTGGGTCACTTGGCCCGCAAACGCCGTTCTCACGGCGCTCTGCCCACAGATCTCAACAGTCCTGGCCCCCTGGACACGGACCACCAGAAAACGCTCAGCACCTCAGCCGCGGGTCGCCCCGTCGCCGACCAACGCTGCCCTACCTGCTCCGCCCCGCTGCAAAGCCCCGCCGGGCACGTCAAAATTAATCGTCCCCTTGGTGCCCCTAGCGCAGACGTTGGATGCGTGGCTTTCACTTCCCAACCCGTCTCGCTGGCTGGCCCGGACCATCCGACTCGGTTGCGCAATTCAGTTTGCCAGGCCCCCGCCCCCCTTCATGGTCGTCCGCTTCTCCGCAGTACACGGCGAACACGCCCAATCCCTGCGCGCGGAAATCACGACTCTTCTGACCAAAGACGCGATAGAGCCTGTCCCTCCAACCGAGATGAAGGAGGGTTTCTACAGCCCGTACTTCATCGTGCCCAAGAAAGGCGGCGGCTTACGACCAATCTTGGATCTGCGAGTTCTCAACCAAGCGTTGCACAAACTACCGTTCAAAATGCTCACGCAGAAGTACATTCTAACCTGCGTCCGGCATCTAGATTGGTTCGCAGCAGTAGACCTGAAGGACGCATACTTTCACGTCTCCATCTTGCCTCGAAACCGCCCCTTCCTGCGGTTTGCGTTCGATGGTCAGGCGTATCAGTACAAAGTCCTCCCCTTTGGCCTGTCTCTGTCCCCTCGCGTCTTCACGAAAGTCGCAGAGGCAGCTCTTGCCCCGCTCCGAGTAGCCGGCATCCACATACTCAACTACCTTGACGACTGGCTCATTCTGGCCCACTCGCGAGAATCACTATGCGCTCACAGAGACCAGGTGCTCAGGCACCTCAGCCGCTTGGGGCTTCAGGTCAACTGGGAAAAGAGCAAGCTCACTCCAGTTCAGAGCATCTCTTTTCTCGGGATGGAGTTAGACTCGGTCTCAATGACGGCGCGTCTCACCAACGAGCGCGCCCAGTCAGTGTTGAACTGCCTCGCCGCCTTCAGGCCGGGCACAGCGGTCCCTTTAAAACTTTTCCAGAGGCTCCTGGGGCATATGGCATCCTCCGCGGCGGTCGCGCAGCTGGGGTTGATGCATATGAGACCGCTCCAACACTGGCTTCAGACCCGAGTCCCGAGACGAGCATGGCACCACGGCACGCACCGGGTAACGATCACCCCCGCCTGCCGCAAAGCATTCAACCCCTGGACAGACCTCTGTTTCTTACGGGCTGGAGTACCCCTACAGCAGGTGTCCAGACGCGTCTTGGTCATGACCGACGCCTCCAGATCGGGTTGGGGCGCCGTTTGCAACAGGCACGCAGCCTCAGGCCATTGGAAAAGGGCCCAGCTGCGTTGGCACATCAACTGCCTCGAGTTGTTGACCGTCCTTCTAGCCCTGCGGCAGTTTCTCCCGTTAATTCTGGACGAACATGTCCTGGTTAGGTCTGACAGCACCACTGCGGTCGCATACATAAATCGCCATGGCGGCATACGCTCCCGCCACATGTCGCAACTCGCCCGTCGTCTCCTCCTTTGGAGCCAGCACTGACTCAGGTCGCTGCGTGCCACTCACATCCCCGGCAGCCTCAATGTGATGGCGGACACGCTGTCACGACAATGCTTGCCTGGAGGAGAGTGGAGGCTTCACCCCCACTCGGTTCAGCTGATTTGGGAACGGTTCGGCAAGGCCCAGGTAGACCTGTTTGCCTCCCGAGAGCTCCCACTGCCCGCTCTGGTACGCCCACTCAGAGGCTCCCCTAGGGGCAGATGCACTGGCACACAGCTGGCCGGTGGGGCTGCGCAAGTATGCATTCCCCCCAGTGAGCCTTCTTGCACAGGTGCTGTGCAAGGTCAGGGAGGACGAGGAGCAAGTCACTCTCGTGGCTCCTTACTGGCCCACCCGGGCCTGGTTCTCGGACCTCATACTCCTCGTGACAGCCCCTCCCTGGTGAATTCCCCTGAGGAAGGACCTTCTTTCTCAGGGACGGGGCACGCTCTGGCATCCGCACCCAGACCTCTGGAACCTCCACGTCTGGCCCCTTTACAGGATGTGGAAGATCTAGCTGGGCTACCACCCACGGTCGTAGCCACGATCAACCAAGCCAGAGCCCCTTCTACCAGGCAACTCTACGCCCTGAAATGGCGTCTGTTCGTGAATTGGTGTTCTTCCCGGGCAGAAGACCCACAGAGGTGCGCAGTAAGGTCTGTGCTCCTGTTCCTACAGGAGAGGTTGGAGGGGAGGCTGTCCCCGTCCACCTTGAAGGTGTATGTTGCCGCTATAGCAGCTCACCACAACCCAGTAGACGGAAAGTCCCTGGGTAAGCACGACTTAATTGTCAGGTTCCTAAGAAGTGCCCGGAGGTTAAATCCCTCCCGGCCAAACCTGTTCCCCTCCTGGGATCTCTCGGTGGTCCTCGCCGGTCTTCAGAGATCCCCTTTCAAGCCGCAAGGATCAGCTGGACTCAGGGCTCTCTCTTTAAAGATGGCCCTGCTGATCACGCTCGCCTACATCAAGAGGGTCGGGGACCTGCAAGCGTTCTCTACCAACGAACCTTGCCTGGAGTTCGGTCCGGTAGACACTCATGTGATCCTAAGACCTCGACCGGGCTATGTGCCCAAGGTTCCTACCACGCCCTTCAGAGATCAGGTAATGAACCTACAAGCGCTGCACCGGGAGGAGGCAGACCCAGCCCTCTCACTGCTGTGTCCGGTACGTGCCTTGCGTGCATACCTGGAACGCACCCAGAGCTTTAGGCGCTCTGAGCAGCTCTTTGTCTGCTTTGGAGGACAGCAGAAAGGGAACGCTGTCTCCAAACAGAGGCTGTCTCACTGGGTGGTGGAGGCCATTCAGTTGGCCTATCACACCCAGGCCGTGCCACCCCCTTTGCGGGTTCGAGCCCACTCTACCAGGAGTGTGGCATCCTCATGGGCACTGGCTAGAGGCACCTCACTAGCAGACATCTGTAGAGCTGCGGGCTGGGCAACACCTAACACCTTTACGAGGTTTTATAATCTCAGGGTTGAGTCAGTCTCGTCCCTTGTTCTCTCAGGTCCGAGCCCGTAGAACTCGGTACACGCCGACGATCTGACCGGGTGAATCGCTTGTTCCAGCGCCGTTTCCCTCTCTGAGGCAAAACAGTGCGCTTCTTTCCCAGAGGGCTTAGGTCCCTGGTTGATTCCTCCCTAGCCCTCTCGGGCCCGCAACAGTTCAGCGGAGGAACTTGCCGGCCCAGTCCACTACGGGTACCTCCGGCTACCCCTACTGGAATAGGTGCTCCACAGATCAGGCCTCCTACGGGACTCCTCCTGTGTGTATTTCCGCGGTACAGTCACCTTGCGAGCTGACCCGTGTCTCCCTTAGGCAGCCCTTCGCTGCCCTCCGGTCGCCGTGATGTAGCAACTCCCCCCTCCTCGAGGTTGGATCTACCACCGCGCCATTTCCTCCTACATGTCCAAAGTGGCCATGTGATGTATTTTCCACCTTTACCTCCCCTGCTGGGCGGGTGTGGCCTCCGCAGGGTCTTTTCCCCCTGAAAGAATAGGAATTCGGGTAAGACCCCCTTCCCTCGATGCGGTAAGGGCCCCGGCTGCTCTTGCTCTATGCCGAGAAAACATAGAGAGAAAAGAGGCCCAGCCAGGCTTGGCCCGTTCCCTAGTTGGGAGCGTCACCTTGTTCCCCCCCCTAGGGTGACCAAAAGGATTCTGACGACTCTTTCGGGGCATTGGGGAAGAGTACGTGCAGTCTGAACACAGTTGGTTGCTGTGCACGTAGAAATACCTGCCCGCTTTTGTGTAAGCAGTACACGTACACGGCTCAGCGCATGGCGAGTTTTGAAGTGGACCCCTAGTGTCGCTTCTTCGACACGACGTCGAAGTGAGCGACAGACGGGGAACGTCTAGGTTACGTATGTAACCTCCGTTCCCTGATGGAGGGAACGAGACGTCGTGTCTTCACGGCCATGTCGCTGAGCCGAGCCGCTGAGGTGCCCGGTACACTCCTGGCTCCTCAGAAAAATCCTGAATGAACGAGCGTATTTCTCTCGCCTTTATATCCGTATCCGGAGGCGGAGTATGCAAATACTGTTCGCCAACTCTCATTGGCCTTTTTTCATAGATCAGAGGTATCTTTCGGCGCTCAAGAGAGACCCCTAGTGTCGCTTCTTCGACACGACGTCTCGTTCCCTCCATCAGGGAACGGAGGTTACATACGAAACCTAGGCGTTTTTTCGTTGCCAGGTAATATTTCTACAAATTCCTCAATTTCCGTATTGTTGTGATTATATTGATTGGTCGATGATTTTGCCTTATGAATTGGATTTTGAATTATTGTTCTATTACCTGGTCAATAAATTGTAAACATTTTATTCTGACTGACTCTGAAATTGTTTTCCCAAACAGATTGAGCGATTCGTATGTTACTGCAAGGCTGCGTCAGATTAGTGACGACTAATATTTGGCATCAGTTCAAGTGTACTTGGTTTGCAAAGACAGAAAGTGTATTTCCGTTTAGAACAGCTAAATGCTGCTTGACCAATCTAAACTCGGGTGTGTCTTACCTCTGTTTTGATTTGACGTTTCTTCAGATAAGTGTACGCGGGAAACCACGCATGGCCAACCCAAAGCTATTATAAGAGAAGTTATGTTGGTCAATTTATATCTGTAATAGTGGCCGTGACCTCTACTGAAGAAAACGTTCAGTTAAATTCAAGTGTATGCAATTCCATGGGGGCTATACTGAAGTATCTTTGATTGTGTATACATGAACGTGACCGATCTCAGGTATATAGCAATTACATCTGTTTGATGATCCAATACTGGCCGCTTGAGACCCGCAGTGTAGAGAAAACACGCGAGGACCTCAAAGCGACATAGTTTTCTAATCTGAACGGGTAAAATATAATTAAAGAGTTAAAAAGAATAATCAAACATTCGCTCACTTTTAATGATGCTCAGATATCATTAAAACCTTTTTCATTTATGGAGTCAGATGAAATAACGAGGTAATACATAAGAGAAATTGTATTTCATTTAATCTTGTTGAGTTGCGTTAAAGAAAGATAGTAACGCGCAGAGACCTTCACCCGTATTATTGGAGACCACCATTGGACTGATAAACGGGCTTACATCTCCTTTCTGGGATGGCTACAAATCCCTCCCCCGCCCACCATTTGGCAAATTATACAGGCAGAAACTCAAACGGGAAGCACCCACCCTCAGAACGATCCAGTGCTGGTCGGACCAATCAGACTCTGCGCTACAAGACTGTTTTGATCACGGGGACTGGGAGATTTTCCGGTCCGCCTCTGATGACGACATCGAGGTTTACGCTGATAGCGTAACGTGTTTCATCAGGAAGTGTGTAGAGGATGTTGTGCCAACCAAAACAAAACGGATCTACCCCAACCAGAAACCATGGGTTAACGGCGAAGTTCGCGTGGCACTTAATGCGCGGACCTCCGCTTTTAATTCCGGGAAAGCGGAGGAGCATAACAAGCCAGTTATGCCCTTCGTAACTCTTATCAGTGCAGCTAAATGCCAGTTCAGGCACAAAATTGAAAGACAGTTCAACACCACCGACTCTAGAAGTATTTGGCAGGGAATTAACATCATCATGGACTACAAAGGGAATAAAAACTCTGCCATGAACACCGCTGCCTCTCAACTGGATGAGCTTAACACATTTTATGCTTGTTTCGAGGACAATAACACCGCCCTCACGGAGAGAGCACTCGTGGCTTATGCTACAGAGGTTGGTTCACACTCCGTCTCTGTTGCAGACGTAACCCAATCCGTCCGACGGGTGAACATTCGTAAAGCCGCGGGTCTAGACGGCATTCCGGGCTGTGTCATCAGAGCGTGCGCGAACCAACTGGCTGGTGTTTTTATGGACATTTTCAACCTGTCCCTCTCCCCTGTCTGTAGTCTCCACATGCTTCAAAACGTCAACCATTGTGCCTGTACTGAAGCAAGCCAATATCACTTGCCTAAATGACTGGCATCCTGTTGCTCTGACCCCCATCATTAGCAAATGCTTTGAGAGGTTAATCAGAGATCTGCTCTGTGCTGCCCACCTCTTTGGACCCATTGCAGTTTGCCTACCGCAAAACATATGTGAGAATGCTGTTTGTAGACTACAGCTCAGCATTCAACACCATAGTGCTCTCCAAGCTTGATGAGAAACTCTGGGCTCTGGGCTTAAACAGCTCGCTGTGCAGCTGGATTCTGGATTTCCTGTCAGGCAGACGTCAGGTGGTTAGAATGGGCAGCAACATCACCTCATCACTGACCCTCAACACTGGAGCCCCGCAGGGCTGTGTTCTCAGCCCACTCATGTATTCCCTTTACACACATGACTGTGTGGTGACACATAGCTCCAATGCCATCATTAAATTTGATGACGATACGACGGTGGTAGGTCTGATCACTGACAATGATGAAACAGCCTACAGAGATGAGGTTCACACTCTGACACGCTGGTGTCAGGAGTACAACCTCTCCCTCAACGTCAGTAAAACCAAGGAGCTTGTAGTGGACTTCAGGAAGAAAGACAGAGAACACAGCCCTATCACCATTAATGGAGCACTGGTGGAGAGAGTCAGCAGTTTCAAGTTACTCGGTGTCCACATTACTGAGGAACTCACATGGTCCATCCACACTGAGGCCATTGTGAAGAAGGCTCACCAGCGCCTCTTCTTCCTGAGACGGCTGAGGAAGTTTGGAATGAACCATCACATCTTCACACGGTTCTACATCAGTACTGTAGAGAGCATCCTGACTGGCTGCATCTCCACCTGGTATGTCAATAGCACCGCCCACAACCGCAAAGACCAGCAAATGGTGGCGCGAACTGCCAGAAACATCATCAGAGGTGAGCTCCCCTCCCTCCAGGACATATATAACAGGTGGTGTGTGAAAAAAGCTCGGAGGATCATCAGAGACTCCAGCCACCATCACCATAGTCTGCTCTCACTGCTTCCATCAGGCAGGCAGTATCGCAGCATCAGAACCCAGTAACCGACTACATGACAGCTTTTGAACACTTGATCTCTCACGATCAACAATCAGCACTGCACTTTATTAATCTTATTATCTCACACTGGACTGTCAATATATTCTCCACAATATAACAACTGCATATATATTTTTGTATACTCTTATTTATTCATTTATTTATTTATTTTATTGTATGTGTATTCTATATTGCGTGTATTGTTTACTGTACATTGTATAATATGATTGTGTTGTGTACATTTGATATGTAAATTGTGTTGTGTAAATATTTTGTTTATTGTAACTGGTATATGTCTCATCACTGTCATGACTGCTGTGTTTCTCGGAACTGCACACAAGACTCACCTACTGTTGCACTGTGTACATGGTAGTGTGACAATAAAGTGATTTGATATGATTGATTTGATTTGTTGCCCAAGACCACACGCTGTGGGCGTGTGATAAGTAATCCATTGCACTACCAGTCGTTATGAAGACTTAAAGTATTACAATACTGATTTTTTTTTTTAAATTAGTGCATCATAGTGACTCTAGAATTTTGGAAAGATTAATTTGCATTACATTTATATTAGTGTTGTTAGCAAAGAAGGGTTGAATTGTTGTTATAATTATATTTAGGTTTTTCAGAGAATGCAATTTTAACATGTGTATTTTGTCTTTTGTGTTGTGTATTTTGAGTTTTTATAGTCAAACGGAATATGTTATAAATTACATTTTACAGCATGTATTCTATAATCTGTATTGGAAAACATTTGAAAAGTAACCCTCCCAACCCTGGTTACATGTAATATTGAGTTCCAACTTTATTTTAAACTCATTAATTTCTTGTCCTTTTCGAATCCCTTTTTTTATAGATTTTACTGCTGACTTTCAATATTAAATTATTTTAATACATGATCAAAATACAAATTATTACGTATTTAAACTTTAATCTAAACAATAGTTTTAAAAAATATATAATAATTCAATATTTATTGAGGGAAAATTATTTCTTTCAGTTTTTATTTAGAAATGTTTGTACTTACATTTATGCATTTGGCAGATACTTTTATCCAAAGCGACTTTCAGTGCCCTTATTACAGGGACAATCCCCAAGGACCAACCTGGAGTTAAGTGCCTTGCTCAAGGACACAATGGTGGTGGCTGTGGGGATCAAACCAACAACCTTCTGCTTACCAGTTTAGTGCTTTAGCCCACTACGCCACCACCACTCATTTGCCAAGTGATGGGAGAAGATAAATAAAAATCAAGGTAAATATCAGCTGTTTTTATTGGGCATCATTTTCAATCTGTAATTCTGCAAAATTAGGCAATTATTTAATTGTGTGGCTATATAAAATATTAGCTAATGTTAGCCTTTGTAATATGGCCATTTTACTCCAAAAACATTACCAAATGTAATTTTCATTATGGAATTCTGTTAAACACACATAGAATTTGAGATCATGGAAACTTACATTTCTTTAAAAAATGACATAAATCTCTTGTGGTGCATGTAGGTACATACATGTTTGAACAATAAAAATTAAATAAAAAATCTATAAATTAAATAAATTTAAAAAAAAAAAAAAAATCTGTGTGAAAAATGTTTTAATGAGATATTGCTTTCATAAAAGTCCAGTAGTCCACAGAGCTAAAAGTGTGCAGATAAACCCATTAGTATGGACATAGCTTGAGAGGCACTGGCTTTTACTTCACAACTTTTAAGGCTACGTCCACATTAATCTGTATACATTTGATACGCCCTCCATCCACACTGACATTTTCAAGTATTTTCCACATTAAAACTAAGCATTAAAATTCCTTTACTGCACAAATGAAAATAATCGCTGTTTCATGCAATTGTCCTCGTGTTTCGTTGCCAGACACCAATTCTGATTAAACTTTGTGTCACCTTTGAAGGAATGCATTGTGAAGGTAGTACATAGTAACATTCATCTTTAACAACACTCTCAAAGTGAATAACAGGAATATCAATAATGCTGCTACAACATGAGCCACCATCTTGATTGTTTTGGTTGAATGGACAACATGACTGCATCACATGACAACAAATACATCATCATTTTCGGATATCTTTGTATTCCCCATCCACACTACAACACAAGACGAAACAATGGCGAAGCTGTCTCATTGTTGACGGCCAAAACAGAGAAAACTATGTGTTTTCAAATGAAAGCGTATTAATGTGGACATGGCCTAAGTTGCCATGTCATGGATGAAACGCTATATTAACTTCAGGATTGCAACAGTTAATCAGGATGTGTTACTTGGGCTTCCAGATCAGCTAGTCTTCATATAGACCCAAAACAAATAGGTAGGTACATGATGTCCTGTGGTTTGGGGGTTAATACAGGTGCTTCATGCACCTTCTTTTCTCTTCTGTACTTTCTCTTAACTGAATAAAAAATAACAGCCAAGAAAGCTAGTCTGTGTTGAAAAAGTGGAAACATTTTTAAAATGACTAGTTCACCCAAATTACAAATTACAACTGTCCTTCTTTACTAATCATATTGATGTTCCAAACCTGGTTACATTCTTCTTCTGTAAAACACAAAGAATGTTAGGGACTAAAAGCCTCAGTCACTTTTTACTTTCAATGCATCTTTTTTACAGAAAATGAAAGCGAATGTTGACTGAGGCTAAATATTATGCCTAGCATCTCCACTGAAGAGGTAAAGTTGCATGGGTTTGGAACAATATCATGATAAATGATATTAACACACATTAAGGCAGTCATCCCCCAATCTTGGCCATCATCAGGTCGCCTACCGAGCCAAAGGATCAATGGAGGATGCAGTTTAAAGTGCACTGCATAAAGCACATCCGGAGCACCAGAACACATATGTAAGGATGCTTTTTATTGATTTTAGCTCTGCCTTCAATACTATAATACCATAATTTGGTTACAAAAATCAGCAGCCTCAGCCCCTCTCTCTGCCCATGTTTTTTTTTTAGACTTTTTAACAAACAGACAGAATGTCAGGATCGGAGTCTACACTTCATCTACCATAATTCTGAGCTCAGGAGTCCCACAGGGCTGTGTCCTTAATCCAGCACTCTACTACCTGTTCATGCATGACTGTACCCCCACCCACTCCTCCAACACCATAATTAAATTAGCAGATGACACCACCATGGTGGGACTGATTTCAAGACAATTATGTGCCATCGTACAGGGAGGAGGTGTGCCATATTGCCGATGGTGTCGGGTCACCAACTTGACCTTCAGCACCACAAAATCAAAATAGACTGTGGACTTCAGAAGGTTCAAGACAATAATAGCATCAGCATCAGATGCCGCTGTAACGTTCTCCAATGCAGCTGCGATATCATCCAAATCCGGGAGCTCAAGGGACCGACCGGCTGGCCGTGAGGTGGGCCGCACATAGCTCGGTTATACTTAGCTCGGTTATACTCGGGGGAAGCAAATAAGTGTGCCGGGGAGGCGTGTGGTTCGAGGGGGTTTACCCGGCAAAACGGAACCCATCATTATCCCCAAATCGCCTTCATCGCCGGCAGCGCCTGCCCCAATCCCGTAAGAAGACGAAGAGCGGGGGGGGGGTGGCTGAAGTGGCTCTCTCTCATGACAAAAGAAAGCCGCGACCAGAATGTTGACATGGCTATGTTCTCGCACTAAGAACATGAACCATTCATAAAGTGCTGCCTGCGTGTGATTGCAGCCCAGGCACGCGAGGCAGCTTTTATGACCGTCAGAGGTATCCGTCAACCGCATCCAGAAACTACACAGGGGCGGAATGGCATCTTTATAAAGACGTGTCCTGAAAAGGACATTCAACGCCGCTGTGTATTGCTCTTTGAAAAGAAATATCACTCTTTTAATATGCTATTGCACTGTCGAAGCACCCAGGGGCAAACTGCACTGCCGTGCAAGGAAGGAGAAAGCCGCTGTAGTGCGCCATAGATCCAACAGCAGAGAGCGTTAGAGGAACAGGAACGGGTGTGTGACTTGCAGCTCGCTGCAGTACAACCATCGGCTCCGAAGAACATTTCTGAATGAACTCGACGTATTTCCCTGCTTTTATACCCGTATGTCCGGGGGCGGGGTATGCAAATACTGTCTGCCAACTTTTCATGGGCCTTTTTTTCATGAATCAGAGGCATATTCGGTGCTCAAGAAAGACCCCTAGTGTCGCTTCTTCGACACAACGTCAAAGTGAGCGACAGATGGGGAACTACACAGCATCTGTATTTGAATGCAATGTTTTTAAACTAAATTCATTATGTTTATTGCATGAACTTATGTATCTGTGTGTATATGCTTAAACCTTGTTATTATCAGATCAGTATTTAGAGGAAAATCTGGACTTTTCTTACTTCAACCCTTATTCAAACTATGTATACTTAAACTTTTGCTTTTGCCACACCTCCCTTTAGGCAGTTTTATCCTTTGATATTGTTTATTTGTTATGTTTGTTACATCTGTTTTGTCAGTTCTGTGTGTGAGTATGTTTACAAACATACTCACACACAAGATGCAAGATGAAGTCCCATTTTGAGACAAAAAAAGTGTGTTTGAGAGTGTTTTTTTAAGAAAAATCTAATTCATAAATGTGCAAAAATATCTGCATAATATCATATGTAAAGCCACAATTGATGCACGGGTCAAATTTTACCTGTGAATGTGAAAGATGTAACAATTTTATATAAAATACTTACTTCTAAAAAAAATCAGAAAAAAATTAATTATGTTCAGTTTGGTAGTCTTGACGAAGTAACAATGTTTGGTTCCCATACAAAAAACTATGTGGTATGATGAAACAATTTTATAAAAAATGCGTAGATCTCATAAAACTTTCTTCTAAAAAATCAGAAAAAAATTTATTATGTTTTTTTTTATTGGTAGTCTTTACAAAGTCACAAAATTCAGTTCCTGTATGAAAAACTATGTAGTATTTATAAATTATGATTTACCTCTACCGGGTCAAAATGACCCGAACGTAAATAGAGGGTTAAGGGACCTCTCATCATAGAGCCAGTTTTGCATTCAAGAAAAATTAGATTGCCTACTGACATGACCTCTCAACCTGATTGCAAGTTGGTACCAGTCTCCTTCATTTCACATTCTCTGTTGAACAATTTGTAGAGGGTACGACGTAATAGATATTACAATTTAATAAAAAAAAAAATACAACATTTTATGCATGATTTCCTGTAAAGCGGCTTTGAAATTATGTGTGTTGTGAAAAGCGCTATACAAATAAAAATAGCTTGACTTGACTTCACATGCAAGTCAGTGCCATTTTGGCTTCCCCATGCCTTTTCTCGAAAGGCACATTGCAGGCAATTTTTGGGGATGAAAAATCACCGCATTGTAGCGTTTTTGTTATGACACACACAAACAAAAATGGGACTTGCAAAGTATAGTCACACTAAGTGATTTGCATGCAGTCATTTCAATAGAATATGAATTATGTAATTGTACTTGCTCACAGGCTACTGCTTTAATTATTATTTTTTTGGACGTCAAGTAATTCTGGATTGTAGGGAGATTTTCGCAATGGGGTGTAAATCAAAACGCCATGAGACATGTCGCCATTTGCATTTGCATCAATCAATTTTCACAATATCTCTACTGTACATATGGACATCGCTTGAGAATGTACCACCAGGCTTACATGTATTCATGTCAAAAAGTTTGTAATTTAATTTAAAAATTTAAAATTCTAACATTTTTGTCAAATGTTACCTGACTACAATGCCTTGTTCTTTGATCCTAGGAAACACTCAAAGGATTCCTTGTTACCATCCTCAAGAGTATCATGAACCTTTCCCTGCAAAGTGCACATCTTGTGAAGAACAAGGAGGTATTGCAAAATGAGTGGCCCTTGGAGGAGCCAAAATATCAGGCTGGACCATGTCTATCTAACAAGACAATGTCTGGGGCCAATTAGGGCAGAATGAGGGCTTCGGAAATAACAAGTTTCCAGGGTCTGAAGAGGTGGAAGTAGCTTTGAAGTGAAAACCTATCAGACATCCCTTCTCTGTTGGAGGGCAAGCTCAAATATAGGATCAATCTCGCTTGCAGACTAAATCAGATTTTCCTTGGTGTGATCAAGGATTGAAAATGGTGCTACCTGGCTTAACGTTCACTTTGATTGGTTTCGTACTTATATACTGTAGATACTTGGACCCTATGTAACAAAGAAAACTTTGTAAGATTAACGCAACATAATGTTATGCATAATGTGCACAATAACTTTGACCCCAGTAATACAATAGTTTAAGCATTTGTATTTAAAGGCTTTAAATGGTCTTATCTCCTAACAACTTGGGTTACCATAATAAAAACAGACTAAAGACTTAATTCTCATATATCTTTTTCTTCTTACACAAGGGAATCACTTTAAATATGTGTTTTTCATATACAGTCCATAATACTTTTGATTACCATAATAGCTATGTTTTCAAGTGAAACATAGAAACATTGTCTTTTGGAAGAGACTAAAAAATGTGAATTTATAGTTTATTTGCATTTAGCCCCTCCAGTATTAAATCAGGGATGTGCTGCTGTATGCTGATAGAGCAGTGGTCGTCACCCAGAGGGACGGTGTGTATTTGTTTATTAACAAATCCACAAGAAATTACATTCTTTGTGTGTGGAAAAGCAGTTGAGCCATATGGGTAATTCTAATTGATACTTCTTTTTGAGACATTTGTAAGAATCAGCAGCTGCGTCTTAGATCACATTTGTTGATGACACACTATATAAATGTACTTGTGAGTAATTTATAATAAACAGTGTTAAAATTACTCAATCTTTTCATCAAGTATGCAGCAGTATCCTCCTACCAAAAAATACTGAAGCCAGTGGCATCATTCGATTCAAATAAAGATTGAGCCATATTAAGCTAAAGAAGAACTAAAAAGAGAATAACGGCACCCACCCCTGCAATTAAAAACAGATTACACTTGCTGTGAAAGACTCTGCGGAGGTAAAGCCTACAGACAACAGGTGATTGTTATGAAGCAAGCATTTTTCAATTAAGAATATAAATGAAAACAAGATCCTATTGTTGTTTGCTTGTTTTTGTATGAGTTGCACAGTTCAATATAAGAATTTAGGCTTCCTTTGTTTCCTGTTGGTTCCTGACAAGACTTGTATAACCTCTGTAGACTGAGCAGAAATTGTTCTTTCAAACAAAGCAAGCCTGACCTGTGACTGTTCTCAACTATGGTGTAGCAAGTGCCATTTAAAGGAGGCAGTGCAGCTTTTTACTATACTGATTGAATGTGATATCATTACTTTATATAGCTAATACACCATATTCTCAAAGGCGGTAAAAAATGCCATTATAAAGTATGCTGGTAATTTATCAAATAAAATTGTATTTACAATCTTTTAATTCGTTTCTAGGGATAGCTGCAGAATCTACATTCCAACTATAGCAAAGAGTCGGGAAAGCCTAGTACTTTATTGTGGGTTGATTCCCAGTGAATTGTACAAATAAAATGTGTAGCATAAATAATCTATAAATCGCTGGATGACTATACTGTATAAAGTTTTACCTTTTATTAATGTTCTGTCTGACCATAATTTTTTTTCCAAGTTATGTTACATTTTTGTTTAAACTTTACATAACAATGTTCATGATACAATGCAATCTACTATTATGGATATTGTTAATTCACTTTGCTAGTAATGTCACTATTGTTTTCAACTACATATACATGTAATATGTATAACATGGACACTGTCAAGCTTTGGCACATGCGTTAAATACAGTGGCAAGAAAAGTATGTGAACCCTTTGGAATTAGCTGGTTTTCTGCATTAATTACTTATCAAATGTGATCTCTTCTTTATTAAAGTCACAAGCAGTGGTGTAGTAGTGTCTGAAGAGGTGGGCATACTGTGATATATATATATATATATATATATATATATATATATATTCATAATATACAATAATATAATATTTTCCATAAAAATATTGGCTGTTGTAATCATAGTCCCACATGAACAATGCGTTAAGCAATGTATAGCTCATACGAGTGTAGTCATGTTCACGTTTACATGCTATATATTACAATAATATATAGCTTATTTGTTTTATATGTGTATTATAACGTGCTTTTCTGTGTAAAGTGAAATTGTTTTCCTACTTAAAAATACAACTTTAAATTATTTGATATCATGAAAAAAGGCACCACTGACAGCTTCAAAAGGCACAAAAAAAGATATTTGATATAATTATGGGACAAAGTAATCTGACATCTGCAAAGAGCATATATATATATATATATATATATATATATATATATATATATATATATGGAAATGTCTCGCCCCTTAGAGAAACTGAAAATGATTTGTTAGCAAATACCCAGTCGTGTCTGAAATGAACGTTCTGATTGGTGGATCAGCTTAGTCAGACTGTCTGTCTTGTCTGTGCCATTAGTTGTGTTCCTGCCTACTGCTGCTCCATGTGCGTTTAGAGAGAATCACTGTACACTTAAAAAAAAAAAAAAATGTTAAAATGTAAAAAAAATCACTCAACGGTGCTGCAGCACAGCGTTAGTAGAAAGTTCCGGGTCAAAAGCCTACTCATTTTTCTCTTCATCTCTTATTTTATGTGGGCATATGCAAAAACCTCAAAAAGATTGGTGGGCATACATTGCATGCCTGTGTATCCCCTTGACTACACTACTGCTCACAAGTATATATAAAGCACAATGTGCTTAAGCTAAAAACACATAAACAATTATAATCTTTCATGTCTTTAATGAACACATCTCTTTAAATGTTAACAGTGATGTGGACAAAGAAATTGAACCTAGGCTAAAGATGATTAAAAAAAAGCTAATTGGAGTCCGGATTTGGCAAACCTGGCATCCAATTAATAAAATGAGACTGGAGGTGTGGGATAGAGCTACTTTGACTAAAAAACACTCAAACAGTTTAAGTTTGCTATTCACAAGATGCATCTGCTGATGTGGACCATGCTTTGTAAAAAAGAGACCTCAGAAGACCTACGATTAAGAATTGTTGCTTTGCATAAGACGGAAAGGACTACAAATTATCCTGAAGATCTTAGATATTCATCTGTCCACGGTTAGACAAATTGTCTATAAATGGAGACAATTTAGTATTGTGGCTAATCTCCCTATAAATGATTCAAAAGGCACATCACTGAATGCTCAAAGAGGTAAAAAAAGAACCCTAGAGTGAAAGCTAAAGACTTGAAGAAATCATTGGAACATCTCTTTTCAGGAGTCTACTATACGGAAAACATTAAACAGCTGTGGTGTACATGGCAGGACACCACGAAGGAAGCTGCTGCTTTCCAACAAAAACATTGCTGAGTACCTGAAGTTTGCCAAAGATCACCTTGACACTCCACATCGCTGGGAAAAAATGTTATGGACTGTTGAATCTAAGGTTGAATAGTTTGGGAAGAACATGCAGCATTATATGCCATAATATTATAATATGCCTGTGGCAGGGCGGAGGGCGGGGCCGGGTCATGATGATACACACCCGGTCCCATATCAGGCTAATCAATTATCCGAGAGGGATGAAGGCAGATGGCAGACGGTGGTGCGACGAGAGAGAGATCATTTACGCACATGTCCATCATGTGTGTGTTTGTCCTTTGTTTTAAGTTTACTATTGAAATATTATTTATATCGCCCAGCTGGTTCTCGCCTCCTCCTTGACCATCTTACCTCATTACAATGCCATAATATGCAATATGCAATATGCCATAAAAAGGGCACCACATACAAACATAAAAACCTCATCCCAGTGGTGAAGTATGGTGGAGGGAGGATCATACTTTGCTGCTTCGGGGCCTGGAGCATTTGCCATCACCGAGGGAAAAATTAATTCTCAAGGTTTATCAAGATATCCTACAAGGTAATGTCAGGGTTGTTGTGCACCAGCTGAAGCTCAGTAGAAGTTGAGCAGAACAATGACCCTAAACATTGAAGTAAATCCACTACAGAATTGCTTCAAAAAAATAAAATCCACCTTTTGGAGTGGCCCAGTCAGAGCACAGACCTTAACCCAATACAAATGCTGTGGAATGACCTCAAGAGAGCCATTTATACTAGACATCCTATGAATATGGCTGAGCTGAAGCAGTTCTGTAAGAAAGAATGGTCCAAAATTCCTTCTGAATGTTGTGCAGGTCTAACCCACAACTACCGGAAATGCTTGGTTGAGGTTATTGCTGCCAAAGGAGGTCAATTATTAAATCATAGGGTTCACTTACTTTTTCACAACACTGTGAATGTTTAGTGGGATATGTTAAACAAATACATTTAAGATTATAATTGTTTGTGTGTTTTAAGCATAAGCACATTGACTTTGATAAAAATGAGATTGCATGTTATGACCAATTAATGCAGAAAACCAGCTAATTCTATTGGGTTCACATAACTTTTCTTGCCATTTAGATTATATAAAGAGTAGACCGGGACTATCCATCCATCCATCTTCTATAGCCACTTATCCTATGAAGGGTGGTGGGGAGTGCTGGAGCCTATCCCAGTGAAAACAGTTTCTTAAGGGATGTCTCTCAGTAATTATATATCTCCGGCTTTAAGGTTTTGAGTCATAACATCATTCTATGTCTGTCCCCCAAGGTTCAAATTAAACCTACGTCACTTTTTCAAATGGCAGGTTCCACTTTGACAACTTACCCCATACTGTATGGTGTGACAACATGCCCCAGTTTTGGGGCATATTGTCACAAAAGGTCAACGTGTATGAGTATGTAAATATGTATGAGCTGTATATATATATATTATTGGCAGTAAGTGTGGACATTTTCAAAAGCTTTTTGGTAGCCAAGATGGTACAGCTATGTGACAATATGGAAATTGACTTTCATAAATAAATCTACCCTGAGAAATATTCAGTGGAGTAAAAAGTGTGACAACTATCCCCAGACTCTCCTAATTGTAAAGCAGCACTTCAAAATAAGCATTCACAAATCTTTACTTTGTGAGATAAATTAAACAAGAAATTATGGCAGCAACAAATATAAACTCATTGAATCTGGACCCTGGAATATTGTTTAACCCCTGCTGCTTATAACACTCCAGTCTTTTTCTCATTGAAGCTGTGCGTCTTACCTTTCATTTCCTGTTATGCTCTACAGTGTGAAATAACAACACACAAAGCAAATAGAGCCAGTCTTTCCTGCTTGTCAAATGCCATGTTTGTCTTGGCATTGTTGTGAAATTATGTGTGGTAACACTTTGTGGCGGTATGGAAAGGATAGAGGTGTTTTGTGGTCCCCATCCAAACAACCTCACAGTCATATCTCATAATATATATATATATATACTACTTTATAAAACGTGAAGAGTATCCCTTTCCTTATGTATGTACCCAGCACTTCAAATGTCATGGATCCTTTTTACTCCAAATGCTCCCAAGAAATTGTGAATGAATTTAGTTGATGTGGCTTCATCTGTGATGATCAATCTGTTCTACCTCATAAAAAATTGGCAGAGCATAAGAGAAAGAGACAAAAAAGAGATAAATAAAAAATGTCAACCCTAATGTCATCCCCAAAGAACGAGGAGAAGATCAGTGGGTCCAGAGGCAGTTCTGGACCTCAGTTTGATTAATGTCAATCCAGAGATTGTTTTCACTGTCTGTCAATACCAGGAAAGAAAACTGTACAGAAAAATATGATCTTGTAAGGTTAACTGCATCAGTAATGAAAAATTAATGCACAACATCCAAACTAATTTCTTTTATTTGAGTAAGCAAAAATAGATGTGTTTGGGCAACAGTGTCTTTACATTTTAGTCACCTTAAGCATTACTACTCCAGGAAACTTGCGTTTGTTGAATTTAATTGGCCATAAAACTACCACTGTCAGCAGTTTATCAAATTAAAAAAGAGCCCATGTATCTCATGAGTTTTCATAATGGGCCATTAACATACTTGATAAGACTTTGCTCATAAGATAAACAATTTAATGCTTCACATAAGAGCATTGTTTGCCCACTTGCCTTTTTATAAATCTAACATTCACCTGCCCATGTTATTTGTATCTGAAACATTACATTTCTATGAATTTTTAATAGCAGCCTAGTGAGAGCTTTTCTATCGGTAACATAGCAATAGTGATACCACTAACGGAATATTAATGCACCACATCCAAACTAATCTCCTTTTTTTTTCTTTTTTTTTTTTTTTGAGAAAGCAAAAATAGTTGCGCTTACATTTTAGTCATTTAACAAATTACTTTAGGAATCTGTTTAATTGGCCATAATACTGCCATAATCAACAGTTTATCAAAGTAAAAAAGAGCCAATATGTATCATGAATAAGCAGTGCAAGAAACAGTCCAATACCAGAAATAATTTGTCCTCAATTTATTTCATGCTCAATGAAGTTGAATACTGTAGCACCATTTGCCTTTTCAAGCTAATTTCCGTGCATGCTCTGATTAGCTAAATGAATATGGGCTATTATATGAATATGCCTTGGAGGTAATATCTTGAGATTTAGAAGACAAAAATGCACCATGATGTTCATTGCTGGGAATCATCCCTGATATGTAAGCAGGACTGCAAATTTCATGACCAGCAGAGTCCTGCGGCACACTTACCACCAGCAATCCCATAGTGTGGTTTTGAATTTTATCAGTCTAACTGAATATGCATATAATGCATTGAGGTTTAACCCCAGATAAAGCCTTGTGCTAATTAAATCAACTATTTTATTGAAGTCTTATGGAAGTGCAGCCTAATTGCAGAATCCCAAGCATTCAATAAATTTTATGAAAAAAAAAGTACACAAGGCTTTTTCTTGCTTTGATTTTTGAGTCTCAAGTTGGCTCTGTAAACTAGTTGATTACTGACATTTTTTTCAGTGTTGCTTTGCAGCATAGGAATCGTATTAAATATTTCAGTATACTAAGGTTTTAGATTTTGGTTCTATTTAACTGAAATGCTACATTAGAACCACTTTGCCATATCACAATACACGTCTTATTCTCAGTTAGCTGCACACAAGAACCAACACATAGTCACTGTGTATCGCAAACCCTTTCTGTATATTATCACATAAAGGATATGAATAATATATCTCAATAATTCAATTTAACTAGTTACATTGCCAATTCTTGAGATCAGCAATGGAATTACTGCACTAATGAAAACCTTAATTATCAATATAAAAATGACTATGAAAATACCCATTCTTGATATAAAAAAATTTAATTCAACTAGTAAAATACATAATTATTGCTATCTTCAGTGTTGGGTAGATTACTTCTGAATTGCAATCTGGTACTGATTAAAAATTACATGACAAAAATTGTAGTCGGTAAAAGTCAGTACATTTTAAATTAATCTAATCTGATTGCTTTTGTATTGCTTTTGACTTAATTGTTGTAACATGTAACATGCATTTGGGTAGAATAATTTGACATTTGACATAATGTTGCTTTCGTGCATTAAAGAAACTTACATAATAGATCAAAATATGAGAATTGATATAATTTATTTTGTGTGTTTTCCTCACTTTTTGTCTGTTTCTGTGTTAAATTAAAAAAAGGCAATTCAAATGTTCTTACTCTGGCAAATTTAGCATTACAAATGGCACACATTCATGGTAGCAGATAAGACCAGACCAGTTATATTTTTAAAAGCAAAAACTACTGTACCTTTTAGATGACATATCTCAAATGAACCCTCCTCTTGAACATTCAACACTTCTGCTCATATCTCTAGCTATTGCCAAGGAAACAGTGTTACTCTATTGGAAAAATAAATACCAAATATCAATTACACAATGGCTACATATATTAAGGGACCATATTATTAAAGAGAAACATACATCAGCAATTAAAAATGTAATCCAATCTTCAGCCCACTGCTCTCACCCTTACATACTAAATACTTACTACTACTACTATTATTATTGTTATTATTTTTATTATTATTATTATTATTATTATTATTATTATTACTACTACTACTACTGCTACTATTTCTACTGCTGCTGCTATTATTATTGTTATTATTATTATTATTATTATTATTATTATTATTACTACTACTACTACTGCTGCTACTATTACTACTGCTGCTGCTATTATTATTGTTATTATTATTATTACTACTATTACTGCTACTATTACTACTGCTGCTGCTATTATTATTGTTATTATTATTATTATTATTATTATTATTATTATTATTACTATTGCTACTATTACTACTGCTGCTGTTATTATTATTGTTATTATTATTATTATTAGTAGTAGTACTACTGCTACTATTACTACTGCTGCTGATATTATTATTGTTATTATTATTATTATTATTACTACTGCTACTATTACTACTGCTGCTGCTATTATTATTATTATTATTATTATTATTATTATTATTACTACTGCTCCTATTACTGCTGCTGCTGCTATTATTATTATTATTATTATTATTATTATTATTATTATTATTACTACTGCTAATATTACTACTGCTGCTGTTATTATTATTGTTATTATTAGTATTAGTAGTAGTAGTAGTACTGCTACTATTACTACTGCTGCAGATATTATTATTGTTATTATTATTATTATTATTATTATTATTACTACTACTACTACTACTGCTACTATTACTGCTGCTGCTGCTATTATTATTTTTATTATTATTATTATTACTACTACAACTATTATTGTTATTACTATGATTGTTTCAAATTGTCCTGAAACTCTATCTATCTATCTATCTATCTATCTATCTATCTATCTATCTATCTATCTATCTATCTGTGTGGGTGTGGGTGTGGGTGTGTTGTCTTTGTCTTGTTAATTTGTTCAATAAAATAACAAAAAATGAAATTTCTTCATGAAAGCAAAAACGCATTCAAGTATAATTTGAAGCCGAGTACAAAAGCAATTTGCAAAACAAAACAAAATTTCGGCAATAATGCAATCACTTCGACATTTATGTGTGGATTACTGCTCCATCTTCAGTGTAACTATGGCTGGTGGCTAGTATCTAGTCTGTGTGTGCAATTCCAACCCCAAGGCTGATATAAAATGATCATTTTAAAGCATTTAAAAAGAAGAAGAATTAGAAGGATCAACATTTATTATCATGTAATAATGCAATCCATAAAAAATAACTGTAATCTGATTATGTGTACTTAAAAATAGTAATTTAATATAATTACAGGTACTTGATTTAATTAATCTGATCGTGTAATACAGATAACATGTAATCCATTACTATCAGCATTGGTTATCTGTAACTGCATTTTCTCTAGTAGAATTTCAAAATGATTTGCCATTTCAAAGCACAATTACAGCTATCTACTGTATATATTATATCTTGCTAGTTAAAATTTCAATTCCACATAATAGCTGTGAAATTCCCACCGATATATATATATATATATATATATATATATATATATATATATATATATATATATATATATATATATCTCAATAACCATACATTATAACTAGTGAAAATGTCCATTCCTAATTATGAAGAAGTCATTGTTGTAGGTTGCAATGGATTTTGAATGCTGAGTCAAAAAAAAAAAAAAAAAAGGAGAGCACAACATAGGGCTGACATTGACAACAAAACAAATATGTAAGTTAAGTAATTCAGTCTGAATTCATTTCAGATTCATTCTAAGAGTTAGGGGTTTAGAAAAAACCTAACCAGAATGTTTGATAAATATCAACCCATTACTGCCTTGCACGTACTGTACTAAAGAAAAAACTATTATTGTGCAACATGATGAGTTTGTTATTTGCATTCTTTGATCATGACCAATACAGCACAAACAACCATTTTAAATAACAGCAAAACTGAACACTGAATCAGCAAATACAACACTAAACCTGCATTACAAGAACAATGAATAACAAAAATCCAAGCCTTAATACTTATTCAATGTAAAATTAATCCCGTCAGTTCAGAAATCTGATTCTCAACATAAAATGATACAACAGCTCTTTTGAAAGCAATCAGAAATTTCGTTCTCTCTCTGCCTCAGTGCTTTAGCTCTGGATGACGAGCTAGTCCTTGGAGGGGCAGTTCATCTGCTGAAGGCTACCAGAAAATCTGATCTTAAACTCAACATGGTGCACAAGGTGATATTGACAACTTCTGCACCACTTGTGCTAAGATAGATTGGCATTTAGTGATGGAACAACAGACAGCTCTTGTTTTTTCAGTCTATAGAACGACACACATTTCAACAAGTGCTCCTACCTGCAATGACTTTGTTAATAAATTAATTACAAAATAGAGGGATAAGAAGGCTGCCTGTTTGTGAGTAACTCTCACAAAGTTTGATCCTGATTTGGCTCTGTTTGGGACTATTTTTGTGAGCTAAGCAAAACTAGAAAAATTAACTGGCATGTTGTGTCTAAAATATCAGTGACTCTATAGAATTGTTGTATAAAAGCATGATCACACTCGTAATCATGCAGCACTGTTGCTTGAGATATATTGATTATGTATACATACATGTAGGTTGTTTGAGATGTCACTGACAAGCTCAGGGTAATTGATGGACAGGTATCTTTTCTATAACGTGATAATGTCATAATTTTCATTTTCAGAAAATGTGCTGCATCTAATCACAACAGTCCATATTGTCACTGGTGTCATTATAGAGCTATTATTTTGTGAGATGTTCTCAGAATTCCAGTGATTCATCTGGACTCTGTGGTACAGGTGATCATCAAGGAAAATCAGCAGAGTCTGTTAATGGGTGCCGTAGGTAACATTACTGTTCTGTATTGTGCTTAATTATCTTGTATCTGAATAGCGAGAGAGAATAAAATGCAAGTTATATTTGCACAAAAAAGAACACAATGCTTTCATATTAATTGGTGAGAATTAAAGAAAATTAATTCAGAAAAACATACATATTCATAGAAATCTATCAAACACATCAGCAATACAGTCATTTGGGGGCTTAAAAAAAAAATCTTTTGTGACTAGCATTATCATTACTATTTTCCATGTAAATAGTAACCAAGGCTTGGTTTTGTCTCGAATGAAAATAACAGATTCACATTCTCCAAAGCAAGGCAATTCACCAGACATACAGACCTGTCACCTAGGGGACGCACATAGATACAGGCTCAACAAACAGAGCAGCTATTTGTCACTAGGCTGTTTCTGGCTGCCATAATTGCCATTGCTAAAACACATTGGTTATACCTCTCAGACACCTTATGTTTTTTAATTAATTGAAATTTGTCTTAGATTGTCACCTCATGTCTGATACAGTAATAACAATAATAATAATAATAATCATGTAGTATGCTGTGCTATATATCAAAAGTGGTCAAGACTAGAAAGTGGACTGCGCAAATCTTATAATGTAGAAAAAGTCTTTAGAGGAAATTAGATTTTTTGCAAAAACGCTTCACTGGAACTGGATAAGCTATACAAAGGTTTAATGAGGACCAATATTAAATGGACAGTGTATGCACCATTGATTTTAAAGCACTGATATGAAAGATTATAACACATTCTAAAATTCTTGTAAGTATCATGACAAATCGAGAGATAGCTGCAAGCTAGAGACTCATTAAAAAATCCTGCTACACTAAAGTGCTGTCGTTAGGCACTATTGGCCTTTTTAAACCGACTATGGGATGACACCAGGGCCAAAAAAAAAAAAGTAATTTTGTGTGATATGGTACATGTAGATACTGAAATAAATGCTAGATGTGAAAATAAAAATAGGCTAATTTTGTTAAGGTGTTTATTTATGGTGTATCTATAGCAGAGTGAAAAGAAAAAGCTCTGATTTATTTGACAATTGTTTTCAGTTGTATCATCTTTGACAGATTTAATTAAAATATTTTTACTGTGCACTGTAAAAAAAAAATCATAATTCTAATGGTAAAACACTGTAAAAATGCTAAAGTAAAAAAAAAAAATTAATTGGTTAACAGGTAGTTACCGTAAAATATACGGTAAAGTTTTTAAATATATTTTAAAAGACAATAAATGTAGTTTTATGGTAAAAATTTTAAAATATATATATTTTTAATGAATGATTTTCTGTATAATTAACAGAACAAAAATGCATTATGTTTAACAAGATAGTACATGTACTTTTTACTGTAAATTATTGTTCAAATTACTGTTAAAAAAAACAATATTCGGGCATTCCCAGAATTCCCTGCGTGACCCAGTTAATTTAATTACATTTTATGGGAATAATTATGTTTCTTCTTATTTTTAATATTAATTATATACATTGGGGTGTTCTGTGTTATATTTGATGTAGCTTAGTTAATGTTTACTGCATTATTTAAATTAATGACCACAGTTGACAGTTTTTTACTGTATATTTAACAGGATTTATTTTTACAGTGTTGCAAGTAATGTCATAATGATTAAGACACAATACACCACATAAAAATCAATCTTTTCCTCTGAATAACAAATAGCAAAGCATTTCCCATGAAGTTCACACAGATACAAAGCCTAAATTGAAGCTTACATACAACTTTGTAACCCCATTCTTTAGCTACAGGAATTGCTCCTTTTTTTTCCTTCAGGAATTGCACATGTAGTTTATTTTTGTACATATTTTCTTACCAACATTTAGGCATATAGTATGAATATGGCATTACATATTTTAAAATGAGCTATATAGGCTATGTAACATAAACACATTTTTATCTTGCAACACAAAGGCTTAGGAGTGAGAATACGGCACATCTGAAAAGGAGTGTTTAGGAGGTGGGGCTGAGCTTTATGTAGGAGAAGGTGGTCCTCTCTGGATAGTGAGCTCACTCTGTCAATCATCTGTCAGTGGCATTACAGTTAATTAACTTTTATATGTTTGCAGGTATCATATATTATAGGGGCAGGTGGCTCAGCAGCAATAGCTATATATTGTGCCCTGGATGATTCAGGTTTAAATTATGCTTTTGGCCCTTCCTGTGACCACTGCTCATTTGCCCTTCGGCATAAGCACTTGATGCTCATCTGGTAAAGAGGTGCCTTGGTTTGACGTGCCTGTGATCTGATGTTAGATTACAATAGAGACATAGAATCATCAAAGTATCTGTAAACTTTCCTGCTGAACCAGCCTAATGAAATTTGCTAGTTTTAGCTGGTTTAAGATGGTCTAGCTGTTCTCCGAGCCAAGCTAAGCCAGTCTTCAGCTGGTGTAGATGATCTCCCAGTTGTTGTTGTTGTTTTCAGTAGGTTCAAACTTATTTGAGACTTGAATTGAACCAAATACAATACACAAATATTATATATATATTAAGATTCAACTTTATTGTCATTGTGCTTAGTACAGGTACAGAGCCAATGAAATGGAGTTGTTTTCGCATATCCCAACTATGCTGGGGTCAGAGCGCAAGGTCAGCTATGAAATAGCGCCCCTGGAGCAGATAGGGTCAAGGGTCCAACAGTGGTATCTTGACGGTTCTGGGGCTTGAACCCCCGACCTTTCAATCAGTAACCCAGAGCCATAACCACTGAGCCACCACTGGAGATTGACAGTTACAGAAATACTTAAACCCACCCATCTGGCACCAACAATCATGCCACCATCTGAGTCACATTTTTTCCCCATATTGATGGTCATTAACTGAAGCTCCTGACCTGTATCGGCATGATTTTATGCTTTGCACTGCTGCCACCCAATTGGCTGATTAGATAACCGCATTAATAAGTAGGGGTTCCTAATAAAGTGAGTGCATATATATATATATATATATATATATATATATATATATATATATATATGTATATATTGAAAGTGTTTCAATCACACATTCTGTAACTTCAGGCTAAAGACACTTGGACAAGGATCATCATAGCATAAAATGTGTTGCCATAGAAACTTTGCCACGCAAACAAAGCACTCAAGAAACGAGTGGGTGCCCTAGAGAACTGTTGTCAAAGTTGCTCTCTATTTTGTTTAATCACATTTAGTGTATTATTTTACTTCACCTTCTATACTTCATTGCTATTCCTCTAGCAATTAAAAAGCAAAAAAGAAAGGATTTATGAAAAAAAAAACATCTCAAAAGCAGTTTTATATCAACTTTATTAAAAACTTGATGTGAGAGCATTGTTGTAATAAGAAAAAAGTTTATATTGAGGGGCATGTAGCATAGCAGATTTGAATAGCACTCATTGGTATTCAAGTGGACAGTTCCGGTTAAATACTAACAGAGCTATGGGCCATTTTCAAGAGCTGTATTTAATGTATTCCTGTTGATTTTGTCTTGGGTGTGTCTCTGTCATGTTGTTATATTGTGTTGGGCTATTTTATTAACTTGTAGATCATTATTCATTTGATATTTGAGAACCCTCACTATGGTATAATGGTACTTTTAACATTTGACTTATATACTGTTGAGTAAATAAGGTACAGAAAGTAAATGTAATTTGATTTGGATTCAAATTGATACTGTGAAAATGAAGCTATATGTTCTATTCATAACTGAGACAGAGGATATGCCTCCCCATTGTCAGACCATCATTGCCCCAGCCTTCCAATCGGCAGATCATGGCAGTGGGTGCCCAAGAGGATGGGCATCATCACAGAGCCGTACTGGCAGTATGTGATAAGGTGTGGTGATGCCTATTGTTTCTTATCATTGCTTCCATAAATCTAGCATTGCATGTCTCCTTCACCGAGACTGGTCTACCATGCACCAAATGTGCTCAAGGTTCAGTTGTTTCTTGTATTTATAGAAGATGAAAGATGGTTAAATAGATTAAATAATAGATAGCCATGAACATCTCAATAACAAACTATCCTCCAATACTTGTTGTATACTGTATGTTATACAGTCACTGACACTGTGATATGAGGCAAATGGAAAAACAAGTAAAAAAAATAAATGAAAATAGTTCACGTTCATGGGCAAGGAAGAGGCGAGAAACCGGCTTGACATATAAACTAAAGGTTTAATGTAAAACTCAAAAGACAAACACATAAGACGACGGACATGTCCGTGAACGATCTCTCTCTCCCATCACCGTCGGCGAGTGGCCTTTATCCCTCTTGACGGCTTAATTAGCCTAATACGGGACCTGCCGTGCGTAATCACGCTCCGGTCCCGCCCTCCACGGTGCCATAGTGATATTTAAAATTTTGGTATCACTTTACAATCATTTTACATTTCTTTGCATAAGTTAATGCATTAGGTATCATGAACAATATATTTTTTACAGCATTAATACATTTTTGTTAATGTTATTTAATAGAAATACAACTGTTCGTTGTTAGTTCATATCAGTTCATAGTGTAATAACGTCATGGTTACTGTTGTAACCTCCATTCCCAGAGGGAAGGAACGGGTGCCTGTCCCGCCAGATGGCGGTGTTCTCGGGACACAGGTTGATCGCAACCACCCAATCCACCTGGGGGACTTCCGTGTACCCATGGGCACCCTGCCGTCCAGGCAGTGAGAGCGGACAAGCGGAGGGGTCGATTATGGGCAGTATAAGGTGCCCTCCACGACAGCGTCAGCTCGTCATGCACTTCCGGGAAGAACGGGGTTGGGTATGGCTGTGAGCGGTGCAACCGCAACGCTGCCATGGACCAGTCGTCAAGCTACGAAGGCTGTGGGGCAGACGGAGGGTTCCAGTCCATGCCCACTCTCACGGCAGAACACTCTTTTAACAGTGAAAAGTGCTGTCGAAGCGCCCAGGGGCGTAGACTGCACAGCGTGCAGAGAGAGAGAATGCCTGCTGGAAACGCGCCGTAGATCCAATAGCAATACTTCTTGCTGACAGAGGTGAGTGAAACAGTTGTGAACTTCAGCTTGCGTGTTGCACAACCGTTCGCTCCGAAGAAAAATTCTGACTGGCACTCGTGGCCCCACTTCCCTTAATACCCGTATTTCCGGTGTGGGGCATGCAAATTCTGTCTGCCAACTTGACATTGGCCTTTTCTCAGGTCCAGAGGAACGTTTGGTGTCCCAGGAAGACCCCTTGTGTCACTTCATTCGACACAACGTTAAGTGAGTGACAGAAGGGGAACCAGTGCTAAAATATACAACTTTTGATTTTAAATAAATAGTATTATATGTTGAAATTAACACTAACCATGATTAATAAATGCTGTAAAAGTATTGTTCATTGTTAGTTCATGTTAACTAATGTTGTCTATATAGATAGTATACTATACCATCAGGAATGCTTTTAAAATATTTTCATCAAATTATAGTAATCTGCATATAACAGTTATTAAAGTGGTGGAAGCTCTAAATGACCAACGTAAACAAACACCCAGACAACAGTCTCAGTGTCATTGATGGTCTTTGAAACACCAAAGGTTCTGTAGGAGCTTAACACATGAAAATAGAAATGAGATTATCCTGTTTCCCCCAAGGACTTTTGTTCATATAAAATCTTGGCATTGAAACCACAGTGGCTTTTAGACAAATTTAATAAAAAGCATTCATGATGAAATTACCTAATGTCTATTGACATTTCATCCAGGCATTATTAAAACAGCCTAGGCTCTGGTTATCGTTCCCTTTCAGGCTTGGAAATTGTATAAAATATGCTTTATTGTTTGGCTATCTTTTCAAATTGATCAAAGTAGATTTAGCTATATTTGGTTGTGTACATGTAGTAAAAACTAGTCAAGTGTAAGCACAAAGGCTCCTCTGTTGGGTAGAATATAGTCAATGACCTACTATGACCTTGCTTAGAAAGATTTTGCAGGGGACTCACATAATAGTAAGCAATACCAAATGGTATCAAATCATGAGAGACCATACAGATCATACACTGTGACCATAAAGTTCATAGATGGTGGTGTGGTGTAGTGGTTAATGCTCCCGCCTATTGACTTGAATGTTGCAGTTGGATCCCCGCTAGAAGCGAGCCATAAGCCATCACCAATGCACTCTTGAGAAAGGCACCAAACCCTGCATGCTCCAAGAGAATTGTCCCTGTAAAAGGTTCATGGTTCTGTTTAAGTCCAGCATTGCATGAAAGCAAGGGCGTATAATTTAGTAGGGACGATTGTGGTTTTTATTTATTAATTTTTTTTAACCAGGAAAACTCTCATTGAGATAAAGAATCTCTTTTACAAGAGTGTCCTGGCCCAAAAAGGCAGCATCAGAATTTGTGGTACACAAACGGTTAACATATCTTATTCTACAATTCCCCCCTCTCTAACCCACATCGCTAATAAGATCGGCTTTGCCGTTTCTTGCTAAAGTGTGAGAGGCTTTAGCTACATCCATTTGTACGAAGAGCCAAAGCTCAAAGTTCAGCCCTTGGATGGACCTGGCATTTCTACGGGCAGGTCTCCAGGCGAGTCGTCGTCACTACAGACATCTCCCAGTCCGGCTGGGATTCCATTTGCATTGGGAACGCAGCCGCAGGTTCCCGGACAGGCCCTCGTCTGCATTGGCACATCATCTGCCTCGAGTTGCTCGCAGTACATTTACTTTAAATTTACATTTCTGCATTTGACAGACACTTTTTTCCAAAGCAACTTACCGTGTACTTATTACAGGGACAACCCCCCCAGGAGCAACCCAGAGTTAAGTGCCTTGCTCAAGGACACAATGATGGTTTTTAATTTGTTCACTTCCTTGTCTAGTCATGTGATTATCCTGTTCCCGCCATGTTTCATGTGTTTTTTCTCATTGATTCCTTTGATTATCAGTCTTGTCTTGTTGTTGGTTCATGTTTCATTGTCTTGTTATATTGTTTTCAGTCTTGTATTTTCATTGGTGATCTTGTTAACTTGTTACCCATGTCAATGTATTTTAGCCCTCATGTTTGCCATTGGCCTTTGTGGAGTATTGTTAATGAAACTTTGTTGTAGTTTTGTTTTGTTTAAGTCAAGCAAAGCCAAGTCAAGATTTAGCCAAGTCATGTTTTGTTTGTGTCAAGTCTAGTTTAGTCATGTTCATGTTTCTATTTAGGGTTTTTGGATCTCACTTTTGGACTTGGGTTCGTCACTCCATCGTCTTCGTCCTTGCCTGCAATGTTACACCATTGCCTACTTATTTATTTATTTGTGGTGGTTCTTGTAAATTGAAACATGATTGTAAGTAACTTAATGATAAAAAATTAAGTAAATTGATAACACAATTGCAACCATTTACTTAAACAAATCAGGAGTAAAAGAGTAGATTATCCATTCAAAAACACATACTTTTTGCCCTGTCACTCTGTTAGATAATTTTGTCATCCAATGTATTTAATTTATTTTCTTGATCTGCAATCCCCGTCTCGATACGGCTCAGCTGAGGGAAGAAAGAAATGACACAGACACCCAATGCTATCAAATCCTTCTTCAACGTTTATTGTTCAGCACTTTGTTATATGGTCCAGAAAAACCACATTCCAATGGACCCCCACCAATGAAATAGTTCATTACCTTATATGGGGGTGACATACATGTTTGAGCTACGTGTGAAACGTGAGAGTAGAGACAAGAAACACATTCCTATAGAACATCCTTCAAACAGGGAACAGCTGCAGCTACATCAACAGAAAAAGTTTAAAAGATGCCTCCATTATTCCACACACACTTATCAAAACACTTTCACTATAGTATCTAACATATCAGGCAATATATTCAAGGGATGTGCTATTTGCACACTGGTGCAATTGAAAGTATCTGTAACGATCCACACCATCTTTGGTTTGTGTACCTTTTAGTTTTTGGCATCTTTAAGTTCCATATTGTCTTTTGCACTCTTATTTTGAAATTCACTCATGTTCCTGTTTCCTTGTCATGTCCTGTTTTCCCTCCATGTTCATGTGTCTGGTTTTCATTGGTTCATTGTTTGATTACTTTATTATCAGTTCTAGGTTTGTCATTGGTTTTAGTTAATTGCCTTATCATCTTGTTTTGAGTTCTGTTTTCCCATTGGCTTTTGTTTCCCCTTTGGTTTTGTATTTAAGCCCTCATGTTCACCTTGTCCTTTGTCGGTTATTGTTTGATGGTAAATGTTACATGTGTTTCCTGCCCTCCTCCGTGTTTCAGCCTGAGCCCACCTTGGAATATTCCCAGTGTTAATATCTTGTTTATACCTTTGTTTTCCCATTGTGGACGTTTTATTTGTTCCTGTTTTCGTACTTCGTTTTACTTTGTGTTACCTTCAATAAAAGCTGCAACTGGATCCTCACTCCTCGTCTGCCCGTTTCGTTACAGTATCTGTAGATGTTATTTACACCCCAGTACAAATAGTGGCAAAAATTCTTTGCACCCCAACCCTGGTACAAATAATGAGATATTGTGTGCCCTTAATTACATTTATGCATTTGGCAGACGCTTTTATCCAAAGCGACTTACAGAGCCCTTATTACAGGGACAATCCCCCCGGAGCAACCTGGAGTTAAGTGCCTTGCTCAAGGGCACAATGGTGGTGGCCGTGGGGTTCAAACCAGCGACCTTCTGATTAGCAGCCCTGTGCTCTAGCCACTACGCCGCCGCCACCACCACCTCATCTAATTAAATACTTACAGTTTAGGGGCATCACTGCAGTGTGTTTATTGTGTTTATTCAGAAACCCACAGACACACTACACCAACCCCTGACCCCTAAACCTAATCCTAAAAATCAAGTGGCTCACCGGGTGTCTCACCATTCAATACCACATGAAAGTTTAAAACTTTCTAGAGATAATTTCCCAACAGAAAGTGTAGGTGCGATTGCAAAGCTTGAAGTCAATGACAGTTTTGATATCCTTTCTTCCGAATTTGTTGTACAGCCTGCTCCTGGTGAACAAGCTCGCCAAATGTGGATTTTTTCATGCAAAGTATTTTGCTGATGTACCAGCCACTGTGGAGGGCGACCTGTAAGACTTCTTGGAGTGATATATTACAAGAAATTAGACACAAAGATGTGTATTTGACAAAACGTGATTATATTTTGAAGAACAGACAAAAGAAAAGGCACTGATGCGAATCTGATTTTATATGGGCGCAGTGACCACCGCTGTTCACGAGTGCAATGAAAGCACTTCTCCTAGACACGCACATGCATAGAGTTCTGTGCCTCGTTTCCCAATAACTACTGGGAAACTATTGGTTATTTTAGCTGTTAAAAGCATTTTCTACAAGCGATTTCATGAACGTTCGTTATTTTTGATGTGCACCCATGGTGTGATATAGCACCCACCACCTGCAAAATTCAGCAAGACTCAATCCAGTTTGTGAGCTCCTCGTCCAAATGTATTTCATGCATGAGTAATTTTGCTCATCTACCCACAACAGGTGGGTGATCTGTAAGACGTCTCGGAGTGACACATGACAAGAAATGCTGTTGGTCAAAAAGACGCACTTGAAGAAACACACTTTATTATGTTTTTAAGAACAAACAAAAGAAAATCCGTCAATGCTTGTGTCTGATTCGCTGTTGGTTCAGAGGCATGTAACAAGACCTTGTCTCACGAGCAAGCATATGTAAAGAGTTGTCACTCCTTTTTCTGTTTCATTCAACTGAAAACTGTTTGGAAGAATAATGCAGTCTATGAGAATGCTGCACATGATCTCTGATCATCTCGTGAGGTACTGCGAGTTTCGCTTTATTTTTTTGTGAACGCAACTCTGCAGGTTGAGTAATATATACAGGCAGGGGAGGGTTTACGATTTCTGAGGCCCCAAGCAACCGACCAAGCTGGGGCCCCATTTTTACAAATTTTGCATAAATAATTACACCAAATTTAATTTAAATCATCATTTTAAATTCATCCTATCAACCATTGTAGCCAAGTACATTCTAAATATTTTATGACATAAAAATCTATCTAAATATAATTAATATATGTTTTCCAGTTTTTCCACTATACAGTCATAAAAAAAGCAACATTTCCCTACACAAATTTATGCAAAACAACTTTTTTGAACAGGGTTTGCAAAACCTACTACTTCACCCAGTAACATTTTGGAATTCAGTTATTACTCATTAATTTTATAACCCAACAATTATTTGTTGTTGTCCAGTTTGTCATTATAATTTGATACAGAATTATTATTACTATTACTTTGAGGATTTGTTATATACAATAGCAATATATCCCTGTCTTATTTACTTTACTTTCACCTGGAGCTTATATTCTGATATTGAGGCTGTATTTTATGTTAGCATTGAAAGCAACATTTGTAACTAATAATAAACATTGCGGCCCCTCAGCACACTAGAGCAGAAGCGAAAAAAACATTGCCGTTTATCAAGTGCTGAAACTTTGCTTGTTGCAGAACAATCTGGAATAATGTTAAACATTGTAACAGTCCCCTCTTTGCAACCTGAACTTGTTCAGAACATTAAATCTTTGTGACACCTGTGCCAATAAAGCAATCTAGACCCAGTTCCACAACTGATACAGAACGCAGGTGTCTCAACATGCATTTTTGAAACCTGAAGCTCTTATTAACTTGACACAGTGTCTAAAAATGTGCCAGTCCTCCGAGAGACACTGAAGAAACAGCGAGACGTGGTGCAGAAAGTATGGATGTTCATTAAATGCGTGTTCACACAGGAAAACAATGACAAAACAGAAAATCAACCGTTTGCATATCTGTGAGTGAGAGCGCGTGCATGAAACAATTTCAGACGGCCTATATATTTTTTCATAAATTTCAAAAACAAACTCATCTGTCCCAACCCCAGCGGCATCTAACCTGAACAACTCCAAAAGCACTGAAAACAGCATATTTGCGTGTGTACCCAGAACAACATGTCACACCTCAAGCATTTTTTGCAGAGCATTCCAACCGGGGCAGGGGCCCCCCTGATGGCCAGGGCCCATGAAATTGCTTGGTTTGCGTGGTGGTTAAAACCGCTACTGTATACAGGTATCTTTGTATTAAAGAAACAAAGATAAAAGTGAATACATCATAAAGTAATACAAGACATGTTCATCTTGAACCTAAAATAAAATTATATTTTATTTTCTTAAGGCAGCATAAATATGACCAAAACGCAATACAAATGCATTCGATAAGAACACATTTAGCAGCATTTTTTGGGTACACAAGGGAATTAAATAGGCTTATTTATTATGATGATTATTATAATCATCTTTACATTTATAATTGTCTTTAGTTCTTAATTTGTTGGCTATTAATAAGTTTTCACCTGCTTGTGTGATGGCAAATGGGGTCGCTGGAGATGGTAAATGTTTGTATTTGGGGAGGTGGTTATATATAAGATTCTTTAATCACTTTGTTATTTTAATTGCTTTTTCGTTTCCTTTAAAGTGCAATTTGAATTTAGAAATGTATTTTTTTTTCATGTTTTAATAAATTAATAAAATAGAATAAATCGATTATCACAAAAATATTTTTTACATATCGTCCAGCCCAAAAGGGAAGTAATATTTTTCATGAACAATTGTAGTAATTTGTAGAACAAAAAAGTAATTTTATGGAGACTCGCACAAACACGTGCACTCAATTCCATATTGCAGCATGTTACCTATTTTTTTGCATATTTGTTTGTTTTTGAGTAGTCTATGGGCAATATAAACATATTATTTTATTGAAAAACTTTGTTTTTGAAAACAGTAAATTATTAGTTTGTGGTATGGCTCTTTCAAACATTAGTGAAAAAAGGTTCCCGACCCCTGGGTTTAAGGTTTAGTGTATGGACATCGGTTTTGTTGATTTAAAGCTTGATTAAAAACCTTGGTTTAAGTTAAAATTTTAAAGCCAGAGTGGACATTTCATCTCGGAACTGCTGCCATACATGCAAGGAATCACTTAATATATATTTTTTAAATGTATATATAATATATATATATCTATAGAGAGAGAGAGAGAGAGAGAGAGAGAGAGAGAGAGAGAGATTGTTTAGATGTTAACTAATAAAGTACCATATTTACATTATTTTAACAAAAAATACAAATTAAGGTGTACATCTGTTTTATCAGCTTGGTGTATACAGATAATGCTCCTAAACTTACACAGTTAAAAACTGTGGCTTTATAGTTTTATTTATTTATTTGTCACTTTAAAGAGTGCGGCTATGTGATAATAATGAGCAAAATGCAATGAAAGATTCAAGAAAGCTCATTTGATCATCTTGCCGCTGAGAACAGAAAGGCAGTAGAGACAATCTGCACTGTAAATAATGAGCCAATCACACTTTTAGAAGGGAGATCAAGGGAGTAAAATGTACGAAACCTTGGATGGAATCTGTTGTTAGTATGTTCCTTCACCTTAGAACCTAACCCCCTTCACGCCAGCAACCCCACCTCCAGCAAAGAGCACACAGACATACACAAACATACAGTACACATTTCTTGAGCTTGAGCCAGAAGCCCCACTTCCCTAAGAATCAAACAATTAAAAAAGTTGCTTTCCTGAATCTAGCAGCTGGATCTGCTTTAATCTCAGATTCTCTGCGAACTAGAGAGACAGTGGTGCAAATGATTTGCTTGTTTTACATCACATCACATGTCAGCTATAATGATGGATGCCCACGCAAGATTTCAGCGGACAAAAAAGCAGCATGCATATGTCTCAGTAAACCCACGAGAGCTGCAGCCTGTGAAGCAAAACAGCTTTCGCTTTCATGCTTTTTTCCCCCTTTTTTCATATAAAAAGTTTCAAGTAAAATTATCCATTCGAATGGCATCATGAAGCTTACAGTAGTTCTGTATGCCTTTAGTCGTTTGAAGTACTTTTCTGTTTAATGTTAGCAATGCATTTCTTTTAGATGAAATACTGATAACAGTGAAACTCAATATTAAACCAGTCTTTTTTTGTATCTTTTTTGTGTCTTGCTGTCTCAAATTTAATTATATAAATAGTCTTGAGATTTTTGCAACTTTAATAACTGAAGAGACACCAACATAATCTGAAAGAATTAGACAGTTACACTACACATAATTTTAAAGAGGCCCTATTAAGCTCTTTGGGATTTTACCTTTCTTTTAATGTGTAATATAGCTGTTTGTGCATGTAAAAGTTCTGCAAAGTTACAAAGCACAAAGTCCATGCCAAAAGGAGTTACTCTCTCCCACAGAAAACACTGCTCCTGAACTACCTGAAATGCCTGGTTTGCAGTCCAGCTATTAATTCCATGACTTAGCTATGTCACTATGTAATACATTTGCATAATGCCCGTCTAAGTGCTGCTTCGGTTATGGTAAGTGGCGTTTAATTTCCGACACACACTCTAAGCGGTTGACCAATCATAACAGACTGGGCTGGCTGACCAATCAGAGCAGACTGGGCTTTTCGGAAAGGGGGGCTTTAAAAAGACAGAGGGTGAAAAGAGGTGCTGTAGCAATGTACAGTATGAGAAAAATAATGTGTTTTTGAACTTTAAAGCAAGTAAACCTATTATAGTAAAACCCAAAATAAAAATTTTAACCTGTAAATGAGAATGATATGGACTTTTTTTTCCAGGGGTGGTAGTCAGCATTTTTACTCGCTGAGCTACTTAGGCCAACCATAATATGGGCTCTTTAAATGTAACAGTGGTACATTTGTATTTAAAATATATTTAAACATAACAGTTGAAATTCTATTGTGGACCAAGACTGAAAAATAATATGTATATTGTATTTAAGCTCCATATGATTCGGTCTGATCTTGTATACTAGATATACGCCTTCTGGGAAATTAATTCAGTATCATTTTTTACCACCAAAAAGAATTCCAATTCTTTAGATGAAAATTCAAAACTACAGAAAGGGGTAATGTGTGTGAATCCCTCTCAAAAATGTACCAAGTGTTTTGCATGGATATTGAATACCAATCTCCATATGAATATAAACACCAATCATCACTGCTGTGATAAAGGACACATCATTAAACTTATTAAAATAAAATCTTGTTTACGCATCTATTGTCTGTAAGTAATTTTACTCCAAAACACAATGCAAAGTGTCTCAGCTACAGTGTTTTACAAAGCAACAGTTTTCTATGCACACTTTAAACACCTGTCTTAAGAATCAATCATAATCTTATACACTAAATAAACATTTCCATTCAAGAGTCCTGGAGAGGCACACAGTGTCCTCATAAACTGTCTATAAAAACTGATGTAAGCAAGTGTGAAAAAAGAGACTTTGACATATGTACAAAAACAATATAGTAAAAAAATATATTTATTTAAGAATATCTTTACAGACATAGGATATCTTTAAATATATCTTAACAATCGCTTTCATGCATTCACATCAATCTCTGTTGCCTGCCCCGCTGACCAATTTTACGCAAGACTCAATAAGTGGGACAAAGCTAGACGATCTGTCTAGGGAGTACGCTGTGATAGTGTTTGTTAAGGAGGTTTCTAAGAAGGTTGTGTGCTGTAGTTTAGCACAGCTTGAATATGTCTGTATAACTTCCCCTATGCAACTGCTTTCAAAATGTATGTGATAGCAGGAAAGAATGAAAAAATAAGAAGAAAAAAAACACAATGCCTTGTGACAGTATGAGTGAAAATAAAGGAAATTTCATTGTGTTTTAAGTAATGCTGAATGACAAAAGGATAAAGTGGCTCCAGCAGCACTCTGAAGAGATGGGGAGATTACCGGTGGGAGAAGATTCTTAGAAAGGCGGTCTTTCACAGCCCACTTGACTTAAGCTGTCATGATACCATCAGAGATCCTTCACTGTCCAAAGTTTTTTATAATCTTTTACAGGGTGAATGGCACATATGCGGCAAGAATACATATAAATCCATGTAGCATTTATATATCAACAAAACCGTTTTGGGGAAGCTACTTTGAAACTTGCAATCTTATTTAAGCTTTATTCCAAACAACTTGGAGTGCATCCAAGGTATACAGTCTTTGTGTGCTTCCTGGGATTCAAACCCACGACCTTTTGCGTTGCAAGCTTCATGTTCTACCAGTTGACACTGTACCTTGCCAAGCTACAGTACTTTTTCCACTACATTCTATTGAAGCTACTTGAAGGGATAATTCAACCAAAACATTTAAATATGTCATCATTTACTCACCCTTATGCCATCCCAGATGTGTATGACTTTCTTTTTTTCTGATGAACACAAATTAACAGTTTTAGAAGAATATTTCAGTTCTGTAGGCCCTCACAATGCAAGTGAATGTGTACCAACATTTTGGTGCTCCAAAAAAAGACAGCATAAAAGTAATCCATTTGACTCCAGTGGATAAATCCATATCTTCAGAAGCAATATGATTAGTGTGTGTGAGAAACAGATAGCTACATATTTAATTCCTTTTTTACTATAAATTGTCCACCCTTCCCAGTAGGTGGTGATATGCACAAACAATGGGAATGGCAAAAACATAAGAAGAATGTGAAAATAAAATTTATGAAATTAAAAGTGGACATAGATAGTAAAAAAGGACTTACATTCTTCATTTGTGTTTAGCAGAAGAAAGAAAATCATACACATCTGGTAAATTATGAGATGATTTTAATGTTTGGGTTAACAGTTCAAATAAAATGCAGTTTAATGTATATAATAATAGGAATTGAAAACATAGTAATGAACAGGCTCAGCAGCATTTAACCTACAAACAGTCAGAACGAACTGATTCACCAGAATGAATCGGACCATCCAATGCTCCATATAAACGAGAAGACAATATAAGCCATGCATGTTTCATCATTACCCAAGTTAACTCAGTTGTAGACTAGATGCACAATATAATGTGAAATTACCAACAATTATGTATTATTTAGTCATTATTTTGAAAGAAGCTGAACTACTGTAACACAAATTACTAACTGCTACTTTTAGTTAGTTACTCCCCATCATTGCAACCTTGGACTTATATTTAGACCTGCAAGCACATTATGTCATGCACATCTTAGTGAACTTTTCTTATGCCATAGAAACACCTGCAGCTCTTTTAAGTAATGCACCATAAACATGTCATGATGATTTGTTATGTAAAAGGTTTTAATCAGGTAACCCATTCAGCATAGTTTAAGATATTGTACTGTATGCATAGCAGGGCACAAAAAATTGTGTAGACTAACACCCTGAGCAAAAGCACAGATGGGAATGTATTAGAAATCTCTGTGGTTGGGGAAGTGCCATAAAAAAATTCCACTTAATATCACAAGATGATCCAAAGCAGCTGTACTCTGATAGTTATGACCCCTTTTGGGGGTTATTTAGGAAAGAAAAGAAAAAAGAATGAGAAAAAACTTTCATGGTAGAAATTGCTACATGTACGAGTTACATTTTCAACTTTTTACAGAACCCTTGCCATAAACATTTGGCTTTGTATGGCTTGTTCAATATGTAAAGCATATTCATTGAAATCTTAAAGCTGACAATGTTACACATTTCCTTTATTAGCTGAGGCTACAGGAATCCCGCTCTGCTGATTTATTTAATGAAACACTCAAGTGGCTGTAGGGTACAGAGGCACCAAATGAATAAGGTGTGCACCAGTGCTTCTAAATTCAGATATATCACTACAATTAAAAAAGGCCAAACTGCCTGTTCAAAATACAGATTCAGACTACAAAATGCTCCTCTACAGAAGCTTGTGGTATTGAAAAGATTATTATGCATCAAAGACATTTGCAAAAGCTCTACCCACAGCAGCTCATTGCTTCTCATTCTTGGCACTACTTCACTGCTGCACTAGCTAGATGTCACAGGGGGATTGTTATCAAGACTGACTCTTCATTCCGAATTGGACCGTGTCAGGGATCAGTGATTTTAAAACTGGTCATGGGACAATTTTAACCAAGACAAAAGCTACATGTGGCATGTGGGAAATGATAATGACAACCGGAACACTAGTACAAGCATCTCCCGTTGTATCTCTATGGCATCTCATAACTCGCTGGTGACATAAAACTACATTTTGCACTTAAAACTCCAGTACAGCCTAGGAAAAACATTTATAAGCCATAAAAGACTGCACATACACTGTGAATGTGATAAAGACAGTGAGGCATAACCCATGGATTTCTTAAAGAGTCATTAACTGGTTGGTTCATTTTCAAGTCTATGCTTCACCAGCTCTGCACTCAGCCTTCAAATTCCTAACAAGATACAGAAAGACTTAACATTGATTCTGCAGCTCCTTCCTCAATGGAATAAGAGGCCAAATGAGTGCTGCAGAAGCTATTTTGAAACTGCAGCTTTCTTAGCTACAAGGTAGCCCACTCATAATTTAAAGTAGTTCAACTATAGTCCCTTTTGAAAAAGTAGTCAGCAACACTACACCAAAAGTACAAAAGTAGCACACTACACCAAAGATTCTATAAATATAATCTGTTAGAAGAAAAGGTTCAATAAAGAACCCCAAAGGGGTTGCTTCTTATTTGGAACCCTTAAAAAGGGTTCTATATATAGAACCTTTTAGGGGTTCCCAAAATGCAATGTGGCATTTGATTTTTGTTTAGTTTTAAATTAATTTATTTTTTTAGTTTTATTAACAGAAGAATGTTTAATGGATATACAAATTGAATAGTTCATAGTTCAAATTGAATAGTTTCTATTACAACAACACAAGCAATAGTTAACAAATCATAATGCAACAGTTACGAGAATTGACTTGTTAAATCCACAGGTTTATAATAATAAAGTTACGACTCCAATTCTGAGGTTGGGACAGTATGAAAAATAATAATAAAAACAAAAAGGAGTGATTTGTAAATTATATTCACCCTTTGCTATATTGAAAGCACTACAAATACACATTATATGAGGTTTTTCCTTGTGAATTTCATAGTTTTTTTTTTTTTTTTTTTAAATGTACTGTGATTTCAAATCAGCTGATTGCAACACACTCCAAAAAAGTTGAGAAAGTGGCAATTTAAGACTAATAACAATGTGATGAGTTGAAATAACAAGGCGATGTGAAACAGGTGATGTTAAACAAGTGAGTAAATTAGTCATAGTATAGGGATCCTCCAAAAACAGCCTAGTCCTTCAAGAGCAAGGATCATTCGAGACTTGTCAATTTGCCAACGGATCCTTCAGCAAATAAAACAGCACTTTGAGAACAATGTTCTTCAAAGACAAATGTGAAAAATTTTGGCCCTTTCACCCTCTATAATGCACAATATATTTAAAAGATTCAAGGAATCTGGTAAAATCTCAGTGCATAAAGGGGAAGACGATTTCTGAATGTGCGTGATCTCTGATCCCTCAGACGTCACTCTCTTAAAAAAACTGCATTCATTTGTAATGGATATCATGAACATAGGCTTGGGATAACATTAGTAAGATGCAATTTAAGACTTTCCTATGCAATGGCAGAACCCCTACATCAAAACTGTCCAGTAGCGCTGCCGACTTCTCTGGGCTCTGTCTCATCTTAGATGGAAAGTAGAACAGTGGAACATTTAATATTTTTTTGGAAAATCAAAGACGTTGTGTTATCCTGGCCAAAGAGGAAAAGGGCCATCCAAGCTGTTATTAGAGTCAGGTCCAACAGCGCATGTCTGCAGACCTGCCAACCTTGGAATTTTTTTTTGAGTACCATCAAAAACAATATAATGCAATATTAACAGACGACTATTATTTCCAATGCCGACTAGCTCAGCTGTACCATTTAGTCGACAAGTCTCGCACATCCCTAATTTGCATATATATATATATATATATATATATATATATATATATAAAAATTTAAATTAAAAGCAATTATGTTGTGATGTAAAACACTGTCAATGAGAATTGAGTAAAATCCAAGTTTGAGTTCAGGATTTCATTTTGTTTAAAAACTAAATCAGCTTATGGAGTCAAACTGAAAAATGTAGCCTATTCAATTAAAAAATATCTAGAAATGTAAGCCTTCCTAGATAGCTAAATTATTACCTGAAGCTCCTTGATGGCTAATGTCAAAATCATAATTGTACAACGCGCAAAATGCATGGTTTAGCAGTTTGACGGGCGGAAGCATGGCCATTGCTCCTGATACTTTTGTGAGGAGCTGCTGTGGGGCATTGACTCGGTTCTTTTTAGGCCTGCTACTCTCTCTCTCTCTCCCTGTCAGTGTCCTAATCTGATGTCATGTTTTTAGCTGCAAGGCACGCACGCACACACACATCTCTCTGTAAATTTCTAGGTAACATTATTTCTGCTGCACATGCACTCATTTTTCCCATCCTGCCATAATCTGCTTTAATAATAATTATGAATGCCAATAAAGTCACGTTTCACAAATTGCGACACATGGTCACTGAGCATATAACTTTACATTACTTTGCCAACTTAAATGCCTGGGTCGGGCTGCACCAGCTCTGTGTAAATTCTCACGTAAGTTAGGGCATAAGGTTCACACTAAGGGCTTAGTAACTATTAGTTAGTTTGTAGCTAAGTCAGAGCAAATGTTCTTAAGGCAAAACTTAACTAGTAGGTCGTGGGGCTCTCCGTAAAGTAATGCGTAGTCGCATAATATGATGTTTACCTATATTTATCTAATAAACAACCTTCAATGTTGTAGACAGAACTGTTGAAAAACTCAGTTTGATCATAGTTACTGTTAATGTTCAAATATTGTTTGCTCACATAACTGTCAGCTGTAATAATTTATATCTCCATTGAAATACAATACCAAATATAAGTAGATTTGATAAATAGTATGTTTCCCCTGTGTAAATAACAATATATAGGAACTGTATCTAAAATAAATTAGGGGTGACAAATAAATACTACACACTATACAGCAACGAAGACCCAGTACAATTGTGCAGCTAAATGATTGGGGGAAATTCCACTTTCTAAACTTAACAAAATTGTGTCTACAGTGCCCAAATGTTTAATAAGTGTTATTAGAAGAAATGGTGATGTTTCACACTGGTAAACACTTGAATATTCCAACTTTTTTGGCGCGTGTTGCAATAATCTGATTTGAAATTACTTTTTCAATTTTTCAAAAAAGAATGTAATACACATGGAACAGCATCATATAATGTGTAGAAGTAGATCTTTCAATTTAGCAAAGGGTGAATATAATTTACAAATCACTCCTTTTTGTTTTTATTACCAGTTTTCATACTGTCCCAACATTTCTGGAACTGGGGTTGTATTTATTAGTAATATTATTTATAGAAAAATAATAAACATTAAATCCTTTTGGAATCCCATTAAATAGGTTTTTCCCATTGTGTCTGTAGCCGGTGAGGTGGTTACCAGTAGAGGGCATGGCCAGTTAGGCAATGAGAGGGTTTTTAAGCAAGCGCCCGAAAGGAGACATTGAGATGGGGTCAGTTTTTATGCATTGAAGCGTGCTGTCCGATAGCACTTCATTGTTTGCTTTAGCATGGACATGATCGGGGTGAGCAGGTAGACTAAATTAGGGTATTGTGCTTTAAATGCAGATGCAAACATTGTGGATGGTCTGAGGTTTAAATTGATCGCTGTTCTTCTTGTGTCTTTTTTTTGTTCCAATTCCTCGCTGGCCTGTCCTTGTATGTGCGCGCTGTGTGCCTCCAGCGCCAGTATCTTTAATGGTTGTTGTAAATGGGACTGGCTCGCGGGGTGTTTGATGTCTTTTTGTTTGTTTGTTAGTCTATACCTTCCCAGCCTCGTGTTGCCAGCCAACCTCCATACTCTTGATGCTTCAAAACACATGAACTGTTCATTTGTATGGGGTTTATGTTTGCTGTGGAATTCATTTGGTTTGGAGTAGGTTTTCTGGTAAACCTGTGTTATATAGTTGATGTGATTTGATTTTGTTTATTTAATATGCATGATTCTGCATGAAGAAGCTGGGTTTTTTGGGTTTATGGAGTGTTGGTTGGCTATTAATATTTGAGTGGGAATGAATTTTTGTTGTATGTTTGTTTGTTTATTATCTTAGGTTTATTTATTTGTATTAATAAATTAAAATTTTTGTAATAAATCTGAGAGTTAAGGAAGAATCCTTAAATTTCAATTTGGCATAGTTGGCAGGGTTGACCAATTTTCTCTGTGATGTTTAAGGCTGGGAAGTGGATAGTTTTTTAGGGACAGTGCAAAGCAATAGGCCTGGTAGAGTAGTAGCCCCTCACTCATTTGAAACTCAGATTATTGTTACGTGTGAAGAGAATCGAGTGATTAGTTCTGAATTTGCAGAGTTGAAAGATATGGTCCTACGACAGCAGGCACAATTGGATTTGATCCTTACAACTTTAAATGCTACTGAAGGGTTTGCAAGTAATGTTACTAGAATCTCCAGAAATAAAAGATTTTGCTGAACACTTGATGCTCAACCTATTTGTATTAAATGTAATCAAGATGGTCATATAGCTAGATATTGTGCTACTAATATTCAAATTAGGTCCTTGCCTCCTTTGGGTTCTAGTGTTCAGGCAGGTGCTGAGTCTGTCTCGTTGGTGGAAAATTAGAACCCTCCAGGGTGCAGAGCCAAACACTGGAGATGGGGATATTAGGCTCAGAAGTTGATTCTCAAGCTTTTTCTGGTTTGGTAGGGTCTTGTCCAACAGTGAATGTTAAAATGGGAACTGTTGATGTGCTATGCTTATTAGACACAGGCTCTATGGTGACTACTATAACGGAGAGTTATTTTAACTATAATTGTTTTGATTTGTGTAAAGGGGGTCTCTCTGACTGTGCATGGTTAGCACTGAAAGTTGCCAATGGGATGGATATACCATGTGTGGGGTATGTAGAACTTGATGTTAGCCTTTTTGTGGTTACATTACCCAGGAAAGGGATTTTAATTGTAAAAGATACCTGTTCTCCCAGTATGAATGTTCATAAGGAGAAGATCACTGCTGTGTTGGGTATGAATATTATCAAGGACTGTTATGCTACTTTACCTTATGTGTCTGTTCAGTTGGCTGAGCAGCTGTCTAGTTGCAATACTGACCTTCCTACTTTTGTAGGACTTACTGATCAGGAAGTAGAACAGGCCAAGCAGCTGCTGAATAAATATCAGTCCATTTTTTCCACCACTGAGGGTGATATAGGTCGTACACTGCTGATTAAGCATGAGATTCCGCTAATGGATGATAAGCCATTTCGACAGCCATATAGGCAAATTCCTCCCTCACAGTATGAATCAGTAAGGGATCACATTCAACAGCTTTTGAATAGTAAGGTGATAAGTGTGTGTAGTAGTCCTTACTCTTCTCCGCTTGTCCTGGTACAGAAGAGAGATGGAATCATTAGGATGTGTGTTGACTATCGTCAATTGAATGTGAAAACTAGAAAGGATACTTACACATTGCCAAGAATTGAAGAGTCTTTGGATGCCCTGACTGGGGCAAGGTGGGTCTCCACATTAGATCTAGCAAGTGGGTACAATCAGGTCCAGGTAGTTGAGGCTGATAAGGCAAAGACTGCTTTCTGTACTCCAGTTGGCCTTTTTGAATTCAATCGTATGCCTTTTGGGCTGTGTAATGCACCAGGGACATTCCAAAGACTGATGGAATGGATATTTGGGGATAAGCTGTTCTCTTCTTTTCTTCTGTATCTGGATGACATAATTGTGTTTTCCTCTTCTGTATGTGAACATTTGTCATGGTTGGAGGAGGTTTTTATGCAGTTGCAGCAGGAAGGCTAAGTATTTGGGTCACCTAGTGTCTAAGCAGGGGGTGGACACTGATCCTGAAAAAGTGGCCGCAGTAAAAGAGTCGCCCAGTACATTTGGCGGAGCTTCATTCATTTTTAGGTTTTGCCAGCTATTATCGCAGGTTTATGGATTGATTTGCAAAGCTGGCTAGGCCTCTTCATGAATTGGTAGCAAGATTGAGTGGTTCTGTGAGGAAGGGTAAGACCCCACGTTTGCCTTTAGCCTCTGTATGGGATGCAGAGTGTGAGAAACGTTTCCAAGCACTAAAGAGGAAGCTGGTTACTACACCCGGGCTTGCTTATGTGGATTTCCAGAAACTTTTTGTGTAAGAGATAGATGCGAGTCACCTGAGCTTGGGGGCAGTTTTTTCCCAGGAGCAGGGTGGTAGGCTTCGTCCCATTGCGTATGCCAGCAGGGGTCTGCGGAAGATGGAGCGGAATATGGAGAATTATAGCTCCATGAAATTGGAGTGTTTGGCTCTATAATGGGCTGTATGTGATAAGTTCAGAGAGTATTTGATAGGAAATTAGATTGTTGTCTATACTGAAAATAATCCTCTCTGTCACCTGCAGACCTCAAAGATGTGTGCTTTGGAGCAGCGATGGTTATCACAGTTGGCTTCTTTCAAATTTGTTATTACGTACTGCCCTGGAAGAGTTAATCAAAATGCTGATTCACTGTCTCAACAGGCCATGAATAATGTGTTTCCAGGAACAGAAGTTTTACGGCAGCAGTTGAAGAGGCGAGCTCTAGAGTGTGCAGTGGTGAGTGTCAATGAAATTGCTACATTTCCTGGATGTTCACAGGTGTCTCTATCGTTTAGCTTATACACCTGATGGTCACAGAGAAATCTATCAGCTACTGTTACCTAAAAAACTTCAAAGGGAGGTGTTTAAGTTTGCATGATAGCCACGGACACCAAGGGAAAGACCAAACTGTAGAATTGGTGAAGCGTCGCTGTTACTGGACAGGAATGGTGAGAGATGTGGAGTAGTGGTGTCAGGAGTGTCAACGGTGTATTCTTGCTAAAGCAGTTCAGCCAAAGGTGAGGTCTTTTATAGGACTCTACAAGCATCCCGGCCTCATGAAATTTTAGCGGTTGATTCAGTGTTGAAGCCGGCAAGTGATGGGAGGGAGAATGTTTTGGTGCTTACTGATGTTTTCTCGAAGTTCACTCAGGCCATCCCCACTCGGGATCAGCGAGCAAGCACTGTGGCAGAGGTTTTGGTTCGCCATTGGTTTCATTTGCTTGGGGTCCCTTGTCGTCTGCATTCAGACCAAGGAAGAAATTTTGAAAGTAACCTTATTTGACATTATTGTAAGTTTTACGGTGTACAGAAGAGTCACACTACCCCATACAATCCACAGGGTAATGGGCAGTGTGAACGTTTTAATCGGAATCTCCATGACTTGTTGTGGACTTTGCCCCCAGAGAAAAAGAAGCGTTGGCCTCAACATCTGCCACAGCTTGTCTATGCTTATAACACCACAGTGCATTATTCTACTGGTATGAGCCCATATTTTCTAATGTTTGGGTGTGAGCCCAAATAACCAGTTGATTTTTTTGTTAAATAATCAGTTGGAAGTGACCACAGAGATGCCTGAACAGTGGATTGTGGAACACCAAGGTAGGCTTCAGGCAGCATATGGGGAGGTACAGGAGAGATTGAGAGACAAGGTTGCTCGTCGTAATAGACGATATGAGGGTAAGGTGAATGACCAGGGTTGTAGAGAGGGTGAGTTGGTCTACCTTAGAAACCATCATCGGGGATTAAATAAAATCCAGGATGTGTATGACTCCTGCTTGTATAAGGTGGTTTGTGAACCAGGATAGCAGGGGTTGTGTACTCTGTGGCTCCAGTGTCTCATGTAGGGCCTGTGAAGCAGGTACATCGGATGGAAATGTGTAAGGCATTTGTTGACCCTGTATTAAGTGATGTAGACTCTGCGGTGTCTGATAGACCGCCTAGTTTGGGTGGTGGGTCTACTACTGATTCCAATAGTGACTCGGCCTCATGTTTATTATTGCACAGTGATTGTGATTTGTCTCCTAGTACAGTTGAGGGTGGTTCCCTGGAGGGTCACCCGGTATCAGAGGTCTAACCCTTATGGCTGAAGATTTCTAAAAGAAGTACAGTGGGCCAGCACTCAAATCCTTATCGATTACCTAGGACAGTAGCTACACCAATGGTTAGAGAGGAGTTGGAGGCCTGGGAATAGAGTTGATGTTGTTTTTAGTGATGAGGGCAGTTTTTTTTTGTTAGTTCATCGGAGGGTCGCCAATTCATTTCTGGGGGGAAGAATGTAGCCAGTATGGTGGTTACCAGTAGAGGGCGTGGCCAGTTAGGCAATGAGAGGGTTTTTAAGCAGGCGCCCGAAAGGAGACATTGAGATGGGGTCTGCTTTTATGCATTGAAGTGTGCTGTCCGATTTATGATTGTTGGTAAACCTAAATTACTAACATTATACAATATTTTATCTTAGAACTAAACCATCACTAGAGGTTAATTAATATGCACATTGTTTTGCAGGTATTTATCTAACACAACTTATTAAATAAAAACATAAAGACTATGTAACTAGTGATCTCTTGGGTTAACATGATGGCAACAAGCTGTATGTGGGACAAGGAAAACTGCTATCTGTGGGTAATATCCAAAAGGGTGCTCACATTTTCTTTATCTTGGAGGGGCAAAGTCCATTCCAGTCAAGTTTGCCATGTCTTGAGTTGACACTCAGCTGCTTCCCTCTCCAGTTTTTACCTAGCCTCTATTTTGGATACTACTGAAGGTTCTGTCTCTGACTTTGGAGGTGACCAATCATTGTTTAGAATTTTGGAGAGACACCTAGGGTAGCTAATCAAATTTTATGGGTGGCTAGGGCCACACCAGGCCACCCAAATGGACACGCCCCCTTCCCCAACACTGGACCAAATATTAGTAATATCTCTTTACCAAAAAAGTTTTTATCATCAGAGACAGACACATTCTTTCAATTAAAACCAATGAATGAAATTAAAATAGAGCAACAATGTGTCATTTTAATCATAATTTTTAATTAGTCAAATAAAATGTTATTCTTGGCAGTCTTATACTTTTACTATCCCAGTCCTTAATTAATATTCACATATCTTAGAGCTGTGTGAACCCTTATATGTATTAATTATTGGAAACCCTTTGTTTCAATAATGTTGTATGACGATAGGACTTTTGAGTTTTAGATCAGAGACAGACGACTTTCCACTGTATTCCACCTGGAATTCATTGGCCACTCATTGATCGCAAGCCATCCAGCAGTGCAGCTCTAGACTCTTCAACTTCTTTAATTATTCTTCACAGTTGAGATGGGCTTTTCATTTTGTATGCAGAATTTTCTTTGTCCCAAACAAAACACAGTGTACATGTAGCATGACTAAAGACATTATCACTTGCAAGAGGTTTTTTAATGTATTTATTTATTTAAACATTAAAATGCGGTCCCTGTTTTTGCTACAGACATGAATGATACCATAAATTGTGTGGCATTTTAAAAAGAGGCATGGGATTACTTTTTATGCTATATAGTGTTCACTTGGTTGATGATGAAGCAGGTAAAAAAATACAAAATAATTATATATGTTTTTTTTTTGTTTGTTTTTTCACTGTTTTTGGCCCTGGCACAAAATGACCAGCTAACATAATTTCACTAATCATATCAGCAGCTCCTGGGAAAGTATGAACGACTACTAGTCATGTGAAATCACTATCATTCTGATTGGATTATAAGAGCAGACTGATTGCTATAAAAAGTGGGAAGAAGTGCTTCCAATCATTGTGTTCTTATTCACAATGGTTACCTCTAAGGATGTACAGCCATCATCGCTTTGCATCAAAATGGCCTCACATGCAAGGAAATTGCTGCAAAGAATATTGCACCTGAAAGAACCATTTACCAGATCATCAAGAACTTCAAGGAGAGAGGTTAATCTGCAGTGAAGAAGGACGTCCCAGAGTGTCAAGCAAGTGTCAGGACCATCTCCTCCTGAGGAGTCAGCTACAGAATCGTGTCACCACCAGTGCAGAGCTTGCTCAATATTGGCAGCAGATTGGTGTGAGTGCATCTGCATGCACAGTGAGGCGAAGACTTTTGAATAATGGCCTAGTGTCAAGAAGAGCATCAAAGAAGCCACTTCTCTCCAAGAAAAACATCAAGGACAGACTGAAATTCTGCAGGAAGTACAAGGATTGGACAGCATAAGACTGGTGCAAAGTTATTTTCTCTGATAAATCCTCTGTAACGGGGTTCAGAAGACTGACGAGGAGGGTGGACACAGAGGCGGGGGTGTAACTCAAAAAGGTAAGCTTTTAATTAATATTTAGAGGACAGTGAACATGAAACAATCTATACAGAGCTCTCTCTCAAGGCCAACACTGGACTGGCATTTCTCTCTTTAACTGGCGGTGCTGTGGCTCTTTTATGCCGCTCTCCCCGTGCTCACTGAAATTAGAGACAGGTGTTAGACATAATTTAGCTCAGGTGCAAGCGCCCTTACCGCTTTCCCTCTCCGGACGGGCGCTTGACCACGCCCCCGCTGCCACATCCTCCTTCCGACTGTTTTGGACATCTGGAAAATCGATAGTCCGGAGAATAAAAGGTGAACGCTACCATGAGTCCTATGTCATGTCAACAGTGAAGCATCCTGAGACCATCCATGTGTGGTGTTGCTTTTCATCAAAGGGACTGGGCTCTCTCACAATTCTGCCCAAAAACACTGCCATGAATAAAGAATGGAATCAAAATGTCCTGCAAGAGCAACTTCTTCCAACTGTCCAGGAGCAATTTGGTGATGATCCATGCATATCATAAGGCAAGAGTGATAATGAAGTGGCTCGGAGATCATTACATTGAAATTTTGGATCTGTGGCAAGGCAACTCTCCAGATCTTAATCCCATAGAGAACCTGTGGTCAGTCCTCAAAAGGCGATTGGACAAGCAGAAGCCTACAAATTGTGTTCAAGTCCGAGCACTGATAAGGCAAGAATGAATTGCCATCAGTCAGGATTTGGCCCAGAAACTGATATCCAGCATGCCAGAGCGAATTGCAGAGGTTATGAAGAACAAGGGTCAATGCTGTAAATATTGACTCTTTGCATATATTGAATGTTTTTGCCAATTAAAGCCTTTAAAACTCATGAAATGCTTGTCATTATTTTCCAGTAAACCATAGAAACATGTGAAAAAATACAAATACTTATAAATACTGAAGCAGCAAACTTTGCAAAACACAAAATTGATGTCACTGCCAATACTTTTGACCACGGCTGTAAGCAAAAGGCACATTATAATTGAAATACACCCATATGAATCGATATCAAATCGAAAAGAAAAAAAAAATCAAATCAAGAGCTTGTGAATCAGAGGCGAATCAGGAAATCTGTATCAATACCAAGCCCTACTAGCAACTACCCATTACACGCTTGCATCATCGCAGCAAGTTTTGCGATGGCAAGCACCCAAAAATTGTGTTATATTATTTTATGCACATTCACATTGCAGATCTGTTCAAATATATGTGTAACATATTTAGTTAGCAAAGAGAGACTGTTCTTTCTAAAATGTGACATTTTTTTTTTGAAAGTGATCAAAGATAAAAGTGAAATTTGTATTTTCTTTCTCAAAGAATACAGTGTAAATCAAAATACATCCCTTACCTACACAAAGATTCACACAAGGTAAACTTGACAGAGCAACTTATTACATGTTTTAGATCATGCAATGAGATAAAAATAAGAGGGGATACCAAGAAAGCAAAATGGCCTCTGGGCAAAATGTCTGTCTTACACAAGCAGAGCCTCTGGGTCGCTGTAGGCAACATTCACGGCAAATGACAGACCCTGGATGTTTCTCTAAGCATCTTGTGAACTCCATAGAGCAACCATTAGGCCAGTCTCCAACACATGTCAACCCATGCGGCCCTGTCCCCATCAAGGGGCAGATGCAAGCAGGAAGCTTTGCAGACGAGCACTTCGATTCCTTTGATCGTTATCAGTACACTGCTCTGTTTTCACAGAATTCTCCTCAGAAATAATTTAACCTTGGGCTCAGTCTATCTGAAACTGTCGGTGTATTTCAAGTATAGAAGATTAAATGCACAGAGTAGAGAAAAGAACAATATGAGTTAAATGCCTTGGAGGGATTGTAATGTTTTAAGAACCTCAAAAACCGAAAGCTTCTTTTGAATTTAAAAGACAACAAAAAATCGGCAGATATAAAAGGCTGTTTATGTAGAGCAGAGACCTTTTGCAAGCCAAGAACACCTTGATAGAGAGACTGTGCATGGACCACTTGTTGCATATTGTATAAAACTAAGTGTTCATAACCATATTAATGTATTTTGTTATGTTACTTTCATTGCCAAGCAATTAAAATTATCATTATTGATGAGCATGAGTCTTATACTTGCACAGTATATTTAAATTTGACAATGGGACAATGAAACATTTAGCTAAACTTGAGCTTGTTTATTTTAAGTTTATATCATTTTGTTACATTAGTTTGCTACATTTATTTTGAAAATAGACGCAATCATAACAAACATTTTGCAGACAGTTGAACTACTATACAGTGAATATACACACAGAAAAAAATGATGTGCTTGATTTTCTTAAAAATATACTGCATAATTTTTGCATCCCACTTAAGCAAATTCCACTAGGAATTTTAAGCAACCTTGCCTAATAAAACATGTTGGCCAAATGAGCTTCCATTAAAAAATGTTTACTTAAAATACTGTGCCAAATCAGCTAATACATTTAAGGTTCCCTATCTGTCACTCACTTGATGTTGTGTCGATGAATTAAAATGGGAATAAAAGGAGTGCCGCTTGAAAACATACACAGATATCTTCTTCGGAGCCAAGCGGACGTATTCACAGAGCTGAATTCCTCCTGCTGTCTCTCATCTATCTCTCTGAAAAGCATTAAAGCGGTTCTCCCACTCACACACAACGGTTGTGTTGAGCAACACCACTGGGTGCTTCGACAGCTTAGCAGAGCTTCATATATATATATATATATATATATATATATATATATATATATATATATATATATATATATACAAATAAAAAGAGTAGATTTTCCTCTAAAAGAGTGGTGCAAACAAAAGCGTATTTTTCAAGATTCCTTTTCATTTGTGTGTATTTCCTGGTTGCGATCGTTACCTCTCTGCTTCCCACAGCCACTATCGCTACCTTTTATGTTGGGCACTGCCCACACGGGGACAGAGCTTGTGGATGAGTCATGCAATCACTGCGAGGGCATGATTTTGGCAACGTTGCGGACGCGGCTTTCTCTTTAAGAGGGAAAGCCACTCCAGCGGCTCCCCAACTTGGTCCTTCTACCCGCGGGTATGAGGCGGGGTCAGTTAGCACTGGGGGCAATTTGGGGATTTCAATGGGAGCTTCTCTGTCGGGAAACCCCCCACAGACCTCTCATTCCCCAGTACGTTCATTTGCCCCAGTGAGTTCTGCGATGTGACCGCCAGCTCGTCTCAGGGCGAGTTCACAGTTGCGTTCACGGTTTGTGAAGTGGATGTGCTTTCGATTACAGCATCGGAGAGTGGGTTGGTTCAGTCTGTAACCATGCGCAGTTGACGGCCATGCTTCCCCGGGCTGCTGTGAGCGTCAGGATGGAGTGGAATCCTTCGCTCCCCCCTGAACCCTCGTGGCCCGATGATTGGTCCCAGGGCCCCGAGTGCTGCTTACGGCCACGCCCCGCCCCATACCTTTCTTCCTGGATGTGCATGATGAGCTCACGCGATTGCGGCGGGCACCTTTTACTGCCCGAACCCGGTTCGCGGTCTCATACTATCTCACTACCCTCGATGGAGGGGCTTCCAGGGGGTGCTCGGAGACTCTCCAGGTCAGTAAGGCGATCGCGCTGCACCTGTGCTCAAAAACTGCATGAGGGTAGACCCAAGATTGATGCAGGAGCTGTGCTTATTGACCGATCATGGCCTCCGAGCGATGATTATTACGCCGTGGTCTCTCAGGCAGGCGATGTCCATCTTAGTGGTACAGGAGTGTCACCTTTGGCCCAACTTGGTCTAACCAGGTTGGCCTATTCGGTGGCACCATAGAGGATTTCGCCCAGCAATGATCACCAGGCACCGTTTCTCTCTCTGGCAGGCATGGCAGACAGGCCTCCCAACTCCGCATGCCCAGCTGTGGCTAAAATCTGCCCCTGATCTGAAGATTGCACTCCCCAACCCCCCGTGATGGCAGATCAGGACTGTCCGACTTGGCAATGCGAAAAGTGGTGGGTTGCAGCCAATCTTGGAGCTTAATCCCAACCATTTTAGCGAGCGTCCGGCATCAAGGTTGGTTCGTGGCGGTAGACCTGAAGGACGCGTACTTCCATACTAGTACGAGGTCCTCCCCCTCGGTTTGTACCTGTCACCTTGCGCCTTCACAAAGGTTGCAGAGGAGCCCTTGCCCCGTTAAGGTAAGTGGGTGTCCACAATCTCAACTATCTCGACGACTGGCCACTTCTAGCTCACTCGCAGGACACGTTGTGTATGCACGGGACCTGGTGCTCATGCACCTCAGCGGGCTGAGGCTTCAGGTGAACTGGGAAAAGAGCAAGCGCTCCCCGATTCAGAGCATCTCTTTTCTCAGTATGGAGTTAGACTCTATCTCAATGACAGCGTGCCTCAACAATGAGTGTGCACAGTCAGTGCTGAACTGTCAGTGTACACTCAGACAGAATACAATGGTCCCACTGAAATCCTTTCAGAGGCTCTTAGGCCATATGGCATCTTCAGCGACAGTCACGCTGCTCAGGTTGATGCATATGAGACCACTTCAGCACTGGCCTCAGGCCCGAGTCGAGTGATGAACATGGCACCACGGCACACACTGCGCTCTCGTCATGCAGGCTTGTTGCCGTCTATTCAACCCCTGGTCAGACCTAGCATTCATATGGGCAGGATTCCCCCTAGGCCAGGTATCCAGGCACGTCGTGGTTACGACAGATGGGCACACAGTCGCTGGTCCTTGTACTGGCCCGCAACTGCATTGGCAAATCAACTGCCTTGAGTTGTTGGTGGTACTACTTGCCCTGAGGAGGCTATTGCTGTTGATCCGTGGCAAGCATGTATTGGTCCGGATAGACAGCACAGCGACTATTGCATACATCAACTGCCAACACGGCCTACACTCTCGTCAAATGTCACAACTCGCCCATTGTCTCCTCCTCTGGAGTCAGCGGTGGCTCAAGTCACAGCAAGCCACTTACATCCCGGGCAACCTCAACAGCACGGCAGACATGCTGTCACAACTGGTTATGCTCAGGGGAGAGTGGAGACTCCACCATCAGGCAGTCCGGCTGATCTGGAGTCGATTCAGCCAAGCACAGGTAGACCTGTTCGTTTCCCCAGAATCCTCCAACTGTCCACTCTGGTACTCTCTCACCGAGGCTCCTCTCGGCACAGATACCCTGGTGTACAGCTGGCCCCTGTGGCTACGCAAGTGTGCATTATCCCCCAGTGAGCCTACTTGCACAGACGTTGGCAAATTCCCCTGAGGAAGGACCTTCTTTCTCAGGGATGGGGCACTATCTGGTACCCGTGAACAGACCTCTGGAATCTCCACGTCTGGCCCTTGAATGGGATGTGGAAGAGATAAGTGGCCTACCATCCGCGGTGGTAGACACTGTCACTTTATCGAGGTGCCTGTTTTTTTCTGCAGTAGCATCTGTTCGCTAAGTGGTGTTCTTCCCAATGCGAAGACCCCAGAGATGCGCAGTTGGATCAGTGATTTCATTTCTGCAGGAGAGGTTGGATGGCTGTCCCCTTCCACCTTGAATGTACATGTAGCCGCTATATCGGCACATCTTGATGCAGTAGAAGGTAAGTATTTGGGGAAGCATGACTTGGTCCTCGGGTTCCTGAGAGTTGCGAGGGGGTTAAACCCCCTCAGGCCACACCTCGTTCCCTCATGTGACCACTCCATGGTCCTTCGGGGATCTCCTTTCGAAACCCTTGAGTCAGCTGAGTTAAATGCACTCTCCTTTAAGACCACCCTCCTGACGGCGCTCACCTCCATCAAGAGGGTAGGGGACCTACAGGTGTGCTCTGTCAGTGAACCGTGCCTGGAGTTCAGTCCAGCTTACTCTCATGTCGTCCTGAGATCCTGACCGGGCTATGTGCGCAAGGTTCCCACGACCAATTTTAGGGATTGGGTGGTGAACCTGCAACGCTGCCCCAGGAGGAGGCAGACCCAGCCTTGGCGTTGCTGTGTGTGTGCTCTTCGCATCTACTTGGATCGCAAACACAGCTTTAGAAGCTCAGGGCAGCCCATCTGCTTTGGTGTACAGCAGAATGGAAGTGCTATCTCCAACCAGAGGATCACTCACTGGGTCATGCCATTACTAAAAAATGTGCCGTGGCACACCAGAAAAAAGGTTGGGAAACACTGCTCTATCAGACATCTGTAGAGCTGTGGGCTGGGAAACACCTAACACCTTTGCAAGGTTCTATAACCTCAGCATTGAGCCAGTGTCATCTCGTGTGTTTTCAGGTGACACAAACAGGTAGTTTGGGTCAGCTGGCCAGGTGTACTGCTTGTGCATAGTGCCTTTCCCCTCCCTTGAGGTGAAGATGTGCGCTCTTTTCCCAGTTGCGTTTGCAAAAAAGTGTGAACCCTGGACGTTCTTCCTCCTTAGGCCAGCGGCTGATGAGTCTTCGGAGAGGCCCACCACCACCCCAGTACGTGCGTCACTTAGGCCCCCATACTGAGGTAAGTGCTCCTGGTTGTCTCCTTAGGTAACCCCATGTGATGTATATTCCGCAAAATGTTTTCCCCACTGGTAAACCGCGTCTTACTTGGGCAGAGGGCCCTCTGTCCTTTGTCACTGTGTTTGTAGTAACTCCTCCCCTCCTTGTGTAGGACCTACCACGGCGCCGTTCCACACGACATGCTTCCACTCCGACACAGTAAGACCGTGTTGAATTCCACTTAGAAGTCCTCCCCCCTTCTCGGGGCCAGGTGTGGTCTCTGCGGTGTCCTCCTCTTTGAAGGGACACACCTCAACATGGACCTTATATGGCCCCCAGCTGAACGATTTTGTTCCTTTTTTGGGGAGAACAATAGAGAAAGGCTATGGCTGGGCCAGCCAGTCCTTCTGAGCAGATAGCCACTCCCCAAGGTTTAGGGGACCAATTCATGCCTGCTCATTCATTGCTGCTCTGGCTACGAGGCACACAGTGTTCTGCCCGTCTCGCACCGCCAGTCTGTGTAACCCTGTTCAGCTCTTGTGGCATTTTCCATTGGGACCCGACACAATGTCAAGTGAGTGACAGATAGGGAACATCATGGTTACTGATGTAACCTCTGTTCCCTGATGGAGAGAATGAGGGAGCCATGACGTTTTTTAACCCTAAGAGTTTCTGTTTACCAACTATGAATTTTAAGCTCATTTAGCTCAATTGTAAGTGAAATTAGCAGCCTCAAATTCTAGGTTCTGTTAATTTACTTTCAATTAACTTTAAAATAAAATGACCTGAAGAAATAATAGTAATAGTAATAATAATTTTTTGCCATTTTGTGGGCTTTTCTGGATAATGCAGCAGCTCATTATTGCTTATTGCGGCACATTTGGCGACCGACCCACTAACCCACTCAGTTCTCCCGATATCCAGTCTGCTTGTGATCGCAAACAAAATTTTCCATCAGGAAAATTCAACATTACCAGTCTAATCTTTCACTTTCATATTTGTCTTCTCTTGTTTTGAGGGATTCACATTCTTTGTGCATTTCACCACCTACTGGGCATAGAGGAAAATTCATCTTAAAAATGACTATATTAAATATTGATCTGTTTCTCATCCACACCTATAATTTCACTTCTGAATACGTTGATTAAACCACTGGAGTCATATTCATTACTTTGATGATACTTTTATGTGCTTTTTGTACATTCAAAGTTCTGGTCACAATTCACTTGCATTGTGAGGACCTACAAAGCTGAAATATTCTTCTCAAAATCTTAGTTTGTGTTCAGCAAAAGAAAGAAAGTCATACACATCTGGGATAGACGATGAAAGAATTTTCATTTGAAGCGCACAGTTATTCAATCACTGTACCAAATGCATACATTTATATGAAAATCAGTGGTTATGTTAAAATGGTGTTATATAAATATAAATAATGTCATCCATATGCGTTTCATACCTTTTTTTATTTTTTGCATTGAAAATTTCTGATTTTTATTTATAGTTGTAGACCTTCCAAAAAAAAAAAAAAAAAAAGATACTAAAAGAAACCATTTTTAACCACTGCAAAACCTGCTACATATTGCAACAGTATTATACTTGTAATATGACTCTTTTTTACAAACCAACTTACACATGTTGATATCAGGATGTCTCCTTGAGTCAAACCAAAAATGATAATTATCTCACCATTTATGCAGTCTTATGCCATATCATACTCATTTGACTTTCTTCAGGGGAACACAAACAAAGATTTTTGATGGATATATGATGTGTGTTTGTCCATATAATGGAACTCAGTGAGGTTAAAACTTTCAAGATCTATGAAGCATTAATGTAATCCATATGACTTGAGTTGAAATTTTGGTTTGTGTTCCACAGAAGACAGAAAGTCATACGAGTTTTTAGGTGAACTACTAAAATCATTTGATTAAGCTGAAAAGTGAACATAAACCAACACTCAGCTAATGTAAGCTGGCTTCCCTTTAAGACGAAGGGGTTCAATGAGACATTTGCATTGAAAGCTGTTGAAAAGCTATTAACTTGTTGGAGTTACATGTTGCCTGCTGAGTTTCTGCCATGTGAGTGACGCGGCAGAAACTGAAGATTAACTGTCTCTCTGGTGAAAAATCTGCGGGAATTCTTCGCCACTGCCCGACAATGAGAAAGCACAGTATTTTCCCATGAGAAAAGTATGGTGTAATTGCCACATACAGAATATTAATCATTGTCATTGACAACCTCAATGTCGTTTAAGGCAAGCGGCAACCACAACAGTGAAACTCATAACAGGGACCGAAATGTATGCTTCACATGATATGTGAAGCATGGGGGGGAAATAACATTTAGCATTCAAACTGAATATAAACCAACACTCATAAAATGCAGGTTTCAAGATGTACAATTTGAAGTTTGCATTATACATTTTAAATTGGTGTAGAAATGTGATTAACTTACTGGATTTACCTGTTGTTTGTGGAGTTTCTGCAATGCGAGTGAGGATTTGTAGATGAAGGCCCTGAGCAGCGGTTGAAGATGAGGTGTATCTGCCTGGTGAAAAAATGCGTGGCCTCCTTTGTATTTATTCGACTGTGAAGATGTACACATCTAATTAGACTCATGCAGCCAAACATTTAATATACTGTAGATTTGCAAACGAAACATAACATAACTTAACATAACATTCTTTAAGCGAATAGAAACTTGAATTCCCAGAAAACTCATAGCAAAAAAAAAAATTTAAAAAAAGAATTAAAACTTTGTTTGAAGTAATTTACCATTGAAAATTTTGGCAAAAACGTTGTGTTGTCCACCACGAGCTCACCTCATCCAAAATGGCAGCCAGCCCCAAATAAATTTGCTTAAAATTCAATAAGTGGCAGTGGCGTAGTTGGCTAAAGCACTAAACTGTTAAGCAGAAGGTTGTCGGTGTGTCCTTGTGCAAAGCACGTTGCTCCGGTGGGATTTTCCCTGTAATAAGGGCTCTGTAAGTCACTTTGGGATGTAAATGTAATCACATTCTGCATCACTTGGTTTCCCATGGAATCTTAAAAAAATAGGCTGGGTTTACTAAACTTCAGATTAAATAATTAGCAAAGTTTATTATTATGAGTACAGCATAATCTCAGTATCTTGGGTCACACATATAGCATATCATTAAGGAAAGTTGACAGCATTAAGTTTTCAGTAATATCTGTTTATTTTAATGAGCAATATTTGCTGAAGCAATGAATACCTTTTTTCAGTGCACATAATGCTGAATGCCCAGCACTGAGTTGTGATTTTTTTGTGATTTTAAATAATAGTTTATTTTCATGACCATCTGCATTCATTGATGCATAGCAATAGCTCCATATGCACATCACACTGTAGTCATTTTAGACATAACTCGTGTTATCTAACTCATGTGTGAGATTATCTCCCATGGAGAGATGAAGAATGAATCTACACCTCATGATTTGAATAATAAAAAATATATAAATATAATGAATGTGAAAACTGTATATCATGGCATTTTAGAGACGATTTATTTAATGATTACTCCATGTACACTCTGGTAGTTTATTAAGATTGAACTGTACCTACTGATAGTTCTGTTAAGGAATTAAGCAAATAAGGTAATGCTGTAAACATGCCCATAATTCATGCAGGCCAGTTCTGAGTGATAGGTTGTGGAGGATGCAGTACTACAGTAATCTGACACACTCCTGGGACTATAAAGCATTGCTTCACCACTGTGATCCAGACACTTGAATCAGCTCTTTAAAATGGCAAAAGTGCATTGCTGTTGTAATGCTCTTCTTCATCATTTGGTCATCATTTGCTGAATTACTGCTGACATTATAGAAAATGTACACTAAGCCTCTTTTAAATAAAGTTAAATTCTGCTCCTAAAGCGGTAAATGTGTAGCATTAATTGCAGCAGGCAAATCGACTTGATATTAATTCAAATGGCACAATCCATTATGTGGCTAATTTTCATGAAAATCCAGCCACAGATTTTTAAATCAAATTTGGATGCAATATTTAGGGAAATTTCATAAAAATTTTGAATGGAAACACCAATGTGCAAATAAACTCTTCAAAATACACATAAAAATTAGTATGCTTGCTTGATAAATGTAGATAACATTTTTATTTGATGAAAATGCACATCAACTACGATGGAGTAACATTTATTGAATATATTCCCATAGAATTTATATAGAAAAAGTGTGAATTTGCCTCAACAAGACATGTGAAAAAATAATTAGTATAATTCGCTCCGAGAATATCATCAATATCATTGCGTAGCTCCCCTGGTCAAACGGCAAAACACTTAAGGGAGACCCCCCGCCCTGTTGAAGAGCTCAAATGCTCAACCGCCCTGTATTTTAGCATGGTGACAATTTGGCAACCTTAAGCAAACAAGCGGATCGTGAGAGCAATTTATATGCAAGATCTAAACTGCAAAGTTTATTACAATGAACAAAAGAACCAACGTGGCTTGACGATTAATATTTGGTGCAAATTTCCCCGGAAGTAATGATTTTGTTTCTTGAACACATGGAATAGAAACACTGTTTTATCCCCAAATTATTTTTGTGATATAATGATTTTTACATAAATTAAATTAATAATTTGGATGTAAACATTGCTAACGACTTCTGAATTTGCCATAAATTCTCATGCCGCAGTGTGAAAAATGTGCCGGTTCTTGCGCTGAAATACTGCACACAAAAAAATCACAACTGTATTGTGAACTTGCACCCTTTCCATTATGTTTACTTTTTCAATACAACAACAACCTTTTGGCAGCCATTAATGTTTATCAGTGCTGAAACCAAAGTCAATATATTACCTTTGAATTCAAATTAATCAGTTCCACAGTATAAACTGATGTGAATGACTCTCAACTAATCAATATAACACCTAGGAACATTTTAACACCCCCACATTGGGCATTACAATGTACACATTTCATGGTGTGTATTAGAAGATACTTTTGCTCTCTCTCTCTTTCTCAGCAGTAATGGGAGTACCCTGTGGGAGTTCTCTGCAGGCCAGAACCCTAAAAAACATGAGGGAGCACATCTGGGGCCCAGCAGGTGTGGGATGTCCCACGAGAGGTTGTTGCCAGGTAGTAAACTACTGGACTAGCTTCCCCTGGTGCTCACAGACATCTAGATAAATGTGATAATCAGCAGCAAGCCCAAAAAAGACCTGTTTGCCAGAGGGGCATAATTGTGTACTCACTGAAATTTTTTTATGGAAATCTTACATCCAGTACATGTGGTTTACCAGTTACCCTCCCCCATTTCAGGATAAAGATCAGTTTTTAACACTGCCGTGCCCCAGCGAGGTTTTTTTTTTTTTTCCAGTGTACCTGAAGTTTATTTTTGGTCAAGTTTATGATTACAGCCACCATAGCATGGTAAGATAAACACAGACTACATTTGCATGGCTCACAAAAGTTATAGCCTTTTTAAACAAATATGTCACACCATCAGAATTATACAAATTTAAGTAAATGTTACAGGTCATTTACATGTTACTTGAGAGTCAATCAACCAAAGGACACGAACACTACAATATAAAGTGCTACTGAAATATACAGAAAATCACAAATAATAATACAGCCATTTTTAGATTTTCAGTTTATGTTGATTTTGTGTTGATTGATGAAACAAACCAACAATCAAGCTTGTACATTTGAAGGACTCTTAGAAACCCACAGCACAAACTTTTTTTTTTTTTTTTTTTTTACATGTTTGTCAGAAACAAGGAGAATGAGGCAAGGGGAGCCAAGAAATGTCATCAGCATTCTAGAAAGCCGGCTGGTCATATTATCCATGATAAGGAAGCCTGGAGTAATTGGGAAAGATAACTTTTATTTCAGTCATCATTATCTCCCCCTCCTTTCTGTTCAGTTTTAATTGTAATCATTTCCTCCACAAAATATCATTGATTTTCATAATGCCTCTCAGGAATCAGCAGCAAGATCTGAATAATATTAAGATGTCCAACATGGGACACTGAGGAAGAAAGGCTTGAGAATTTTAATTGATTGTTCATTTGGAAAGGGAACAGCAAGTATTAAATTAATTTTAGTGTCATGTATGGCTGCAAATGGCATTTTAAAAACCTTTGTTATTTACTATGCCAAACATTATTTTGTTAAAGTGATGGTTCATACAAAAAGAAAAACATTTGAAATCATTTACTCTCATGTTGTTCCAAATCTGTATTACTTTCTTTCTTATGTGGGACACAAAAGGAAAGGCAGAATGTTAAGTTGCCTCAGTCACTATTCACTTTAATTGTATAGAGGAAATAAAAAGCCAAAAAAAAAACTGACTGTTGTTAACATTCTGCCTAACATCTATTTTTGTGGTCCGTTTTTTATTTTGTGGGCTGACAATATAATATAATAACATAATTTACATTTGTGGATGAACTATCACTTTACAGGGGAGCTTTTATACATGTACAATAATAAAAAAAAAATGAATAAATAAAACACGCCTGTTTTATGTGGCTCACGTCATTTATCATATCAGATGTAGCAAATGATCATAAAAGTCATGCCAGGCACAGTGTGAGTGCTTTAGGTAAGTTGCACTATATGAGTGAAATTTATCAAGGTAGTAAAAATCATACCAGTCACGTTTACCTTAGCTCTGCTGAAATATACACATCTCTGGAGAACATGATATAAAGCAGAGGGGTAGTAAATTAATTTGAGATTGCATCTAGAGGACAACCTGGTAATTCTGTACTAACAATATCTTGGGGGGACTTGAAAACTAATAGAACCTCAAAAGGATTGAGATGGAACATACTTTGCAGACTTGAGCTAGAGTCAACTTTTTGAATAGGTTTGTGGAAAAGAGAATTGTTTTGACCTTTCTCACCTCGGTTGTATACTTCTCATAACACAAGGTATGCAAACACATGAATGAGGTTTCTGTGGTTAACTGTAAGCTTTCCAGTATATGGCAAATAAAGCAAGTGACATTTTAAGGCATTTTGTTGAACAAAAACCATGCTTTACAATGGGAAACCATTTTCTCTTTGGTTGAAACTATCTCCGGTTACTCAGGTTACCTCAGTTCCCTGAGATGAAAGGAACTATACATTGCAATGAAAGTTATGAACGTTATTGCAATGAACGTATATTTTCAATGACCCAGTTGAAGCCCTTATATCATAATGGCAATCTTATGATTGGCAATGATGTTTTGTAGCCCCGCCCCTTTAGGTGCACATTTGCCTTATATAAGCAGCCGCTCGAACATAATTTCTTCAGATTTTTCTGACTGAGGGACAAGAACGTGTCGCTCATTACTTGCAACTCTGTAGTAGTGCTGCCAATTTTTGCAGTGGCTTGTTCCCTTCATCTCAGGGAACCGAAGTTACATGAGCAACCGGAGATACTTAGACAAATATGTATATAGGGTCTTGGGCCCTTTGGGCGGTGACTTACACTACTGGTCAAAGGTTTTGAAACACTTGACTGAAATGTTTCTTATGATCTTAAAAATGTTTTGACCTCAAGAAGTTGGTTGAGAAAATGTCAAGTGTAAGTGTCTGCAAATTCTAGGCAAAGGGTGAACACCACATGCTGAAAACCAGATGAAAAGTCAATCAATGATCAATCTTAATCATATAGTATAATACATATAAGTCATATAATACTCACAGAATAATTAACCCCTTCATAACCAGAGGTAGGGAGGGAGGTTTTATTCTATTGGAAATGCATGTGACTTCTAGTGGGAGTAAATTGGATAGCAGCCTACACAGGCGGCTGTATTAAAATTATAACAGTTAACCCTCCCGTAATAAGTATCTTGGGCTAACCTGTTGGGTAATGAAATAGTAAGCTCTCTTGACAGAGAGGACTCACAAAGTGATTGGGGGGGGGGTATTTCTCCTGGAGTCCGATATCATCTCCACTGTTTTGAGCGTGTTTAGCTCAAGGTTGTTCTGACCGCACAAGACACCCAGCTGATCAACCTCCCATCTATATGCAGACTCGTCACTGTTGTGGATGATGCCAATGACCATGGAGTCCTCTGAAAATGACAGTGGGGTCTTTTGCAGTGTAGTCATTCGTGCACAGGGAGAAGAGCAGTGGAGAGAGAACGCATCAATGAGGATCACCTGTGCTAATAGTGAGAGTCCCGGATGTTAGTTTCCCCAGTCTCACTAGCTGCTGCCTATCAGGCAGAAAGCTGGTGATCCATCGACAGATTGGTGTGGGAATGGAGAGCTGTATCAGTTTGGTTGAGAGAAGACCAGGCATGATGGTACTGAAGGCTGCACTGAAACCCACAAATAGGATCCTTGCATGAGTCTTAGGTCTGTCTAGGTGTTTCAGGACATAATGCAGTCCCATATTGACAGCATCATCCACAGACCTGTTTGCTCAGTAAGGAAACTGAAGGGTGTCCAGCAGGGGTCCAGTGATTTTATTAAGGTTGGCCAAACCCAGTCTCTCAAACGACTTCATGACCACAGATGTAAGAGCGACAGGTCTGTAGACATAAAGTCCTGTGATTTGGGTTTTTTTGGGGACCAGAATGATGGTGAAGCATTTGAAGCAGTAGGGAACACACTGCTCCAGTGATCTATTGAAGATCTTTGTGAATATGGGAGCCAGTTGGTCAGCACAGGCTTTCAGACAGGCAGGTGAAACACCGTCTGGACCTGAAGCTTTCCTAGACTTTTGTTTCAGCAAGACCTGGCACACATCCTCCTCACAGAAAATAAGTGCAGATTGAGTAGCATGAGAGGGGAGATGGGGGGTTCCACGAGTGTGTAGTGAAGGGGGGGGGGGGTGATTGGCTTTTCAAACCTGCAGTAAAACACATTCAGTTCATCAGCCATTGTTTGACTCTCTTCAGAGAAAGGGGGAGGTGTCTTTTACTTGATTATGCTTGTCATGCCTTTCTACAGAGATGCAGGATTGTTGGCTGAAAACAGTTTCAGCTTTTTAGAGTAGCTTTAGAGTAGTAGTCTTAGGTCAGTGTGTTCCTTAAATGGTTGTACATTATTTTATCCCCACTTCTGTAAGCATCCTCTTTGGCATGACAAAGCTGTCTGAGTTTTCCTGTAGACCTTGGTTTATCATTATTGAATGATAAAAATGTCATAGTAGGGAAGCACATATCCTCACAGAAACTTACATATGATGTCACAGTATCTGTGAGCTTGTCCAGGTCTGTGGCTGCAGCCACAAAAAACTCCAATTAGTGCAGTCAAAGTAGGCTTGTAGTTCCAGCTCTGCTTCTTTGGTCAAACTCTTTACAGTCCTTACTACTGACTTAGCTTATTTTAGTTTCTGCATGTAGGTCAAGATAATATGAACCAGAGAATGATCAGAGAGTCCTAAATTTGCATGTGGGAACGAAAGATATGCATCCTTTACTGTGGTGTAGCAGTGATCCAGTATATTTCTGTCTCTGTTGGGGCATGTGATGTGTTGCTTCTATTTTGGCAGTTTACTGGTGAGGTTAGCTTTTTTTAAATCTCCCAGAATAATAAATAATTGAGTCCAGGTATTGTTGCTCCATGTCAGTGATGTGATCAGCCAGCTATTACAGCACTGCATTCATGCATGCTTGAATCAGGATGTACACACTCACCAGAATTAACTAGGAAAACTCCAATGGCAAGTAGAAATGCATCCAGTTGATGAAGAGTGCTTCTAAATAAGGACAGCACAACTACTTCAATGCTGTTACTTCTGTACACCAACATTCATTGATGAAAAAAAGCATGTTCCACCGTCTCTCGTTTTCCCCGATGATTCCCCAACATGATCGGCTCTCAACAACTGGAAGCCCTGCAGATGAAACGCGCTGTCTGGGTTGGCTTCATTCACCCAGGATTCCATGAAACACAGAGCAGCGGAGTTAGAAAAGTCCTGTAGGGATATACTGTTTGTCCATGCACATGAGGAAGCCAAGCCTCTAGTTGAATTATCCATTATGCCAATAGGGCATCTGATGTCCTGTGACTCAAAAGCGAGGGCAAATGCATCAATGATCCAGTGAGAGAGCCTTTGTTTGGAGATGGACATGAGTCCAGGTATTGTTGCTCCGTGTCAGATTTGTGCATTTTTTTATTTTATTTTTAAGTTTTGTGTCAGTTTTGTGCATCTTCCATAACAAAGAGCTGATCTGACAGTCTAAACTGGTGAGTGCACTCCACATGCATGTGCAATGCATGGGGCATAATAAATGTCCTAAATGCTCCTCATCCGAATTAGATGGTGGAGAAGAGAAAGCTTGTAGTTGCACTATCTGAGCCCTGAAGGGTGTAGAAGGCACCTTAGGCACATAGCCTTTTTGGGTTTGATGGTTGCTTTTGGAAGCCCTGGATCGAATTCAAGTCATGAACTGTCAACCGACAGCACCTGTATATCTCCAACCCGTTTGGTTGGTTTGAACCAACATCAGTGCAGTCTTTAAAGAGAGCACACATAACTCAATGGATTCCAATGCTTCAAATGGTTTGTGAGCACCCTCAGCACAAGATTTAAGTCCCATGTTGGAACCGTAGCAGGGCGACAGGGGTTCAAGTGCCTCACTCCCCTTAGGAACTTTATGATCAGTTTATGTCTGCCTATAGAGGAACCAGTCTCTGGGGCATGATATGCAGATATGGTCACTACATAGACCTTAAGCGTTGACAGAGCAAGACCTGCATCCAATCTTGAAGAAATGTAAGGATCTCCATTATGGAGCAATTCCTTGGGTCTTTGCTTCGTGAAGAGCACCAATTCGCAAACACATGCCATTTTAGTACATAGAGGCCTCTTGTAGACAGCACTCTAGCCTGCAAAATGGTGTTCATTATAGACTGAGCTAGTTCAGGCTCGTTCACTGTACCCTGTTCAGGGGCCATACATATAGGTTCCACTGCTCCGGCTGGGGATGCCAAATTGTGCCCTGCGAAAGAACAGATCCTTCCTAATCCCATGTAGGGCCGCCTAATATCTCCATCATTTTCGGATACCAAGTCCAGTTGGGCCATTTTGAAAAAACAACAGAACCGTTTCCTTGTCCTCTCGGACTTTGCTGATGAAAGAGTTTAGGAGATGTACTGGAGGAAATACATATTTGCATTTCATTGGCGACTTGTGGGACAAGGCATCCACTCCTAGCAGACAATGGATACGGAGTACCAAAGAGGGCAGTGAGTCAACTTACGCTTTGCAGAACATTTCAAAAATCCTCAGAACCATCTGAGGATGAAGTCTCTCTTCCCCACTATCGATCCCTGGTGTGACAGCAATACAGACAGCCCGGAACATATGTTGCGCACAGGGAGAAGAGATGGCGCACGATCTACACAAGGAGGCATTGTGCCAGGCTCATCATTAGTAGCGATCGAGTGCTTTCCTGGCTTTTTATATACACTACCACTGATATATTGTCGTACTGTATCTGAACGTGATGAGTCACTATGTCAGAATGGAAAGCTTTCACCCCTAAGAAAATGGCTAGCATTTCCAAGCAGTTGATGTGCCACACACGTTTCGCACCTGACTAAGTGCCAAAAGCCACACAGTGCACCCCATCACATGTTGGATGAATCCGTGGTCACTACTTTTCATCTGAAAACCTGACTCAGCATCACACCCTGCTGATAAAGTTTTGGAGCTGTCCACGGTGCTAGTGCAGTCAGGCAGCGACGATCATGGTGATGCACATGCACCCCTGATACCAGGCATGACTCGGTTCAATGGGTTTTGAGCAAGCACTGCAGAGGTCTCATGTGTAAAAGACCTAACAGATGATGGTAGATGCTGCTGCCATAAAACCTAGGGGGATTCTTCCCACTGGGGACAGACAGTGCTATTTGAGTCACATACAAAAACGCTAAAATATGCCTGAGGATGGCAGCCCTTCCAATCTGGGCACATAAAGAGAAGGGTGCGCCAGGTCTGAGTAAGCTCCGCGTGAACCTCAGGGAAGAACGCTGCTTTCCGAACCACTTTTGTTTGATGTTGGACAGTGTGCAGGAATCATTCATTCAGACAAGAATTTCTGGCTTGACAGGTGCTCCTCGACCACCCGCGCAATGACGTGGAGTAACTTATATCAATGGCCAGTATGTGCGCCTCATTCTCACTGGGGGGAAGGGCTGCAACATTCTCTGATGCTACGAGGGGCACTACATCATTATCATCATCAGACCCGCAGAGTGCGTAAACACTGTGCTTATTCAAAGAGGGCTGACGCATGCTTTCTGCACTGGCGAAGACATTACATTGAAAGATCGAGGGGCTCGTGGGGGTCGGGCCAGAGTGGAATCCTCCTCAGCTTCTTCCATCTCTAACTCGCAGACCCTGCTGTGCTTCTTCATGTGGACACCCAAGACTTAACACAGAAGAAGTGGTCGGGAGGGCACGGGAGCAGAGAGTCTTTAGACTCATGTACTTATAGTGAGGGCAGGCTGTCCCCATGAGAGCTGCTTCGGCGTAGGTGTGGCCCATGCAGCGAACGCAGCTCTCATGTTGGTCTGACGGAGCGATGTGTCACTCACAGGAACACTTGCGATATGACATCTTTAAAAATACGTGTACACACAAGCGACTATTTTATAGTGTTTCACGTTACTTGGACAGAATATTATATAAATACTGTATATATAAATATATATCAAAGGATACAGCTCCTAACTGGATGTTGCGAGAAGCGGGTTGATGTCTCGCTGAGCGAAGAACCTGATTTGGTAGGGAGGTGGAGAGACTTCTTCACCAGAACACTTGAGAGTGGGAAAATCTTTCGCTGCAGGTGCTGAGAGTCAGGAGACTCTTAGGAGTCAGGAGTCATCTGTAGGGAATCCCATCCGCTGATGGGTGTCCGTCGACAGCAAAGAGAGGGCTGATCCAGATACATAGTCAAGACGAGATAATGTCGGTCTTGAAGGAAGAAAAATCTAAAGAAATTATGTTTGAGAGCTTGCTAATATAGGGCAAATGCACACCTTAAGGAGCAGAGCTCAAATATCACTGCCAATCATAAGATTTGCGTTATGATACAAGGGCTTCAACAAGGTTGTGGAAAAGGATTTTCCCCATCATGTTAATTGCAATGTCAAGTGAACTGAATCTATAGGGAACTGTTGACTGAATATGCATTGGACAACTACAGTACATCTGCAGATAGGGAATGCTCATCTATCTGGGTATGAATGTGCCATTTAGACCAGTATGATAAGACAAAATTGTGTTTTATCTAATATCTGAGTAATTATCTGTAAATTAAAGCATTAAGCTAGGAAAGACTTTGCATTACAGTGAATGCATTACAGATTGTAAAATCACTATAACACACAGACTGGAGTGGCTCTGGGCCCCAGTGCTCAGTGTGGTGGTGGTGGAGATGCTGTTCCCAATCCGGACTGACTGAGGTCTCCCAGTCAGGAAGTCCAGGATCCAGTTGCAGAGGGAGGTCTGCAGTGGGTCTAGTGAGGGGGGCAGCTGGGTCTTAATGTGCCTCATGACGAGCCTCTCGAAGCACTTCATGATGATTGGTGTGAGTTGACGGGACGGTAGTCATTGAGGCAGGACACTGAAGACTTCTTTGGCATTGGGACGATGGTGGTGGCCTTGAAGCATGTTGGAACGGCGGTGCTGCTCAGAGAGATGTTGAAGATGTCGGTAAGAACATCTGCCAGCTGGTCTGCACATCCTCTGAGCACTCTGCCAGGAATGTTGTCTGGTCCAGCAGGCTTCCGTGGGTTGACTCTACATAGAGTTTTCCTCACATGTGCCGTGGTAAGACAGAGCACCTGGTCGTTGGGAGGAGGGGTGGTCTTCATCGCCACCACGTCGTTCTGCACTTCAAACTGAGCGTAGAAGTTGTTCAGCGCATCTGGAAGGGAGGCATCTTTGTCACAGGCAACTGATGTTGTCCTGTAGTTGGTGATGGCCTGGATGCCCTGCCACATGCGCCGTGTGTCACCGCTGTCCTGGAAGTGACTGTGGATTCTCTGGGCATGTGCGCACTTTGCCTCTCTTATGGCCCGGAACAGTTTGGCCCTCGCTGTTCTTAGGGCTGCCTTGTCACCTGTTCTGAAGGTGGAGTCTCGGAGTCACGTCTCTGTGAAAACAAAGACGCAGCAGTCTCTAAACTCAAGCTGCGTAGTCTGCTGGAGTCGGATGTAGTCCAGTTTATTGTCCAGGGAGCAAACATTTGAGAGCAGGATAGATGGGAGTGCCGGCCGGCAAGTGTTTGTTTTTAGCCTAGCATGGACCCCCACCCTCTTGCCATGCTTCCGCTTTCTCGCACACCACTTACGACGTACTCTCCCCCGGCCATCGGCATCAGGCGACGCCGAGGACTGGAGGCCTGATCTCCGCAGCAAGCAGAGTACACGTAGCACCTCCTGTAGGTCATCATGCAGCTTTTTTCTTTTTTTTCTTCTTTTTTTTTTGCCTTTTACTGCTGTTGGTGGTGCCTTTTTCTCGTCATATCATATAAGTAAAATTGATATTTCTAAGTAGGAAAAAATTTCACTCTACACAGAAAAGCACATAATAGTATGCAAATAAAATAAATAACCATTCATTTTTATATGATCTTGTATTACCATATATATCCTGGTAATACAAGATAACACATAAATGTGGACATTACTACACTCATATTAGCTACAATGCTTAACAGTTTATTGCATATTATGAATAATAATAAAGTATTACAAATCTTCATAGTAGCCTAATAAAAGGAACATTAATGACACCTATTAATTTCATTACATATTGATCATGAAGTTACCATACCATTGTTCTTAGCAGTGTGCTTATTCTACACCATGCCAGCAAGAAACTTACCCTGATATACATATTGTAAGTTTATGTGGGACTATAATTACAACAGTCCAATTTTAATGGAAAATAAAATTCTTACACATTTTACATGAACTGTATATAAATGTAAATTAATTTTAGAGATCAGGTGCATGCAGTTCACAGTATGTCCACCTCTTCATACACTACTACACCACTGCTTCTTGAGTAAATTCACACTAAAATAACAACATATCTAAAGGTGACATTTCTTATTTCTTATAACTGTGTGTAATTGTTATTAATAAGTAAATAAAAAATAATAATGAACCATTGTTTTACTACAGTAATATTGTAGTAGCAAAACTGTAAGTGTAAACAAAACAAAAGTCTAAACATTTTCTGTTTAGGCTAAAAAAAATTCTTTTTATTTTAAATAATTTATAAATACTTTAAATTATGACTAAAATGTGAAATTACCCATTTTATCCAAAGTAATCACAAAAAAATGTAATTTAATTTAATAGAAGTATCGGTATCGATAACTACAATATTGGACTTTAAATTATTGGTATCGGATTGATAAAAGAAAATCAATGGCATCAACCATCCCTATCAGCAAATAAAAATATAAAAAATACCTTATTTTATATAACTGATTTCAATCGCAGTTTTAAACTGCAAAGTATTTCACTTCAAAAAAGAAGCGAAGTGGCTGAAGTGAATCAAGGAATCGACTATTAGAACTAGTTAATTTACATGAACCATTTGAACGCATGACTTCCCAAAAGTTACTTACAAATAAATTGGTGAATCACTTTTAACCAGTTCATCTGCATAAGCTGTCTGAATGAACCGATTCACTTAAATGATTCGGACTTACCAATGGTCTGTGTACCTTAGAAAAATTGTTTTTCTCCATTTTTCCTCCAAAACAGAATAACAAATATACTAACCATTTACTAGATTTTTTTATTTTCTAGAAAGAAATAGGCAAAAAATATATATATATTTTTTTTACAATAAATACAATGTTTCATATAAGAAATAGAAAAGAAAAAATTCTGTTTGATTTGTTCTTTTTTTTGTTTCATTCAAGCGCATGAAATGTAAAACTTTTTTTTTTTTTTTTTTGTACAGGAGGATGGACCCATTTCTACTGATTGGTGAAATATGGGGGAATACAATAGTGATAACCATGTCCTTAGGTATCCTAATTATATATGTTAAAATGTACAGAATAAACCTTAACCTTTTAATGACTACAAATAGTTTTAATTTATTGTTACTGACAGCAACATATCATAAACTGATTAAATAAAATGGCACCCTTATATATTATTCAGTTGTTTCTCTTTTACATCTGGGCTATACTATCTGCATACAGATGACAAGATGTTTCATATTTCCATCATGCACACGTTCAGCCAGTAAAATATTAGGAAGCGAAATGTGTTTAAAATCTAATGGGGATTAAGTAAAACAGTCTTGTTGTGTGACATTCTTGGCTCTCTTGGTGCCCCAGGAGAGACAGAAGTACCTGATTAAGGCTCTTCTAGACATATTTTGATTGTGTTTTTTAATATCATAGCCCCATTATAATAGCCAGCCTTTTAAATATTATACTCCATGTGAGTACCTTTGATTTTTGACTTGGTATGTGGAAACTAACAACATGGTGGTGTACATTACTACATTTACCTATTTAAAAGTGGAAGATAAAAATGTAAACATAATAAAACAGATTGATCAGATAAATAAACTGTAAGGCTGACAGCAAGATGTCATAAAAGTCAAAGAACTCTGCGAGAACCAAGTCATAAAAACTCTCACACAGAAGAACATTTTCACCTGAGTCAACACATCCTAATGAGCAAGGACAATAAAACACAAATCTCACATCTGACCTCTACCTCACCTCAGGCCAATTTAGGTCTATTCTCGAAAAACTCACAAACATCTGCCCCCCTCAACTCCTCCTTCCCCTTCAGCTCAGAATCACTTCAAACTCACCTAAGATCTGCATGAAACAAAATATCATACGTGATGTATACAAATAATGTGACTAGGCATAATGTTTGGTATAATATAAAATGTCTCAGTGTGACTGGTATATGGTCTCTTTCCCATGTTGATAAATCTATTGGTAACAAAGTTATAAGTTTTTGCCAAATGCTGTATAATTCTGGAGGTCTGTCCCCATCCCTGCCTGTATGTTAATGAGGTATGTCCCCAGGACTTCCAAACCTAACCACTCCCAAAATTCCCTTTGTTCATGGTTTGGGTATTTAAGGAAATGTGACACATCGTTCTTGGTTCTCTGTAGTCAGACGATCCCACACAGTTTACTGTGTGTAGATTATATCAGGTAATTGCAGTTTGAATTTCTTATGTTTTGATAAAATTATGAATTTATTATTTTACCTGGTAAATAAATTGTTACATTTGAGATTATTCTGATTTACTCTGAAACTATTGTCTTTAGTTGATTACGTTAAGTCCATGTTTCCGCAAATCTTCAGCAGTGGACTAAAGCCGATTTTGAGTGGAGCATGGGGCACACCAACTGAGACTTTAGAGCTCCCACCAACTAATTGACATTATTCCTAGTGTACTTAGTGTGTACAGACTCGATAGGGAATTTCCGTTTCCGTGTCGACCAAGCTCTAAATAGGGTGAAGTCTAAACCTTCTGTTATTGTAATATTTTCTAGCTAAGTGTACATAGGAACTATGGCATAATCATATAAAACTATTTTAACTTGGGTATGTTGGTCTATCTTTGTAAATTTAGTGGTCATGACCTCTGGGTAGAAATGTTACTCTAATTAAGTGTTTACTATCTAAAGGGACTAAACAAAATACTTGTAGATAAAAGAGCAAGCAGGAGCAGCCATCTAATTAGTATTTAGTCAATTACTATTTTAATGACCAATACTGGCATATTTGTGACCGTGAGATCCGTGTACACGGCCGGCACGATACTCTCTAAGCGACAGGAATCCGAATGAACAAGCACAATATAAAAAAAAGAGTTAAATATGATGATTCAAAGTTAAATTAAATTTCATAATAATAACTAAGATTAGAACATTAATATAACTGTTATAATTGGAGTCAGATAAAATAAACGAGGATCTTAAAATGAATATGTGGCACGGTGGAGGGCGGGACCGGGGCGTGATTACGCACGCCCGGTCCCGTAGATGGCTTATTAAGCCGTCAAGTGGGATAAAGGCCACTCGCGGACGGCGATGCAGTAGAGAGAGAGAGATCGTTCACGGACATGTCCGTTATCTTATGTGTTTGTCTTTTGAGTTTTACATTAAACCTATTATTTTATATGTCAAGCCAGTTTCTCGCCTCTTCCTTGCCCGTGACCTTGATCTGTTTTACATTGGTGCCGAAAGCCTGGGAAGGAAGAGGGATATGCCGTAGCGGAGTTCTCGCCACTACCCCAAAGAAGCAGCCGCGGCCATCTGCCGAGGGACGAGGAGCCCAGCCGCCTGGACGCGGAGGAATGGCCGCCGACCACGAGGGGAGAAGGGGCTCCTATAGCCGACTGCCTGGAGCAGGGCCCCAGGTCAGGGCCGCTGCCAGGGGCAGAGGATGCCCCTACCAGCCGCTGAAACGCGGAGGGGTCGAGGGAAGACCGCCGTCCACGAGTGGGGAGGGGATCGCGACCGACCGCCTGGAGCGGGAGAACCGCTGCCAGGGGCGGGGGAGTCCCCTTCGGCTCCCCGAGAACGCGACGGGGCATTCCGTCCGCCAGGGGCTGAGGACTGCCTCGGATCCACCTGGAGAGGCATGGCTGCCGTTCGGTAGAGAGCGGAGTAGTGGCTGAGGAACGAGCTACGGCGTATCAGAGAACCGGCGAGTAAGTTTTTTTTTATTAATCTCTCTCTCCTCTCTCTCTCGCTGCTGCTCTGCGTTGGCCTTTTTCCTCTTTTTTAAATTATGGTGTTTGTGGGAGGGGAGGTACTGCCCAGTGCAGGAACCCTCCCCCCCATTTTTAATTGCTGTTGTTTGTTGTTGTTTCCCTCCCTTTGCCCCCTCCCTCGTCCAGGTTGATGGGGATGACCTGCCGGCAGAACGCGCAGGAGGCGCCCCCCCCCCCCCCCCAGGGGATGTACGTCAGGCCGGGAGTCCCCAGCCTGAAAGAATGGGGGAGGAATGTGGCACGGTGGAGGGCGGGACCGGGGCGTGATTACGCGCGCCCGGTCCCGTATTAGGCTAATTAAGCCGTCAAGAGGGATAAAGGCCACTCGCGGACGGCGATGCAGGAGAGAGAGAGAGATCGTTCATGGACATGTCCATTATCTTATGTGTTTGTCTTTTGAGTTTTCCATTAAACCTATTATTTTATATGTCAAGCCGGTTTCTCACCTCTTCCTTGCCCGTGACCTTGATCTGTTTTACAGAATAATATAGTTATTTAACTGGAACGAAATAGCTTAAACTGAATGCGCACGATAAGACAGAACACTCAGGAGACCTTCATCCACGCTGTTGAACCATTGGACCAATAGGTGGACCCTCTTACAAAATAAATTACACTGTTTTTAAATAAACAAAACAAAACTGCATATAAATGAAATCAGGAACAGGGCATGTTTGTTTGCAATTTATTTTATAACGTCATTGAAATGACAGTGCTTTGGATAAGCGCTATGTGAAGAGCTGCATCACCAAATGTACCTGTTATTAAAGACATGTATTTTATATATTTTAAAAATATGATAACAATCCCATATCCCTTACATAGATTGCATTGTCAGAAGGTTGGAAAAGTTCATATATAATTTATACACGTAAAAACATGATAACAAGTAAAAAATTAAAATTAAAAAAGTTTAAAAGTAGTGTAAAGCGTTACATTTTAAATTATTATAATCAGATTACAGTTACTGACTTTCAATGAAAATTCTAAATTTTAAGTACATTACTTGCGCTAAAGTAATGTTTAATACATTTAAAACATAAAATCATATGTACATCTGGTAGCATTTCTTTGACAGCTGAAGGGTGTGTGACAATGAATGAGGACGAATTATAGACGTGTTGAATTTGAGCAGAAAACCAAAAACTTTAATTGGAAAAGTGATTTAGAAAGTAACTTAAAAGTAAAATAATTACTAATGTTATTACTTTTTAGATGAAGTAATCGGTCATTTTTAGTGGATTACTTATATTGAGTAACTTACACAGACACTGGTTCTGCGCAGAATTGTTCATTGTCACAGTCCCGGCAATCTTCAGGTTTACTGAGCATTTAAAAAGTGCATTGTTTTCCAAAATTAAAAAAGTTTAACTCCAAAAGGCATGAATAGCAATTTGCTAAATATGTAGGAAATCATGACCACACATTATAATGATACAGTTATAACAGTAACCTATAAAATGGTTTTATTCTACATTGAGAGGGACCACACATAGGGGCTCATATGTTAGAACCACATGACCAGATGATCATGCTGCATTTGAAGTCTTCTGAACCATACGATAGCTCTGTGTAAGAACAGAGTGAAACTGAAGGTTTTAATAAATGAAAATGTTTCTCTCTGACGCAATCGATCACATGACAAGATCAGTCACATGACATGCAAGAGCCAATGACATTTGAGTGATTTTTATAGAAGGCATCAGAGTGACATTTTAGTAGTGCAGGCAAAAAGTCCCTACAGAGACATTCAGTCATGAGAGTGTGTTGCCGCTATAGTCTGTACTCCTCGAAACCATGACGATGTCCCACAAGGCTTTTTCACATCCAATGAACATTTTATATATGAGAAATCTGCCCAGCCATTTCTATTAAGCCCACCCAGGTGGGTTGTTATGGGTGTCTTGTGTTTTGACAATGGATGTTATGCTATGTGAGGAGAAACAGTTTTATTTTTCATTGTAGTGCTAGAAGTTAAATACATTGTTTAGACAAACATTTGGAAGTGCTCTTAAAAAAAGAAATGAAGAAAGAAAAAAGAGAATCATTAATACATTAACTCTCCGCTATACACAGAGCAAAAGTGTACTGTGCCAAAACTGTCTAAAAAGGTCAAAAATGAGGGATGACTCTGAACTTTGAGAGCCTCAGGTCAGACCAGGCGATACCTATATGTTCAATGCTTAACATTTGTGTGGGCGGAAGTTCAAAAATATCTCAATTAATTAGATTACGCTTGTCTTTTCCACCCCCTGTTTTCTGAGAAATATTGTGTGCGTTTTCTACATTTGAATCCTTCCCTTCAACTTGTCAGCGCTTTGATTCCTTGACACATTCCCTTGCTGCATTTTTGCTTCAGTGCCATCACATTCTGTTTTCTCCTTACTTTCTGTATGTGCCTCATGTCTCGTCTGTAATTTGCTCAGAGACAACCTTCTCCTCATCAGCTATTAGTGATGACCCAATACCATTTTTTTGGAGAATGAGTACTTCCTTTTCAGTATTCACTGATACTGTTCTTTTTTTTCCAAATGAACAGTTAAAAAAAAATAAAAAATATATATATATATATATATATATATATATATATATATATATATATATATATATATATATATATATATATAAAATAGTAAATGTAAAGGAAACCAAGAGAAATTAATTGTTAACTTTACTGATTTTAGCTATTATAACTCAAATAAAATGTAAAGGCTTTCTAATAATATTTTGCATATCTAAGGGGAAGTTTATTATTCATGTCAAGAAGCAATGGTGCCAAAAACAAAAAACATCCAGTGAGGGGCAGTTCTGTGGACGGAAATGCTTTGTTGTTGAGAGAGGTCAACAGAGAATGGTCAGATTGGTTCGAACTGACAAAGTCTGCGGTAACTCAGATAACCGCTCTGTACAATTGTGGTGAGAAGAATATCATCTCAGAATGCTATTCTGAGATGCGGGTTGGCGCTGTTTTTGGTGGTAAGAGGGGGACATACGCTATATTAGGCAGGTGGTTTTAATGTTGTGGCTGGTTGGTATATAAATTTTTTATACATGTATGCAGCAGTCGGCAATCTGCTTTACAAGCAACAGTGTAAACTCGTGAATCATTGAATAACAACAACTGTATATCATGTCTTACCATGTATGGACTGATTCTGGGAATAATTGGTTGGCAAAATTTTAAAATATATATATATATATATATGTAATTTTTTGCTTGGAGCAAAAAAACATCACTTCTTTCACCGTACAACATCAAATAATAATCTAAGGATTTGATAAAAACAAAAGAACATCTATGTTTTTCCCAGAGCAAAATAATTTTTTCTAGTACATGTCATTTAACAAGTATTTGCTCCAGAATGCTGTCTCGTGAGATTAAAAGGGAGAGAAGTGAGAAATAGTCACCATCAAATCTGGGGCACTGTTTCACCTGCCGAAGTTGGTTGTCCCAAAAGTAAAACTTTCTTCTTTGTTGTTTTGTTTTCTGTTACTGATTATGCGGATCAATGGGAAACAACAAACAACTTCTACCAGCAACTAATGCAGTATTCTCTCTACACCAGGATGTAACAGAAAACCTAAGTTCAGATACCAGTTAGTCTTGTATTATGTGATTTTTGGTTTAATAATTTGAGTTCAGAGAGTCATGGTCTAGTAAAAACAACAGCCTAAAGAAAAAGAAAAAAGCTCTTTCACTAATAATGAACAAAGCTGTGTGGGTGTTCTGTGATGAATTCATAATGAACTGGCAATAACACAAGGTCAGTGAAGTGTCTGTGACCAATATAGAGGGATAGCAATCAATTTTTTATGAACAAGAGGAGATTATTTCAAGAAAGAGGTGTGCAATAGAAATGTAGGAGTAAAAACTGGTGCAAAATAAATATGCAAGCTGATTTAGATGCATAAAGTGTTGTGAACCACTGTAGATTATACAAAATGAGATATACACAAAACATGCTCATAAGCATTCTCAAAACAAAGTAATTAATTAATATGGCTGACGATCAATTTGCATATCATTTAGGGCACCTTAGCTGCTTTGCTATTGTCGGTTCTTATTTATCAGAGTTATACCACTGACAAACCTAGGAGATTGTTTACAGGGGATATAGTGCAATCTAACACAACTCCAGCTGTACCTCAGAGAGCACCACTGAATGGGTGAGGGGTCAACACAGTAACAGTTAGGGAATGCTGCAGGGATGTACACAAAATTGGATCTGTCATTTCTGAAAATGATAGAGTTGATTTGATCCTCCTCAGGCTATACTTTGTGTAACCGGGTGTGTCTATACAGGCTGATGAAGACACATTACAGGTATTCTTCTGATGTAAAACATTAAAAGGAATAATAATAATAATAATAATAAAATGTTGGTCTAAAAAGCATGTTAACTGATCACATAAAAATATCTATGCTACATGTTGTTAAATCAACTGATTTCCATTAGGGATACTGCTCATATACAAACTTGTTTATGTTGTCTTTTCATTGTTTTTTAAGATTGTATGTGTTAACAGTGGCCATCCATCGAAAATATATAAAGAAAGCAATAAACCAAAACAGCCAATGCATTACAATGATTTTACCTGTGTTGTAGGCACAAAGCAATTATTTTTATAACAGTGGAAGCAGAAATATGATAAAATACCCTATAATTACATTTATTAAGAATAATAATCACAATAAACAATTGTTCCAAAAAGTAATATAGTTTATTAGCCATTACTGTAGGTTGTTAAATTTGCCAATCAACTTAGCAAAATTGCCACATTAAAGGACTAGGTGAGCCAAAAATGCTAATTCTATTATTACTTGCTCACTCGTGTCGTTATTAAGCTGTTTGCTGTTATTTAATCCGTGAAACACAAAAGAAGAGATTTTGAATGAGCTCTTTTCCATCCAATGAGGATGGCTGAAAAGCTTTAGAAAGGACAAAAAACACAATAAACACAATGAACCAACTAATTGATACCAAACTTCCTTACACCAAACCAATTTATGGCTTCAAAAATCCTGAAATAAAGTTTCCTTTTTTTTTCTTTTTTTTTTGGACATAATATTGAAAAAAATCTGTGTGAAGCTTCTTTAAAATAAATTACAGAATACAGGTTTGGAATAACATTAGGTTGAGTAAATAATTACAGAACTGTCATATTTCGATTGATTTTGCAATCACAAGTGTGTGTATAATGGCTATTTTATTTAATATTCAAACATGATTCATCCAGTCAGAACAATCAATTTTATAAGAGCTACTCAAATCAAGCATACAATAAGGGTGGCTTATCCAAGTTTTCTACTCATGCAGATCCAGCTGTGTTACTGCAGGGCATGAAACATCTAAAATTTCAGCATTGAAGCTTGACAAAGAAGCCTCAAGCTGTCAATTCCACAAGCTGCAGCCCAGCCTAACATATGTACAGCATTTACAGACTTTCTTGTTTTCTTGACTTGTCTTTTTTTTAAATAATTTTCTTGTATTATTTGAATCCATCCACAAATGTGTAAAACGGCTTGGAGGTGACAAGAAAAAGTGTGACATGAATGTGCCAATGGGGTGTTGAATTTCAGTCTTCCATATATAATGTAAATTTATTGCAGCAAAACCTAACCTTAAACTCGCTTGTAACACCTTTTTTTATTTTTGCGATACTTCACTTTTTAATTTAGCAGTGCAAGGATAATAGGGAACTATAGGGAGGGAGAGAGGGTAATGGATCAAATTTGAATGCATACATTTTAGGTGCAGTCAATATGTTGATTTTGTATGTTTCAATGCCTATCCAAAAGTACAAAAATTTATGGTGACACTTACAAAAATCTACAAATACTAATGAGATCAGGGATGTGTTATGCAGGTTCTGCTCATGCTAAACAGAGACTTTCCCCTTTTTTCATCTTTTTCTATAAAAAATAATAAAGTATTGGCATTATGTATTATTCACAGGCATTGTGTTTTGCTGGTTTCCATAGGCTTTACTCTATTGAAATCACAGAGGGCCAAATCTTTTCCTCAGTAGCACACATGCAAAAGTAAAGCAGTCCCCAGAGCCTCTGTTTACAAACCAGGCATACGGAGGCTCACCTTCTCCCCGAGGCTTTCATTTTGTCTCACATCCCAACTCCTCTCCAGCCACATTCTGCTCAAAACTTACTAGACTGAGGGGCTTTTATGCAAATCTCTGCACCAAAAACATAGTTACAAGCCAATTCCTCATTCTCAGGAATACACACTTCAAACAGAAGCCATTTAATTCTCTGATGACAAAATTGAGGACAGTTCGATTATTGCTCATACAAGCTAGAGGGGACAACTTAAGGAGCTTGTCTGTAAACATAGCCATATAAAACGACTCTCAATAAAAGCTTCATCAGACAGGGAATCATTTGCATTCTTTTAAGCACATTTTTTAATGGTGAAACAAACAGGCCCACTCTGCCATGTTTGATCTGCGTCATTTTCACAAAGCTCTGACACGGAGTACAAAAACAACTTAAGGTCATTTCTCTGTGACAATGACAGACAATTATTCGGCTGCATTTTGTATGAGAAGCTAAGGGGGTTGACGTGGGTGATGGGTGAATGGATAGTGAGGTGTATTACCGCATTGTTTCAACGAACTTACAAAAAAAATAAAGAATTCCTCTGTCGCTATGGTGCCAAACTGAAAAAATATAAAAATAAAAGCTTGTGAATCAGATTACACTGGGGATTAATAAAGCTTCTTGAAATGTAATGGAGAGAATGCAGCACTGATAGTAAAACTGGGAGCACAGGAAAAATGTGAAAGGGTTCGAATTTTATGGCATTCTTGAAATCTATTAAAAATCCAGGATGCGGGGGGCCTGGGAAGCTCAGCATGTAAAGATGCTGATTATCACCCATGGAGTTGCGATTATCACCCATGGAGTCCAGGGCGTGCTGAGTGCCTCCAGCCAGGTCTCCTAAGCAACCAAATTGACCCAGTTGCTAGGGAGGGTAGAGTCACATGGGGTAACCTCCTCATGGTCACTATAATGTGGTTCTTGCTCTCGGTGAGGCATGTGGTGAGTTGTGCATAGATGTCGCGGAGAATAGCATGAAGCCTCCACACGCACAATGTCTCCACGATAACGTGCTCAACGAGCCACGTGATAAGAAGCGTAGATTGACTGTCTCAGACATGGAGGCAACTTAGATTCATCCTCTGGTACCCGGATTGAGGCGAGTCACTACGCCACCATGAGGACTTAGAGCGCACTGTAAATTGGGCATTCCAAATTGGGGAGAAAAGGGAAGAAAAAAAAGTCAGGATGCAGTTTCAATTACTAAAATATATAGCTAATTTTAGAACGTTTAGATCAGGTGTCATGCAAGATCCTACCCAACCTCCCAAATGTATTTTTTTGTAGATGCTTTTGAGGTAGGGGTTAATTTTTGAACATTGCATTTAATATACATCATGCATTTGATACATGTGACCCGAAATTTTAATTGAGTGGCAGAAAAAAACATGATTTCAATGCAGGATGCTTGTATATGGTCTTGTTCAGTCCAAATGCCATTCTATTTAGAAAAATGCATTGTAAAAAAAACTATTAAAGGGTAAGCAAGAAAGCAAAATTGCACATCAGATATATAATTTAATTCAACGACAATACTGGTGTCATCTAAATCAGCAGGTTATCTTGTTTATTTATTTTTTGTATGAAGTGTGACTATTCACACTATGTGTAAATAGCACCTGCCACAGTGCTGCTATTTGCTTTCCAGTAGTCCAACAGAAACAGAAATTGAAGACAAACTGCACTCCTAGTGTTGCTGCTGTGTCATGGGGTGTAATGACAGTGTACATATACTTTTTCATGCAGATGATCCAGTTTTAACTCAGCCTTATGTCCCACTTTTTACATCCTGTTTTCTGCCTCCACTCTTAATATTTCCTTTAATAATACTTACAGTAATAATAAAAAATATAATATAAAGGTTGATCAGTTATCTGGGCACAGTCAGTAGCTGCTCGTGACCACAGATATATGTGGGGTAGATCTTGCTTTTTTGTTTTTTTACATCATTCAACTCGTTAAACTAATTAATCAAACACAAATGCACTGACACAATATGTGGTGTGGTGCATTATTCCATCACAAGGTAGCACTCTTTTTATTTTTATTTACTTTTTATTATTTTAATATTCTAAATAAGAACGCTTTATCTCAAAATGTTGACTTGGTGTAGATCAAAATCTAAATCAAATGTTATTTTATAATGTTCAGTGTTGTTGAAGAACCCCAGGGAGGAGAAGGATAGAAACATAACTATCTAAATGCCATTAACACGTTTCTACAGTATTAAAAAAAACGAAATGCTGACAATAATGTTTTAAATCAGAGTAAATAAAATAGAAAGTTTCAAGATCCAAAGCTTTATGACATACAGTTTGTCATCATACAAAACAAACAATGTCTTATCACCTACATACCCTAGTCTTTTGATTGCCAAACTATTTTATTTCTGACTAAGTTGTTAGATGGCCGATTTTTATTGAATTTGAAATAGAAAGGACACACGTTCATCAATAGCACTCACCATGTACGCAATCTGTCACACTGCTGGCGCACACTAATACTAAAGTTGAAACCTTTGGTTTGACACTAGGTATGGACAGTTACATTTCTGCCTCAACTTATCTCAGTGAAGGCTCCTTGCAGTACCATGTTTGACCTCAGATATCCAAAACTGAGGGCTGCTGTTAAGTTTTGTAGAGCAGAAGACTCTCTTGAATAACTATATCAAACAATGTGTAACAGAGCTTTCAGATACTTTATCTTTACAGATATCTTAGAAATAGGATCCAATCTTTTACTAGGCCTGCTTTTAGATATGCATGTCAGAATTTTGAACACATTTATGGGCAAACAAATGACATTTTTTGTAGTTTATAGTTTGGATCTAAGTATGAAGGTTTCAGGGGGCTCTGCCCTACCTGCCCATACAAGCCGCTTCTGGTCAAAATGAAGGTTGGGGAGGTGGGAGAAAAGTTTGATCTGTAAAATTAACCATTGTTTTACTATAGTAATATTGTAGTAACCATGTTTTTCCAGGAAGCCATAGTTTTATTGCAATTAATATTGTTTAATGCAATTAGTAATGGTGTTACTACAGTAATATATAAGGGATAATCCATGGCTAGGTGTGCTGGTCACATGACACATTGATCAGTTACAGCTGTCATTGATTCCCCTTCTGTCACTTCTGTGACACAAGGGGTCTTCCTGGGATGCCAAACGTACCTCTGACAGACAGAATTTGCAAGCCCCGCCCCTTCAGGGACCAGGTCGAGAAGCTGCAAGCAAGCTGCCCCAGGAGGAGGCAGACCCAGCCTTCTCATTGCTGTGTCTGGTACGTGCTTTGCGTATCTATTTGGACCGCACGCAGAGCTCTAGATGTTCTGAGTAGCTCTTTGTCTGCTTTGGCAGATGGCGTGAAGGGAATGCCGTTTCCAAACAGAGGTTAGCTCACTGGGTCGTTGATGCTATTTCCTTAGCTTATCACACCCAGGCCGTGCCTGCCCCCTTGCGGGTTCAAGCACACTCTACGAGAAGTGTGGCATCCTCGTGGGCACTGGCCCATGGCACCTCCTTAGCAGACATCTGCAGAGTAGTGGGTTGGGCAATACCTTTGCCAGATTTTATAATCTCAGGGTTGAGTCGGTCTCGTCCCGTGTTTTGTTAGGTCCGAGCCAGTAGAACTCGGTAACGCGGCACAACCGACCAGGTGTTCCGCTTGCACACAGTGCCCTTCACCAAGTTGATCCAGTGCGCCTTCTATCCTAGGTTAGCCACTAAGCGTCGCTCCCTGGTTGTTCTCCTCCCTAGCCTTCTGGCCAGTGAATTCAGTGGAGCAATTCGCGGCCAGACTCACTACGAGTCACAGGTGCTCTGTACTGGGGTCGGGCTCCACGGGCTTAGTTCCCTTCTCAGGCAAACTCCCCATGATGTATTTCCCTGTCGGCGGACCCGCATTTCCCTTGGGCAGCCCCGCTGCCCCGGTCGCCGTGCTGTAGAGTCCCCCCTCATTAGGCTGGACCGACCACCACGCCATTTCCCACGTATGACTTCACAACCCTCGTCGTGTATTTGCCACATGTTACCTCCCCCTAGACTGGGCAGGATGTGGCCTCCACAGGGTATTTTCCGCCTGAATGAATAGGACCGGGAAAGACTGCCTTCCCCGACGCGTTTCATAGCGTTAAGATAGCCCCAGCCGCTTCACATCCTATGTGAGAAACATAGTGAGAGAAAATGCGGTGGCTACCAGGCTTGCTCCCATGTTCCCTCCCTCAGGGGTGCGGGAAACCTAAGATCTGTATGTGACATCTCTTTAGGGGCATTGAGGAGTCAAAAGCCTCTAGCACGCAGTAGCCTGCTTGCACCTGTCTCGACAGTTCACAGAACACGGTCAGTGTGTGGCGTTTTTAGATGGGACACCTTGTGTCGAGTGAGTGACAGAAGGGGAACATCATGGTTACTGTTGTAACCTCCATTCTCTGAGGGAAGGAACGAGACGCTCTGCCACAGCACTAGACCTACCACTTTAAACGTCCGTACCTTCTTTTTGGCTCCTCAGTGCAAATCCTGACCTGCACTCGCTGCCCCGCTTCCCTTTATACCCGTATGTCCGGGGCAGGGCATGCACATTCTGTCTGCCAACTTGACATTGGCCTTTTCTCAGGTTCAGAGGTACGTTTGGCATCCCTGGAAGACCCCTTTTGTCACTTCATTCGACACAACGTTTGTTTTGTGATGCGATGGTTATGCGATGGTTCCTAGCTCTAAGACTATATTTGTGTACCCGGAGCTCAACTTCTGCAATGTCTCATTATCGAGGACAGCAGTGTAGGTTCATTTATATAGAACAGTGATTAAAACTGACTGGAAATACCTGTATATTAAGTAAGGGATAATGTACATTCAGCTAGTTGTTATCGCATAATAAACCCAAACAGGGTGATCACCCTCAGATGTTTATTGTGCAATAACAACAAGCTGACTTATGGAAGCATTTCTGTCTCACCAGATTTTGAAATTAAAAAGCCATTGAATTTCTAGCACTGAATGTTTCAGCATTGAAACTATGTATGTGAATGTTTTGCCTTTGTATTGAACTCTTCAAAATTTCAATAACTAATTTTCACTTTAATTTTTCAATGTTCACAAATTCAGAATTAAACATTCAAGTTTAAAAATTCAAATCATTTATATTCGAGTTGCTCAAATTCGATAGGCCAAATTCAGATGCCAAAATTCGGTGTTAAAATTTTCACATTAAACATCCGGGACACTGAGGATAAGCAATCGATTCTGTATTACATCGAACCATGTGACAGGAGGACGCCGTTGCTTGAAATTACAGGAATGCCGTCACCAATGACAACAAACACAAATGATGGTGCTTCGGTGAGTATATTAACTGTTTTGTTTTTTGCCTTAAAGATTCAGTAACAGGTAATACCTGACACGTTGCATATTAACAGAATTTATTGGACAATATTTACGCACCTTTTAATAAGGTGGCGTTCGTTAAAATTTTGTTAGCATAACTAACGTTTTGCAAGAATGTTTTACTGTCGTGTTTATGATCTTACAGTACGTTTAACGGCTGGGTAGTGAAGTAACTAGCTTGATTTAGTAAACTAACCTTCATATGCTCACCTTTTAGAAACAGAGAGAGACAGTGTGAAGAGTCAGGCAACTGAACATACTGAATGAATTAGTCTACGAAACATTAACGTTTTTCTTTTATTTTTATGTGTTTTCAGTTCTGGTTGATCTTTTAGTTTGTTTTATTGTGAAGTACTCTGTGACATTTGTTCAAAGAGTCTATATAAATATATTTTTCTTACTGTGTAGTCAAAACTAATTTACGTTTGGCGTGGATGTTGAAGATGATGACGATTGTTCAGTTGACACCAAATGTCGCATGTCGCTTCAACAGTTCATTTCTAATGGTAGGTTTACGGAGTACACCTGGAATTGCTATTTAAATATTTTACTGCTGTTAGTTACTGTTCCTTAGGTTAACATGTTGGTGAATTTTTTTCTTTTTTTTTTTTTAAGCAAATTTGTCATCGTGCAGTTTTCAGCTCATTGTCACTCTAACTGAACGTTAGAACAAAACGTTAGTTATGCTAACAAAATTTTAACGAACGCCACCTTATTAAAAGGTGCGTAAATATTGTCCAATAAATTCTGTTAATATGCAACGTGTCAGGTATTACCTGTTACTGAATCTTTAAGGCAAAAAACAAAACAGTTAATATACTCACCGAAGCACCATCATTTGTGTTTGTTGTCATTGCTGACGGCATTCCTGTAATTTCAAGCAACGGCGTCCTCCTGTCACATGGTTCGATGTAATACAGAATCGATTGCTTATCCTCAGTGTCCCGGATGTTTAATGTGAAAATTTTAACACCGAATTTTGGCATCTGAATTTGGCCTATCGAATTTGAGCAACTCGAATATAAATTATTTGAATTTTTAAACTTGAATGTTTAATTCTGAAATTGTGAACATTGAAAAATTAAAGTGAAAATTAGTTAGTGAAATTTTGAAGAGTTCAATACAAAGGCAAAACATTCACATACATAGTTTCAATGCTGAAACATTCAGTGCTAGAAATTCAATGGCCTTTTAATTTCAAAATCTGGTGAGACAGAAATGCTTCCATACTGACTTTACATCATCCTGCTTGTTACATAGCAACTAACCAAATATCTAAATTGATAGAAATAAAATATTGATTTGCATTGAAATTATGTAATTTTAAAAGAAAAAAATGGCTGAACCGCTAAAACCCAACTCCGGTTTGTGTCTGAGACCTGTTGGTATTTATTTTGTGAAAATTATCATCTGACTTCTCATTATTAACCCTATTACAATACTACTTGTATAAACAAATAAAAAAATTGCATTGAAATTGTGTAATTATGTGAGAAGAAATAAATCGCTGAACAGCTGAAATCCCACTTCCGGTTTGAGTTGGAGTTCAGTTTTTAATTTTTCTCGCATTTCATTACAAGACTACGTGCCAAATAAATAAGTAAATGCACATTAAACACTGATTTGAGTTATAAAAAATTATTAGATTACTTGTGGAGATAGCAAAGTGCTACATATATCAGGAGAGATGGCTCGCAGATGCAGGCCCCTGATGAGTGGTCTGATATGTGTAGCTGCGGTTGTTACAGAGCAAAAACAGAGTGCTAGATGTCGCCATTGACCAATCAGAATCGAGTATTCCAGGTCGCAGTGTAATAAATATTTTAAATGCAAATATTCCAGCCAATCAGAATCAAGTATCCAAACAGACCATGACACTTTATGAGGTTTTATATAGTTAAATTGTGTAGGGGAAGGTTAGGGGTGTCAATAAACATTTAACACACTGCAGTGACGTCCCTATTCTGTATGTTTGTATTTAATTAAGGGGAAAATAGTTTCTGCCACTATTTGCAATAAGATGTTTTTTGTTGCTATTTGCAGTTAGTGTAAATAGCCTCTGCTTATTTATAAAATCCACACATGCTTTTCACCAAATGGTTAGTTGAGTTGTTAGAATATGTTTTTGTACAGTATTTGTTCTATATTTGTTAGAAATTTGTTTGCTGTTTTGAATGTTAATGTTTCACATGCTTCAACTGAAAAAGGAGTGTGATGGAGTGGAAAGGTTGTCATGAAGGATTTCATCACAATTATGTTGAACAAGTACATTTGATTACCACACTAAATTCATGTATACAATTTAAGTAGAGGCCTATGTACTGTATTCGTGTTACAACCTTCCCCATCAACTGTCACAAACAGAGGTTTTAACAACAGCACTCTTTTTATTCTTGACACTAATTTACATAGTTTAAGTATAAGTAATATACTTATTACTTTGTCGCTTATACATTTGGAAATATGAGTCTCCCTAAGCCCCCAATAGTCAGGAGATTAGTAATTGTCTCTATTTAGCTATTTAATAAGGGAGAATACTGAAGATATTTGATTGACTTAATGAATGTTAGGCATGTTTAATTCAATGTTAGGCATGTTTAAAGGAACTATGTGCTGTTATTTAGAGGCTATAAGAATTGAGATGGAAATTAATTAAATGTTTCTAGAGGAAAATCTGTTTGAAAGTATTCTGATTTATTTAGTACGCATATACAGTATAGCTCTTGTGAAAAAAGAAATGTAAATGTCATTGTAAGTGTTCCTCTGAGCATTACTTGAGACTGTTCCTTAAAAGCCGAAAGACAAGTAAAAGAGGCTAAAGTGATTTCAAGAATGAGACAAGCAGTCCCAGAAGACCCAGCTTAAGTAGGGCTCCTTTGGTAGCACTCAGAAGCAATACCTACAGTTGTGACCATTGTTCAAAATCTTGCTGCACCAAGCTCACTGTCTGTGACTAAGAGCCTTTGGATAGCAGTGGCTTATTTCTTACATTCCTGAGGGATTATGTGTCACATATCACATTTAAAATCAGATAGATGTTATTCTTTAAGGAGGAAACCTCAGCACATAGGATGTAACCTATAAAGATTTCAGAACTGCAAAACAGCAATTTCTGTATTTTATATTTTTGAACTTACAATAAAAGCTTATCATCCAGATCTTATACAAAGTGTGGGAGTAGAACTAGCTTGTGAAGTCAGTAAAAAAATCTGATAGCATCGCCTTAAGCCATTTCAGAGGTCACAATGTATGTAGCACTGCCACTCCTTTGTATAGAGCCATGCACATTCAGTGCATCTGAACCTGTCAATCTTTTGGCCCTAATGACACAGACAAGGAAAGCCTCAAGCTTGAGGTAGTATCTCAAAAGGTCATTCTAAAGATGACAATGTATTCATCAGCACTAAAGAAAATTCACTATATAATTTAATATCCATAGTTTTAATGTGATGATTTATATGTGCCACAAACCATGGGAGAGCACTATGCCATTAGTTTTGGTTGGCCAAGTGAGAGTGCTTCCAGTGTATCTAATGTCTACCTGTCTCTAGTAATTGTAAAAGTTTAATCTTCCTAAAAGGGCTTAGGGTTTTAAAACTAATATGTGCTCCATGGCATATAACGTTAGTGTTCCAAAAGCCATGATTTTCAGGCAATTGGATAGTCACCTGACTTTGAATAAGCTGTCCTGTTTAGGAGAGGTATGTTTCATTACAAGTTTGCTATTTTTTCCCCTCATATAACCATGTATTTGTTCTCAGCTCATTAGCTGAAAAATTATATTAATATAGTAGTGTGACGTGGACGTTCTAGAGACCGGAAACTCTCATTAATTTGTCTATTTTGACAGTTTTAACCCTATTTTCCTTAAAAGATCAAACACTTCTGCAGAAAACTTCTTTAGTTAAAGAAAGAATCAATTTGATTAGTAATTTGGCTTTCCCAAACCAGCTGGAATTCATGCCTACTGGACCTGCACCTTTTATCTCTTTCTTTGAAGTATTCAGCTGAACTTAGCCACAGATTTTCTTATAAAAGTCACCAAATGAGTTTAGATTGATTTTAACAACATCTAAATTGAACTTCTGTTACAATCAGTTGCTTCAGTGGCGATTCAGTTGATTATAAATCTACTTTAACACAAACATGAATGATTCCATGTCTTTTGGTTCTGGACAAATTAACATAACTGACTGACAAAACAAACTGAATATGTTTCAAATAAATGAAATGTTTTGAATGGAAGTGATGTGAGTCACTTTGTATGAAGTTTTTTTTTTTTTTTAACCAGCTGGTTCTTGTGAGGCTATTCTGCAAAGGTGTTTAAGAATTCATAAGAGGGTAATAACTGAGAAGCACTGCTTTAGGTCAATCCAAATGTGTTCCAGATCAATCAGCCTGCATTTTTTAAGATGGTCTCGTGAGCCATATCTGTGCATATATATTCTCATTGCCCATAATGATATAAATTACCCACATCTGAGTTTTACCCACATCTTTACATTTTTTATGATTGCTTTCATTAATAATATTTGCTAAAATTTAAAATGCAAAAAAAGTAGCTATGCAGCCAAAGTAGCTATAGTTCCTAAAAAGCATGAGATACTTGTATGCATCTTTTAACTACCCTATGAAGTCAAATTTGAAATTTTGTAACTTTTAATCCATGTGTGTTAGCTTTAAGGCCACCTAATTAATACTAGTGTACTCCTAAACATCAACACAATTCACTTTTAGTAGATTGCTCTATTACAAACATTTATAATTTAAAATCAATCTCTTTTGGGAAATGGATAAAAAAAAAAAAAAAAAAAAAAAAAAAAAGACTCATCTTGCACTACATAGATTTTTGTCCAATTGAACGCTTTCTAGAATGAAAATTTCCAACCCCCTAAAACCACCTGCAATTGTAGCCTTATCTCATGAAAATTGCGTGACTGGACATTTTTGCAAAATGAGATTATGCGGTTCATGACAGTGTGGTCACAATAGACACAATTTCATGACACAATTTCAAGGTGAAATGTCCATAGTGTTGTGCTAAAAGCGGGTTAAATGTTCTCCCAAACAGATGAGGTTTTAAAGGTTAATGCTCTGTCGGATTTTAAATGAAAAAACTGACTTCCCTAACCTAATCCCCTAAACCAAACCGAAAGTGACAAATAAAGCAAATGTGACATGAAACTTTTTATTACTGAAGCAACTATGTCATTTTGTTGTGCTGATGACACTTTTGTCTCACTTTGGTGTCGACCCTGATCCTTTGGATCGCATATTAACGTGAAAACATGATAATGAAAGCCTATTGGCTATTTAAAAAGAGAAGAGTCATTCGACATGTCCTGCCCAAACTTCCTGTTTCAATAGGAAAAATGTCAAGACTGGAAAGAAAATTGCATTTGTCAAGGAATTCAGGATCTTTAAAGAAGTAAGTGTTCAACAAAACCAGGAAAACTAGTAAAAAGGTTATTGAATATACTTCTTAGTTTTGAAAATATTTTTTGTTCACAAACCATTTGATCAGTGAAATTAGTTGCTTGTTTAGTTCCTTTTACAAAACTGTGGAAGGGATGGAACCGTACACAGCAACTCTATCTCTAAATGTCTCTATTGTATTTCCTCAGTTGTTCTCTTTCACCTAGTTTTAGCCTTATATATATAAATTTCAAAAAGCCACAAACAGAAAACAGCCACAAAATCCTGCCATTCCATATTAAACTGAAAGTTTGTGGGAGTTCTTCCTCTTCAGAGAGAAGATTTGCATATGTAGCTGTCAGTTTCTGGATTCCTAATGTGCAAAGTATGTTAAAATTTAAAACAGGAGAATGGAAAATAGATTTGAGACTAGTACTTAAATGGTAATTCAGTTGGTGCAGGAATGATGAATCAAAAGTCTAGCAGTAACATATCTGACGATGCTCTCATCAATAATGTATAACTCATTCATGTGTAATGAATCAACAAATAATTTGTATTATATTACATGTCTTGTTGCTCCCCTTGGTACCATACAGGAGTTATAATGCGTTAAGATGTCTTAGGGTATGTGAATTATTGGGACATTGCATTAATATATATAAGCTCTTGCATAGCATGTATTGTTAAAAAATATATATCATACGCTAAAACAGCAACAGCACCATCTAAAGAGGTACAAAATCAAATAAAGTTGCTGCAAACTCAAGGGATATCAGCCAGTACTAAAAGGGTTGACCCCATAAAGAGTTGTAGCCTAATTATGATTTCATTAAATTGTTTATTCAATGGAGGACTAGGGAGGGAATGAAATTGAATTGTTGAAAAAGATGATGGCAGTGTTCTATTGAAGCTCTGAGTTGAGTTGGGGTTTCATCCCATTTCTAGGTTAATTACATGGAGCCTTCACTTCAATTGTCAGAGGAGGAGCATCGCTTAACCTAAATTACACCAAAACCCTGAAGAGAAATTGTCTCATCCATGTAAACCTAAGTCCTCTCCCTCTCGCTCATCTATCTCTTCCCCTGCCTAAGACGTGCTGCCATCTCAATCCCAGCACGCAATGTAATCATTACGCTTACTTTGTCCGCAAAACCTACAGCTCAAAGGCTTGTCTCTAGGACAAAAAGTGTCCTGCGCAAACTACCTCAGATGAGCTCTGTTTCCTGCATCAGATGGTGACAGTTTACACGGCATGCCTTCAATTTTCCTCTGCAAACAATGGCTGTGTACACAGCACATTCAAGGTTTGGAAAATGCAACAAAACATGATTTGAACATCAAGCGTTGGACCATCTGGGCCGGATTACTAGCACCAAATAATGTTTTGTTTCACCTGCAGTATTTCAGTGCATTGCAGCAAAATACTATTTCTCCCTGCGTTGGTTTTTCATGCAGCTGTTTGTAAGTCTCATCTGTCCCTAAACAACAAAGAAACGGCTCCATTAAAGTTTCATACGCAGGCAGGGCTGCTAGGCCAGAGGTTCGACTGATGGGGACCGCATGCCATTCATTTCATCTGCTTTTGTTATGATCAAGGCCAGTCTAATCCCTGATCTTACACAGGCAAGTCATTAAGATTGGAATCTTCAACCCAAAAAATCTATTTTGTGTCCTTCCAATGCAAAGGCAGATGACTTAACTTGACTTTTAGAGTACTACACAAGCTCAGCCGTACTTCAGTGCTAATTTAAATGATTGTTTTTGATATATTTGATATAATTGGTCATTCTGAATGAAAAATTAAAGCTTGTATTTTATTATTTTTTTAGTGGCACTTTCCATTAAAGGATACAAATATGACCCGAAACTTCTGAAAAGGCCATGAAAAACATTTTTTTCAAAACATATTTATTTGAAAGGAGGTTCTAAATTTGGTTGAGCTTGATCAAGTCAGTGCAAAACTATTTCTAAAAACTGCGAAAATTGAGAGATTATTTACTTGTCTTCTCACCATGCAGCAAAGTGTCCAAATTATGTAACCTTTTGGGTATAACCATTTTAAGGAAAATATTTTTTTCTACTGAAAATATGGGGCTATTAAGCAGTAATGGTTTATCTCACATATCTAATAGTATTAAAGTGTGTGCAAAAATAAATAAATAATAGTCTTGGGTCACTTTGAAAAGTGTTTCACTTTATTTGTGCAAAGTGCCCAGCATCAAAATGCTTTTTAATTATACACAGACCTGAAAATGTATAGATACTCATTTTCTTTTTAATGCAGTAGACCAATGTTCAAGCACTGCAAGCAAAGTTCTGTCTCCTTTAAAGTCAAGGGGCACTTGGTAAGTTCCTTCCTACATATACTTATCCTTTTAAGTTCATAAGTTCTCTCAGACAACAATAGAATATGACTTATGGTTGAAAATACACAGATGGCACAAAAACAGACAAAATACATCATTGTGCTTTTAACACACAAAAAAAACAACAAGCAACAACAACAACAAAAAACCTCTGGGACAAAGCCTATGCCTCAGAAAAGGACTTTTGCTTAAATTAATGTATTTTTTCAATTCACAACCACTACAACCAAATGCGTTGATTTTTCAAAAAAGATTCAAGACAAAAAGTGTTTTAATGTAACCCTCCTCTCTTCGATTGCTCTTTCTCGCTTTAAACCTCTTTCCTTTTTCCTCTCTATCTCTCTGTTTTCTTTGTATCTTGTTTCCGCCCTCTCTTTCTTTCTCCATTTCTTTCTTTTTTTCTGTGTGTATGTCTTTGTGAGTGTGTGTATTGTTCATGAGCGTGTGTTTCAGCCTAGATCTACAGGGGGGAACAATGTGATAAATTAGTTATGCATGCACACAACAAATTGATCCTGCTCTGTTCTGTCACAGAAAGCAGATGTTGCATGCAGTGATGTATGTGGATGAGCAGCATGACTACAGTGCATTAATATTATTTCTTATTCAAATGCAATGCAAAGGACAAACAGTGTCTCTCATTCATGGCGGATGTGCAAACAGTAATAAACTGTATTTTTCTACTGCTTGATGTATGAACCGACTAATGAATCACAGATTCTGAGACAATTGTTTTTTGCATTCTGTAAAGACACACATATTTAAGATAAGTCATGTTCTCACTGAATGTATTTTCTTTTTCATTAGAATACATTTGGTTGCTACATGACACACAAAATTATTATGTCTGTTTTGCATCTCCCTTCAGCTTTCACATATTTTTCAGTATATTGTTGTGAGATATTTTGATAAATATCTCTAGGAAAGTGTCAGATACATGTTCTACATTTTTAAACTCAATTTACTGCAATTGAATCCAATTATTCAATGGTATTATGGGAATATGTTAGCTTTCCTGCCCGAGCATATTCTTCAATGTAACATTTAATAACAGCAACAGAAAAATCTCAAGCAATCATGAAGCAAGAACTGGTATGATTATATTAAAATGATAGTAACTTGATATGAAATGAACTTGAAATGATAGTGACCAGTAACAAGAAACAATAGATATGGCTTGTATATTCTTCTTGTCTCTTCAGAAGAAAAAGAAAAATTTTAAATAATCACAGCTCTGATACCCTTTTGACCGATTAAAGGGTTAGTTCACCCAAAAATTAAATGCTCTCATCATTTACTCACCCTCATGCCATCTAAGATGTATATTACTTTATTTTTTTAGAAGAATATATAAGCTCTGTAGCTCCATACAATGCAAGTGAATGGTGATCAGGTATATAAAGCTCCAAAAAGCAGAACAAGTCAGTATAAACACAATCCATCTGACACCAGTTGTTTAATCAATTGCTTCTGAAGTGATCCAGTTGGTTTAGGATGAGAACAGACCAAAATGTAACTCCTTTTCACTGTACATCTTGACAGCAGTCTCCTTCGTGATCATGATTTCAAGCACAATACAACTTCCTACAAAGAGTCATCTAGCGCTCTGCACATGCGTCAAGCACTAGGAAGTATAATCAAGGTTAAAATCATTATCGTGCCTAGAGACTGAAATGGCAAAATGTACAATGAAAAAGTACTTATATTGCGGTCTGTTTAAAAAATAAAAAAAACTGGATCACTTCAGAAGGCATTGATTAAACCACTGGAGTCGTACTGGAGATGGCACGAGGGTGAGTAAATGATGAAAGAATTTTCCTTTTTGGGTGACCTATCCCTTTAAAGTAGTTAAACTATAGTGAAGCTACAAGCTACTAAAGAAATGCAACTTACTACTTAGAATAAATGTATACACCATTAATATACACTACAATTATAAACTAGAATACACCCTATATTATAAAGCTGAATCAAAATATAGTGATAAACAGCAGCAGTACACTAAATATTTTGCTTCAAAAAAGAAGACAAGGTTCTTTAAGGCTGCATGGGGCTCAAGTGAATCAGTTTATCGTTTATATGAACTAGTTTCCCATTTACACAAAGCATCCAAAAGAACCACACAAAGCATCCAAAAGAACCACCCAAAGAGTTCCCAAAGCTAAATATAAAGGAATTGTTTATTTTGACCGGTTTGTTTAAGTTTACTGTCCGATACTGGTCAATTAACTGAATTAATTTGGTTTTCCTAGGGCTACATGCAAAAGAAGACTGTTTAGATGAGCATTTTTGTTTACTTCATCGACTCCATTGCTGCGTTCTCTACTCGTTTGGAAAATGTAGCCTTCACTGTTGTGAAAATAGCTTAACTACTGCATCTCTTCTGAGAAATGTAGTTAGTAGTGCCATTACTTTAGGTAAACTACTTCTCAACACTGCTGACAGCAAGTCATGACTGCTGTGAACACATACAGGTGGAGTGTTACAAACAGTGAAGTGTCCCAGTGCTGTTATAATAAACATCATGACTCTTGAAATGCTGTTTCACCAATCAGATTTGAGGACCAGAGCTAGCTGATGTATTATTATTTTTCCATTAAAGTCCTGTCTGTTACCTTGGACAGTTGTGTTTTGATGGCCTTAGGTGTCCTTTCCATGCCATAGTTGGTCCCTCATATATACAAGTGCATTAATCAAATGCCCCTTATTTTTCTTTTAGGCTTTTTGCAGATGTATCCTCTAATGTACAAAATGGATCATTAAAAAAATCCAGCATAATACAAGTGTAAATGTAATGGATTTGTGGAAGCAGGCTTAAGGACAGATGTATCTTTGCTGTCTGATGTCTCCTTGGCCCCCTCACCTCCTAATATTCCCCAAGGACATGGCATAGATCCATGTCATGATAACAATCAACGTTGACTTCCACACAAACAAACAACTATCCTTTACCCTGAACATTGCCAAGTTGGCTCATGCCAGGCAATTCACTGAGCACCAGCATTCTTTGAACCCCTTCGTCTCAACTAGCTGAGAAACCCTGTGGCCTGTGCAACTGACTCTTCCTTGAGCCGTACAAGAGCTCTGCAAGGCTCAGAACTGCCATGGGTAGACAATAATGGAGAGCTTAGTGAGACTGGTGTGCATCAAACTCTAAAATCTTTTATTTCAGACCATCTCCTTATTTTTGGATGCATATCCCTAAAGCTTACCTCTGATGGTATCAGTCATTGACATTTGGAAATACAGATTTTTATTTTCTTTCAGTTTTTCCTGTCTCACTTGTCTCTCTTTCTGTCTATTTTTTTTTTTTTTTTTTGGCAGAATGGGTTTCACACATACTTGTGAAAAATACTGTATCCAGTTCAAATGGCTTAAACCCTTACGTATTTCATTAAATTCCAAAGGCTTCCATAATTCATGGCCCTGACCGTATTACTGACCACTTTTGTTTACGTTTTGCCATTTCCCACCACAGTGAAATAACATGCCGGTGATCATCCTGCCTGAAGGGGGGTTTCTTTGAATGCAAGCTTATTCCTCTAGGTTGAACTGAGGTCATGAATGTTGTATGTTTTAAAGGCAATGGTCAAGATATGGAACACTTTTCAGCTTCAAATACCTTAGTGTCTTTGTTCATTGTGTCCAATAGATGATGGTGGCTAGCCATTGAAGGATGAAAGTCTCAACTATACCTGTCACAATATGAAGACATTCAATTTAATTTCTATAGGGTTTTTGATGTATAGTAATGATATTTTTTTCTCTCTAATTTAAAATAATTCAGTTATAGTTGATAATTCAATTATCGTAGTAGAGATAGCAACAGTGGTAGACTGGCATATAGCAAGCACAGACACAAGGTTAATAGACTAATAATAGCTAATAACAAATACAAGCCCATTTATTCGATCCATGTCCATCAGTATGCTAAGAAAGAAGTAACTTTGATTGTCTGAATAATATGCATCCTCTGCATTGCATGCCAGGATTTTATAAGAGTCCAATGAATGCCGGGAGGAAGGGGGATGTAACAAGTCATTCTTTAAAGGTAGGTGGAATCATACAGAGGCATGGTCATGTTTTATAGGGAAGAAAGATCAATCATCTCTGAAAGAACTTGAATGTTAATATACTGAGGCACACCTTGCAATTTACCTCCCTAGTCTTCACCACCATTCTCTGCCAAGCTGTGCTAGACTGATAAGGTATATTAGTGTGTTCTTTCCTCCAATGATTTCTCTTCATGCGGTTAGTAATGAATCATGGATCCGGTAGGGGCGCCAGTCACATGGAGACTAAGGGATGAATAGAGGAAACCCCATTTGATCATATCAGAGTGAAAAGATTAAACAAAACACATTTAAAGTCTGAGCAATACTCCAGACATTTCACCATTTTATTTTCAGTATTTTGTATTAGACATAGTACCTTTTTATCACATTAAAGAAACAGAATAATATTAGTTTAGGTTTTACTAAAGGAGGTGTAATTAACACACTGTGTAATGATCTTGATTAGATGTGCAGGTTTGATCTTATTGCCCATGGGAAGTCAAAGTTTGATGCGTATTATTCCAGGGGAAACCTCCCTTCACCACTGATTATAAAGTGAAAAGTAGTGGTGTAAAACTTGCAGTTAATTCCCAAGAAACACTGAAAATGTATGGCTTAAATGATGAAGTTGTTTCCATATATAATATCACAAAATTATGCAAAACATATTCGTACATACAGTATACATGTACATGTTTGTATGTTGGGAAAGACACTGAAATTTACAATATCAATAGACTGTGACAGGGCGGAGGGCGAGCCGGGTTATGATTCCACACATTCAGCCCCTAATCAGGCTAAACAAGCCTCAGAGAGGGATAAAGGCCGACTCGAAGCTGCAGTGATAGAGAGAGAGAGAGAGAGAGAGAGAGAGAGAGAGAGAGAGATTTTTTTGTGTGAATGTCTTTTTGGTTAACTTCTGCATTAAACTATTATTTGTATCGTCAAGCCGTTTCTCGCCTCCACCTTTCCATTAATCCCTTTACACTGGTGCCGAAACCCAGGAAGGAGGAGGGATGCATCGTAGTAGCCATCCGCCGGATGACAGAGGAGCCCGGCCGCCTGGAAACTGAGGAATGGCCGCCAAACGCAAGGGGAGGAGTGGCTCCCAACCAACAGCCTGGAGCGGCTACCGGGAGACCCCTACTGTCCACTAAAAATGTGGCAGGGTGAAGTAAGTGCTTTTTTTCCCTCTCTCTTCCACTGCCACTCCATGTTGGCCTTTCCCTTTCTTTTTAAAATGTTTTGTTAATTTGGCATGATCGCCGTTACGGCATGTAGGTGCCACACTTTTTTGTTTCCCTCCCCTTGTCCCCTCCCTCATCCAGGTAGACGAGGATGACCTGCCGGCAGATGGTGCGGAAGGCACGCTCCTCCCCTGGGAAAGGGGGGGTGTGTGTATGTCATGCCGGGGGCAAGAGAGATTTACAGACAGCTGTCCGACACCTGTGTGTGTATTTGTCTTTTTGGTTCTTCATTAAACTATTATTTAAATCGTCAAGCAGGTTCTCACCTCCTCCTTTCCATGAATCCCTTTACACATACAAATCTTTACTAATCAGAACAGAAATTGCTGTATCTTTTGCATGAATATTGTTACAGGATACCAAATTCAATACTAAGACACAATTTCATAGCGGAACTATATTTATCGGTAAATGTTAGAGAAACGGTGTCTGAGGCAAATTTGTTAAGAAATGAAATCCAGAATCAACTAATACAATTATTTGCCATTTTTATATAGATTGATTTAATTATCAAACCTCAACAGTGTTGGACAAGCTACTCAAAACATTTATCAAGCTAAGCTACCAACTACTCATCAGAAAACATTAGTTAGGCTAAGATAAATGCGACACTTCAGAGAAAGTAGCAAGTTACACTACAAGATACACGCCAAAAGTAGCTTTCCACATTTAAGCAACAAAATATTGTCATCAGAATATTAATGCATGTCTATGTCTATATCTATTATATACCTATACAAACCATGTGTTCAAAATGTGTTCATATTCATACTACTAACTGATTTCATTAGGAACAATCACTATTTTTTTTTTCCATATTTAGATTATTACCTCTACAAACCCATACCCATTTTAACATATTTTCCTTTGCACATTCCTGTACAAAGACTCTGTACATATACTATTAATCTTATCCTGTAATTCTGTGTCTTGCTGTTGTATTTCTGTATGTACTGGAAGCTCTGATCAGAGGCCAAATTTCTTGATTCTCTGTGTGTGTGTATGTGTGTGTGTGTGTGTGTGTGTGTGTGTGTGTGTGTGAGCACATCTAGGCAATAACAATGCAATATCTGAAGGTATCAGATGGTAATACCATGGTACTTTGAGATACAATTATCATATTTATGTACTATTGTGTATTTACATGGTGCTTCAAAGTACTTCAAAGAATACCATGGTACTACCATGGTAATTTGAAACATTATTATCACATTCATATAAAATTAATTGTACATGGTGCTTCAAACATAATACAGATATGATGGCTTCATGGAATACCATAATACTGTAATGTTTACTACAGTTTACTGGTGTGTTCATGCAGTCAGGAGGTAGATGAAAGGATTAACTTGCTTTTTTGAACACTTATTCTGAACTCAAGAATCAATCAAAAACCTGGATTAGAAGGAGTGCCGGAACACAATTAAAACAGGTCTCTCTCTTTTTCCTCTCGCCCCTCTTACCACCTCCTCTTCAAGGCACCCCACCCCCAAGAAAATAGGAATGTGATATATTGAGTGATGCCTGCACAGTGTAATGAAGAGTGTGTGTGTGTGTGTGTGTGTGTGTGTGTGTGTGTGTGTGTGTGTATGGGTCGCTACACTACCCCCATGGGAACACGCTGGAGTACATCCCGTTGACTCTTGAACTGTGCTGCAGCATGCCAGGCAAAGCTGGATGCCCCAGTTGTTTTGATCTTGACCTGTCATAAGGACCAACTGGGCACTCAGAGTGCATAAACCTTTCTGATAGGCCATTGCTCTGAGAATGAAGGGGAGTGGTCCTGGTATCGCCAACCTTTCACACATTTCAGCAAAGACCCTCAATTCCAAGTTCTGCCATTGGTTGGAATGGAGTACAGATGGCACATCAAATCTAAAGAACCCTTCAACTAAAGCATTGTCAAAAGTCTTGGCTTCTTGGTCAGGGAGGGCATAAGTTTCAGGCCATTCAGTAAAATAGTTGATTGCACTTAAGACAAACTGAGGCAACTGAGACCGTCCTCTGCCACCCGGATTGAGACGAGTCACCACGCCACCATGAGGACTTAGAGTGCATTGGGAATTGGGCATTCCAAAATGGGGATAAAAAATGGGAGGAAAAAAGGTCTCAGGGCAGCATCCCTGATAGCACTCTCTCCATGAACCATTTGAAAGTTGCTGGTGCACTATACAAGCCGAACGGCATGATGCAAAACTGCCATAACCCTCTCCCTGTGGTGAATGCTGTTTTAGGCTTGTCCTCTGGAGCCACAGTCACCTGCCAGTAACCGCTTCTCAATTCTAGAGAGGAAATGTTGATCCTGCCACCCGGTCAAGGGACTCGTCAATTCGCAGCAATGGATATGAGTCTTTAACAGCAACAGCATTAAGCTGACATTAATCGACACAAAACATCCAGGTCCCAACCTTCTTTGGGACCATAACAACAGGTGAGGCCCAGTGGCTGATGGAAGGTTTAAATAACTTTGAATGACTTCATGTTTTCTGCATAGCCTGTTCTGCTGCAGGATCCATAAGTCTCACCTGTTGATGGAGGCTGGTGGGGTGCAGGCCATAGATAAAAGCATCCTTTGCCAGGGCTGATTGGGTTGACTCATCAAACGCAGGAAACCTTTTCTTGCCAGAAAGCATAACTTAGCAGCAAATACTACTAATTATGTTTGTCATTGGAGACATCCCATAACACACTCTAAGCATCCTCCACCAATACTGAGGTCAGGTGCACAACTCTCTTTGTGGGTGGGCACTGGTTATCACGTCAGCTAGGGTGTTAACCAACTTTGACTGGGCTGTATGGCTCACTGTAAAAGCTCTGTCATGTTCCTTAACATCCATCTTCAATGATTTGTTCACCTCTCATTGAGGGTTTAGTGGTGGCATATTAACAGTGCATCAACACGATGCAATCACACTTCTTTCTTCTTCAATTAACTAGTTAAGGGGTGGTGTGCTAATGTCAGCTGTATGGGGAAGGGGGTCACAAGCACCCTCTGTTGCATTATCAAATTCAGTTCCCACCCATTGATCAGCACCACACACATATCGGGGTCCGCAGCCCATGCATGGTGTCTATGAGCACTGCATACTTGTTTGTTTACATCCAAACTCTCACAGCTCTCAGGCCATTAAGGGGTGTGTGTTCATTCTAATCACCATCTCCTCTTTTCTCCTTACAACTTAGTCTTTCACCGGCATGATTATTGGTGTCTAAGGACGAGTATAATCCGAGAAGATATCAAGACATCCCGCAATGTTTTCTGTCATTTGAAACTCAGCAGTGAGCCGAGATCCCACTTCTGACACCAATTGTAGTGTTTACTACAGTTTACTGGTGTGTTTGTGTGCAGTCAGGAGATCAACAAAACAGGTCACTCTCTTTTTCCTCTCCCCATTTTATCACCTCTTCTCTAAGGCACCTCTACTCCAAAAAAAAATAGGAATGTGATATTGTTAGTGATGTCTGCACAATGCAATGATGGGGGGGGGTGTTAAAATGGTTCTTCACTATATGACTACCTTATTCATATACCACTGTATTAATGGTGTTCCTAGGTAACGGTACATGTCCAAAAAACATGGTAATGCCATGGCACATTTAAATGTGTTTTCATGTAGGCTTACTAAGTCTTTTGATATTCTTTGTGGTAAAATCTTTACCTGCAGTGCATTCAAGCTGTACCTGTGTTGAACTTTATAATCTTTCTTCATCACTGGCTAATGATAGGACTCATTTGCAGGTTTGGTTTCCATTGATTGTAGATCCACTGCAACCACAGTTATCTTTTATTTTCTGTGTTTTAAAATATTCCGTGAGCATGTTGGCAAGTGAGAGCACGCACCAAATGATTCAGCAGCACGCACGTGAGCTTTCTGAATCATTCAGATTGAATTGCGAACCAATTCAGACAGCTTTGTTATAATGTGTGACCAATTACTGGTAAAGAACCAACTCATATGAGCAATTCATTTGTGAGTCAGACATCTTTGGTTCTGATTCAAAACTGGTGACAGTAAACTTCTGTGTGATGTATGATGTAGTGGTGTAGCTTTGGTCAAAGCTACAAGCTACCTAATCAAAATTAGCTTCACTAAAAAAACTAGCAAAGCTACCACCTTGCAACTCAGAAATGTAGTTAAGCTAATAGCTTTGCTATTTGTAATGAAGCTAATGCCCATCATTGGATCCTAACAAGTATGAAATAAAAGTGAAAACTGTTATATTTAGAGTGTAACAATAATGTATGTTTTGCTGGTTTACAAATTTGTTTGTTTTTTGTCACAATGGTTCAACCATAAGAAATGACACCAAACAGAATAAAGCCGTTATAATGTTAAATTGAAAATGTGTCCAAAAAAATGCTCTCAATGTAATTTATCCTAAATACAATAGTCAACCTAGAGTATGAATTCCAATAATTCAATATGCTATGAAACTCAATGGATTCAGAAATGTGTCATGTGTAAAGTTCTGAAGTTCTTCTCAAGTATTTATATTTTAAATACTGTTAATGCAAGTTCTTATGTTTTAAATGCTGTTAATGCATTTATATTGTACATTTCAGTTTTATTCCAAACAAATGAAAATGCATGTGTACTGCTAGAACAACACTTCATGTGCAAATACCTGTGAATACTATTGATATTACGTTGAAAATTCCAATATTCTCTATTTTGGCAATAAACTTAATGATGCTGGAACTCAAATCAACAGCAGAAAATATATAACTGCAGCTTTTTTTTGTACATTATAAATATGATGTCACATTAAGAAACTGAAAAGAGTTAAGCAGAGAGGTTTTTATTACCGTGTACAAATTAAACACACATTTATATATTATAACTGTGTCTTTTGTGTGGCCATGAAAACTCTGAAACAGGTATCCAGTGTCACAAATAATTAGATTATCATGGTTGAGATAATGGAGAACAGCTGTCTAAAAATGCTTGGCATACAGTTCTATTGAAAGATAATCAAAGCCAACAAAACAAGGACAATAGCAATGACTCAAACAAGATTGCCTAAAGTATGAAATCATCATCATTTGTGCTTGTTTTACATGTTTCTAAACCATACCCGATTTTATTTACATACGGTATGGCAGTTCACAAATGTTACACCTCTCTGTCCCATCACAACAGGAAATAAAACTATATCAAATATTAGAGGGGTGCCATGACATTTAAACTGTTCTGTGCATTTGGCAGATTCTCAAGCCCTATCAGAAATGCATAGCTGGTTTCTCTAAAAGTTCATTTTGAGGGTGGCAAAATATCCCATTGAATTATTCATGAGGTATTTTGTGCCTTTCATATTGCTTTAAGGCTTTCATATTTGCATTTCTTTAAAATGTGGAGAAGTCCTTCAGTGACATGAAGTATGAATCTTAAAATATGAAGGGATCAAACCCTTTTAGTGATAGCTCTGGGATAGCTACATTGTCGTTATGAGGGAGGAGCACACTGGCCACTCCAAATTCATAATTTATCATCCAAATTTAGGTCTTCTGGAGTAGATTGTGTAAATTAGTACAACTGTGCTATCTAATTGAGACATTTTCCTTTTGTGTTTTTGAGTAGTAAAAAATGATGTTGTAAAAGTTCCCCTAAAACAATGCCTGGTAATAGGATATTAAATACTATGTTCAAATATGCATTAGCTGGTAAAAATAATTCAATAAATATAGCCTACTGCTTTACTGTAAACATGCAATTTTACACAGATTTGAGAATGTTTTTTATTTAATGTCAACTGTTCATCTATTAGGGCATGTCACACTCAATTGAAAGAGTGACCATTTAAAACTGTGGAGAATAAAGCATCAAGACATGATGGATGTTACTGAGGTTATGGCTTTTGGGAAGAAAAGCTAGCTTGAGGGGACCAGTCAAAGACTGTGATTTGTTGCATTGCAGCGGTGTAAAAATTAATGGGATGATCAATGTGTACATGTTGTCTGAGTGACCTTTATTGAATGTAAGACTCTGCAAGATTTTCAGCAATCCCTGGCAGTGGCAAGTGTTGGATTGTGCTGACAAATGATTGTGCTTTTCAGACAATTGAACTGACTTGCGTGCTCTTAAATTATGGTTCCAGTTTGATTATATTAGGTAAAGGGGAGTGGGGGTTAATGTCTCCTTCACTATTTACATTTGTCCCTTCATGTTTCAGGAGGCTAATCATTACTTTTAAAAGAAATCCGCTGCCCCATTTCATCTTAAGCCCCTGATTAGATGGACTGGAATTTGGGCATGTTAATTTATCAAATGTTTTGGCTAATTTGATAATGCTTTCAGCTGCAAATAAGAGTGTTGTATTCTCACCTCTGTTTAACCCTCTGATGCACACATTATCAATGCTTATTTGTGTAATTGGTTTAGTGTTCAAATATGTTTCCCGTCCCACCTTAATATGCAAAAAACAATTATAAGTAAAGCATTAGTACTTTATGTTTGATTTCCCTAAAAGGTGTAAACATTGCAGCTCTGTTGCACTTTCAATATTTCTCTATTTTAAATGACCCATCCAGTCTGACACAACAACATCAGCTCAACCAATGAAGTGATTTTCAGGCAGGGCAATCTTTTAGTTCCACGTTTAGTAAATGAGGGGTGTATTCAGAAAGCAGTTTGAAAACAATGTTTTCTTTTTCTGTTCAGTGGCACAGAAATTGCACAATTCAACTTTAATGCTGAAGTATGTCATTTCTGCTACACTAGCACTACCTGAATGAATAGCAAAAATAAACAATGTTTTCAAACAGATTTCCGAATACACCCATTGCCTGCTGTTGTTCAAACAGTCTGGTTGTCCCAACCTCGACTTACGCCACTGATTGGGTAACGTTGATGGGTCGGGTCTAACACAGGAATTTTTATAGTCCCTCAGAGACACAGTGTTTACAGTTTTTAGAAAACTAATCTATGAATGGCTTACTAGTAATTGTCACTGCATATTAAAGGTGCAATCAGTGACTTTTGTCTTTGTGTGATATTGGACTTACAATGACACTTAGCGGCTTGGATGCAGCATAATTTAAATTCAAACATTTTCGGATTCAGATGCCATTGTACAAATTTAGAATTCACAATCAGCCATGATTACTCTCCATGAAAAATTAAACAACTTTTATAAGGTTACTGATATGACTGGAGTCATTTTAAAATGAGTGGTTGTGATTTCCTACATTTATTGCACAATTACAATTCATGTCTTTTGAAGTTACAGTAAACTTTTTAATGAGGAAAAAAATTACTGACTGCACCTTTAAAGGATTAGTTCACCCAAAAATGAAAATTATGCCATAATTTACTCACCCTCAAACCATCCTAGGTGTATATGACTTTCTTCTTTCAAATGACTTGTGCCAAACACAATCAGATGTTACCTTAAATTTTGAAGCCCAAAAAAGCGCTTCCATCCATCAAAAAAGTCATCCATACGGCTCCAGGGGGTTTATAAATGCCTTCTGAAGGGAAGCAATATAAACTATAATCACTGGCTTCCAGTAACGGCTGTCCACACGTTCAATGGTTTCCTCTATCCTCTGCGCTTCCGCGTTCATCACTTCTCACCGGAGCTTACGCTACGCCTACTTCATACACCTGAACTCGACTCTCTCCTGAACACATGCAAAGCGATTATAAAGCTTGGAAGAGCCAGGATATTTTAATATAACTCCGATTGTGTTTGGCTGAAAGAAGAAAGTCATATACACCTTGAGGGTGAGTAAATTATGGGATAATTTTCATTTTAGGGTGAATTAACCCTTTAAGCTGGGATAAGTATTTTAACACTGAAAAAGTTACATATACTCACCGACCACTTAGGCACACCTGTACACCTACTTAATCATGCAATTATCTAATCAGCCAATTGTGTGACAGCAGTGCAATGCATAACATCATATATAGATCAGAAGCTTCAATTAATGTTCACATCAACCATCAGAATGGGGAAAAATGTTTCAGTGATTTTGACCGTGGCGCAATTTTTGGTGCCAGTTGGGCTGGTTTGAGTATTTCTGTAACTGCTGATCTCCTGGTATTTTCATGCACAACAGTTCTTAGAGTTTACTCAGAATAGTGCCAAAAACAAAACAAAAAAACACCAGTGAGCGACATTTCTGTGGACAGATACACCTTGTTGATGAGAGAGTTCAATGGAGAATGGTCAGATTGGTTTGAGCTGACAGAAAGGCTATTGTAACTCAGTTAACCACAAACAGTGAGCAGAATTGCCAGAAGTGGAACCCAATGTGGTCTTCTGTTGTTGTCAAGTCAAGTCAAGTCAAGTGGTTTTTATTGTAGACCATCCACCTCAAGTTTTGACATGTTGTGCATTCTGAGATGCTATTCTGCTCACTACAATTGTAAAGAGTGGTTATTTGAGTTACCGTAGCCTTTTGTCAACTCAAAACAGTCTGGCCATTCTCCATCAACAATTTCCATCTGCAGAACTGCCACTCACTGGATGTTTTTTGTTTTTATCCTAAGTAAACTCTAGAGACTGTTGTGTATTCTGCCCCTGCTGCAAGTAAGTTGCACCTCGACAGATAGTTAAACATGTTGAGGCCTGAAGGAAAGTCAGAGCCAAAGACTCTCTTTGGAATATTACATTCAAACTTCAATCCCGAAACGTCAATTTGTGAAACTACAATAAAAACACAAAAGCATACATTCGGTAAAGAAGTATGAGAAAGAAGTACATTTTATGAAAGAAAACAACGCTTGAGCATAAATATACACAATAGTGAGAGGATGATAACTATAACTTCTTCAACAAATATAAAACAAACTGTCTGGAGTATAACAAATGCATTGCCTTGCACAAATAGCCTTTAGCAACACAAATGCTACAATGTAAAAAACACCATTTAACAATGTTTTAAATCAATTGAAATAATACTCTCACATTGTACATTATGTCAAAATAAACATCTACACGAGCAGATGATGGCCTCCTTGGCATAAAACAACAGATGATAATGGATTTTTGTCAGAATAGCCAGAAGGCATACTGCTATTGCAGCACTGCTCCTTTGATCTAAATCTAAAATGGCTGCGATGAACTCTAACATCAGTCACATGATATAGTTCAACCAATCAAAAGGAAGTATGAGTTAAATGACCTTTTATGTAGTCAGAATAGTTGTGTGTGAAAATTCTAGGAGATCAGCAGTTACAGAAATACTCAAACCAGCCTGTCTGGCACAAAAAATTATGCCACAGTCGAAATAACTGAGATCAGATTTGTCCCCCATTCTGATGGTTGATGTGAAGCTCCTGACCAGTGTCTGAATGATTTTATGTATTGCATTACTGCCACACAATTAGCCGATTCGATAATTACATGAATAAGTAGGTGTAGAGAGGTGTACCTAATAAAGTGGTCGGTGAGTGTACTTCAGCTTTAAATCTTTTTAAATTATGTGTTTTGAGAGAGTTACACAAGTTACACATGTCCACTGTAGTGGACATTATGATTTGTCAGACGTGGAGAGTGTTCCACAACAGCGCAACTGCAGTCGGGTCCATCAATAACGTAAAATGTGCGAGGAAGGACAGCTGATGGACTTTTTGGAACCCCCCCTATGGTAAGATGGTGTTCCTCAAGGAGTTGGTGCCCTACTCAGACTGCATAATTTGCATCTAGGGTGCGAGGAAGGACAGCTGATGGACTTTTTGGAAACCCCTAGGGTAAGATGGTGTTCCTCAAGGGGTTGGTGCCCTATGCAGACTGCATAATCTGCGTCTAGGGAGCAGTGGCCCTGGGGAGAATATAGACATAGTTGGGCGTATACAGTAGGCTTTGTATTTTTCTTTATGTATTTATTTAGGACTTTTAGCACCAGCACGCACGCACGCGCACACACACGCACGCACGCACACACATTAGTAAAGTAATGAGAGAGTTTCACGTTATAGCTTAGACAGAAACTAATGTCTATAACCGAAGCGAACAGTGCCCCCTTTTCCTTACAGGCGAGTAGCAATGGTGAGGTATTAGACCGTGGGCGCTGGGCTTGGACTCCAACAGCAGTGCGGCTTTAAGATGATGGAGTCTGTGAAATTTATTGGAGGCTCCTCCTCCCGCGATGATGTCAATCGGAGGTGGAGAGGTGGGCAGTACTAAGGAACTGAGTTCATACATACAACAGAGATTGCCAGAGCTCTGCGTACAACTATAGCAAAACGCCTATCTCAGTCTGTGTAAGTGATGCTATAACGATAGGCACAATTTCCACCTGCTCTGTTGGGGAACACAACACTGACAGTCCAAAACAGATATTTTGTTCTCTATCACTCTGCTAAACCAGGGGATGGCATTAAAGAACGTGTTTGAGGATGTTTTCGATTATTCACAAGTTCTTCCGCTGTGTTAATTAAATGCACTTGACGCACAGAGAGAGAGAGAGAGAGAGAGAGAGAGACACAGAGAGAGAGAGAGAGAGAGACAGAGAGAGAGCGAGAGAGAGAGAGAGAGAGAGACACAGAGAGAGAGAGAGAGAGAGAGAGAGACAGAGAGAGAGCGAGAGAGAGAGATAGAGAGCGCGCGCTTCACTAAAACAGTTTATGTGCATACGAGGAGAGTCCCTAGGGTTTCAAATGATTATTGTATTAGTGAATTGAAATAAGAAGTACTGCACGTTGACAGACCCATTTTTGGGAGAGCCACTGTCTCGATCTCCGCGTGTTGGATTCAAGAAGTGCTAAACGCGAGACATCTGAGGAGGAATTGCATCGTCTCTTCGAAAAGTCATTCACAAATGCTTTTCGCTGTTCGCGCGCTCGGACTTTTGCTCGGACATGGAGCATTTTCTTTAGCTGGATACCGACTGGTCAGTACTGCATTAAGCTGTTTGATTCTCGGATTTTCTTCAGTCTGCTTCATGGCACTTCATCTCCTCCAGCAGTGATGCCGCTACGTGACGGGAATTGAGAGTTCTTTCAATATTCACAGAGAAACCCAGGGTAAGGCTCATCTTCTTTTATGCTCATTTAATAATTATTTTTTTTAATTAGTTGTATCTGCAAATAAAAAAACTGTAGAAAGCGTGCACTCCGTAACTTCATTAAACCGAGCCGGTCAGTGCCTGCTTACTTTAATGCCTTCAATAACAACAGGAATTACGTTTAATAAAGACTTGTATTCCCGCGTGAACTGTTTGAGGAAAAATACGCTAAATTCGAAGGGCATTTGCTTGCTAAAATCCAAGTTATTATCACCCTTGAATATAACGAGTTTCGCAACTGAGGGAAATACATACAATACAATGATAATTAAATAAATTGTAATTGACATAATACATAATGTGTAGAGCCCGGCTTCCTCGAGGTCTTTCCATTTGAAGATACGCAGTATAGTTTGTCAGTTTCGATCATGTCTCGGCTTTAATACACAAAGTCTGAAGAAACAAATAACATTAGTCTGATTTTAAGCAAATGTAAAGTACTGAGAGAACGTGTACTGCCAACAATTCACTGAATCATAACTGCATAGCAACTGTTCGAAACCTGTTCATGCGATCTAACAACTTCTGAAGCGTTCTCCCGAAAAACACCCTGCCATAGGATTTGTGTTTTGTAATGAACTAGAAATTGAAAAAAAAGGAAAAAAAGAGAGAGAGAAAATATTCTATAGTATTCGCTGTGGCAATGAGCAGATGTTACTTTAAAATGCTGTATCCAGCTCTAGAGAGAGAAGCACCTCAGAAAGATGAGGTCGGTGGATGCACGAGGCTTATTCAGGATGCGTCAATGTCGATAACAGAAACACTTTGTTTTCAACAATACTTACTGATCCTTTCATTTACACAAAATACCATAGCTTCTACAGTTAATTGTTACTACAATAAAACAGTGGTAACTGTTTGTGTTTTTATTTGTGTAACTGCCCCAATTCAGTCATTCTTGTACAATGGTGAGCACGGTGTAGACTTAGTCTATTCTGCTCACTTTGTTCACATTCTGTCACTAATTCAATCAACGGAAGACCTTTGAAGACAGGTATAATTGTCAAATCTGACTAACTTCCAATCTAGATTGTTATGGGGGAAGGGTTAAACAATTGATTCATAGCTTTCAGGCAAAATTATGTTACTGTTTTTCATTTTCACATTAGTCTCTGTTGGTTGAGTAACACTTAGATGAGGAGCAATTCAACAGGCCTTTCACTTAACTCATTGTACTATTTTTACCAGTCATCACAGCTCTTCATGAAGTGTGGAAAGTACTTAGCCCCAAGAGTTGATACTGAAATAATGTTGTGAAAATATTTATAAGAACAAAAGGGAAAAATCCCTGCTTTTCTCTTAAAAACGTAATAGTACAACTTTAATTTTCTTCCACATGTATCACTTTCGTCAGCCTGTATTCTGTATTCACTTTTTTTGTTCTATGCATTTCCAAATATATTATTGCATTAACAAACAATAAGCCTGATGGTTTACAGTGAAGTTAATAAAATTGCCTAAATTACATCATGCTCTGCTTATGAAATACTTTAAAGAGATGTCATCCAGCATGAAAGTGTAAGATGCATTCATAAACTTAGAATGTCACAAAACACTTGTAATTGTGATACTTTTGTCTGAGAAAAAAATAATGCACCATAAATAGCAAAAGCTTTGCCAATTGATTATAACCATCTGGGGAAAGTCTTTTAAGGTTTTGTTGAACATTTCTATATTATTTTATAAGCCACCGATATCGTCATTGAGAGGAAAAGCAATTGCTTTGAGTGAAGAACTTAATATACAAACCAAAGTCTCCGTAAAATGATTGCAATCTCACAATTATCTTCATCAAGATAAAAAAGTAAATATTCAAAAAAAGCAACGATGATAAATACTGAAATACTAAAATACTGTAATGCCAATACTAAAACTGCACTGCAGTACTGGTCACAGTGTTTAACACGATGACACATTTTGATGTGGTGCAGGTTTATTTAATATTTTGAGTAAGAGTTTGCCTTCTGAATGTGCAATCATTCTACTTGAAATTTTGAATATTTGATGACTTAACTACAGTATATTTTTTTATTTTGTCTACATTATTACCACTCCAGTGCCCTCTATTGGCAGTTTTATTTATTTATCTTGTATTGAAATAAAAAATGTGCTTGAACACCTACTTTAAATATACAGATATTAAAGTAATTAACATTGATTTTAACATTTTAACTGAATACAGGCTTTGCCATTGTGTTTTAGAGCAAAACTCGAGATTGTTTAACTGAAAATGCATATTTTATAGTTTTGAAACTGTTACGGAAAAATTGTGTTTTGAATCATGCTCTTAAATGTATTTGTATATGAAAACTTAAATAAATTAACAGCCCAGACAGCCCAGACAACATAAATAAAGTCAAAGTGGAAATAGGACAAAAGAGAGATTCAGGCCCGTGATATATTTTATTATTTACATTTGTAAAATCCCCTTGCGCTTGTATGTCTTTTTTATTTATAAACTATGGAAATAATACATTTATTTATTTGAAGGGGTAAGAGTGAAGATGAAGTGTGCATCATAGGCCAAGTACCAGATTTTATGATTTTCTGTTTCTTATACTTTAGGGTCTCATGGGCATGTTATGCATTTTACAATGTTTGTCCATATAAAATCAATTTGGGAGAATGATATATCAACAGCTAACATAAATTGCCTGATGTTGGTCTAAGGAATTAAATCAAACTTTTACTATGATTATTTATGGTTCAAATTAGCAGAACAGAATATTTTGACCATGATTAATGGCACACCATTTTGTGTAAACAAAAGCAGTCTCTTTCCCCCCAGGGTAAAGTTAGCCTTAAGTTATTTTGTCATCGGGCTGAATGAAAACTTGATAAATGTCAGACATGACTGTTTGGATGCATAATATTTGCTGACAGACATAAATCGACTCCATCGCATTCACTACATCTGTTTATCCATTTAGTTTGGCAACCTATTTGGAATGTTAATACCCCTCTATTGATCATTCAATTGATCATTGGTCCTTAGGATCAGTGTAGTCACCCTTAAAGGTACTCGTATTTGCAAGGCTCTTAAAAATCAATATGATCCTAACTTTATGCAAGGCATCTGTAGAGTAGAGGAACACTGCAGTCTGGCCTGTTCAGTCAGGTATGTTCAAGTGAAAAATTAACATAACATTATGATAATGCAGTATAAGAACGACAACAATATTGATAGAAATAACAATATATTTAATAATAATCCCCTTCATTCAATAAACTCATTCATTACTGCTCATTTGATGTTTGCAAGAGATTTTTTCATGATACATAAAAGCCAAATTAAATATTAAAGGCATGTTCTCTGTAGATGAGAACGGTGACATCCTGACTACACAGGAAGGACAGCAGGTAGACTGGCGAACAGCTGGCAGGGGGGCGATTGGTCTCAAGCTGCTGATGACAGTAGGTGAAGGGCAAATTCAAACAAGACATCGAAATGTCAAAGAATCACACACATGCAGGGTTCCTTTAAACCGATAAAGACAAAGATGGTGGACTTCTGATAAGAATGAGTTAAGTGACATGCTTAAGGCAGTTGTCCCAGTTTAACATAATAAGCTACTTTAATCGTTATTTGAAATGTCATTTTGCTTTAATTACCGTTCGTATTAAATTTGATAATTTTTATCTAATGCAAACTGTATGGATTTAACACCTCGGCTGCATTCGGTCCCTGTTCGTTCATACAGGCAGACAGTGCAATCTTGTAGTTGACATGTAAAATAATTTTTATCCTTGACAGCTCAGCTCAAAATCAAAAACAGGCAGGCCTGTCTATCACATTGTCATGTAAAACGTTCCAAAGCCAGTGTGCTTCTCACTCCTGGCTCCAGAGGGAAGGATGGCTTTTGCATGCTTTGTGGAAACCATGGTCCGCTGCTCAGAATAGATCAGTGAAACCCAGTGCAAGCAGAGAGGAAGTCTCAGTTATACCCGCGAGCACAATTTTCCTGGCTAATTCTCTCTCTTCACTAAAAATAAAACTTGAAGTTTTCGAAGATTGCGAAAGTTCAAACTCAAAGCTTTGCAAATCTATCTAGAGTATAGTTTGAAAGAATCATTCCCTGGAGTACATCTGAAAATGGCTCCGCAAGTTTGTGCAACAACATAAACTGTCCTAAATATGGGGAGGAGTGACATGCAGGCCACCGTGTGGAATTGTCTAATCCCAGCAGCATGTCCCTGGGTAGCAGAGCTCCATACAAAATGCCAGACATCACTTACTGTGAGCTGGAGCTTATGCAGTGTACACTATTTGCTTCTATTTTAGGTTATACAGGTTCATCAGGGTTCATTCTCACTGGGAAGATGCAGTTCAGTTGTTGACAGTGAACACGTTATCTAAACTGCTATTGACAATGGAGGTGCAACACAATATAGAGAATGGAAGTCACACTTATTACTTGTTTAAAGGCCTATTCGAGTCACACTTAATGGAACTTGCAGTTATTTAGATGTAGATCATCTTTTCATCTTTTATTCACTCCTTATCCAGTCAGTCCTCTTCATTATGAATTGTTGGATACAGCCTTGGACTCTTTCAAGCTTATCAGAGTACAGTAGGTGAATAGTAATTGGTTTGCTCTCGCCAACTGAAACTTGTGCAATCTTCAAAAGCTAAGCAAAGCGAGTAATTATTTAAAAAAAAAAAAATTCTTTCAAAGAACAACATTACAGTCTGTGAATGTGTGCAGATAGTAAGCTGGTCATTGATCACTGTCATGTAAATATTGTGAGTGGTGCTCGTCCACACAACAAACCTTTAATAAGTCCCTGCAGTCCAGCCTAAGACTGCTCACAGAGAAAAACAGAACATTCTCTGACAGCATAGACTCCAGCACTGTATGCACTTGTCAAACGGCAAAGAAATTGAGGCCTTAAGCTCTGTATGTGTGTTTAAAGAAGTCGTCCTCTGTGATGAATTTTTGATGTGTGAATCTCCAAGCTACATGATCATGTATAACTGCTACGTTCTGCTTTTGGGCAAGTTAAGATCCATTTAATAACCATTACTTTGATTTAAAATAAAGGTGAACTCAGTTTAGGTTTTTAGATGTGGATAAGGACACTACAGAGCTCATAGCATATTCAAATAGAAATAACACTGCATGGAGAATTCTGTAAAATAACAATACTCAAAAGTCTGGAAGTTTTAGGCATTTCCCCCACAAGTTTTCAGTGACCTAGTTGAGTAGTTGGCACATCGTGAAAGCCTCTGCCCTCGGGCTACTTTTATTTATATAATGCCCTGACAGGATTTGTGTGGCCATCGAGCAAGTTGGCAACAAACGCTGAAATGCTGATTCATAAATCATGTCTTGGTGCTTTTGAATTATGACTTTGTTCGATTCTTCTGAAGGATACTGACAATGCGGCTGAACTTGAAATCATAAAACTCCTACTTATACAAAAATTATATGTTGGCTTCGTAAAATATCTACTTGTATCTTGTATCTAGATACATGTATTTACAAGTATCTATCTACTTGTATGATAAGTCTGACAGCATGTGCTGTATTGTGTTTTACCAATAGAACGATAAGGGTTCATATCATCTGAAGAGTCTCTCTAATACAAATATTTGCTGTATTTAGTAGCTTTTTAAATGTATATATGGACTTATCATATAGCAAGTAGATATTTTGCCAAGCCAATATCTAATTTTAGTATAAGAGCAGTTTTATGATTTAAATCATAGCAATGATAATTAAATGGATCTTAACTTTACTTAAAACTAAACTTATCTTCAACTTCTGGCCAAGTTTGGATGATTTGTTTTTTTCTTTTCAAAGCAGAGATATGAAATATACAGCTTTATAGCAAATTAATTATTCACATTTAGATTGTTTCTATAGTGACAGAGAAAAATTACTGCTCATTGCGAAATGTTTTTGAAATAGGATATCCTGGAGATATTCTTAACAATAAATCACCATTTGTCAACCCATTAATGTGTCATTTGTACATGCCATGATGATGTAAAAAAAACAAAAAAAAACAACAAAGCAGAACGTTGCAGTGATACATGATCATGTAGCTTGGAGATTCAAACATCAAAAAATCATCACAGAGGACAATAAGGGTTTAAGTAATCTCTAATACAAAGATTTTCTGTATTTATTAGAATTTTAAATATATACTGTATAAATTCTGTGGCTTAATAAAACGACCTGAACTCGTACCCTTCCTTTTCCCATTGAGTAATCAATTAATGAAGAAATCAGAAGGTTAATGTATTTAACAATAATTTTTGCTTGTTAAAAGGATAGTTAAAAATAATTTACTCACCCTCATGTTGTTTTCAAAGCCACGTGGCCTTTTTTCTTCTCCAAGAAACACAAAAGGAGATGTTAGGTAGAATGTCTGGTCTCAGTCACCATTCACTTTTATTGTATGGAAAATAGATGGAAGTGAATGGAGACTAAAAGTTGAATATAAGAGTTAATATGAGCGTGAGTAAATTTTATTTTTGAGTGAACTATTCCTTTAAGTTGCTAAAGGTTTAAAGAACCAACAAAAGATGTGGTTAAAACCTTTTTGCAGCTAAATTATAATCCTATATATAATCCTCTTTCTCATTTTCCCTCCTATCTTCTTGTTCCAGACCTTGCAGAAATTTGAAGACAGTGCACCACCTACTCTGAGTATGGACTTGGCAAGTGAGGCCCATGCTCTGGTGGTTTTACTCACCTACCTGTTCTTGATGTGCCGGGCTCAAGAGAAGGACTATACGGTAAAAGAAGAGCAACCAGAGAATGTGCGCATCGGAAACCTGCGCAAAGACCTCAACTTGAACCTTGATCCAGACATTAAACTGTCTTCTGCGCTGCAGTTTAAACCTGTCTACAAGACAGGCGATGTGCCTTTGGTGAAGGTAGAAGCAAGCACGGGAGAGATTTTCACCACATCCAATCGTATTGACCGTGAGAAGCTCTGTTCTGGGGTCTTCAATGAGAAGCGGTGTTATTATGAAATCGAGGTCGCCGTGCTACCTGATGAGATTTTCCGACTGGTCAAGATCCGTTTCCTTATCGAAGACATCAATGACAATGCCCCGCTGTACCAATCTACGGTCATCAACATCTCTATTCCTGAAAACACAGCCATCAACAGCCGCTACCCTGTTCCCTCTGCATTTGACCCTGATATAGGAATCAATGGGATTCAGCACTATGAGCTTGTCAAGGTGAGTTCAGCTCTCAGCTTTTGATTTATGATGTGACATTGAAATTTAATGGGCCCTTAATGTTTAGAATAAAAAATAGCACAATAAGCAATAAAAATTGTTTTTGGCTCAAGGTTTTTAAGTAAATTTTCTCGGTTTTGTTTAAGGTAAGTTGTTAATTTCACTAAGATGGATATGAACAATTTGCAGTAGAATAGGACTTTCTGATGTCTTATGAAAAAATCTAGCGTAATATCCTCAGTGGCTTAATATAGTGTGCTTAAACTGGAAAGTATCATAACTGTATTCACTCCATTCAATTATATACAGTGGCTAATATATTGCGTGTGAATTTTTATTTAGCATATTTTACTCTATATTTGCTATACATTTTTATCAGAGTAATAATTCACCACATAGTTGGTTAAAAAGACTGTCTCACTAAGTACAGTACATTCACTGTCTGGGCTGTCAGTCACAAAATAGAAGATTACAATGTAACATAGTTCAGTGAAAGACCAAGTATTCCCTAGTAGGGTTGCCCTGTATTTTAATTAAAATCCAAATACAGTGTGAAATTCCAATACAGTGTGAAACAAAGAACCCAAGACTGTCATTAAAGTGTGAATGAGTAATTTGTACCTTTTCTTTTGAGAATTAGCAAAATCTTTGCTTTCCATGTCTGATTAAATTACCAATTTGCATTTTTAAAGAGCTGCTCTCTGCCAAGGCCTCTTTGCTGCAACACTCTCAATTGCTTTTGCTTGGAAAATGACCAGTGGAATGCCACATAAAATGACAAATTAATATGTACAGCCTCCTTTCAGATGATATCATTTATTCTTCGTTGGAAAGTGTTGTGTTTCTCTTTTTATGAATCATACATGCGAGTTTGCTGGGGGTAGATTAAGTAAACACAAATGGAAAGGGAGGATAATCTTTCTCCTCTAAAGTTGTCAAAAGCATCCCACGAGTAGCATCTGGCCGTGAATCCACCTCTTGAACTGTGTTTGTATGGTTCTAGAAGAGTACGAATCTCTGAAGCTCCCACACTGTAATGATTTAGACTGGCTCACCCTCAGCATGGAGCTACATGATTAGCATTGTTGGCCACATCTGCTGCGCACATAGTAAGAGACTCTGCTTTGAAAGAGCTCTGATAGCAATCCCTCTTCTGCTCTTTACTCATTCAAGTCATGTCCCCTAAGGAGGAAGCCCTCGCTTATGACACAGAGGGCCGTTATTGCCTACCCTGGTTTTAATTGCGGTGCCATATTAATTGTTCCATCAGCATTAGTGTTGCCATGTCACCTGGAACGACGCACAGAAGCACCCCTGGACACTATCAAGGTCAGCCTACAGAAAGTAATACCATGCATGGCTGGAGGAGTGCTTTCCATTAGAAGAGATTTTATCACTTAAAGAGAACCTCTTTACAAGTCCTATATGGGGGCATGTGGATCAGATCAGGCTCATGGGATGAGAATATTGACTTTTCTGTTGCGGGTTCCTCCCAACTCATTGTTATTTTTACCCTACCATTTAAGCACTCTAACCTCACATTAAGAAACCAGTTCTTCTCCTTTGAAGCCACTTGTGTGTTTTTAATCACCTTGGGACTTTAAGCATTGTCATTTTATATCGTCGCTACAGTCGAAATGGGAAAAAAAAAAGATCTTTCATTTCAGCAAAGTCTCCATTGCATTACTTATTTTGGGAGTCAAGGTCAGCATTAAAGTTGTTATCATTTATTTTTAAATAATTTATGAGTATTTTGGTTTTCATCTGTGTCTGATAATGAGCTAATATGGAGGAGAAACTAGCTTGGCATAAATAATTTAGCAAATTTTTTTTTTTTTTTTTTTTTTTAAGTTCTCACTTCTCGGATCTCAGTTATTTCAGTTCGAGACAATTAAAAGAGCCAAACGAATAATGCATTAATGATCAAGGACTGACAAGTAACATGTCATGAGGAGCTCGTACAGTATGAGTTGTGCACTAAAAAGGCTTACATTTGATTACAGACAAAGATTGCACCTCTTTATGAACAAATTGTTAGCAATGAGCTGCAGGGCTCTGCCACTTTGTCCACTCAGTCCAGAAAAGGTTTGTTTCCCCCTTATATGAAATAAAGATCATAATAATGATAACAATTATCTTATGAGAGCAGGCTATCAAATCTGATGGATACTCCATCCATCGTCAACCGCTTATCCTGTGTACAGGGTCACGGGGGGCTGGAGCCTATCCCAGCTAACATTGGGCGAAAGGCAGGGTACACCGTACACCCTGGACAGGTCACCAGTTCATCACAGGGCCACACATAGACAGACACACACTCACACATCCACACCTAGGGTAATTTTTGGAGACACCAATTAACCTAGCCTGCATGTTTTTGGATGGTGGGAGGAAGCCGGAGCACCCGGAGAGAACCCACACAGACACAGGGAGAACATGCAAACTCCACACAGAAAGGCCGGGGCAACCGGGGTTTGAACCCACGACCTTCTTGCTGTGAGGCAACAGTGCTAACCGCTGCGCCACCATGCCGCCGAGTTTTTTAACACTCTTGAGAACCTGTCTGGGTAAATGTATAAAGTGCATCAACCTTGAGGTTGAGTGGCAATGACAAACTAATTTATATTAGTGTTGTGGACAACAGTGGATGCTGGGAAAGGTGTGAAACGTTCTAATCATATTGCTTCCAGTCATTTGGTTCCAAACTTCATTTGTGGCAAATTTTTTGCTTATACTTCAGCTAGAGTTTGGACCAAAGTGGCAGCTCTTGGTCTCTGGCAAATTACTGAAATGTAATCACAATTCCAAGACAATTCCAACTTCAATACAATGGCACAAGGATCTAAAATATTCAGCAGAGATTCTCAGTTGTTCATGCTGAGTTCATTCTGAGTCGTCTCTGTAGAAGGTCAGCTCATTGATTCATACAGAAGCTGCTTCAGCCAGTCTGTATAGCTGAAAAACTCAGGTTGCACTATGCAAACTGAAGCCAGCTACTGAAATTCTACTGATAAAATATTGCTCTCTTTGGGTTATTTAAAATTTACTTTCATTTTTGCATACATTTTTAGAGTTTCTTTTGCATTGTCTCACACCTAGTAGCATATTTTTTCAGTCTGTGACTCATTCTAAAGAGATTCATCTCATGTGCCTCTCATAATGCTCTGTGGGTTAGTTGGTATGGAGATGTAGATTCTTATGTACCACAAGTATTAATTTCAGACAATTGTCACTTCCCTTTGGTCTTTGGTTCATGTACTTTTGACTCTAACTGTATCTGCCTGAAGGTAATCTGAATTCTCCAGCCTCATTTTCTATGGGACAGGCCAAAAAAAAAAAAAAAAAAAAGAAAAAGACAACTGATCGTTTGCATTGCTTTAAGCCTTTTTAAAAAACAGACTCATTAGATAGACAGTGAATTGTCAGTAGCTTCCTTCGTAATTGCAAGACCAATCATATATAACTGGGTCGAATACTATTAACACAATTATTTGTTAATAATACTTTTAACCCTTGTACTAATGCTTAATTTTTTTTTTATAAAATGTATTTTATAAAATTATATACAAATTAAACGAAATTAATAAGTTAACAATCATATAATTGTAAATGTATAAATACCATAGAAATGGTATACCAGAAACATTTTCAGGCACCTGGCAATTTATTGTATTAAAAATATTTTTTTTTAATGTGAGGTTATAATATGATTTTTTTTTTCTTGAGTATAAACATAATTGTCATGACTGAAAAATCAAGAAACATGTTTGTCACCATATGTTGAGAATGACACAACTAGCAAAAAAAGGCCTTACCATGCATTTGTTTACAGCTGTAACAAACAAACTGTAATCCCTCCTTATCGTGACCATAAAAGCAAACAGAATGGATCAGCTTTTCACAGATTTTCATGTTCAGTCTCATGTACATCTACTGCTTATGAAAGTCAGTTTTGTTGAATTGTGTTGACCATTTGAGGAAAGGGAGCTGTTCTGCAGGTGATTATGGGTATAAGTAGGCATCCAAAATATTTAGCAATTTTTCCATATAACTTTTCTGTTTTCGATGGAAATTACTATGCTAGCAAGAATGTAGTTCTGTGTTTTAATATGTGTATTTTTGTGTGTTTTATAGTATTTAAATTTAGACCGCAGATGGTCTTAGCACAAAGTGTGCCAAGAACCACCAAATTAAGATATGTTATATGCTTTTAGCCTGTACAAAGCACACTTTGTCAACCCAACATGAATAAGTTTCTTTTTGCCATTGTAGTTGCTATGTGGCTACACACAGCATGCCAATAAATGGTGATTTGTTTGTGCCAGACCAAATAAGTCAAGTTTACTCTTAACATGGGGAATGCATATATCATAATCACATTTGAAATATGTGGCTAGACAGAGTAATCTATCCCAGATTTATGTGCATGGAAGCTTATCTCTTTAAGAAAGTTGCTTTCTTGTTCCAGCATGGAAATGTTTTTGACTGAAGGAGCTTAAAAAAGCCTCTTTGTTTCACAAATGCGCTTGACTCACATTCAGGCACTGAGCCTTGTTTCGCTGTCTCCTTCCTTCTCTTGCCACCCTCGGAAATATAGAATATGTGCAAGGTTGATCATTACCATGTAGCTTGATATGAAATCATAAATATTAAGGCTAGTTTCCAAAGGAAGGCAATTACTTTAAACAGCCAAAGCTGGTTCCTCGTGGGGATTACTTTTGTTTTCATTTTCCTCAAGCATTGCTATTGCCTAGATTTGGCTCCTTGCTGGGAGGAAATCTTTTTTAATGTTCATTTTTTTCCCCATTCCTTTAATCTATGGTGCTTTTGCACTATATTTAAAATGTAACCTTATATCTTTGGCTCCCTTTTCAGCTGCTTTTCTCATATATGAAGTTACTGTCTTCCATGCACTATATCGGAGTCTTGCTAGTCAGGTAAAACAATATGTTTGTGTGCAGCAAAGCACTCCAGAGGATAGTGTTAGAAATCTCTGTTTCATTATTGCACTGCAATGAGATGCAATAGTGTGGCTTTGATACTTGTATTGGTTGGTGAGTTTCTACATTGAATATTAGATTTTGAATGTTAAGTCTCCAATTTCCAGTCAAACTGGCAAACGATTTTTACATTTTTAAGGAAATAAAGCTAAAAACAAAAGTAAGAAAAAAGCCAGTAAAGGAAGCTTGCTTATTAAGAAGCCAGAAAAGGTCAGAGAGAGAGAAAAACCATGAGGGTCAATACAAGGATCACTGTTAGTTCAAACAGGAATTTGTGCAGTAATTTATGCTCATTTAAGTACATATTAGGAATGGGCATTTTGGTCAGACTAATAACACGAGTACTCGTCGAGTACTCAAGGTGCAATTACATGTTCATACCTGTATATATAATAACATATTTGACAAAAGTCTATGGCTGTTGCATTTCGTCTTGTTGTTCCAGTGTATCGTCTATTTATTATTATAAAATGACTGTTATAAAATAGTATGATACAAAATGTATAAAAGATTGAATAATCAAAATATAATGTATTTTGTCATTATGTGAAGATTCGCTGCCCAACTCTGAAAAAATGTGCACAATGCTTGTCTGTCTGTTCTTCCTTCAGGTTACCGTAGTAATCTTAGTAAGTGCACACCAGTTTTTTTAGTGACTGTTTGAACAGTATATTTTCACATAACAGGAGAGGCCATAACCATTGCGTTTTAATATGCGTGTGTCCAAATGTTCGCTCTTGAGAGGAAAGCTGCGATACTCAACTGTATTGTTGTTGCTGTGATTCATGAAGTGTTCCATTCAACTTGGAGAGTCTGAATTTCCACCTTTCAACTGAGGAAAGTGCAACGGAATGACACTTTATATCGGGTATCTAACTTGGAAACTCGAGCGGAAATCTTCATTAATTTCGTCGAGATGCAGTTGTGTGATACGTCACGCAGGGCAGGGAGATTTAGTCAGTGACAATCATTCACTTTTATAAATAATATTCATTATTAGTCAAAGTTCTTACATTAAATGATAATAAAGCGTGTTTAGCAAAAGTTTTACAGAGACATGTTTTTAAAATACGGTTAATTACACTCTCTTTGTTTTGATTATTGTAACAATAGCATTGCAGTGTCGTATCAGTTTGTTTGCCACGGCAAGTCTCTGATAATCAATGTACCCCTCAAAGTCATAACGTAATCAATCTCAAAATTAAAAATTAGCTCCCTCTTTGACACATTTGTGTTTAGTTGTCAGGTAATTGTCTCTGGATTTCGAATTAAGTGAAAAGTCACATTATGCGTGATCACTATCGATCATCGTTTTCATGATCGATCATTGCTGCCCCGTCCGAGTATCCGAGTCCTCGAGCACTCGTGCCCATCCCTAGTACATATGGAATGGAAAAATGTCATTTCCTCTCCACCAAACCATTTTTGATTGCTTACCACATATTATTTGCTTTGGAGAGGAAAACAGAGTGCAAACTTCAGTGCATTGCATATTTCACATATTTTACTTTCAGGTGCTCTATGGGACTGTTTACTGTGTGACAAGCCAATGTTTGGATTAGTGTTGTCAAAAGTACCAGTACTTCTGTACGAAGTCGATACTAATATAAAAATGGTAACAATACCATTGTTTCTGCAGTACCGGTAGTACTGAGCACTGACTCAATCCGGTACCAGTGTGCAATCTGACTGACATACGACAGCTTTAAAATGCTCACAGGCTTATTTTGAATGCGTGCTCTGTTACTCCTTTTACACTGAAATAGACAATTAATAAAATTAAAATCATGACATGTTCTAGTGTGATTTATTAAATCACTAAAGGCTGCAATCGTAGTGTGGAAGAGGTGCGTACTTAGTATAAATCCGACCGCTCATCCATTAGAAGTTCCACAGATATTGAGAATCATTCATGTTGTATCAGATGACAGAGCAGAGCACTTATCCTTTGTGAACTACGCAGCACATATATCTAAATATAGATTTATATAATTAAAATCACAGCATTTGCACTTTAATTTGAACTCAGCTTTATTAATATTGTATTTAAAACAACAGATTTGACCAAATTGCTTCACTGTAATACAATTTAGAACATAACATTTCTAAATGACCACATACACAAACACCAGTAATCTAAAATACAAACACTCCGAAAGTGTATCCTACATTTCATTTGTCAGACTGAAAGGCCAGTGTAAAAAGATGAGATTTCAGACGTGATTTAAAAATCTCTTACTGCATCTGAAACCACGTACTGTCACAGTATGTACTGTATTTGATGAAGAATGCACTTAAATGCCAGCAAAACAGTACGTTCTTTTAGGTATGCATGCAAGTAGTATGATTAGATTTCGGGCATACTTCATCCGGGGACATGGGCATTGTCTCGTGACCCGAATATATGTCGTAAGAACAACAACCGCGAAAACTATCCACTCAGGTTTTAATAAATAAGCACGATTTAAGCACAGGGAACAATTATCTTGGTATATATAGCACTTACAGTTGAAAAGAGCCATCCGACTCACGATTTACCGCCGTTCTTTTAAATCCAGCATTTTGAACGTGGCGTCACCTCAGCTCCTGAGGGATTATGGCATCGGAAAGTGTCCAGTCGATCCACACTTCAGAATCTCACTGGAAATAGTAGGTCATCCGGCAGGGCTGGACTGAGAAGAGAAATCGGGCTGGGATCTTACATAGCAGTCCTGAGTCAGTGGTTACCAGAGTGTTTGCCATTGACAATGACACTGGCATGAATGCTGAGCTGCGTGATGGGGATTCAATTTCCTTTTCTGCATATTGCGGCAACGTTTTGTCGTCCGTTCTGCATAACGCGGCGGCTCATTTTACCATTCTGACCATTTTACGGCCGACCCACCGGCCCGCTCAGTTCTCCCAATGGTCAGTCCTCCGCTGATCAGCCTCAAAGTGTCTCGGCCCACCAGGAAAATGACTGGTATGCCAGATTACCAGTAAAGCCCTGTCATCCGGGTACTTCTTGCTTACTGATTCATGAATATTGTGGATTCTGACATACTACTCCATTGGCATACTGTTTTTGGCATACTATATAGTAGGGAATATGGATATTCGGATGCAGCATCTGTGTCGCAAACTGTTTATCCGGAAAGTGAAGCTTCTGGTAAAAAATACGCAACATAATTAAAGCACATTTCAAAATATAAGCTAGAGCCCTGAAATTTAAGAAATTGTGACAGAAATATATTACAGCTGTAGAGTAAAATGTAATATTCACTGTAGTGATAATAATAATAATAATAATAATAATTAATATAATAATAATAATAATATATCACAAGACTTGTTGAATAAAAGTTTGGCAAAACAAATCATGTTGAAAAGTTATATTTTCACTTGTTAAAAGATTTAAGAATTAATTGATTAGACACCATTTTGATGATTAATTAAATTAAAGTCTTAAACATGGAGTTACTGAAAATAATGATAGTAACAATAATAATATGATAATAATAATAATAAAAAGGAAAACATGATTTCAGGGTACTACTTAAAAACACAAGCAATGTATCCTTGATTGAGATACACTTGAAGGAAACATGGATTTCTTTTAATTTATTATTTACATAGAAAAGTAACTTTTTAAATATGCTAAACTGGTGTGTTCAATGGTACATTGTCATATTAGCATATTTTTGCTGTGGTACCGAAATTGGTATCGAGAACCATGAACATTCACTGGTATCGGCATCTGCTACTGAAATTTTGGTACCATGATAACACTAGATTGGAGATAAATCTTACTTTATAAGATCATATCCCCCAGACAATCTTTTCAAGTAAATATGGACTTATACATTCCCTCATTGGATTAAACAATTTAAAACCAATGGTTTGATGCTGGAGCAAGAGCAAACATTTGTGTATAGCCAAAATAAACTACTGGCTCAAAAATATCAGGGTTTTATCAGGTGTGATATAATATGGCTTAATGGTAACATTGTTATTACACACATTAACATACTAATAAACATAATAATAATAATAATTATAATAAATGTAATAATTTAATATAATAGAATCATAAATAGCAACAACAAAAACAATATTTGTATTATTTGTATTAATAATATTATTATTATATATACTATTATATTGAATTGTTATTATTTATATTAATAAGAGTAATAAAACTAATAATAATAAAGGAAAATTAATCACAAATATTATGTTATAGAATGTAATGTTGTAATAACATAATTATATTATGTTATTATATTATGTTTAATATATAAATATTAAAATACAAATATTAAGGGCTTAAATACTCTTTCTGAAATTTATCTAAACACTTTAATGTAAAGATGTACTATTCTTGGTCAAATGTACTGCAAACAGTTTACAAAACCTGTATTATCTGTATTTTTCAGAGTGTGAGCGAATTCGGCCTGGACATTATCGAGACACCGGAGGGAGACAAATGGCCCCAACTCATAGTCCAGCAGAGCCTCGATCGGGAGACGAAGGACACATTTGTGATGAAAATTAAAGTTGAGGATGGTGGCTCCCCTCCAAAGTCCAGCACAGCCATTCTGCAGGTGACTGTGTCAGATGTGAATGACAATCGGCCAGTGTTCAAGGACAATGAGGTGGAGGTGAATGTTCCTGAGAATGCCCCAATGGGAACATCTGTCACTCACCTTCATGCTACAGATGCTGATCTGGGATCCAATGCTCAGATTCACTTCTCCTTCAGCAACCAAATCTCCCCTGCCACCAAACGACATTTTGCTATTGACAGCACAACCGGACTGATTACTGTCAAGCAGCCACTGGACAGGGAAGTCAACCCTGTCCACAAGCTTATCGTGCTGGCCAGTGATGGAAGCTCAACCCCTTCAAGGGCTACAGTGATAGTCAATGTAACAGACATTAACGACAATGTCCCCTCTATAGATACTCGTTACATAATGAATCTAGTTAATGGGACTGTGCTATTGTCTGAAAATGCCCCACTAAACACAAAAATTGCTCTAATAACTGTGACAGACAGAGATGCTGATCTGAATGGTAAAGTGACTTGCTACACTGATCATGATGTACCTTTCAGGCTCAAGCCAGTATTCAATGACCAGTTCCTGTTAGAAACTGCAGCACCCTTAGATTATGAGACGACTCGTGAGTACGCAATTAGGATAGTATCATCTGATTCAGGGAAACCTCCTTTGAACACTTCAGCAATGGTTCTCATTAAAATTAAGGATGAAAATGATAATGTCCCGGTTTTCCCTCAGCCAGAAATCCAGCTGTCCATTCCAGAAAACAATGACCCTGGCACACAGTTGATAAAAATCAGTGCCACGGATGCAGACAGTGGTTCTAATGCCCTTATCATTTATAGTCTTGGCCCAGATGCTCCTGATGGCTTTAACATAGATCAACGGTCTGGGATCCTTTCTGTTGTTAAACGGCTGGATAGAGAGAAACAGGAGAAGTATTCATTCACAGTCATTGCCAGAGATAATGGTTCGACACCTCTTCAGAGCAATGTTACAGTGAAGCTAATTGTTCAAGACCAAAATGATAACAGCCCAGCTTTTACCCATCCTGAATACAACTTCTACGTACCTGAAAACCTACCTTTATATGGAACTGTGGGATTGATCACTGTCACGGATGCTGATGCTGGTGACAATGCAGTGATAACTCTCTCAATCATAAATGGGAAGGAGAATTTCATCATTGACCCCAAAACCGGGGTGATAAAACCAAACATAACATTTGACAGGGAGCAACAAAGCTCCTACACTTTTGTTGTGAAAGCTGTGGATGCAGGTCAAATGCAAACTACCTCATACGCCAAGGTTACCATAAATGTTGTTGATGTGAACGACAATCGACCCGTATTTGTCATCCCCTCCTCTAACTTCTCCTATGATCTAGTTCCTTCGACCACCAGTCCTGGGTCGGTGGTTACCAGAGTATTTGCCATTGACAATGACACTGGCATGAATGCTGAGCTGCAGTATAGTATAATCGGAGGGTCACCGAGAGGATTGTTTGCCATTGACAGAACCACAGGCAATATCACTCTACAGGAGAAGATTGTAGCGGCAGACCAAGGTCTCCATAGGCTGGTGGTAATGGTCAAAGACTTAGGACAGCCTGAGTCTTTACATGCAATCGCTCTTGTTTATTTGTTTGTCAATGATACTATCTCTAATGCCACATTCATTCAAGAGCTACTACGCAAAAGCTTGGAAACTCCTTTGGACCGAAACGTTGGGAACAATGATGTGACGCCTCAAACCAATGGCTATGTAATTGTTGTTATTGCCATAATTGCTGGGACTATGACCATTATCTTGGTAATTTTTGTGACCGCTTTGGTACGCTGTCGACAGACACCAAGACACAAAGTTGTCCAGAAGAGCAAACAGAGTGGCGAGTGGGTATCACCCAACCAAGAGGGCCGGCAGATTAAAAAGAAAAAGAAGAAGAAGAAGAGATCTCCAAAAAGTTTGCTGTTGAATTTTGTAACCATCGAGGAACCTAAGTCTGATGACCCTACCCATGAGCACATAAATGGCACCTTAGATCTCCCTGTTGAACTTGAAGAGCAGACAATGGGAAAGTACAACTGGGCTACCACACCGACTACCTTTAAACCCGATAGCCCTGATTTAGCCAAGCACTACAAATCAGCTTCACCACAGCCAACATTCCAGATCAAACCAGAGACCCCTGTGGCTCCCAAGAAACATCATGTCATTCAGGAACTCCCACTGGACAACACGTTCGTGGTAGGCTGTGACTCACTCTCCAAATGTTCCTCCAGCAGCTCCGACCCCTACAGTGTGTCAGAGTGCAGCTGTCAAGGGGGCTTCAAGGCACCTGGGCAAATCCACACCAGACAGGTAATTCACAACTTCCTTTTTTAACCGTCTCGCTGCTCCAGCTCCCATTTGTACCATCCTTCTTTTAGAAAGATTTTGAATGTAGGGTGGTAGCTACATGTGCTGAGTTTCAATCACACAAAGGCTCAAAAGCATTGAGATTACAGCTATGTTTGCTCTTGATTGACATGACAAAACCATGCATGCTTGACAGAAAACCAAACAAGATAGACAGCGTTGCATTCAACAGGCACAACTGAGCAAATGCACTCTGCTGAAAACAATTGTTTCCCACATAAATTATTGATAGAAATCATTAGAACTAAAACTTGTAACATAGTAGGGAAAAGGCTGATTATTTTTAAGTAGAATTCAGAACACCTTCTAAAGGAATCATTCAAAGTTGTCTCGGAGGAAAATTGCCCGCATTAATGAGAGAAAGGTTCATTTGAGTACTAGTATTGTAGTCTATGGCTCCAGAGGAGATGTGCAAAATGCAAACTACCTAATAAATAAAAGCAGGTGAGGGACATAAATGTAAATTGGTGTGGAGAGAGGTGGCCTCACTGCAGCGACAGGTCTTTTCTTGCAGAGTGGAAGACTGGGCTGTGCGATTTTAGCTCAGTGATATCAAGGTGAAGACCAAGAGACTTAAATAGAAGCATATTCACTAATAACTTCAAACACTCTTCATTTTGTACCTATCAACTGCATGTTTTTTAATGACCAGACAAGTAGTCTGCAGTGTAGCCATTTTCTTGGGAATGTTAGAATGCACAGGACTGGGGTCAGGGCTGTAAGTTCTTTGTTGGCGTGACTCCAGAGGCCCAGATTCAAACAAGACTATCTACAAGACTGAGCATGTTGATGCTTATTTGATACAGTTTATTTTTCACTATTGAGCATATTTAGCATTCATTCACAGTTGATATTTTGTTTTGTTTTTTTGCATCTGTAATATCATGTCATCCTCTCTGAGCTCTTGTCCTTATTGGAGAAAATCCCCCTCTGCATTTTCCTTACAAATTACTGTATATCCACTCAAATACATTGTGTGCATCGTAATTTAAGGTGACACCCACACATTGCTGAGTTCCTTTTCCTCCATCAGGCCTTTATTTTAGAATGCAGTTAAAAGCAATGTTCTGCCATGGTACATTATACATAAGCCTACTTACAAAGTGAGATTATGGAAAGACACATAATTCAGTGTGGTTTTGTAATTTGCCCTGCCAAGTTGTCATTCTGGATTTTTATCGGTTCAGGTTCTGTATGTTTTGAAATATTTGTTGAATAATTTGAAACGTTGCATCATCTTCTTGTGGAAATGTTGTGATAACGACATAGCAAATAGGTCCAACAATCTCATTCAATTTCCTTGTGAAATTCTCTTTTACACACTCTATAACATTCTCACTATTCTTTGCTATTTTTTGGCTCACAGAATTTGGTTTGGATGATAGACCACCTCGGCTTTCTGTGTATAATAAAGCACAGTCTAATTGCCCTAAACATGATATCTTCATTTGCTGAGACAGTCATATATATATAACGTATATATTAGAGCCCGACCGGTACCGATTTTAGAGGGGAATTCACCGATTACTGATATGGTGGCCGATATAGTTCATTTTTGAGCTGGAATGAAAACAACTTTTCTATGTGGATTGTGCACCGATTTTGCAAAATTACTATGCAAAGGTAATCAGAAGGCTGCTTTCTTAAACATAAACATAAACATTTCTTTTTACACTATTATTTTACACTATTATTATACATTGTCAACCAATTCTAGAAATGAACAATGAGAAAATAAAAATACAATAAATAGCTAAATAAACATCAGTACTGTATGTTCTGTATCAGACAGTTGCTGATCATTTAAATAAAGAATAAATTAAAATTATAGCTAAACAACAATCAGTCCTGAATGTTTGAATCAGCCAATTACTGACCATTTAAATAAAGAAAAAATTCAAATAAAATAAAAAGCTAAATAAACATTGGTAGCAATGTTTAGTATCAGTCAGTGGCTGACCATTTAAATAAAGAATAAATTCAAATAAAATAAAAAGCTAAATAAACATCAGTAGTACTGTTTAGTATCAGTGAAATGCTGACTATTTTAATACTGGCAGTCAATTAGGGGCAGGCTGTAAAACAAGAAGCATTTTGTAAATGCAACAACTGGAATTGTTTGGTTGAAGGGGTACCAAACTGAGAATCATGATCAAAATAGTTTGGTGAATACATGTTTGCACATTAGCTTCCACTCAGCTGACAATGAAAGTAGCTATGTGGTTAGCTAGTTGGCTATAAGCTTGTTTTAACCTTGTAATGGAGAGTAAAAGATGAATGTTGTTTGTTTACTTCCATAATTGCATCTCACTAACTAGGTAACAATGTAGCGTGAAATCAACACTCAACAGACACAATCCACCACCACACCGTTGTCTGCTGAGCTGCATAAATGTGCTCTGATGCTTACCTTTCAATCTGCTATGTTACTGACTGTACTGACAAACTATTTGATATAACATATCAAACAGATGTGATAAACATGAGTGACATTGTTGTCATGGACAGGGTTAACATTATATTAGATATTTTGAAAAGAGAAAATGATGGGGTCATTGTTTTTAACTTTCCAGTATGTAATTCAAAAACTAGTTAGCACCTTACTGTGAAGACACCGCTTAACTCCGCACTGTCAGCATAGCTCTGTAAACAATTTTTGAGTTGGAGTGTGCTCTGCTGGCCAAATTACGTTATGTCACCAACTCTAAACCACCCCAAGCATTGTTTTCTGCATTATATGTTGTGAGCAAATTTTTTTCATACCAGTGCATATCAGGAAACATATACACCTATACCACCACATTTTTAAAAATGATAATATTAGCCGATAATCGGTTGGGCACATATATGTGCCCAACCGATTATCGGCTAATATTATCAGTTATTTATTATATATATATATATATATATATATATATATATATATATATATATATATATATATATATATATATGCTAGTGCTGTCGATTTAACACGCTAATTCAGTGCGATTAATTTGACTAAAAATATTGCGATAAAAAAATTAACGCAATTAATCGCAATGCGATTAATGCCCCCCCGGAGCATAATATGGAAGATTCCTGAGAAATGCAACCTTGTAGTACCAACTGTTTACTACAGAAGGCAGTAAGTGAAACTTCAGCTGTGTGGGCATCAAATGTTTTTACAGTGAAGAAAACAACCATCCAGCAGACAACACAAACTTTCAATACTTTCTTGCGTTCAAAACACTTGATGGAGCACAAATCCGAACTAAGGGATCTCAAGATGTGTTCTAAGTATTAAACTATATTTAACTTGACACAGTGACCTAAAAATGTTATGTTTATGACGCAACGCACCCGAGACGCTACACAAGCATGTCTGACACAGGTGTTCATTGACGGGTCCTTAAACAAGCCCTCAAAATAAATCTCGAACTGATTGACAAATTCACTTGTGAAATGGATTGCTGTGAACTGTATGCCAATGATTGACTTATGTTCAATAATATGGTAGTAAACAATACATTGTATTCTAAAGCCGCTTTTTGTATTGTCTTGTCAATAATGAACTGTTCTGCCACAAGAATGTAATGCATTTTAATTATCTGAATAATTTTTTGTTTTATTTATATATATATATATATATATATATATATATATATATATATATATATATATATATATATATATATATATAAATCGTGATTAATCGTGATTAATTAATCGGGACATCATGTCATTAATTAGTTAAAAATTGTAATTGATTCACAGCCCTAATTTTTTATATATATATATATATATATATATACTGTATTAGAGCTGTCAGAATTAATGCGTTAACGCATGCGATTAATTACAAAAGTTTAACACATACATTTTTCTTAATCGCAATTAAAGTGTTTATCTTTAGCATAAATGCTGGTGTGGAGGGCGGAACCTTTGTAATGTGTCTGCCCGCAGTCATTACACTGATGCACACGCCACAGAGCCAGAGCCCTTCTACCAAGGACAGCCTACAAGCTGTAATAATAAAATAATCTTTGACAGCACTTCCTTGTCAGTGATGATGGAGAAAGGAGAGCTTAGCGCTATTTGATGAACAAACCAAGCCCATATGGGACTTGTGACAGATATCATGTATTTTTCAGACTACGTAAAGGGCATGGTGAGTTCAAAGCGATGCTTGACACTGGTGTTGCTGCCCTGACGTGAATCATGAATGCAGCTTCATGATTGCTGTTGGAAAATGGATAGCTACAGTCTACCAGCAGATTAATAGAGAGAGTTTAAGGGATTTAATTCCTATTGCAATGAATATGCAACCTATATGGGGGCTAGTTCTTTCAAACTCCCACTTTGGAAAACGTTGAATGTTACTTGAATTAGTGCTATTTTTATTAAATTTCTATGAACTATAGGCTTTGTTTGGAAAATGTTAATAAAGCATTATATTGCTTCAAATTGTTTTGTTTTCTTCCTAATATGGAAATAAATACATTGACAAGCAAAGAAGTATTAATAGAAGTGGCTAATTTCAGCACTTCCAAAATCTGTGATTTAATCTTAATTAACTACAAAAAAATTTAAACAATTTAATCGACTGACAGCCCTAATGATAGTATATATAGTGTCATTAGTATAAAAGTTAAATTGACTCTTTCTTTGAGCACAAGTTTGGACCAGGCTGTGTATGAAAGCAATATTATAGGAAGGTACCTAAAGCTTTAAATGTTTTACAGACATATGTACAGCCGTGCATGTCTTAGGGATAGAGTAGGTGTAATATTGTCATTTCTGTGCATTGAAAGTTTTTTCTGTATGCTTTGACATCTAGACCACTGACATAAACCCACTGGCACAATTTAATTGTAAAAGCTCTACAATTAGACTGTTTTGTAAAATCTCCAACTCCTAAGTTAAGTGCTCTTCATGTCTGTCATGAGGCAGTGTACTGCACCCTACACAAAACTAAGCATTCCATACTTTGGACATCGTTTACGTTTTCTTACATATATTAGCCATTAGCTTTAATGCTTCTTTTTTCTTAGTCATCGTAAACCACGACTTGAAAACCAGCTCAGAGCCATTACTGACAACAGAGACTGGATAAAGTACTGAATCTTGCATATCAGATCTTGTCCCATGACCATTTACCCCATATTTGGTGCATCGACTCTGAAGTCTCTTGTCAGCTATAAAGACAGTGACACAACTGTCAGCATAACTTAACTTTATGACTTCCATTCGGCTGAAAAACATCATGTCTGAATTTGCCATGATGGATAGATGAGAAAGAACATTTGTAGGACCATTAAAATACGCATTTCTCCCAGGAAACACTAGCTGATGAAGGTCAATGGGATGCTTAACAGGACTAAGAATGATGTCAGCATCACAGAAAAGCTTGTTAAAATACAACTTATTTATTGGCCTTTTGGCTCATAAAACCGTTAGAGGTCCATTCTTGGTGCACCACGAGAACCTCTTTCCCATACCTTTCACTCAATCTCTCTCCTTTTTATCTCTCCCTCTGCCTGTTCTCAATCTATGATTTTTGAGGTCAATCCCCCTTACTGATGGGAGTGGGGGGCTTGTGTCTGAATGCACACTTTAGTTGTGACAGATCAAATAAAAACCACCCTACTTGACTGATCCCTGGCAAGGCTATGAATATGCAAGCAAGCTAGTAAAATCAAAAGCTATAAGGGCATGTAAATTCAGTGCAGGGTTGTATTTGAGGTCAGTACTATTACAAACTACTTTTATGTTGCTTGCAAACACATGTCAAAGAAATCTCTCTTAGCATTGAAATGTCCTACCAGACTTACACATCCTCACAGTCAAACACATTTTCTTTGCATCAAGCTTCATGGTACATTCAGCATTTCAAAAACATCATAAAATATGGGAGTGGATGTCCTTGAGTCCACAGTTTGTGCTCTCACCCACCCAAGTTTCAATAATTCAAATTCCACTTCAATTTTGAATCTCGCCAGGTATGGGGCAGATGTTTTAACTGAGCACTTTTTTTTAGAACATAAACTGATTGAATATCTCCCGTTGTATCAAATAGGCAGTTGTTGTTTTTTTGTGTTTTTTTTGCTTGTTGAGCCCATCAGCAATTCATGCACATCTCGTCCCTTAGTCTTCTTGAAACTAAATATAGTCTGCATGTTCATTTTAAACCCACAGTCTTTGTTAAATATGTTCTTATGCCTTTTTAACCATCTGATTCTGCCACAGATAGTCACTTCCCTGTCATGAATTATATTAAACTTCCCCATTAATAGATTGGCCCAGAGGTAGAGCCACATTTGATTTGCTTACTACTTTGATATCTGAGTTATTATATACCCATTGTTAATAAGGACACTCAGAAGAATATGTGTAATATGTTTAATTGACTTTTATCATTGCATATGCCACAAGTCACTGTGGAACTTTCATAAGCATAAAATGTATCACAGTTATGCTTATATTCTAATTCAAATTCTAATATCAAACCACTGTTTTCAGCTATCTAAACAATAATAATAACACAAATCCTGTATTAGTGACAGAGCTTCCTGTTGACAACTATGAAAGAGTGTTGCTGTACTGTGGTGGATGAAACAGCATATTTTTAACAAAAAGCAATTTGGTATACCTGCATGCACTCTGACTAGTCTCTTTTACCAGTTGATACAGTAATAACAGCTAGCATTCTTCAAGGTAAATCCGACAATGTAATAATAATAATAATAATAATAATAATAACAAATCCACCTTCTCCAGTCTTTTCCTTGAAGAATGCTATATCTCTCTCTTTCCATGTATGCATGGGAATGTGCTATATGTCTAGAGAGAGATGACTTCATTATCATATTACACAGTACATACTGCAGCTTAGCTACCTAGATGATATTGTAACTACAATCTCCCTATATCTGTCTGTCTCTCTATATTACAGGAGACGACACTGAAACCACCACTCTATGGCACACTCTGTGGCACAGGTACAGCTCGCTCCCACAGGATAAAAATCAATCTCTAGCTGCCATTTCCTAAAGAGAGGGAGGGAGGGAGAGGAAGGCTGAACTGACTGAAGAGGTGAAAACGCAAACTGTACAGATTCTCCAGCCTCAAACGAGACCTAGAGAGTATCGGCAGACTAAATTAACCGAGACAACTCATCTCGTTGCCTGTTCGAAGCTCGTCCAAAACTCTGCTTGTGATTCGTAGGAGGTTTGAAATGCTGTGTTAAACCCTTTTTGTCCTCATTCACCAGTTTCACTGAAAAGGGCACGAGAGACACCTCTAGCATTTTTTCCACTCTGCTTATCCAAACGGAACATGAATATGGCAAAGACCTCTGTATAGGATGTTTATATAGATATGTATTTATGTATATGCTGCACAGCCCTTGTTGTCTTTCTATTTATTGATTTTGATTTCTTGATTGACACATTAGACAAAGTTTGATGAAACTTTGATGTTCCTGGTGGTTGTTTCCTTTTTATCTTTTGTTCACCTGCTATTAATGTTTAATTTGTTCCTTCAGTGCTTACACAGACACAGCACCTGATAGACTGCCGTTCACATTGCATATGGCCTTACTTTGACCGTTCTGGCCGTGATACAATGAACACCTCATCGTTGATTGCCTCAGCTCTCTTTGGCTTGCCCAATGCTTGTCAACATGTGGCTAACATTGAAATGCATGGCCCTCCATAGGAGGTACCAACACCCCACGGTAGACTTTAGCTGTGTCGCTGATTGCCTCAGAATTTGGGATGCGGAAGATTCTATTAGAGCCCTAATGCTTTGCTAAGCTGTAATCATAGGGGACAGAGCTCCTGGTTCTTAATCAAAGAATCGCCTCTTATGCAGTAGAAAAGGACACTGGGTCTGACCTTTTATATGTTGTCTGTTGTAGTCAGCTTTAAAAAAGCAGAGCCAATATAATCTGTGAGATGTATTTAACTGATTTTGAATAGAAAGCCGCCGGCAATCTGTCGTATGAGATGGTAGGTTTTAGTTACATCACCTGGGTGTTCGTATAGCCTGAAACTGACATGATATGTATTCATACAACCAAGGAAAAAAAACTGATCATGAATAAGTGGACTGTTCAGATTTCTTCAGCAACACCAATACATTTACAGTGATACAACATAACACGTGCACTTTAAGGTCTTGATAAGTATCCCACGGTTAAAGCTGTCTTTTGTAAAACTTAACAGTCAGGCGTTTATGTCCTGAATGAATATTACATTTGAATACAGCACTAATAAATTGCTTCATTTGATAGCACTTTTGTTCAAGCAGTAATTTACTCCTTTTAGCCAATGGAGTAACTTGTAGAAGTGTCTTTGTGCACAAATATTTGACCTCTTATTCCTGGGGAGGTATCATATGTCTTAATGGTGTCAAATATGTTGCTCTGGAGTTTGGAACATGCCTGAATTTGTGTGCTAGACAAAAAAAGAGAAAAAAAAGAGAACTGGAGAGACCTTTTAACATAGCAAAGATGGACACATCACTTTCATAAAATTTTAAGCACCTTACATTATCTTTGTATTCTACTTTTGATTTGACAACATGTGAAGTAAACTGTATATAACTGTTTTATGTATGTTTGAGCTTTGGACGTTTATTAAAGTCTTTTGCATTGGACTGCACATTTCCATGCGTCAATTATTAATCTAACAACTTCACATCTATATTTTTCTAATGATCTCAATTCATTATCACTGAATTAAATTTCCTGTTTAAAGGGATTATTCTTACAAAAATGTAAATTCTGTCACAATTTACTCATCTTCATGTTGTTCCAAACCCTTATGACTTTCTATCTTCTGTGGAATGACAAAAGGAGATCTTAGACAGAATACGAGTCACCAATGATAATAGCTGGTCACCATTCACATTAACATAAAGATGTTATGAAGGTGATGAAAGTTACAATGAAAGTGAAGGATGACTACATGTGTGTGTGGGGGGGGGGGGGGGGGGGGGGGGCTTTAACTATCCATTAAAAATCAATTTTACTGTTAAGCATAAAGCTGAAATTTAAAACCAATCTAAATATATTGTTTCTTTACACTCACGAATAAATTGTCGTCTACGGAGGTAAATGAATTATGCAACTTCATACATTTAGTCCAGTTATACAACTACATTTGAATGTATACATCTTTTGAAATATATCTTTTTGTAAGACTGAGCAATTACAAATTTTAAGGCTCTTTGATCACACACCCACTTGTATAGGTTTTCAATGTGCATTTGTGAATAGGCCCAAGAGCCAGCCATTGTTCCAGTGTAGGTGGTTTCAAAGCAGCTGTTCTAGAGGTTCAAATGAATGAGAGGAGAAATGAGAGGCAACTGAAAAAAATTTAATTGTTTATCAAAGTTACTTTATATTGCAAGCCTGGAGAGCTAGTAATTTCCCATGAGGGAAATATGTCCTTGGTGATTAGTGGAAAATGGTGCACATGTACTGTGTTGAGCTTGTATCTTTTTTGTGTGCAAATGTCAGCCTGCTATTAATATCTCAATGCAAAGTCTCAATGTGCTTAACTCAATGTACATTCATGACTGTGTTGGCATGCAAACTTTAGAGTAATAACTGTTTCTGAAAGATAAGACCATCACCATCTTACATTTTGTCAGAACATTTGCTCTTTCATACATGACTTTTGCTCACTCAAGATTTTAGAAGCATTTAAGGTAAGTACAAAACCCATATTTAATTGACATATTATGACATATCTTACAATGCTTTTTCAAGGAATACATTTTTATCAGTACATGTGTTTCTTGTGAAATTAACTAATGACCTTGACGTTTTAATGCCATGCTCTTCCAAATGAGCCATGAGAACAAATATGTATGGGATGATATAGAGTCAGCAGGCTACTCAGCTACAACATGGCTACTTATCAAATAGATAAATAAATGAACATACTGTAAAATATTTTTGTTTAAATATTATTATGTGAGAAGAAAGATACTGTATGTGAAATTAGAACTATGTAGGAAATCAGTTGCCTGGGCCAATGGCCAACTGTACAGTGTAGCACACATTATATGTAAAATATTTGACAGCAGAATGCGATACTGACCAATCAGAATCAAGCATTCCGTATAATGTCTATTAGGTCTTTGGATTTAAATAATGGGCCAACATTTTCCAACAGATTGGTCTCCATCTGGAGTTCTGGCAAATTGTGTTTCTTAAAGATATGTAATTTAGCCATTGTTATTTTTCAAATTTACTATGACAGCTGAGGGGAGTTTTGTGTGTTGGCACTGCTTCAGTTGTACAGTAGCACTGATCTTAAATGTGCAGTATTATTTGTTTGAAAGCATTTAGTGCAAAAATAATTCCCATTGAATCACGTACAAATGCTAACTGCATGGTGTGGATTATATGGCTCCATGTGGTGCACACAAAGCAAACATATCCCTGCACGTTTTCTCATAATCTAATAAAGCAATTGTCAATAAGGGGGCTGATTAAGGAGTCTGTAAAGTAACGGCCTCAATAATGGAGGTGCCTCAGGGATTGACCCGTTAGCTCAGAACAACCTTGAAAATGTTAATGCAGAAACACACAGTTGTATTCAGTTACCACTTGCACCCTTTAATTGCACTTTACCTTCATAACAATCCTCACATAATAATATTACAAAAAATGCAACACTTTACAAAGCGTTTTATACCTTAAAATTAGTTAATGCAATAGTAACCGGGAACTAACAATGGACAATACCTTTACCGAATGTATTAAACTTGGTTAATTCCTAAAATATATATAGGTGTGTGTGTGTGTGTGTGTGTGTGTGTGTGTGTGTGTGTGTGTGTGTGTGTGTGATTTATTTTGGTTCATTAAAAGATGTAAACATTAACAGTTAACAGATTAAAAATTAACATGAACATTGAGCAATAGTATATTTATAAATTAACATTAAACGGAGTGTTCGCCCAAAAATTTAAACTCTTTCATTATTTACTCACTCTCATGTTGTTCCAAAGTAGTATGACTATCCTTCTTCCATGAAACACAACATTTTTAGAGATAATAGGAAGAATGTAATGAAAGTGAATGTTGACTGAGACTGAAAATATTGTCTAACTAAAATATTTTTTTTCTACGGAAGAAAGTCATATGGTTATAGAACAAAAAAAAGTATAAAAATAATAGTAAATATTTATAGAGTAAATCTTTAAAAATCTTGCAAATTATTAGTTTATGATACTGAATGTATTAAATAATGTAAACATATTGAACCTTAGTGAAAAGTGTTACCAAAACCTATTTGCCCTTGCTTCACCTAAAAAAAAAAACATCTTGCTACTCTGTTTTGGAGGGGAAAGAATACATACATAAATACATAAATTATTGCTAAAAATAAATACAAAGTTTCATTTAATTTTGTTCAGTTTAAGGAAACGCAATGATTATAAACTAGCTGCACTGCAAGGCATAGCACAATGAAAGTGAAACCAGTGAGGAATTGTATTACTTCACTCTGAATGCCTATGAAAGTACATCTCGAGCAGGTGCTGACTATGAGAGTATACTGCGCCAAAAGCAAGCTCATGAATTAATAAATCGGCTGGACTTTAGAATGACAAAATGTTTCTTGAGGAGGACAGACTAGGATCAGATTGCTGAGAAAGTGCAACAAAACATATGTCTTGAGATCATATTTATAATTCATATCGATCATATCCTGTGTCCTTAGTATTACATCACACAGAGGGGCAGAATGGGGCCGGGGATTTGAGGGTACAGAAAAGTCGGACCATCGTTATAAATGATCACGTACATGGGGGAATTACCAGTTACTGCAGACTGAGAATACTGTGTCCAAACCCCAAAGGGTTTGCTTATTATCTCTATGTAGTGCTATTTATGCATTTTTTGTGCAGCAGTGGAGGAAATAGGACAATGCTCTTTCACTGTTATTTGCACTCAAGGCTGTGCTTCACACTCCTTCTGCCAAATCTCTGCCAAACTGAATAATTCAATCATCATTATGCAGGTGCAAAATTTTTATTTTGTTTGTTCTCAAAATCAAACCAGTGCACAGTGTTAAAGTAAATAAATGAATAAAACACTGGTTTGTCTCCATGGCTTGTTAAAAACGTGTCCATTGGTTAAAAGTACAGACATATAAATATTCACAAGTCTCAAAGTGATGACTGTTTTAGGCAGCATGGATTGACATACAATTGCTCACAATGTTGATTAAAATTTTTTTAGACTTGTCCCTCATTTATTAAATACTACTACTACTACTACTACTACTACTATTAATAATAATTGTAATAATACTAATAAAACACTTTTTGCAATTACAGTAAGGTTTAAAAGTTTCCAAAATAGAGCCTCAAGATGTAAACATTGTTTACATGATGTTTACATTATTTTAGTGCAGTAAAATCACCAGCTAACCTTATCTGTTTAAAGTTACAGTATATCAAATATTGCAACTTTGTTGTCATGACGAAGAGGCACCAACAAACCCAGTTACATAATAAATGCAGTAACGTTAGTAAGCCCCAGATTTTATCACACTAAAATCATGTTATCAAATATAATGTTTTCAATTTATGGCTATATTTTTGATACAGTGTGTATTTTAATGTTTAATGGACTGGCTCCATTCACTTACATGTAAGAGCCTTACTGTAACTTCCTTACTCTAAACTTTTCTTAACACAAAGGGAATTTTTTTTTCAGTGATGTCATACAATGGCAGTTTATGGTGACCACCTCTTCAAGCTCCAGAATGATACAAAAGTATAATTCAGAAAGTCTAATAAATAATTCCATGAGACTCATGATTGTTATGAAAGCACACAATAAGGTTTTGTGTGAAACAAACCGAAATTGAATGAATTATTTAGTAAAAATATTTACCGCTTGTTATTCTCCCGTGCGCGTTTATGAGTCTGCAGCTCTTTTGTTTTAAGAAAAAGAAAGAAAGTCATATAGGGTTATAACAACACAGGAGTGAGAAATGACTGAATTTAATTTCCGGTTGAACTAATCATTTAACTTATAGAAATTGAAACATTTCTTTTATGCTATTGATTAAGGATATGAATTATTACTTTCTATGTAGACATTTCTTTCCATATAGAATTAAGAGTAACATGTCTTATTTGATTAGAACACCTTAGCAAGTTGATGATTACTTGAAATTGTATCTCTCAGATACAACAACATCCTAACATTGATGCAGAAGAGATTGTTCTAAATACAATGTGACTAAAATTCAAAAATCTCTACAGCCATATAGCTGTTTGATGGCTTCGGGAGATTAGGAATAGCTTTGAAACATGATTGTCACTCATGTTTGTTTAGAATTACCAGGTTGTATAGGCTTATTATGCACAGGGAAATAATAAAATAAAACAAAACATACAAAAAGCTTCAAAATAAATGCAATGCTGTCTGATTAAATGCTCTCAAAATTCAATTTAAGAACGTTGTTATACACTAATCTTCACGAGGACACTGTCTAAGAAATACATTCTTCTAAAACAAGGGATTAAAATTCAATTTCAAGAGCTTGTTTTTCATTTTGTCTGCATAGTCATCCTAGCAAGGTAACTTTTGTATGTCACGTCAGTGCACTACCTTGCACAATATTCACAATGCATCATTTATTTGTAAATGGCATGACATTATTGGGCTCTTTAATAGATGTTAACATCCTATTATTAAGGTTACCACTCACAACACCTTTTCAGCATTGTATAATGCAAATCATAGCAGTGACTCACTTCCATCGTCTGGTCCATTGATTTAATGTTAGTGCTGCTTTACAGCAGTAGTTTTGCATGCTTAGAATTACATTGCAAATCTCAGCTCATATATTGTATTTTGAAGCTTTTAAATGATGAGAACAAAGCTGTTCAAGTTTTTTTTTTTTTTGGCCAACTATGTAAAAAAAAAAAAAATCCCTTTGCCAAGTCAAACAAAACAGTTCCTTCAGTTTGAGGGTTTACAGTGTCTAGGAAAGGGTGTTTCGTGGACGGATGACCAACTGAGTGTTGGAAGACATTTGCATGAGATCTTAGCTAAGTGGGTAAGCAGAAGATCGGCTAAAGTCAGGTTGGGAGGCGTTGACTTAAAGACAACGTTCAGAGCCACAGTAATCCAGCTAATCCAACACAGATTTCTTGATTTACGTTCACAAAAAAGATTGGAAGACGATAAGAGCCCGGCCCCATCTTAGAATAGCTGGTAATCTGTTTTGGACAGAGGACTCAGGGGTATTTACCCAGTCTTAACATTTGCTGAAACAGATGGTAGGGAGGGGTGGTTGGAACCACCAAACTTCCTCATCCTAGTATAGAAAAAAAAAATGAAAGAAAGAAAAAAGAACAGTGGATGAAAATCAGTGTTGTTTATTTTGCTGCTTGACTCCTTATGTACTTTCAGCCAGATTATAGGCTTTTCTGAGGATAATCGGAGACAGCAGACAATTGCTTTTTTTCCATCCTGAAAGTATACCCCATGATGGCGTAAAGAAGGCGGTTTAGGGTGGATGCCGACTCTTAATTCCTGATTAGTCCTGTTCCAAACCTTGCTAAAATTAACAGGGCATGGTGCTAATCACTAAGCTTCAGACATTCTCGGCTGTTGTCTGCCATGGAGTTGTAGCTACATAGCTGTCATTGAGTAGATGTCTCTAGAGTCAGACCCAATTAGGGCAGGCTTTTGAACCCTGTTCCGAACATTGTTTGACTACACAATGAACAAGCGCTTTGGTCCGAGCTGTTATTACTTTGTTGACTTAATAATAGCCCAACAACAGAGCTGTCCCTCAATGAAACTTATGTATGTCACTCTAAAAAGACAGTCATTGGTTTTAAGCCTAGTCTGAATAGCTTCTTATGAAGAGAATAGAGCGTTTGTATTAACACACAACTTTTATATCAAAAGAAATAAAAGGAATACTGAAATATTTGATGAATTTTCCCACTCAAGTTCTATTGTATTTTGTTTTATTTAATCTCCTTATTCTCATATTTGCTTTTTAATTAATGCTAAAGAGTACCTATTTTGGAATTCTGTGTACATCAATACATAAAGCCTTTAGTTAATTTATACCTGCTTTTAACCCTTCTATTGTCTTAAGGTAATTTTTGACCCGTGACAGGTAAAGAATACGTTATAAATACTGCATAGTTTTTGGTAATGGAACCAAATGTTGGGACTTTTCCAAGAACATCAAAACAAACAAAATAAAAAAGAACATTTTGTTTTGTAGATAGTAGAGCGCTGCAGTCTGGTTCTGAAAGTAAAAATCCCATTCATTTTTCTCATAGACTAATTGATTTTCAAAAATAACTTTTAAATACCTTTAAATACAGACCAACCATGAGCTACAAGTTTTTTCATCAGTGGTATAGGCTTCCGTTGAAGCCATCCATCTGCGTTAACTCAACTTAATTATTTAAAAATTTTATTTGATAGTGGATTTCATGGTAAACAACTACATTACATTACATGACTTCCGGTTGAGTGAACGCTGGCGTGTGCTTCTGCAGTCTGCTGCTGCTCTGCGGTTTCTTTTTGATGTTTCTAGTTGCTTTTATTTAATGGCCTTTTGAAGGAGAGACCTCAGGAAATCAAGTTTTATTACTGTTTTTTATGGAAAATGGACAGTTGACTTTCTAGTATTCGAACTCCACGTCATCCATTTGGTCTTCACGACATCGCCCTCCGACTGGTGCAAGGGATTTGAAAAGGGGTCATTTTCGATAATCTCAGTAGGGTAAGAATATATTTTACTCCAGCAAACATTTTAGATGTCGACACCATTAAGATGGCCCTCATAAATGCATGATCTATACGAACAAGTCTTCTATTTTGAATGACTTTTTATATCATGAACATTGGACTGTTTATTCATCACAGAGACCTGGCTGAATCCTAAAAACAAATGGCCCTGGGGGGGTCTAACAAAGCCAGGCTTTGACTTTTTAAATTCCCCACAGACTTCAGGGTGAGGAGATGGTGTTGCCACTGTTTTTAGAAACTCTTCTAAATGCAGAATGCTACCTACGGACAAGGAGAGTTAAAGGTGTTTCACAGCCTTGGCTAAATGGCGTCACCCGTGCTCTCAGACAAGTAGAGTGTAGAAAAGAGGAGCGCAAGTGGACATGAGACAAGCTTCAGGTCTCTTTTGACATTTTAAAGGTGTCTTTAACAAACTAATATGTATATAAGAGCAGGGAAAGAAGCAAAAGCTAATTTTTTTCTCTAAAGTGATATCTGATAATGCAAATTGACCAAAAGTATTGTTTAATACTATCCATTCTGTCTTAAACCCTATGAAAGATGCTTTTTTGGATGCTACTCAAGAGACTTGTGATGAATTTTTTAACTTTTTTACTCATAAAATCGAACATATTAACGGTGCTATTGTACCTTCAAAGGTGGATCAACCACTAATACCTTCCCTGTCCAGCTCTCTGACTCACTTTGAGACAGTTAGCAGACATAGTTTCCAAAATGAAGTGTTCCAGTTGCAAGCTGTATATTCTATCTCCGCGACTTTTCAAAGACGTTTTTACAACTATTGGTTCCAGTGTGATAGTTAACAGCTCCTTTGCTAATGGAGATGTTCCTAGCAGTTTTAAACATGCAATTCTACATCCTTTAAAAAAAAAAAAGTATTCTTTGTATCTGGCAATACACAATAATTATAGGCCAATCTCTAAACTGCCTTTTATAAGATCTTGGGGAGAGTTGTCTATTCGCAGCTTTACTCCTATCTAAATACATTTGATATTTTAGACACATTTCAGTCTGGCTTCAGACACTTACACAACATTGAATCCGCATTGCTCAAGGTGATATTTTGTGAAAAAAGGTGAAAAATTGTATTTTTCTCTCCATGGATTCAGGCTTACATGTTGTCTTAGTCTTATTAGATTTTAGTGCCACGTTCAACACTATTGACCATAGCATTCTTCTCAATCATCTCGAGTAAGGGGTTGGCATCCAGGGTATGGCCATCCATTGATTTGCCTCCTACCTAAAAGATAGGACGTTTTCTGTAAATGTTGGAAATTTCTCTTCTACATCAGCTCATTTACAATGTGGAATCCCTCAAGGGTCGATTTTAGGACCCTTCTTATTTTCTTTGTATATCCTTCCTCTAAGCTCTATTTTCCAGAAGTACAGCATATCCTATTACTGTTATGCCGACGATTCCCAATTTGACTTACCAGTGAGCTTAGACAAGAAGTGTTCATTTGATAACATTAAAAATTCTTCGAAGATATTAAACAATAAAAAAACCACTTGACTTGACTTGACATTGGCTGGCAAAACATTTTTTTTTTTCAATTAAACAAGAGTAAAACTGACAAATACATTAGTGATCTTCTCATCCCTTACTCCCCCACCAGAGCACTTTTTTGAATGTTCCTTGTTGTCACTATACATCTAAAGGTGATCGTGCTGTGATAGGTCCTAAACTCTAAATTAAAAAATTTTAACATGTTAAATTAAGTAAATAATTGATGCAGTTTTTAAATTGTATTCTTTTCACTTATTATTATTATTTCTTTTTTTGCATGTATATAATTCTGTTATGGTAAATTTCGGATTGATTTGTAAAGCACTTTGGGTCAACTTCTGTTGTTTTTAAATGTGCTATATAAATAGGTTGACAACTTGATTACCCATGGTACAGCAGAGAAGAATCTACCAATCAGAGAAAAGCATCTAAGGAAACCCACGTAACGTGGATCGGAGCAACCACACACTCCTATGACGCACTGTGAATGACGTAATCGAGTCCATCTCCTTTCACCCTTAAACTACTTTTATAGTTGTACATATCATACTATTTTGCAATAAACATAAAATAAATTGTTCCTATACTTATAATCAACAACCTAAAATCAATAGTTTTATATATATTTCCATAATTTTTTTATTCAATTACATCATTCTAAATGCTTCTTTTGATTGTAGTCTGTGCCCTCAGTAAAGACAGTAAATTCACAGCATTTGTACCTTTGTCTTTATGTCTGATTTTCAAATAATTTTTGCCACAATACAAAGATTGTGATGCTGTGATTTACCTCAGAGCTGGTTGGTGTGGATCATGGCTTAGTACCAGTACCGCCGCTCCCTATAAGCAGACTACACAGTCTGCGTAGGGCGCCAACTCCCTAGGGGGGGGGCACCATCTTACCCTAGGAGGGCACCAGAAAGTCCACCGGCTGCCCTTATTCGCACATTATACGTTATTCAAGGACCCGAAAGCAGTTGCAGAACACAGATGATCTCTTTGCGCTCATGTCACGCTAATTTTTTTTCTAAAGAAAAGAAGGGGTGAGTCGAAATTGATTTTTGTGGTAATCAACATGCTATAAATGCTGTCGAATGAGCTTAACTTGTATTGAACCCAGAATATTCATTTAACAACCTCATCCTCTGCATGCAACCTCCTTCATCAGGGTATGAACACCCAGTGCAACCAGGACATATTTATCTAATTAGCCCACAGCATTAACTAATTAAAGCTTGTTGCGAGAAGATTAGTTGATGTTTTTCACATAATGTAGCCAAGAGACCATACAATGCACTTTTAAAGGTGAATTGGTGCAAGACTTGGGGAAAAAAGCAATAACAGAAAAGATCAACATTGTATACCGTGGTCAAATGATGCAATATGGAATCTAATTTAATTCGCTTTCATTTTTAATTGGAAAAAAATATATATGTGATCAGGGACCAGATTGAATGGCCAGTGCTCTCATTTAATATACATCTTCTCCACGGTCTGTGCAGCAGGCAGCCATACTCTTTCAAAACAAGGTATTTGAGAGTGGACAGACTGTTAAGTTTTTGGGAGGCAAATGAATGTATTTTAAGTAAAATTATGCTGGCTTGTATTGACAGTAGTCCAGAATTAGTTTGCTGGAATAGATCATCAGCAGATATCAATATCAGGAGGGAAAGCTCACCATTTTTAAGTTTGCTTTGTCATATTACGTGCCATTACGTATTTATGACAGCCAAATTTGTATTACTTTGGACTTGTTCGCTGTGACTACAAAATACTGATCTGTAATGTCAACAAAATGTCAGCTTGGCATTACATTGCAAAATAGACCAAAGAAGATTTCATTACAGGATAGTGTCTGTGCCATTATGTGTTCATTATATTAAATTTGGCTGCAGGCAGTCAAATGTAAGAGAGGCAGGCATGCTGTTCGGGGGGAATGAGAGTATGAGCACGAAGCATACTGTTCGTACAGATTGTCTGCCCCGGAGAGCTGCCCTGTAGACCCGGCATGCCTTCAGATGCTTTCCTCTTGCCTAGTAAGCACTTTGAAAGCTATTGTTTAATACCTTCCCATACTCTTTGCTTCCCTCCATCTAAACACTAGTGGCTTTTGTCACACTTGATGGTTGTTTGAAACATTGTATATATTTTCAAAATAAATAGAACAAAGAGGCACTAAAAGATAAATGACTTGCCGTGGTGCAATTTTACATTCCTTTATATAACACATTTATGAAAGTGTTTCAGTGCCTTAATGAAGCGCATGCTTTGTCAAACCAAGCACTTCTTAAAAGCGATGCACACCTAAAGCACACCTTTTTAAATGTTTAAGATTGTAATATTTGAACATAACAGCTCGGATCACATTTTGAAACTTTAACAAACAACAAACTCTGTGTTCGTAACACCAGACCAAAGCACCTCGTTTTTCAAAGCCCACTGATGGTTTGACAGCACATAAAGGATTAAAGATCTCATATAGTCAGTGTAGTTTCAATGTGTACTTATTATAGATAAAATAGATAAAAACAGTGGTATTCTCTTTTGTGAGCCATATTAGCGTACTTTCAAGCAACTCTTTTTAAAATCATGCCATGTTTTAGGAGGTTTGGAAGCAAATGCAGTTTTGGCTGTTCTGCAATCTGTCTGCATGGGATACTGCCTTTGGAGTGCCATGGGTGGTAGAAATGATAAATCTAAATAAGCAGAATCCAAGCACATAGACAGATTATTCCTTCTTCTGAAACTGTGAGACACTATCACTTAAAATGAACAGCTGAGATTATTCAATGAAGTTAAATTTGTTACAACTGTTTTGAATATTCTAACTGGATTAGACAGACTAGAAATCGTCTAGGTTACTGCAGTTCGTTGCGATGGGTGGATTTAGATCTGAGGTTAATGTTGTGCAGTCTGGCGTCCTTCAGGGGTCAATTTTGGGCCCTCTTCTTTTTAATATTTATGTTTATCCTCTTGGCCAGCTTTTGAGATCACTTGGTCTAAATTTTCATTTCTATGCAGATGATACCCAGATCTACATTCATTTTAGACCTAATGAAATTGTGCCTGTTAATTTTCTTTCTGAGTGTATTTCTAAGATGAAGGAATGGATGACAGATAATTTTCTTTGTCTTAACAGTGAAAAGACTGAGATTATGCTTGTTGGTTCACCCCACCAACTACGCAAAGTAGAGCCGGTCACTCTAGCTCTTGATGGCTCTACTGTGGAGTTTCAATCTAAATTGAGGAATTTAGGAGTAATTTTTGATGTCAATCTAACGTTTGAGCCACATGTTTTGAATACTGTTAAAATCTCATTTTTCCATCTTAGAAATATTGCCAGATTGCGTCCAATGCTGTCTGAGCTTTACTGTTGCTGAGAGATTGATAAACACTTTTGTGTTTTTGCGTATTGATTACTGTAATGCCTTTTTAGCTGGCGTGTCAAAAGTAACCTTAAACAGAATGCAGGTTTTACAAAATTCGGCTGCCAGAATCCTTACAAGAACTAACATACGAGACCATATTACTCCCGTTTTGGAGTCTTTGCACTGGCTTCCCATTAGGTTTAGGGTGGATTTCAAAATTTTGATGCTTACTTACAAGGCACTGCATGATTTGGCACGTCAATATTTGACCGAGCTTTTAACTCCATATACTCCAAAACGTGATCTTCGTTCTTCGGATACTGGTCTTTTAACTGTTCCCTCAACCCATTTGAGATTAATGGGAGATAGGGCTTTTTTTTCATTAGCTCCAAAACTTTGGAACTCACTACCGATTGAGATCAGGCAAGCCAAATCTTTTGGAATTTTTAAATCTCAGCTTAAAACTCATTTTTTTAGGTTAGCTTTTAATTGATTTATTGTCTTTTATGGTTATTTTATTTTACTGTGTATTATGTCTCTTTGTGTGTTGAATATTTGCAATTTTAATTGTTTTTGTACAGCGCTTTGAGATGTACATTTAAAGGCGCTATAGAAAATAAAGGTTATTATTATTATTATTATTACTGTTGTAACCTCCGTTCCCTGATGGAAGGAACGAGATGTTGTGTCGAAGAAGCGACACTAGGGGTCTCTCTTAGGAGCCTTATGCATCTCTGAACTTTTGAGAAAAGGCCAATGAGAAATTGGCAGACAGAATTTTCATGTCCCGCCCCCGGAGATATGGGTATAAAGGGAATGAAATGCATCTGTTCATTCAGGATTTGTCTGAGGAGCCTACAATGAGGTTTGGCCGCAACAGTGGCTCGGTTCAGTGACGTGGCCGGGAGGACACAACGTCTCGTTCCCTCCATCAGGGAACGGAGGTTACAACAGTAACCTAGACGTTCCCCGTCTGTCGCTCACTTCGACGTTGTGTCGAAGAAGCGACACTAGGGGTCCAATTTTAATCACGTCAGAGGGCTAGGGAGGAGTCATCCAGGTAGCCGATTTAGTGGGATCTCCTGGGATAAGAGCGCACTGTATTGCCTCAGCGGAGGGAAAGGGTGCTAGGTGCAAGTGATACACCCGGTCAATTGTTATCACGTTACCGAGTTCTACCGGCTCGGACCTGAGAAAACACGGGATGAAACCGACTCAATCCTGAGATTGTAAAATCTCGTAAAGGTATTGGGAGTTGCCCAACCCGCTGCTCTGCATATGTCTGCTAGGGAGGTGCCTTCGGACAGTGCTCACAAGGATGCCACACATCTCGGCGAGTATGCTCGAACCCGCAAGGGGGCGGCCTGGTTGTGATAGGCCAATCGTATGGCGTGAACCACCCAGTGGGAAAGCCTCTGTTTGGAGACAGCGTTCCCTTTCTGCTGTCCACCAAAGCAGACAAAGATCTGCTCAGAACACCTAAAGCTCTGCGGGTGCCTCTTAGGAACCTGATAACTAAGTCGTACTTACCCAAAGACTTGCCGTCTACTGCATCGTGGTGGGCCACAATAGCGGCTACATACACCTTCAAGGTGGAGGGGGACAGCCTACCCTCCAACCTCTCCTGCAGGAATGAGAGCACTGACCAGACTGTGCACCTCTGTGGGCCTTCAGCCCGGGAAGAACACCAATTCGTGAACAAGTGCCACTTCAGGGCGTAAAGTTGCCTGGTAGAGGGAGCTCTGGCTTGGTTGATCGTGTCTACGACAGCAGGTGGTAGGCCAGCTAGATCTTCCGCATCCCGTCCAGGGGCCAGACGTGGAGGTTCCAGAGATCTGGGCGCTGATACCAGAGAGTGCCCCATTCCTGAGAAAGAAGGTCCTTCCTCGCGAGGAGCACGAGATCCGAGAACCAAGTCCGAGAGGGCCAATAAGGGGCCACCAGAGTGACTTGTTCCTCATCCTCCCAAACCTTGCGTAGCACCTGTGCAAGAAGGCTCACTGGGAGTAAATGCATACTTGCGCAGCCCCATGGGGCAGCTGTGTGCCAGCGCGTCTGTCCTGAGGGGAGCCTCCCTTCGGGCGTACCAGAACAGGCTATGGGAGGTCTCTCGGGAGGCGAATAGGTCTACCTGTGCCTTGCCGAACCGTTCCCAAATCAGCTGGACCGACTGGGCTGAAGACTCCACTCTCCGCTGGGTGAACTCTGTCGCAATAGCGCATCCGTTACCACGTTGAGGTTGCCCAGGATGTGAGTGGCACGCAGCCACTTGAGTCTTGAGTCGCTGCTGGCTCCAAAGGAGGAGAAGACGGGCGAGTTGTGACATGTGATCGCTTTGGCAGGTGGTTCGTGGGGACATACCCGGGAAAACTGAGCATGCTGCCATCCCCAAATCGCCTCCATCGCCAGCCGGGTCGTCCTCAATCCCGTGGGAAGAAGGAGCGATGCAGGGGGACGGCTGGAGTGGCGTTCCTTCTTAGGAAGGAAAGCCGCGACAGCAATGTTGCCATGGTAAGGTTCTCGCACTGAGAACACAACCATCCACAAAGGCTGCCTCGGTGTGATCGCAGCCCAGACACACGAGGCAGCTCCTGTGACAGTCAGGAGAGGAGAGAACTCGACCGCATCCAGGAACTACACAGGGGCGGAAAGGCATCTCTATAAAGAGAAGAGATCTCTATAAAGGCATCTCTCTCAACGCTGCTGTGTATTGATCTTTTAGAGAAAATACTCTTTTAGGGAAAAATGTCTCTTTTAGCAGTGCTGTCGAAGCACCCAGGGGCAAAGCTGCACTGCCGTGCAGAGAATGAGAAAGCTGCTGATATGCACCATAGATCCAATATCATACGCTGATGCCAGAGATGAGAGGAAACCAATTGGGTCTTGTAGCCCGCTGCTCACACAACCGGTCGGCTCTGAAGAAAATTTCTGAATTAACAGATGCATTTCCCTCCCTTTATACCCGTATGTCCGAGTGCGGGACATGAAAATTCTGTCTGCCAATTTCTCATTGGCCTTTTCTCAAAAGTTCAGAGATGCATAAGGCTCTCAAGAGAGACCCCTAGTCTCGCTTCTTCGACACAACGTCGAAGTGAGCATCAGACAGGGAACAACATTGATTAATTAACTGAGCCTGTGAAGTCTACCTTAGAAAATGCAGATAGATAAACTCTTTGTCAAAACTAGTGAGCTGCCTTACTGCCTGCTGTCTGCACAGGCAGCTGCCTTCTAAGTTCCATTCAGACTAAAAAAAATTTTTTAGACAAATAAAAACAGAATTCATTGGTCTCTACTGTAGAGATGTTTTTAAAAGTTAAAGTTCTTTAAGACATGACACGGCACTTATGAAACACGGTGCTCCTGCAGAAACAGCGAGACACACATCGGTCAAAGAGGTTCATCTTTGCATGTTTACATGACATTTTTTTACAAAAAAAAAATTGTTGTGAATGGCCCTTTAGGCTGCATCCTATAGTTCACTGAAACTCATAAGTGGCTGATTTGAAACGCGACTTGCAGTTGATTTCAGTAGAGATTTATGTTAGCATGTTGCTAAGGTAATAACATGATACTCCAATAAACATTAAAATGCATAGCACACACAAATATGGTAACATTTTAAAGAGCCCATATTATGCTACATATTATGTTCATGATTTTATTTTGGGGGTCTTCTAGTATAGGTTTAACCCTCTGGGGTAGACGGACGCGCTGGCGCATTCTGCTGGATTTTTTCATCATTACAGCGTAAACAACATAAAATACTTCGTCATTTTGGGGCATACAGATAAGTGTAAGACATCATTAGAGACTATAAAGGGTCTACTTTTATTTGTGTACCCTCACAATAACAACAAAACCTTGTGCTTTTGTAAAATAAAGAAAATAAAAAGGGTGAGCTTTCAGCAGTATCTGTGTTCGCGAGCATATATCTGAAATACGTCACAAAAATTAACTGAAACTCTGTGAATACTTATCACACAAACATGAAACATACAGTACGTCTAAAGAAAGCTTAAAATGTCTACTTTTAAAACAAATATTCTCCTGCAATGTAATCTGTATGAAACAAAGCAATGTACAGTTTCTCCTGGCTCAGCTAATTATCCCTAATGTGATCACACCCATGGGCAGAGGGCGCTATTTATACAGTAATCTGCTGAGACGATCAATTCAAATGGTAAATGCCCCCGACTGTGCCTTGACTCGACTCTGTGCATTTTAAAGATCGCAAGATACACAAGTGAGAAAACTCCTGTATAGTGACGAAGAATTAACATTTTCCTCAGAAGAAGAGTGGGACTCTTCTTGAATTTTGAAGAGAGACTTGATCCAGATAAGGATACAATTTTGGACGAGTAAGTCATTTAGTTTTCATTAGTTGACATGTACATGGTAAACATGTACATATTTTACTAGTGGGACTGTTTACAGACTTGCCAGCCAGGATTCAGAGTATTGAAATTTAAAATATGTCCTAATTGGCATTTATATTGTATACATTTATATTGTATGCTGTATGATATAACTGTGATATGTAATATGATATAAAAATAATATGAATGTTTAGATTATATTTTATCTAGTGTTTATGCTGCCTCATTATCATCAATAAAACTCTAGGCTACAGGATCCAGTTCTCAAAAGTTTTGTGGACAAATGTTGAGTATGTGATATATGACCTTATTTCAATGACTTACAATTTTAGTTTTTTCAAAAACCATGCATAAACTTTATTTTCTCAAAAATACAAACATGTACACACATGTTGCTCACATATTTTTGTAGCCCAGTTTGTGCTGCATACAGTGTTGTCAGACTTTAGCCATTAATATGTTTTTAAGCAACTGAAAAAAGCACAAATGCCAAGGCATGTCAAAACTTTTCTAGGGCCCAAAACACCCTCAGTTAAATGCTTTAATGTTCAAAAACACATTATTTTTCATACTGTACATTTCTACTAAACCTATTTTAATTTTCTGCTCAAACACTCTGAATAAGCTCCTGTCTCTTTAAAGCCCTCCTTTCCAAAAGCCCAGTCTGCTCTGATTGGTCAGCTGGTCCAGTCTGTTGTTATTGATCAATAGCATGTTGGAAATATAACGACTCATACCACAATGAGTTTCAGGCTTCCTGAGCAGCTGTAAAAACTATTGTAACTATGGTTACAGTGGCGTTGGTTTTTGCCGTACCAGTTCAAGCCAGAGTCTGATAATGAAAGTTTGGAAGAACAAGCTGATTGACCCAAACCACCTTTGCAAGCACGACTTTTGTAGCTTTCTTACAAGTACACTGTTGATTATTGTGAACCTAACAAATCTTCAAGTAAAAGACACTTAGTGCATCTAAGTTAGCCATCTTATGATGGAAAGGGTGTAGCCAAACTTTTTCGCCCGATATATGAATGGAGAAAAGACACTCCCTGTTGGACATTACCAGGTGGTATTAGAGAGTTAATGAGCAAGTTATCCATGGACTACCGTGAATAGTGGCCGTAACATTACTCTTGAGATCGACCATTTTGCTACACAGTTTTAGGTAAAAGCCGGCCCACAGCTGAATAGTAAACCCTTACCAAAACAATAACATAGCACTGGATTGTAGACATAACAATACTGTTTGTAATAATAAATCCATCTCCACACTTGATCACTATTGATGATTGTAAGAACGACAAACGATCTGCATAATTCTACACAATTGTAGGTAAAAGTGGGCCCTCAGCTGATTTGCAAAACGATTTATTGTGTAACTATACTAATACAATAACATTAGCCAGCATGTAAGAAGTCACCTACAGCTGTCCACTGGGTGTACACCGTAGCTACAACACAAAACTCCGCATTTCAACTTGTGTTAACAGATAAATCCACAAAAAAAATCAAGCATACATACAGGTTGTGATTCTGAAGCACTAGATTGTCCAAGTTTGAAATGCACCATCTTTCAGGAGTAACCGTCTTGAAAATCCAGCATTCTTTTTGGTTGTACTGCTGGGGAAAAGTGCTAAAAATTAATTTTAAACCACTGATTCTTCAATTCATCTGCCTTTGGAAGTCTAAACAAAGAGGTTTTGCTTTCGCAGTGACAAAATCAGCGTCTTCTTGACATGTTGACAACACTAACCCAACTCATCCTGCCCTTGGCTATAACTACGTTTGTTTGAGGGCGAGCCAAAGTAGCCCTTAGGAAGACATTATGCAAATATATTGCATAGTGATGTAGATTCTTTATGGAAGAAATGGCTGGACTACAATCCAGCCGTTTCTTTTAGTTCTTGAGCAGTGTTGACTGTGGGAGAGAATAACTCCCTTTTGCATGGACTTTGTGCTTTGTAATTTTTCAGATATTTTACATGCACAAAGAGCTATGTTACACATTAAAGGACAGGTAAAATCCCAAAAGGCATAATAGGGTCTCTTTACATTGAGCAATTTTTTTGTCAATGCTTTTCAGTATTGTATATATTGTATATATGTATTCCACCTTTCTGTCTGTCACCTTCTCTGTCATCTTGGATTTTTAAAAAAAAATATGTATGGGATTTTTTTATTGCCTTCTCTGCAAATGATAAATGCAATACTTCTTCAGAATCTAAGAGATCTAAGGATTTCCTTTAATTACGCTGATCCCTTAATTATTACCCGTATTTAAGAACATCCTTTAATTCAAAAGCATTACTATGATACCTTGAAATGCTTCCCCCATTGTCAGCTCACTAGGTTTTAAACAGAGCAAAAGATTCTTCAGGTCAGTTAAACAATTATTAAATTATATTTCACAGTTAATCCTCTAAGTATTTTTTTTGACTGTTAGATCTTTATAAAGGGGAAATTTAGTCACCTTAGCTTTCACCCGAGCACATCGTCATTATGCTATAGTCACACTTTTGAAGTCTGACTAAAGGTCTGTCAAGCTTTAAGTATTTGGAGCACAAGTGTTCTAATTGTTTGCATGGCAATGACCTCAGGTGTAAAGTGAAACTTGTGACAAAATAAAGCCAATATGCTGAATGAAATCATAATCAATTAGGAATATATGTGGCAGCGTTCGTAATCCTTTGGCACATGTGTCCCACTCTGATGAGGGAGTAGGAGTCAATCTGTACTAATTAAAAAAGATAAGCTAGAGAGCCCGCGGACTGGCAGCTCTGTCTAACTTGATTTAGAGCCCAGTAGTTCTAAATCAAGACCACAAAGAGTTTACAGATGCTCAGCCAGAGTATTTACTGGTGCAATATTATTGTGGTGCTGAAATGTATACTCCTTTGAACTGAGCGTATACAGTCTTTTATCGTAACTTTTGAACTCATACAAATAATACCATATAAGGAACATAAAATGTACAGTGCATCATTGTTTCTTAACTGGTGGGTTAGGACCAAAAATGCTAAGATGCTAAATGCAAACTAAATGCAAACCCCCCCCCCCCCCCCCCCCACCAAAAAAAACATATTCATTCATAGATAGGATGGCAAACTAATTATAGGCATATCAACTCTTAAAAGGAGGTGAAAATGATTCCCATATATTTTGTTGTAGAAGTCAAAAGCTGTGAATCCAATCAAACTCTGTTTTTTTGGCACAATTTTATCTGTCACTTGGTAGAAGCTAGCCAAATAAGGCAGATGCCAAAATGGACAGGTTGCGTGACATGAACTCGTCCTTAAAAAAAAAAACATGAACAAACTCATTATACAAGGTAAAAGTAAACAATCCAGACTACATTAAATATGGGTATGCTACAATAGTAAACATGTTTTTGTCAACTACAATTTGTTTTGTGCAGTCGAGAGCATGAAGCTATTTAGAAACCAAAATTGTCCATTTTCCTTTTCATCTTATATAATGCTAAGGATTCATTGTGTAGTTAATACATTTCAATGTTTGATTGTATGTTTATTTTTGTTTATGTACGCTAAGCGATTTTTACTTTGTTGGGTCAACCGTGATGTTCAGTGTAAAATCTGGGTTCTGCAGCAAAACCATTTGAGAACCACTGATCTACATAACATTATACATTTATTGCATGCATAATGTCAGTAACAAGTACAAAGAGAGGGGCTATTCATAATGTGCTGCCATAAAGCACAATAATGACTAACACGACAAATATTTTCCAGACACTGCTTTTGATATTGGTTCAGTGTACCAATGCTGTTTGATGGGCCGTAAATATGCTTTGTGCAGAGGCAACGGCAAGCAGAGCAGGACACATTCCTTACGCCTAATTCACTTCATAGATTAGCACGTACAGAGAATGCATGTGTTCAGTCCAGGGAGATGGACAGCACTTGAGTGCATTGTGAGAACAGAGCTCATTTCATTGTGTGGATGATTGGTTTCTCCTGCTGAAGATAATGATAGTGCCCTCCTTTGACTTTGAGGCAGTGACCTGAAATAAGGCCCACAAGTGAAACCGGAGTCCGCCTGAACCTGTGTGTGATTAAGTTCACCCAGACATACCACATTTGCTTGACCCCCTGCTCACATCGACCACAGCTTGAATCCATCAGGGAGTCTTTTGTAGTCCTCTTCACAATGCAAACATCAGAGCTTCTGAGGAAGAAGAACCATCTAGTGGCTGTTTTTTTTTTTTTTTGTCCGGCCTTTCCACTTTCTGTTAGCTTGATAACACTCTTAGGGGTATTTTTAAAGTGTATTCAGCTTACTAACTTACCAAGGACAAGCATTCAGTCATGACCACAGTGCTAAAACCGGCATGTTGAGTAATTAGTAAGATGGCTGCTCATGAAAAAAGATGCTGGGCTGCAGCACATTGTGAATGTTCCCAGCTGAATATGGCCTGTAATGTGAGATTTATGAGTTTCAACACAGAGTTTATTCTAAATTAATCTCCTTGCTGTGCCCTGTTGGGTCATCAAAGTCAGAATTTATTTTTTACTTTGAAGAGTCCTGTCACCTCTGACCAATATTCCATGGTTGTGTGGTGTAGTATAACTGATGACTATTGCCTTTTTTCCTCTGCCACAGCTAGCAACATAGGACAGCTTATTGACGGCAGTGGTTACTCTGATGCAACACCTATGTAAAGATATATTCCAGGAACATGGATATTTCTGAAAACATTTTTAAAGGAATAGTTCACCCAAAAATGAAAACTGTGTCATACTTTTCCCTGCCTCATGTCATTTTAAACTTGTGTGATTTTCTGTCTTATGCTGGACACAAAAGGAAACATCTGAATGAACGTCCTGTCTATTCTATACAAGGACTATTTATATTGACCTTTAAAGCTTATAAAAGTACCCAAAAGTATTAAGTAGTCCATACGGCTTGTGTATCATATTCGTATGTCTTCTTGAGGCATGCATGAGAAACAAATCTGAGCGTACTCAATTCAGTTATGTTCTTCATTGCAATGTGATTTTATATACTTAAGACCAGAAGCCCTTCTGTATGATACATTTATTATTATTGTAATTGTTTTTGAGAGCTCTCATTGGCATAGCACGATATGCTTTAATGCTTGAGGGTAACATGGAGAACATGATATATCATGACCATCCCTTGACACTGTAGAAGGCAATATCTAAACTACTGTTTAGACTGCTTTTCTCCATATTCTAAAAGCCTTGCAAGTTTTCTCACCATCTACAGATCTGAGTGACTACATCATTTCATTACAGAGCAATATGTCTCTGCTTCTACATGAGTAACACGCAAATGAAAAACTGAAACTTTCAAGTACCATAAACAACATCTATGCTGGAGAGTGAGATTTTCAGTTTCAGTTGGGTATCCAGAACTACAGTAACATCCCATGATTGATTTTCAGATGGGATATGATCAAAGGATATAACTTTGTTTTTTGTTTTTTTTGTCAGGTTTTATATAAAACATTGATGGGTGACTAAATATTATACCTCTGAATTGGCAATAGTGGTTATTCTAAAAGAATGGTGTTACTTATTTTTCTGCAATCACAATACAACGTTGACTGATGTGGTTTTTAACTCAAATCTAACTTCTTTACTTTCACAATGCTGAATTTGAAAATCTATCTGTTATTTAATACAGTGCAACATTCCCATTCACCTGCTGTTGTTGTATGTGGTTTTAATCAGTTTGGTGCCTTTACAGTGTCATCATGTCATTCTCTAAGTTGAAAAAAAAGGAAATTAACCAAATTACTTGAAGCCTTTATGAAGCTTTAGATTGAAGAGTTCTGTGGGTCTTGCTTCTTAAAAACTTTGATGGCTAATACTATACTTGCCATCAGTCTGGTTTAATATGCCATGGACTAATTTTGAAATCCCTTTTTGTTTTTTAATGTTTTGGTCTTTTGATGGTCAGAATTTCCTGCTAGCTGAAAATGTTCCTTATGGCAAAAAATAAATACAAATAAATATATTAATAAAAGTGAAAATATAATCCTATATCATACAACTTTTATCTGCAGATAGTAACTTCTGTTAACAAAATATTCTGGCTCAGCCCAAATTTGTTAAAGTTAAAAAACCCTGGTGTTTTTACCACACACTCTGAGATTGTTAAGAGTATATACTCCTGCATAAGTCAATGTGATTTTAAACTTAATTTAAAAAGATATATATATATATATATATATATATATTTTGTTGAATTCCCAGTGAACAACTGCAGTACCCATAATCCTAAAGAGTGATCCACCAATCAGAGGAGTCACCATTACCTTGAAATTGCGAATTGCGTAAAAAATGCTCAGCAGTGACGGTCCACTCCCATAAAACATTAATTATTCACTTATGAATTCAGTCATTCTACACTTTAAAACTGCTTAAATATATATATACAGTGAACCTAAAAAATATAAAACATATTGATTTATACTGCTAATTAATACATTGTCTTTTTTATTGTTTATTTTTATAGCAATTATTATTATTATTAATATTATTATTATTACATAATCCACAACACTGTATGGTTTGCATAGCTCATTCCCTCATAAAAGACATTAAGTACCCAGTCTTGTTTAACAATTTGTATTTATTTTTTTATCTTGATTTATCTTGAAACTGGTTGGTGTGGTTCACATCTAAAAAAAACCTTTATGGAAGAATTTTTTTAAATGCTGATGGAGAAAATGAAAGAGAAAAATACTTTTGGAACCAAGTCTGCTGAAAAAGTGGGTGGTCATTCAGCACTGTATTGTAAATTTGCAAGTGTCAGTCAATTGTCCATTCTTGCAAGTAGATCGGATACATCTCATTGATGGTGGTTTAGAAATCCATCAGTGCATATTCAATATCGGAAATTTAGTGTCTTGAAAACCTACTGTCCTTGACTGCATAACTATAAAGAGATGACATGACAGACTGAGCAAGTAAAAACACACATTTTCAGCAAAGTGCGAAATCTTGCCTCTTATCTATTTGATTTTGCACTTGGGGAATTTTTCTTCATCTCATGCTTCAAACATCAAGTGCCAAACTAATTTGCATACGCTTGAGGCTTTGAGAGTTAAAACAAAGACGTGTGGCAGTTCGGAGACAGAAGCAGATGAGGAAAAGGAAGTGCAGTGGGAGGGGAACCTGGAGGGGGGGAGGGGTTCTCAAGGCAGCAAATCACATGAAGAGGATAATTTAATCTGACTCAGTCTTTCTGTCACTTCATATAAACTGGTTAGTTGGCTAGGCCTCCTAAAATAAATTAAAAGCATGAATAATTAAACATCTCTGGCTGAGAAAGGAGTCTTGCTTTCTGCTATTTCAAAGCTGGACAAAGCAGATTTTTCTTTTTTTTTTATCAACAATTTGGTGTTTTAAGTTTTATAATAATCCCAGTATTTGACACATCATAATGAAAATGCAATTAGGTTTTCAGAATTTTCACGAAAAATACATTGATAATGCGCAACTGTTAATGTCATGTAACTAGCCCTAAAAATGGTCATGTAATTTAAAGGGATATTTCTCTCAAAAATGTTAATCCTCTTACTCTCATTTTTTCCAAACCTGTATGACTTTCTATCTTCCATGGAATACAAATGGTGATGTTTGGCAGTGTGTTAGCCTCAGTCACCACTCACTGTCATTGTATGGAAAAAGATGCAATGAAAGTGAATAGTCACCGAGGCTAACGTTCTGCCTAACATCTCATTTTGTGTTCTGTGGACAAAAAATAAAGGCGTAAGGGTTTTGAACAATATGAGTGTGAGTGAATGATGATTGAATTTTCATTTTTGGATGAACTACACTTTTAAAATAACTGTGTTATCAGAAAACTAACGTGGATACCAAAAGTATACTTTTGTGCTTTAGAATGATCCAGGCAAAACTGAAATGCCTTATTTTTAAATTTTTTTTGGTATCGCCAAGGTTAAGCTGCCTGCTGTGGACCGCTGTCTTTCAAACATTGTTTACTGCTAGAGATAGATGTGATATTCCTTTTAATATTAAGCTCCCATAGAGGATAGATATGCAGATACAACTTTGACTCAAGCCTTTACTTAACCCTTATCTGGCTATGCCTGTGTACTTTAATGTATTGGTCCTGAATTGTGAAGAATTGTTGAATGATAAGACTTGTGATGTGTGATCCAGTCGGAGATGAATGATCTAGCGAGTAAAAGCATGAGGCTGCTAAAGGCAGAGATTTTAAAAGCAGTTTAAACTATTGCAGTTGAAACTACAGAGGCATGAAACAAGAATTGAACAACCATTCTGCCCTGGCACTGATGTCCTACTTAATCTCAGACATTTCCATTTTAAAAAGCAATGTCATGTAAGAGATTACATGAGTATTATTGATTTCAAAGGAAAATTTTAAAAGGTATATTAGCTCATTTGTTAGATTTGTTAGATGTCTGAAATAGTTTTTGTCTTTTCTATAAACTGATCAAACAAAACCAAAAATAACACTTGATTAAAGTCACTCTTTTGTACAAAGAGGCAATCTAAAAGAAAGGTTCAGTGCTCTGAACAAAGTGGGGTCCATCCATTTGACACAACAGAGGCGGCATGTACTTTTGTTTGATGCAGGACAAGATTAATAAAATCATGTCACTGACCTAACTGATTATAGAGGCATTATGCCCCCTCCAATGACTCTGGAACTGAATGAAGCCAATTAATCTCCACCAAACCCTGTGAAATCCATGTGTGGTGACCATCTTAAAAAGAAAATAATGTTTGGCACCAAAGTCTGTGATCAATTGTGTGGCAACTCACAAAGATAATTACTGGATATCTATGCTGATCTCTTTACAGTGCGCTTCATTAACACATAATTAAGTGTTGAGTTGAGTTGATGAGTTTTCTAAAAGTAACGCTGATGATCCTAATATGCCGAACAAAGTCCAGTCTGTACTGAATTGCCTTGATGAAACTTAATGAAAAACCTAAAACAGCTTATTGCATTGGATAATAGAGAAGAAAATGCAGGGATAGTTGTAATACTGTTTGTTTTTTGCTCATTTACCCAAAAAGGTTTAGCCTTATTCTCATATTTTGCCTATATATATATATATATATATATATATATATATATATATATATATATATATATATATATATATATATATATACTGTATATATATATATATTTGACATATCATTATCAATGTGCAATATGTAACTTATAACTTTCATAACTAAATTGAGTCAGATGCAACACCCAAGGTGTACAATTGTGTTGGTAGTATTTGATAAAGGTAAAAGTACATGAAAAAGCTCTATAATGTAAATAATCATATTTTAGGTGTACATAATAATGTTTGTTAATTCAACACATTCTTAAACACTAAACTTACCTTCAAATTATGAAGGGCAGGCTTTAACTTGGCATCAAACTATATGCAAACACATAGCTAGCAAGACAAAATGTTAATATGGAAACAGCATATTTGAATACTTTAAACACCCAAAAAGCATTTCAATTGATATAAACATCAGTGAAATACTACACTAGTTTACAATCTACTCACACTTAACACTTAAAGGGATAGTTTCCCCTAACATGGAAATTCTCTCATCATTTACTCACCATCATGCCATCCCAGATGTGTATAACTTTCATTACTTCAAGATTTTTAGAAGAATATTTCAGCTCTGTAGATTCATACAATGCAAGTCAATGGTGGCCATAATTTTGAAGGCCCAAAAAGCATATAAAGGCAGCTTTAAAGTAATCCGTATGATTCCAGTGGTTAAATCCATATCTTCAAAAGTGATGTGATAAATATGTGAGAAACAGTTCAACATTTAAGTCCTTTTTTGCTCTAAATGTTCCTCCCTGCCCAGTTGATGGCAATATGCCCAAAGAATGTGAATTGCCAAAAACAAAAGAAGAATGTGAAAGTGAAAGTGGAGATTTATAGTTAATTTTATGGAACTACAGATATTTTTAAACATGCTGCATTTATATGCGTTTTGGACCTTCACATTTCTGGCCACCATTCTCTTGCATTGTATGGAAGGAACTACAGAGCTTAGATATTTTTCAAACAATCTTCATTTGAAGATGAAGATATTCCTTTGAAGAAAGAAAGTAAAATACATCCTCAATAGCATGAGAGTGAGCAAATAATGAGATAATTTTCATTTTTGGGTGAACAATCCCTTTAACTTTGCATAGCACCTTCATCTCTGTTGGCCTAGAGGAAGCTGTTACACTGATGCAGACATGATCAGAGATATATTCATGTAATATTGCAATATACCAAATCAGGCTCAAAAACAACTTATAAGATAGAGTAACCATATATATATATATATATATATATATATATATATATATATATATATAAATGGTTACTCTATATATATATATATATATATATATATATATATATATGATTTCATTTATTGAAAAAACAAAAATGACATTAAGAAGGCTTTTTTTCTTAACTCATTTTTCTTTTTTCTTAACTCATTCAAAATAGGCTTTTTTAAAATAGCTCTCAATCAGTTACTTAAATTACCTGTTATTTTGGGAGGAAATGGACAATGGCCATTGTGAGTGCATTGTGCATTAAAGGGATAGTTCACCCCAAAATTATAATCCTGTCATCATTTACTCACCCTAATGTTGTTACAATCCCGCATGACCTTATTTCTTCCATGGAACACCAAAGGAGATGTTAGGGAGAATATTAGTCTCACCTTTCTTCTTCATTGTATGGGAAAAAAATTAGCAATTTTCTGTTTTGGGTGAAATATCCCTTTACACTATTACAAATGCTACATTTATCCTTGCTTTCCCCTAAACGTAAACTAGTAACAAAATGGTAAACCAATTTCAATAGCTTGAAGACACAGCATACTGTTTCCTGGAGAAGCACACATATTTTATTTAAATATTGTTTAGGAGGTATTGTTTATCAGATTGGAGGAAAATGTAAGACAAGTGGAATGAGTTTCTGACAACGATTTCCTTCTATCCATGAATATCTGATGCATCAATTTGTGTTTAAAGAGGCATACAATGTTCTGGAAAAAAGAGCATTATTTGACAGGGGAGTAATCCTTTATAAGACTCACCCTGAAGTTGCCTGCGGGAGAATAGAACAAGGGAACAGATTCCTGCTTCTGGCTGAATACACAACTATTATCTGGCTTCCCCATCCTCTTGTTTAGTGATATTGCATTCTGCTCTTTGATATTCCAGTTAATCCTTCAAGTAAAAAGATTTAACTAGAGATTATGCTGTTTCTATGAACACTAGCTCTTGCTCATTCTCGCATGTCTGAGCGAATGCTCCTGAGGCGATGTCATAATTTGAGTCCTACAGAGAGAAAGCGGAAAAGTAAGTGCAGGGTTTCCCATTGGCACCATCATTGCTCGTGTTTACATGGTCTATCCGGCCTACATATGTATACAACTCTTAATTAACACATCAGATAAGTTCTAAAGCTCCATTTAATGAATTGCTTGATGGCTTCGAAGCATTGTAAAGTAATTTTGTCTTGTCAACATATCATGCTCATTATTTTTTTCCACTTTCTTTCAGAGAACACTAAAGTGTTTGGCTCATGATAAATGTGGGGAATGATAACCACTTACAACACTTACCGACTTAGTGCAAGATTTGACACTTCAACTCCCTGCTGTGGTTTAACTCTATGATGCACAGAGTGCTGCTATTCATAAACTAGCTCACTCATTAGCCACCCTAACACATATATTCAAGTAAAAACATTGAGAGGCCATGATTTACAGTAATTTTAGCATAGTAAGGGGTGTTCTATAGGCATAAAGGGAAAGAGAATGCCTAAAACCACCTTACCTGTTGTAAAACCACACTGACTTATATGGCTTATTTATTTTTTATAAAACAACAGCAAAAGCAATTTGATAAAGACACCAATGTTCCGTAAACCATTATATTTATTATTAATAATCATTGGAATAAATAAAATGTCTGCCAAATGATATAGTTCATATCCTTATACTTTTTGTGGTTGTGTTTAATGTTGCCTCATTAAAGGCATGTTCCAGATTCAAAACATGTTAAGCTCAATCAACAGCATTTGTAAATTGTAATACAATATTGATCATCACAAAACTAATTTTGACTTGCCTCGTTTATAAAAAATAAAATTAAAAAAAGTAACAAAGATTGGGGTTACATTAATAACTTAATATGGAAGTGAATGGCCGTTCCATAAACGCTAAAATACACATTGTTTCAAAAGTATAGCCACAAGACGTAAACATTATACACGTGTGAATAAATCACTTACTAACCTCATCTGTGTAAAGTAATATCCAATAGCAGCATTAAAGGGTTTCGTTGTTATGACAAACACCTTATAATATTAGACTGGCCATATTTACTTCCATTGTATGTTCCTTGCTGTAACCAAGATTCCCCGTCAGTCGCTCACTTCGCCGTTGTGTCGAAGAAGCAACGCTAGGGGTCTCTCTTGAGAGCCTCACGCATCTCTGAACTTGAGAAAAGGCCAATGATAAATTGGCAGACCGAATGTGCATGTTCCACCCTTGGACATACGGGAATAAATGATCTTCGGAGCCGACCGGTTGTGTGAGCAGCGAGCTGCGATTCACAAGACTGTTCATCTCAGTTCTGCCTGCCGAAGGCGTCCTCCTGCGGCTTCCAGAAAATGTGCAGCTCCGCCTCAACCTGGGTCCAGCTCTCAGCCCCAGTGTTGAGCGCCCCACAGGAAGCGTACGTCCCCTGTCTCACGAAAACCCTCCAGGACCCGGAAGGCTCCCAAGCGTTCCTGAGACGGTCGACCCAGAGATCAAGATGCTCCGGAGCTGCTAAGCAGACCACTCCATCCCCCGGTCCCGCCGGGATGAGACGAGAATCCTCAGTTCAGTTTGTTTACTTTGCCGAGATGAAGAAGGGTTTTGACAGCCCTTACTTCATCGTACCCAAGAAAGGTGGCGGTTTACGACAGATCTTGGACTTGCGCGTTTTCAACTGGGCCTTGCACAAACTCCCGTTCAAATGTTCACGCAAAGACACATCTTAACTTTTGTCCGGCACCTAGATTGGTTCGCAGTGGTAGACATGAAGGATGCGTACTTCCATGTCTCAATCTTGCCTCGACATCGGCCAGGCGTATCAGTACAAGGTCCTCCCCTTCAGCATGTCCCTGTCCCATCGCGTCTTTACGAAGGTCGCAGAGGCAGCCCTTTCCCCGCTTCGGGAAGCAGGCGTTCGTATACTCAACTACCTCGACGAATGGCTCATCCTGGCCCACTCCCGAGAGTTACTGTGCGTCCACAGGGACCAGGTGCTCAGGCACCTCAGCCGCTTAGGGCTTCAGATCAACTGGGAAAAGAGCAAGCTCACCCCGGTTCAGAGCATCTCTATTCTCGGCATGGAGTTAGACTCAATCTCAATGATGCTCACGCCTCACCAACGAGCATGTGCAGTCAGTGCTGGAATGCCTCACTTTGTTCAGGCCAGGCACGGCAGTCCCTCTAAAACATTTCCAGAAGCTCCTGGGGCATATGGCGTCCTCCGCGACGGTCACGCCGCTGGGTTGATGCATATGAGACCACTTCAGCACTGGCTCCAGACTCGAGGTCTGAGACCAGCATGTGCCGCTCCATGCACCGTGTGTTTATCACCCCCGCCTGCTGCCAGACTTTCAAATCCTGGACAGACCTCTGTTTTTTACGGGCAGGTGTCCCGACGTGTTCTGGTCACCACAGATGCCTCCAAGCAGGGTTAGGGGACCGTGTGCAATGGGCACGCAGCCTCGGGCTGTTGGAAAGTGCCCCCGTTACGCTGGCAAATCAGTTGCCTAGAGTTGTTGGCTGTACTTCTTGCCCTTCTGAGATTTCTCTCGCTAGTTCGGGGCAAGCATGTCCAATCAGACAGCACCACGACAGTAGCATACATAAATCGCGAACGGGGTGTATGCTCTGTCACAGCTCGCCCGCCGTCTCCTCCTTTTGAGCCAACTAATCTTTTGAGCGACTCAAGTCGCTGCGTGCCACTCACATCCCGGGCAGCCTCAGTTGAACTCAAGGCCCTCTACTTGAAGACGGCCCTACTGATCGTGCTCGCCTCCATCAAGAGGGTCAGGGACCTGCAAGTGTTCTCTGTCAGCGACACTTGACTGGAGTTCGGTCCGGCAGACTCTCGTGTCATCCTAAGACCGCGACCGGGCTATGTGCCCAAGGTTCCTACGACTCCCTTCAGAGACCAGGTAGTGAACTTGCAAGTGCTGCCCCAGGAGGAGGCAGTCCCAGCCCCTTTGTTGCTGGGTCCGGTACATGCTTTGCGTATCTATTTGGACCGCACACAGATCTTTAGACATTCTGAGCAGCTCTTTGTCTGCTTTGGCGGACTGCGGAAAGGGAACGCTGTCTCCAAACAGAGGCTTTCCCACTGGGTGGTTGATGCCATAGCATTGGCCTATCACACCCAGGCCGTGCCCGCCCCCTTGCGGGTTCGAGCACACTCAACGGGAAGTGTGGTATGCTCGTGGTACTGGCCAAAGGCACCTCCTAAGCAGACAATCTCAGGGTTGAGTCAGTTTCATCCCGTGTTTTCTCAGGTCCAAGCCGGTAGAACTCGGTAAAGCTGTAACAACTGAACGAGTGTACCGCTTGCACCTGGCACCCTTTCTCTCCAATGAGGTAATATCGTGCACTCTTATCCCTGAAGATCCCACTAACTCGGCTCCCTGGATGACTCCTCCCTAGCCTTCTGGTCTACAAATTCAGCGGATGAATTCCCTGACCAAACCCAATGCGAGTACTCAAATTACTCTTTACTGAAATAGGTGCTCCACAGGTCGGGCCCCTTGTGGACCCGCGTCTCCCGTGGGCAGTCCTCACTGCCCCCCGGTCGCCGTGTTTGTAACAGGTCCTCCCTCCCAATGAGGTAGGATCTACCACCACGCCATTCTCCACATGCGACTTAGAACCCCATGTGATGTATTCCACCACTCTTTACCTCCCCCAGCCTGGGCAGGTGTGGTCTCTGCAGGGTCTTTCCCCCCTGAAATAATAGGAATTGGGAAAGAACTTTTGCTCCCATGCTTGGCTCATCGCCTTGTTCCCCCCATATCGGTGCATAGGGAACCAGAAGGCTATGACGATCTTATAGGGCGTTGGGGAAGGGTACGTGAAGTCTGACACGGCCTGTCGTTTTTTTGCATGCAACTGCCTACCCGCACCTGTGTCAGCAGCGCACGTACACGGCTCAGCGCATGGCGTGATTAAAATTGGACCCCTAGTGTCACTTCTTCGACACAACGTCCTCCTGGCCACGTCGCTGAACCGAGCCACTGTTACGGCCGGACCTTTGTCGGCTCCTCAAGCAAAATCCTGAATGAACAGATGCATTTCCCCCCTTTTATACCCGTATGTCTTGGGACGGGACATGCAAATTCTGTCTGCCAATTTCTCATTGACCTTTTCTCAAGTTCAGTGATGCGCGAGGCTCTCAAGAGAGACCCCTAGTTTCACTTCTTTGACACAACGCCTCGTTCCCTCCATTAGGGAACGGAGGTTACAACAGTAACCTAGACGTTTCATCTTCTTTCTTTTTCTTTTATTAATGTGTGAGTCTAAATAATTTGTGTGGTAATCAACATTATTGAACAAATGCTGTTGATTAAGCTTAACACATAACCCAGATCATTCTTTTAATATAGAATGTGTGGTCACAGGTGTCCGTTTACAGTCACTCAAACAGCTTCAAACACTGCTCATCCAATCAGAAATTAGACCTGTTTTATTATGCACAATAATCCATGCAGATCTGAAAAGCACAAATGAGTAAAATATTATAATGTTAAATTACAGTGTTAAGTTTTTCTAATGATGAAACAAATTGAACATTGCATATTTCACTCAGATAATCGCCCGAGGGCCTCTTATTTGGCAGCCAGAAAACCAAAGTACTACAGTCTATCTGGTCTGCCATTCTAACAGCTTCTCTGTTTTGCCCTGAATATGAACTCCCACTTTCGTCATTGTGATTCTCTTCTCATGGCCTGTTTTTAGTGGCATAGCTGAAGTCTAAAGGGCTGAAAAGTGCCTATGATTCTGCCGAGTCTTATAGAGACTGAGTCAGTTTCCTGTTCATTTGATTCTCAGGATGTGGATATAACGAGTTTGTTTTTTGCTCTTAGTCTAAATGCTAGTCTTTAGTCTTCCGTAGTTAAATCTTTAATCCTCTTCAAATATCAACAGTTGCAAGACACTTGATTGGCTGTAGTCTGTAAATGTTTGGCTGTAGTCAGTACATTTTTCTGGCATGGGATGGTTGCCTAGTAACATCAACTGTCTTTCTGCAAGGTCTTTGTATTCTGATATGAATTCTCTTCGAGTAGCATTTTTACAAGCACAATCAATTGGAACAATCAAAAATACCTTCTTTTTTTTTTCAATGGACATTTTAGCGCTGTCACCGATTATTATTGTCTGATGTTTAGCAGTTTGAAGAGCATCTCGATATATTAGTGGCACCTAATTGCATTACCTGGGGAGAGACGGATGGCGCCAGCTAAAATGGTTGGCTGAGGCTCAAGCTGTGTTGAAGACAAGTGCATCTTTACAGCTTTTACATCCATTTCCAGCTGGGATATTTTATTGATGACTAAGTGATTTTCCAACAGTTTTCTGCCCTCAACACTCATACATCATTTGAGATAGTGTTTTGCCAGTTGCAGTCATGAAGCATATTAGTGGATATTTCTCATTAGTTGAGTAAGTGCTGCCTTGTAAAATAGTCTTCAGATTGTATTCAGGATAGTATAACATCTGGAAAGCATTTGTTTACTTGTTTATATTATATGTTCTGGCCCTCTAATTTCATTGGACAAGCAGCCACATGCATCCACACAGTGTACAGTTGAAAACTCTGTTTTCCATTTCCTAATGTCATAGTCTTTGAAACTATGTACTGTACTACAAAGCATTTTTGAAAGACTGTTTTCAGTGGAGGAAAATACCATTCAAGTGTGGATGAGAGGCGTAAACATAGCAAAATCAATTCGTTCTCAACCAAAAACTGGGATATTGTTTTGGGTTCTTTTTGGAAGTATATCCATAAATGACTCAATATAAATCTCTTGCCTAATCACAGCCATGCTGAGCTTCAGTTCAACAGCACTCTTTCTCTTTGGTATTGCTTAAGTGTGTGATTTGTTGCTCACAATTTTCATTTTTAAGCATTAGAAAAAAAAAATGTGTTGACATCTCATCTGACAGCTCTCCCATTTTTGCATATTTGTGTTAAAGTGCACTACATTGTTACAGTTCATATGTTTAAATAACTAGCAAACAGCAGGAGATAGACAGTTTCTCCTGGAGTGCACTCTGACTAATCAGGGAATATTTTATGTTTAAAATGAGCAGCTGACCAGCGTACAGTGTCAGGGGTGAAAAATCAAGATCAGATTGTAGTAGATCAAGTTGTAGTAAATATGCCGTTCTGAGACTTTTGATTTTTGATTTGAAATTAGCATGAATGAAGGATACAACTACCATTTGGCAACAGGCATTCTACATATCTACAGTTTTCTTAATCTAGTTGACTTATTGGCCTTTGAAACATTGCTAACTGGCTTAATTTGTTATTTGTGTCATTCTGCTGAACATAAAACTTCCTACATATTAACACACATTGGCTCAAGCCTGACCTGACCTCCACTGAATAAAGATCCTGCCCACACATATTTGCCAACATACATCAAACTTTGAAATATTGCCAAATATGTTTTTCTTTAACTATACAATTAAACATTAAGCATTTCCCTTTCCTTCCGTTTCCATAGAGATAGTGATTTTCTTCAGCTTTAAAGCCAGAGTCAATAATACACTGAGGCCAATAAGAAATGCATGGAAGAGTGACTTAGCAAGCAAAAGATGGCTTTGTAGAGATTTGTGATTCACATTGTATTACACCGGCATAATGCTAAGTATTGGAAGGGGTTTATGCACAATGTGGATAATGCGGAAATGCAGCAGTGAGAATTATACTGTAACATCCTTGTTGTAAAATGTCCAGTGACACATTAGCCATTATTTTCTTGTTGCTTTTGAAACCTCATTGTATTTGTTCTGTCCTTCTCTCTGAATAGAGCTGAAAATATGCTGGAGCCATTTTGACTCTGATAACATCCTAATTGGAGGTTAAGGACAAGGGGAAGTAATTATTTTTTCACAGGCAAAAGCACTAGCACTTTTCAGGTGTTGTTCATTGCAATGTGAGAAAGCAATTTTTTAAGTTTAAGTTGGTCTATTGGGAGTCATGCCTACCTAGACTGTTAACCTTATGCCATGCAGTTCCAGAACAAGTGTGTTTCATTAAAATGCATAATTCATAAAGTGCAGTGATTACATGCCATTGATCTGCACTTGAATAAATTGAGTTGAAATTATATTAGCGTAACCAGTTACGATAAAGTGAGATGAATATTTAACAATAGTGCAATATTACATTTATAATATCTATAAACCCCCTTTGCCTCCTTAAGTGGTATTTAAACTACAGTACTAGAACAGACTTAACTGCTTACATGCACCTGAACAATATACAATTCCAATTACAGTACAGCATAATAAACATTGAACAAATATTATCTTGGGCTACTTCACACTGCAAGCCTTAGTGCTCAATTCTGATTTATTTCTCAGATCCAATTTTTTTGTTTGTCTGTTTGCATTATTTTTTAAATGTGGCCAATATCAGATTCCAGTGTGAACTGGTCACAGTCCTGAACTGATCCGCATGTGCAAAAGAACAATAACAAAGACGTCACATGCAGCACACTGTCATACGTAAACATGGAGGCCACTGAAGTCAGTGTTTACACGTTCATTTATAAGGTGATGTGCAGCGGAAGCCAGCGAATTCATGAGCAGGCAATAAGGATGATGAGGATGGGGAGAAAGAGAGCAAAATATTTATGAATTCTAACACATCACTATCCCTCCACTGACTACCTTCGCAGATGTCTTTCATATTCACCGAATGACCAATGACCGCCGTTCTTTGAATGGCAAATGTTTGGAATGGCTCCCACCAGCGCACTGAGCGCAGAATTGTGACGAATCCCGATGAAGAGTGACGTAAAAGTCACAACATGTATCGGATTTAGGAACGCATATGGAAGTGGCCCAAATCAGAATAGAAAAGATCAGATTTTATGTGGTTTGTGATGTTCACACTGTTATGAAAAAAAAGAGTCACATATGAGTAAAAAAACTGATATTGGCCACCTGCAGTCTGAACGTAGCCTTGGATTCCCTCCACAGACAGAACTACTTCTTTTATATGGAATCATTAAATGAGCCCTGATCAAACCTACCAGCATATTTCATCAAACATTACAAAACCATGTAGAGTATCAGTAGTTGTTGTCTTGCCCTGCTTTACAGTGTATTTGCTGAGCAAACACATTCGTCACTATGAAATGTGCGTTGCGGTGAGGTATCCTTGGCTGGCTCCTTGTTTGTGGCGCCTGTCTCCTCTTCCTTTTTGTCTGTGGGCTAGCTCGGCTGCCTTCCTCTCCCCTGTGGCTACCCTGCTCTCTTTCCTCTTCTCACCACAAAGCATTTGCATGTACTCACATTTAAAGCAATTAGGGCCTAACCTGTCAACCAGACAGGTGGCCTCCATCTCGCTAAATGCACCTTTAATGTTTGTGTCTGAGTTTAGTCTTTGTGGGCTCCAGTTGACAAACCCGTTGCTTTGCTGTTTTGTGAAAAATTAGGCCAATTATTTCAAGCGGATAGCGATTAAACATATGCGTTTTCCTGGTGAAATCTGGCAGGGGTCTGTCACTCCATTCCATACGGGGCAAGCATTGACCCAAATTAAGGCAGAGATCCCTCCCCCTGCTTCCCATCAACTTACACAACAATGCCAGGAGAGTCTGCCAGCATACACTGCCTTAATAAAACAGTAATGATAATGAATATCACTTTTGCGCTGTTATGTTGTAGTTGCATGACATCAGGCAGAGAGAGAGAGAGAGAGAGAGAGAGAGAGAGAGAGAGAGAGAGAGAGAGAGAGCCAAGTTTAATGGGAAAGCAACTCGTGGCCGACATTCTGATTAATCCAGAGTTCTGTTTAATACCTCTATTTAGCAGATAACACTAATTTCTTTAGTGTTATGGGCTTTTCGTTGATTGTTTTTTGTGTGTGAAGTGTTTGTTTGAATAGAACAAAGATTCTGTGTTTATGCTTGACTATTTCTCAGGGTGCAGCATTAGGGCAATGACTGGTAGAAAATGATTAGGTTAAGCAGCATTTGTTTTCTAAAGAATATTGGGTCTCCTGAATTATTATTGCCATTGGTCGCACATCATTTCATGAACAGAATTAACTCCTAGATTAAGCCATGTCTTCTTGTACAAAACATTTTACATGGATAATATTCTGCTGCACATCTTGTAGTATTTGCAGAGCAATGCTTATGTCTCTTGTAAACGCATATTGAATGTTATATTCTTTGACATGTTACAACACTCTGCCCTTTTAGGGTCATAGAGAGCTTTGAGCAAGCCATCTGTCTAGGAACGTGTCAGGAGCTGACCTGGATTCAGCCGTAAGGATCATTGAAGTCAATGGATGTCTTTGTTGTTGTATTGAACTTCCTCATGGAAAATTCAGTTCACATAAACCTCCATTTGCTAACCTAATGCAAATCGAAAGCAAAATGCATCATTGTAACTGCCAGTTGATAGCACCAACTGTGCAATATATGCAAAATACAGTCACGGCAGAAATATTGACAGTTTGTTTTGACTAGAAGTACATTTGCATCTGATGCTAATCATCACTCACAGGTGAGCCTTGACGTTCTGTTTACAATTAGGGTTGTGTAATGGTATTAACCGAAAGGTCTCAACTACAGATTTGATAAGATCTTGCATGGCATTTTTTAAAAGGGTCTCCCACGCAGCACTGTAAAGCAACACAGATGCAAAGAGGGACTCACTTTCCCATTCATGACCATGAAAAGGTTGCAAGTACATTGTTTCTTAGCGAGTTAAAAAGCATCTGTTTTTATTTTTTTCTCACTTTATGTCACCTTTTGCCTCCTCACTGCAGGCAAAATGCAAAAAAAAAAAAAATACACTAAGCTTCTTTAGCATGGAGAGAATAGAGAGAAGCCACAGCTTTGTGTATCTTCATCTCTGTATTCTTGTTGAGGGAAAAAGGAAGAAAAGCTCCTTTTGATCCTCCTTTTCCCCAACACATGTAGGAGACATTGCAGCTTTTAAGTGCACAGACGCTGTGAGACAGCGAGTTCTCTGCCTGATGTTCTATGTGGGCGACACCAATACGGACTCATTTATCAGAAGGCTGTAATTATTGGATATGTTGATTCCACACAGGAAATCATAAGAATGCTATTGTTTTAATTCTCATTCAGAGGACAATATGGGAAATATGTTATTGCCTGTACATTAGACCATCATTAAGCTTAAAAAAAATCTTTTCATGATGCACTATTGGCAATGAAAACATTAGCTTCAGTTTGGGAGTGTCACTGGGCTATGGAGGGTCATTTTATTTATATCAGACATGTTTACACTCAACTATTATTCATAGTTTGTCATGTGGCAGGTGTAGGATCTTCTCAAAGCAGACGTAATGAGGACATGTGAAACAATGTTTGAGGAGGAATACATTTACATACTTTTGAATATTTTCTTAGCTTTCTAACGTTGCTTCCAAATGTCATATTAGAATAGATAACATCTTGGCTTGGAACGGATTAACTGTGGACACATGACATGCCTATATATACGTACAGTATACATAGACATGTGGTCTGAGACCATTAGTGAAAATGCTTGTTTTTTAAAATAAATTGTAAAATATTTTGCATGACAAATTAACATTATAATAGTTTCAGAATTTCTTAGAATTTTGAGACTAAATGACACAATGTATTTAAGCTTACTTGGATTTCACAACATTGTGCAAAACTTCGTGTTATCCTAGCATGATTTGAGAAGGATACAAATGTGCATGTTGTGTACTTCAATGGATGACAAATCTGAAATTTTAATTTCAGAATCTTTTAACAACAAACCATCGCACACCTGCAGATAATAGGTGCGTAGGAAAAAACGACCAAAAAAAATTGGTCGAAAATCTGCAAACAAGAAACTCCCGCACACTATCAGAACTTGCATATAAAAAATATTTATTTAGCAACGTTTCGGTCTCACGACCTTCATCAGGCATACAAAAACTTCAACCTCATCACATTTAAAGAAAAAGCAACATGACCACTAAACAAGGCTACACCTGCAACCACTTCGACTAATTGTGGGCACATAATTACCACCACATCACAACACAAAAATACACAATACAATTTATAACATCACATTAAACAATGCTTCGTCATTCATTCCTCTAGGGGATAAAGTCTGGAGAGTGAAAATCCAAAAGAGTTCACGTCTCTGCAGGAGCAATTCAACATCGCCACCTCTAGGTGGCATACACACTTTTTCAATCCCACAAAACCATAAAGAGGAAACATCATGATTAAAAGTTAAAAAATGAGCCGCAACTGGATAATTTGTATCTTTTCTTCTGATCGAACTTTTATGTTCACTAATTCTTTGCTTCAATTGATGTGACGTTTTACCCACATATCCTAAACCACAAGGACACCGAATCAAATAAATGACATGAGTAGAAACACAAGTGATCACAGATTTGATTTTATATTTTTTACCAGTACTTGGATGACAAAAAACAGATGTTTTAAATGTATTGTTACATTGAGCACAATTCCCCCAACGATAATACCCATTTTTTATAGGACTAAGTAAACTCTGAGATGCACGAGGACTATCGCTTTGAAAGCGAGCATGTACCAAACAATCCTTCAAATTCCTAGCACGTTTATGCACAATCAAAGGAGGATGTCGATAAATGTTGCTCAACTCAGGATCCGAAACCAACAAATGCCAATGTTTTTTAAAAATGGATTTTATCATATGAGACTTAGGTGAATGAGTCGTAATACAAGTGAAAGAATACTTTTTTGCTTTTTTAGTCTTCTTTTTCAACAATTCCGACCGCGTCTTTTTTAGAGATGTATTAAATGCTTCATCAACCCATTCTAAAGGGTAACCTCTATTCAAGAATTTATATTTCATGATATTCGATTTTTCAATAAAATCGGAATCAGAATGACAAATTCTCCTCAGTCTATAGAACTGACTCTTAGGCAATCCTTTTTTTAGGAAAGTCGGATGAAAACTAGTAGCAAGTAAGAGTGTGTTACGATCAGTTTCTTTTGTAAACAAAGTAGTAATCAAGTTACCTTCGTTTTTTTTGTATCCACATATCAAGAAAATGTACTTTTGAAGAATCAATTTCGGAAGTAAATTCCAAGTCATCAACGAAGTTATTCAAAAAAGACACAAATTCTCGAGCCTCATCTTGATCTCCTGAAAAAACACAAAATATATCGGCAATATACCTATACCATTTAATGATACGTGAATAGAAAGGATTACTCTCTGCATTCAGTACATGACTCTGCTCAAAAAAACCCATAAATAGATTAGCATAATTAGGGGCAAAATTCGAGCCCATTGCTGTACCACTAATCTGAAGAAAAAAGGAGTTGTCAAACCTAAAATAATTATATTTCAAAAGATAAGAAGCCATCTCAATAACAAAATTAGAAGGTGGATTAAGTGCATCACGTAACGAAAGATAATGTTTGAGGGCAGTGAGTCCTTTTTCATGTGAAATATTAGTATATAAACTCGTTACGTCCAAAGTTAATAATAGAGAACTATCCGGTAAATCATGTAACTCAGAAATCTTATTGATAAAATCAGTAGAGTCCCGAATATAAGATGGCAACGAAAAAACAAAGGGTTTTATAAAGAAATCAACATACTGAGATAAAGGAGATAAGAGAGAATTAGTCTGTGCCACAAAAGGGCGACCTTCCTTTACGCAAGAAGATGCGGAAAAGATATTGTTTCCAGAGAAGAATATGGATTTTAATTTATCACATGATGAACATCGATTTCAACTTGAAAAACTGTACCACAATGAAATGCGTCTAAAAATGCATGGTTCTACATTGAGTGAATATTGGAGAAACAAGAGAATTCCACGAGGTTTGAGAATTCCAAAACCTCCCACGTTGTGTAAACATAACAAACTTTTTTTAAAAAAATGGAGTGAGATTCTCAACAAGTGTTCAATGGACTTGATGCTCTTGATTGTGGAACAAGTATCTGCTGATGCCAATGAGACCCATGAAAAGATTATCCAACTTGAAGAGAAGATTAAATCTACTTCTCGAATCGACTTTGATTCTCTTCTTTCTTCGATTAAGTCGTCTACTGAAAATTACCGAGATAATTTGAAAGAAATCAAGCTAAAGAAATATAAACGAGACACAGAGGATTATCTTCGGAATGAGGTATACCCATAGGACTTTAGTCCTACTACGATATCGTACATGAGAGACGGCGTATCAGGTCGCAGACCAACTGGAGCTATATCTCGATTTCGTAATCGGACAAGAAGAAATGGATCGCCCTATTTTAACGGGCAAAGTGATTCTACTGAGAGTGAGTTTACTATGGACAGTGATTCGAGTGCACCGCTTTCTGCCTCTATGTCTTTTTTGGACAGAGGAGCCGCTCCACGAAGACTACGAGGAAGAAATGTCGAAGAGGCTCAAGAGCCTCAAAGAAGTTTTCGACCATTGACCCGCAGCTTCTCAAAGAGACGGTAATCAACATCTCCAAAAAAGAACTGTCTGACAATCAAATTGCTGTTCTATCTAAAGGGTTGTCATTTGTACCTACTAGTGGTGTTAATCTTTTTGGACTAAAAGTGGATCTGTTTAAATGTTTTAGACAAATGAAACTTCGTTATTTCTTTTCTAAATCTGATTCGGATGCTCTTAGGACACCGTTTAGACCAAAAAGTAATTTCTGCCCGAATGTTTCCAATCACACTATTCATACTTTTTGTCGTTTGGTTGAACAAGATGTGATGAAAACTTGCTCTTCTAGTAAAATTAATCACAATCTTTCATCTAATGAGAAAATAGCTTTGACAGATTTGATGAATGACTCAAACATTGTTATAAAATCTGCAGATAAAGGAGGTGCGATTGTAGTTCAGGATGCGAGTAAATACCAGCAAGAAATTCTTTCACAATTACAGAATAAAAAGTTTTACAAAAAACTTCTAAAAGATCCTACAGATATTTATCAATCTGAAATTTTGGCTTTTTTAACAAATGCGAAAACATTAGGGTGGATATCTCAATCGGAGTTTAAATTTCTGTATTGTCAACATCCGATTAGACCTGTTTTTTACACTCTTCCTAAAATCCATAAGAGACTTATTGATCCTCCAGGTCGCCCTATTGTGGCACAGACTAATTCTCTCTTATCTCCTTTATCTCAGTATGTTGATTTCTTTATAAAACCCTTTGTTTTTTCGTTGCCATCTTATATTCGGGACTCTACTGATTTTATCAATAAGATTTCTGAGTTACATGATTTACCGGATAGTTCTCTATTATTAACTTTGGACGTAACGAGTTTATATACTAATATTTCACATGAAAAAGGACTCACTGCCCTCAAACATTATCTTTCGTTACGTGATGCACTTAATCCACCTTCTAATTTTGTTATTGAGATGGCTTCTTATCTTTTGAAATATAATTATTTTAGTTTTGACAACTCCTTTTTTCTTCAGATTAGTAGTACAGCAATGGGCTCGAATTTTGCCCCTAATTATGCTAATCTCTTTATGGGTTTTTTTGAGCAGAGTCATGTACTGAATGCAGAGAGTAATCCTTTCTATTCACGTATCATTAAATGGTATAGGTATATTGACGATATATTTTGTGTTTTTTCAGGAGATCAAGATGAGGCTCGAGAATTTGTGTCTTTTTTGAATAACTTAGTTGATGACTTGGAATTTACTTCCGAAATTGATTCTTCAAAAGTACATTTTCTTGATATGTGGATACAAAAAAACGAAGGTAACTTGATTACTACTTTGTTTACAAAAGAAACTGATCGTAACACACTCTTACTTGCTACTAGTTTTCATCCGACTTTCCTAAAAAAAGGATTGCCTAAGAGTCAGTTCTATAGACTGAGGAGAATTTGTCATTCTGATTCCGATTTTATTGAAAAATCGAATATCATGAAATATAAATTCTTGAATAGAGGTTACCCTTTAGAATGGGTTGATGAAGCATTTAATACATCTCTAAAAAAGACGCGGTCGGAATTGTTGAAAAAGAAGACTAAAAAAGCAAAAAAGTATTACTTTCACTTGTATTACGACTCATTCACCTAAGTCTCATATGATAAAATCCATTTTTAAAAAACATTGGCATTTGTTGGTTTCGGATCCTGAGTTGAGCAACATTTATCGACATCCTCCTTTGATTGTGCATAAACGTGCTAGGAATTTGAAGGATTGTTTGGTACATGCTCGCTTTCAAAGCGATAGTCCTCCTGCATCTCAGAGTTTACTTAGTCCTATAAAAAATGGGTATTATCGTTGGGGGAATTGTGCTCAATGTAACAATACATTTAAAACATCTGTTTTTTGTCATCCAAGTACTGGTAAAAAATATAAAATCAAATCTGTGATCACTTGTGTTTCTACTCATGTCATTTATTTGATTCGGTGTCCTTGTGGTTTAGGATATGTGGGTAAAACGTCACGTCAATTGAAGCAAAGAATTAGTGAACATAAAAGTTCGATCAGAAGAAAAGATACAAATTATCCAGTTGCGGCTCATTTTTTAACTTTTAATCATGATGTTTCCTCTTTATGGTTTTGTGGGATTGAAAAAGTGTGTATGCCACCTAGAGGTGGCGATGTTGAATTGCTCCTGCAGAGACGTGAACTCTTTTGGATTTTCACTCTCCAGACTTTATCCCCTAGAGGAATGAATGACGAAGCATTGTTTAATGTGATGTTATAAATTGTATTGTGTATTTTTGTGTTGTGATGTGGTGGTAATTATGTGCCCACAATTAGTCGAAGTGGTTGCAGGTGTAGCCTTGTTTAGTGGTCATGTTGCTTTTTCTTTAAATGTGATGAGGTTGAAGTTTTTTTATGCCTGATGAAGGTCGTGAGACCGAAACGTTGCTAAATAAATATTTTTTATATGCAAGTTCTGATAGTGTGCGGGAGTTTCTTGTTTGCAAATTTCAGAATCTTAAAATGATATTTTATTTCAATGTATATATTATACACCGTAAACTTGTTTTGGCACCATTCTGAGTAACTGTTGAGACTGTTGTGCGTGAATATCCCAGGAGATCAGCAATAATCAAACCAGCCGTCTGGCACCAACAATCATGCTACGGATTAAATCACTGAGATCACTTTTTTCTCTGCATGATTTTATGCATTGCACTGCTGCCACACGATTGGCTGATTAGATAATCACATGAATAAGTAGGTGTATAGGTGTACCTAATAAAGTGGTCGGTGAGTGTGTATATATGGCCTCTCCACACCAACCAGCATAAGTTCAGTCATATACTGTATTAGCAGGCTCATGAATCACTGGTTAGTAATAGAACGGAATAGTGGTTAAAATTAGAACATATCCATCTGCCCTAATCTTCAAAAATGCAACATAAATGCTTAAAAACTTAAAGAAAGTTTCTTGAAGTGTCATAAAACTCTAGTCCTACCTATATTGCTAAAACAAACACTCTCAGTGAACTATATTAAACAAGCATTTACAAATGCTAATTCTGTATTAGGCTGGCTTCATTTTAAGATCACTGCAGAAACTCTATTCTGAGGTAGGGAAGCGTGTCCTCAATTTCGAGCATGTCAGACAGTGGCGTACTGTTGCTCAGTGAGCTCTTTGTATTCTTTATAAGTAGACAGCCGTTTGACAGTTTGTTTCAAAGAATGTTTCAAAATGTTTCAATACCTGAGGGGAGGTGTGCAAGGAAGGAGAAATCACAGAGGCAATTCAGATATGCAAATCACATCACACTGTTTTCATTAATCCCACCTGAACATTGCAAACTGCCTGCACCAAACCTGAAGAGAGAAGACGAAAAAACCCTTGAAACTTTTTTAATCTATCTATCAATGTCTTAATGTGATACATTATTGAAAGGTTCAAAAGACAGAGCTACAATATGTGAGATTTTCAATGTCATTTGTCTGCCACAAGAGGTATTTAGTTATTAAATTGATGTGTACATGGAAATGACACCATATATAAATCATACTTGGTTCATTATCTCCATTCACTTGGATTATACACTTGAATTACTTGACTATAGAAATATTTTTTACTTTGACTAATATTGTTGAATCTGTATTGTGGATTCAATTAAAAACATCTTTTAAAGGTCAAGCTCTCCATGCAGACCAAAGTCTTGCTGGATACTATGTTTTATATAAAATAATTCAGAGGTTCTAATAACAGAGAACACAGCCCCATCACCATTAATGGAGCACTGGTGGAGACAGTCAGCAGTTTCAAGTTCCTCGGTGTCCACATCACTGAGGAACTCACATGGTCTGTCCACACTGAGGCCGTTGTGAAGAAGGCTCACCAGCACCTCTTCTTCCTGAGACGGCTGAGGAAGTTTGGAATGAACTACCATATCCTCACACAGTTCTACACCAGCACTGTAGAGAGCATCATGACTGGCTGCATCACCGCCTGGTACGGCAATAGCACCGCCCACAACTGCGAAGACCTGCAAAGTGTGGTACGAACTGCCAGGAACATCATCGGAGGTGAGCTTCCCTCCCTCCAGGACATATATAACAGGAGGTTTGTGAAAAAAGCTCGGAGGATCATCAGAGACTCACCCAAGTCATGGGCTGCATGGGCTGTATATGTACATTTGATATGTAAATTGTGTAGTGTAAATATGCTGTTTATTGTAAATTGGTATTTTGTTTATTGTAATTGGTATATGTCTCGTCACTGTCATGACTGCTATGTTGCTCGGAACTGCACACAAGACTTTCACCTACTGTTGCACTTGTGTAAATAGTAGTGTGACAATAAAGTGATTTGATTTGATAATCTATAATGTCTGTACAGATAAATGCAAAAACAGTATAACAGACTGTGCATGAACAAGCCACAGTGTAACTGAAATACATTAATGTAACATTAACCAATGTGTTTCATGCAATAAGTAAAAATATTTACTAAGCATGACTCAACCAGACAACATTAGATTACTCAAATTTTTAAGGGTTAGTGCCGAAATACTTTACCTAACAATTGCATGTTACCCCTTTTAACAGTGTAGAAAAAATATAAAGAAATAAATTCTCATTTTTGAAGTTAAATCAAAGGTTCAGTGCTGTTTTATCTTTTGCTAATTGATTCTTGCGTCAAATTCATTTCTCACAATAACTGAAGTGCCTTTCCATTCACCGTTATACTGGCATCTTATTTATTTATTTGTCACTCAATATTTCTCTTTGAAGTGTCAACTATGGGAGCGAGTTGTAAAATTATTCCAGCCAATTCCCATAAAATTCTCCATAAACAGGAGAACTGAGGGAATATGTCATGTTAAATACATAATTGGCATTATACATTCTGTTTAAAATCTACACCGGGGGATCAGAACTGACATGTCCTCATTAAGATGCTTGCCCGGGCCGAGATGTAGAAATAAAAGTGATTGCCGTAATTACAACAGTGAGGATGATGATGATGAAGATGAGGAGGCGGCACTTCTGGCTACAGGTGGTTCTGATTAAGTTTAATCTGCCAGCCCTCCTCTTTGCTATCTCTTCTCCAGGCTCCGTGCCTCTAGGTGCAAAGGCTCGGAGGCAGCCTTCTGTAATGAGCTCCAGAGCTACACATTGGATACCCTGGAGTACAGTCCCCACAGAGCCATAATGAGCACTCCAGTGCAGCACTCTGTACTCACAGCCAAGGGCTCCCAGCCGGCCTCCCCGTAGACAATGGCACACGGGTGTGCACGGCTTGTATGCCATTCTCCTCTCAGTGCATCCCTAGTTGCATGGAAGATGGGAGGGGTGGCCTGGAGCCTGCAGTTGGCAGCAGCTGCCAAATGGAAATATGCTCGACTTGACCAGCCAACAGCCCTCCTCCTTCACATCCAGCGAGCTGTGTGTGGGGTAGCAAGTGTGAAAAGGAGAAAGACAGGCTGCCCGTCATTCAGGCCCACTCTAAGCAATCAAGAGGATGTGAAGATTTGGACTGCTGAGGCTGGATGGACCTGGAATCACTGCATCAGCAGAGTGACAAAACTATTTACTTCCCAGACAGTATTTAATAGACTCTGCTGCAGAGTGCTCGAATCAGGAGACACCCACTTTCCTACCTTTTGTAATGCATTCTCTCGTGCTCTTTTGATTATCTTCGTTATTTAAATGGATTTTCATAACAATCAGCTAGATTTTGTTAGCTGTCGAGATGCAGAAAACAATCAGTGCAGTGCGGTGCAGTGTGGATGCGGCGTTCTTAATTACTATGTTGAATAATGTCAAGCAAATGAATCAAGCCAAGCACCTCTCACATCAGCTTTCATCAGGATGGAGAGATAGAGGGAGCATGCTCATTACAGTTGCAGAGTGTGTGGGTCGTCGTACGGGGGGCCGAGGTGATGCTGAAGTGCTCTGTAGGTTACCTTCTCACCGTTCCACAATTATGCATATGGAAGGAAATATGATAATATTGTTTATGTGTTACGATTTGCAATGGGCGCTAAATCTTTTTTTCTAATTGCTCTGTATTATAATGAGCTCACCTATCTTGATCTTGGACAGAGCCGTTGTTGGCTGGCGCTGTCTTTTTCTGAAACAGCTCCATCTGGGAATGAGGATTACATAGTTATTATCTTGGGGGAGGATTAGGGATTTGTGTCTATCACTGGGTGGTGCCGTAGCTAAATACAAGTAAATCTCAACATGTTGTTAATACATAGTCTCTATTGTTCCACCACTATAATAGTGGTGGTGCACGGTTAGAAGGGTTTGGGGTTTACCGCCACATGTCCTGTTTGGGAGGTGGGATTTATTGAAAAATTTGTTTCATCATTATAAATAATGTACTGGAATCCGCTGTTCTGGAACACTCACACTGTGATGAGATGTTTTCTCAAAAACAATTGAGAACTGAGATTCAAGGTTATTGCTCTGTACAATATGAATATACACAGTTTTACAGGTGTCTTGCTGTTTGAGTACAATCTAAATTACATCAATGTGTCTGCAATTGTTATAGTTTACAAAAATAAATTCTGACTCTACTGACTCTTTCAATAACAATCTTACGCACTTATGTGCATTGCATTGTATAACCTGTTGATACACAATTCCCCACATGCGGTGGAGACGTCACTCTGCTTACTTTTAAATTATTAATTACTGTCTATATATGTAATGAATGTTAACAAATTATATCTTTTCAAAGGTCTAAGGTTTCAAAATTGATATCCAATCTCTGTGTCATGAAAGTAGTGCTACAGAAACAGCAATTTAATTATTTGTGCCAGGAGTACAAATGGAAACATGCAATATCACAATGGGATTTCACACCATTGTTATGAAAACGTGATCGCCAGATGAATCCAGTTCGCCACACTTGGGTAAAATGTCCATGGCAAGCATTCATTGAAAAACATCCAATAGCACTTTTGTCCATAAAAGTGATAAATCTGAGAAATATTGATATATTCTCCATTGTTTACTTGAGATCTCGCCTGAAAGAATTACCCTTCATCGTCATTCTTCAACAAACTATGCAATCTGAGCAGCATTCATGTTGTTGTAAAACTGTATATTCAACACATTCTCATACCCAACTCGTCACATATTGATGCTTTTGACAGGACCCCTTGGCGTCACATTTTAACGCCCTGGGTATACCTTTGGCGTCATTTTTCGACGCGTTGGGTAGTCTTAACCAAAACCGCATTCAAAGGTAAGTTTAACAACACTCCACGGCGTGTGCAAGTAAGCAGTTTAAGCGTTTTCTTAGGTACTGGTAACTAGAGCATGCTGGATAACGTATTTTTATCGGAGGTTTGTTGATAGATTTCTATAGAGGATTTTAAAAATAAAAATATAAAAAACTTTGATTAATTTAACACAATCGTAGCATATTATATATATTTATTAACATCAACAAACCTCCGATAAAAATACGTTATCCAGCATGCTCTAGTTACCAGTACCTAAGAAAACGCTTAAACTGCTTACTTGCACACGCCGTGGAGTGTTGTTAAACTTACCTTTGAATGCGGTTTTGGTTAAGACTACCCAACGCGTCGAAAAATGACGCCAAAGGTATACCCAGGGCGTTAAAATATGACGCCAAGGGGTCCTGTCAAAAGCGTCAATATGTGACGAGTTGGGTGTGAGAATGTGTTGGTATATTATCTTATATTTTAGAGTTCAGTAAACAAAATGAGCCTGTCTCCAAAGTCAAAATGCGGCATAGTTTTATTCATAATAGCCAAGCAGTGCACTCAAATTTTGTGTGGTCTTGAAAAGCGGAGCCTTAATTTTACTCTGTATGCTTCCAGCGATTTTACAGAGAAAAAAGCTTGCAGGAACCTCATTTTGTGTTAGATCATCTTCAAATTTGAAACATAACTTCTTTAGACTTGTGGCTTTGAGGACATTGTATTTCTGGGTTGTCGTTGCACTTTTATTATTATTTTTTTAGAATATAAATACATGTTCAGCACAAAATATTTCCATTACTATAAACTACAGCTTCTCTAACTTTAAAAAAATAACAACATATATTAATTCTGAAACTTGGGAAATAAAGCCCAATGTGTCTTCTTTCAAAAGATACTACAGCTGTGTCCATACTCCAAAGGGTCCAATGGACCTGCAATATAAACAAATTTGCCTTCAAATACCGAAATACTAGTGTTATGCTCACCTGGATGCTATTTGCACGATTCGGTAACAGTTAGAAAAGTGCTTCAAGTTGGAGTCGGATGACCTGACAGAATACATCCCAATTGTCAACTTTGTATGTTGGGACATCTGACTTGGATGCTGTACGCTCCTTCAAGAATGAGGTTCAGTGACAATTTAGAAATTGATTCAAGTTGGAGTCCACTGATATAACAGAATGCATCCCCATTGTCATCTGTATTCTGTGTCCGTGGCCAAATGAAACCATTCAAACAAGTGGCTGTATGAGTACGGGGAACCACCAACAGCCACAGGTATCCCAAGCTAAGCTAAATAGGTCAGGTGTCATCTAGCTACGTTGATATTTTTGTAAATACATATAATTAGATAAAACCCATCACACTATTGAACAAGATCATCTATTGTGTACTGCAGGATTATACAGCGAAGTGCAGTAATTTGGGGGTGGAATTACGCAACAACTAGTTTAATTCAACTCAACGGGCTTGACTAATAGATGTATATGTATAATGTATATAACCCCTAATATACATGTAAGAAAATTAACAATATAATGCTAATAAAATGCTTAAATCTAGTATGATGGCAACATTGATAAAATCAAACCTCAATGTTTCTGTAAATTAGTTTTCTTTGAACAAAGCCTATGGACACATGTTAACAATAGGGGCTCGGTTAAACAATTAACCTTTTTCCTATTTTAGCAATATTTGACATTTTAAATTGTTAACATGAATTAAAATGACCGCTTGCCCTCAAACATGTCAAAGGTTCATCTAGTAACACGTAGACCATGAATGCCCCTGGCAACAAATTACCTTTGGTAGCGCAGTAACCTGATTTGATCCTTTGTGTTGTATGGAAAACCGAAGTCCACAAAGCCTATTCTTATTCTCATCTAAACCCATTAGCACCACAACTTACAATTGCAGTGCTCAGCTAGTGGTGATACAAGTAGCACACCTGTTACTGCTACCTAAACATCTCTTGTTTGTATGCGTGTGAGTGTATGTTGAAAGCACTGATGTGTGGAAGTGTTGAAAGCACTGTTACCAACCGTACACACAGGCCCTGATTTGATAGCCCTGACTTGAGCTGTAGGATTAAGGGGAGCATGCTGCTAGAATTGGTTTAATCATCATGAAGGACATAGCCGTAAATGAAGACGACGTGACATTGTCTTTACAAACAGCCTCTTTATTAGTGCTGGAGGGTGCTGTAATCCAGAGAGCTAAAGGCTGCCAGCAGTTTATCGTTTGAATGGCGTACCTTTGTGCTGCACACAATCACCACCACACTTTTGGTCCCATTCTCAAGAGCTAACACCACATCAGCACACAACAGCCATTCAGTTAATTCTGTGTTGTACAGACAAAACAGAAAATGAGAAAGAAATGAGTGCAGAAGGTGCAGGGGTTGGGGGGACACAACATTTGTAATACATTCTAAGAAACATCTTGGGCTAGTTTTTGGAGAAGCAAATGGACCATTAGTTTCTGACTCTACTCATATAAACAGTAAACAATCCTGTGTGTCATTCATGACACGAATAATGAGGAGACTGAAGCTTCTTTTCCAAAGTGTATTGAAACACAGTCGATTCAGAGACTAAAAAACAACATTCAGACACATTACATTAAAATAAAGTATGAATGTGTACATATTTTCCATTAAATGTCACTGCTCAATCCATAATACAAGCATATTCACTTCCTAATTTACATAAGTCAAAAGCTCCATATACACAGAATGTGCAATTAAGTTAGACAATTATTGGTACTCCCAAGAAATGATTTCAATATTGATAGGTTATCAATAAATCCAAATCAATGTACAAACATTCTAATGATCCAAATGAACGTAATCAAATGAAAATAATACGGATTAACCCTTCTGCGATATCATTAATGTACAAGTTACAGGCAGATTACAAAGTAAAGTGTAATATTTAGCTCAGTATTTATCACAGACCAAGTTATACAACATAAATAATTAAGTTATTAATTCAGACTCCACTAAATATGATCAAAATAAAAGACCTACAGTTAAAAAATTGGGAGCTTTTTATACACTAATCCATGTAATTCCTGTGGACATGAATTATTTTAAATTGCTTTAATCATAAAGCTTTGGATTCTAAAATCCAAATTAAAATCATTATGCTCTTCAAAATGTTTTGCTCTTTAGGTTAAAGGATCCTGCATTTGTTTACTACAGTATGACTTATCCTCTTAACAAACAAGTTCACTAATACAGGGCAGTGGCTCTCAACTGGTGGATAGAGAAAAAAATATTTTTACAGCAAGGTAAAAAACAATGCTTAATGCAAATAATGAAAATGCAACATTGCATAGTTAGGATTGCAAAATAAATAGGCTTGTTAACCTTTGAAAGGGAAAAAAACTTTTCCCACATCCAATGGAGCTCTACAGTATTTAAGAGCAGATTAATTTGTCACTTTTTAAAGGCTAGCCAAATTACGCAGATGTCAACATTGTCAGGTTGTGTGACATACCCTCATCCTCGAAAACCATAAAAGTGTTTTGTACAGTGGATTATTGGCTACAGAGACACATAGAACAAATAATTTTCCTGTAATCATTTTGCATGTTGTAGACGAGAACCGGCTTGACAATATAAATAATAGTTTAATGTAAAACTAAAAACACAAACACACATGATGGTCAGCTGACCATAAACGATCTCTCTCTCATCGCACCACCTTCCGCAGTCGGCCTTTATCCCTCTTGGATGCTTAATTAGCCTGATAAGGGACCGGGTGTGTATAATCCCGACCCGGCCCCGCCCTCCGCCCTGTCACAATACTGTTTTAAACACTGGAGTCTTATGGATTACTTTTACTTATGGATTACTTTTTGGTGACTTATGTGATTTTGTTTAGCTTTAAAATGTTGCCACCCATTTACTTGCATGGATCACCCATTTACTGTGCGTCCTCTTTTGTAAGTCGCTTTGGATAAAAGCGTCTGCCAAATGAATAAATGTAAATGTAAATGTAAATGTATGGACCTACAGAGCTGAGAAATTATTTGAAAAAAACTTCATTTGAGTTCAGGAGATGAAAGAAAATCATACACATCTAGGGCCTCATGTATAAAACTCTGTTTAGTGTGCGTAAGCACTAAAGTCTGATTTTGCGTACGCACAAAAAAATTCAGATTTATAAAACCATACGTATGCCAGAACCTGTGCATAGTTCCATTACTTAATCAATGCTAGCGGGTTATTGTGCGTACATGCATGTGATTCATTCACCACCCCGTCTCCTCCCCAAAATAACCATATATAGAGTGTATAACGCCTGTTTTTACTATGGATATCCTCATGTGCATAAAATTACCATTTACATTTCACCATCCAAACACATGATTAATGCGTTTAATGGTACAAGAAAATGTATTATAAGAGATAAGACTGTAAATGTCACATGTACCCAAAGGTTAGATGCTGTACCATGAAGAAACATTATTTATTAAGATATGAACTTGTTTTCAAAGAATATATCTTGAAAATTCCTTGGAAATCTAAATCTAACCTAAGCAATTTTGCTTCTCAGAAATCCTTTTAAATAATTTTAATGGTATTGAGAAGTTAAATATTTAGTACTAGGAAAAAAAATTAAATTATTAAAATTCTTTGTGAAGCATTGTCTGATATCATCGGATTACTAAGTTTTTATATTTGACTGGAATTTTATATTCAAAAAACAGCTGAACAGCAAATGTGCTTTTCACACAGTTTTTATTAGACTAGAATGGGGGTTTCAGTGCAATGAGGGTCTGGATGAAGTGGAGCAGGCAGCACATTTGATGCACATTTTATATGCATTGCTGTACCTGTTTGCAGATGTACAATACTGTTTCTGATGAGACATGTCTCTCCAATGGTCCGTTCGACTATTGAATGTGTCCAGCAGTGCCTGTCTTTTAGCTACTGTCTATTTTACCAAGCCATTTCACGTCAGTCAGAGTCAAGTGTGCATCACATTATAGATAATCTTTATTCAAATGCTGTACTTATCTCAGTACATGATTGCAATTGAACAGAAAATATCTCAGACTAAAAAATCTTTGCTGTCATTTGAAGACATGGAAAAGTTCTAAAAACACAACACATCCCAAACCAATATTTCCCTTTTTACAGCTTATAATTGAATGCCTTTTCAATTAGTTACATACAAATAATTTATCCTACTATTGGCTTGATAACGATTACTTCTGTTTCAAGTGCTTAACTTCATACTTTTTTAACAGTTTATAATCTGTTCAGTTCTTTATTTGTCCAGCTGGAGTCGTCAATTCACACACGCACCACTAAAAGAGTGCTTACGCACAGTCAAGAGTGTCCAGACAGTGCGCACATATTTATTTTTTATAAATTATGATTTGTTTGTGGAAAATTGCAACTTCTATACATCAGTCCCTTAGGTTGGCATGAGGGTGAGTAAATAATGATAATTTATTGGGTGAACTATCCCTTTAAGGGCTCTTGTCAGATCTGGCTGAATTTGTCAATAAGAACAGAGGTTTGGAAACTTCTAATAATTTTTACGGTGAAAACATGAAAATGTCCCACAAGATCATTCTTTATTAATGCCTACTTTCGCTATTTCATAGCTTTAAAAGTCCTGTGCGGATTCTTATTTCAGTGTAGTTACAGTTTTCAGTGTCAAAAGAATGTAGATAATTAGTTCTGTACAGCAGTACTGCCACTCTCTAAATGCAGAGTATGTAGCCTATTGCGTAGGGCACCAACCCCAGTCGTTGAATACTTGCTGTGTCTGAAACCGCCCCTTATCTATTATATAGTGCACTATTTTGAGTGTCCACCATTTTCTAGGATTGTCTGAATTCTGAGTGAGCCATTTCATTCCCTGCTTTTGTTCACTCGTTCTTACCTACAATGCACTCTTATTTCGAGTGTACATTTGATGTACACTGTGTAGTTTCTGGATGCGGTGATTTCTCCCCACCTCTCTCGGTCATAAAACACTGTCTTGCATGCCTGGGCTGCGATCACACGCAGGCAGTGTTTTATGAATGGTTCATGTTCTCAGTGCGAGAACATAGCCATAGCAACATTGCGGTCGTGTGGCTTTCTTTTGTAATGAGAGAAAGCCATTTCAGCCGCCCCCCGCGCCTCGCCTCCTTCCTACGGGATTGACGCAGGCGCCGCGGGCGATGAACACGATTTGGGGACAATGACGGGCTCTGTTCGCCGGGTAAACCCCCTCGAACCTCCCGCCTCCCCAGCACGCTTGTTTGCTTCCGTCTGAGCTCGGGATGAGCATTCTCTCCAATGGTTCATCTTCTCAGTGTGAGAACATGGCCGTTATAGCATTGCGGTCGCACGGCTTTCTTTTGTAATGAGAGAAAGCCACTTCAGCCGCCCCCCGCGCTCCGCCTTCTTCCTACGGGATCGGCGCAGGCGCCGCAGGCGATGAAGGCGATTTGGGGAATATGAAGGGCTCTGTTCGCCGGGTAAACCCCCTCGAACCGCCCGCCTCCCCAGCACGCTTGCTTGCCTCAGAATTGGATGACATCACCGCTGCATCGGAGAGCGTTACAGCGGCATCGGATGCTGATCGCTCGCCTGGGCTGCCACCTTCGGGTCTGCCGCCCAGCCTCAGCCTGACGCACGGAGATCCGCTATGCTTTCCCAGGCTACTTGATCGGTCCCGCGGGCAGGTGCGCCGCTCACAGCCACGCCCCCCCCCGTTCCTTTCTTCCCAGACGTGCACGACGAGTTGAGCAAAGCCAAGGCTTCTTCGCTCCTCCGCTCTCACTACCCTCGCGGTGGAACGGTCCCAGACCGCTTCCACTCTACACGCCACGGCCCTTCCTGCAACCAACGCCAGGCCAAGGCACTTCAAAACTTGCACCTTGGGTAGTCCTGTTCTTGATGTGCTGCAGGAACTGCGCTGGATGACCAACCGTGCCCCCGGGCCACGGAGGTCAGAAGCGCCGGCACTCGAACAGGCGATGGCCACCCCTTGTGGTCCAGAAACGCACCTGTGGACTGGACCTGGTCGAAATGCGGGAGGCAGACAAGGCACACCTTCTCCCACACCCCCGTCTCCCAGCTCCGTCCAATCGGCGCCACCGTTGACGACTCTGCCCAGCAGTCCTCAGCGGTGAGGCAGACGGAGGCCACTGCACATTCTGCCCTGCCGCAAGCCTGCCGCCATGGGCCATGCCCCATCTGCTCGCCGACGGGCGTCCTCCTGCGGCTATGAAACACCCTGCTCCGCCTCAACCCGGGCCCAGCTCTCAGCCCCAGCGTCGAGCACTCCGCAGGAAGCGGACGCCCCCGTCTCACGGACCCCCTCGAGGACCCGGAAGGCTCCCAGGCTGTCCGTAGACGTTCGACCCAGGGACCAAGATGCTAGCTCCGGAGGTTGGTAAGACCACTCCGTCCCCGGTGGAGGGCCGGGAGGAGAATTTTTTCTTGTCGAATTAATTTTCACATTCTCATATTCTCTGTAATGAGCTATTTCCTTTTGTCTCTGGGTCACCTGGCCCGCAAATGCCGTTCTCACGGCACTTTGCCCCCAGATATCAACAGTACTGGCCCCCTGGACATGGACCAACCGTCTTCAGCCCCACGACTGTTCCCCGGCCGGCCGGTTCCGACGAGTCCAGAGGATGCCTACCCAGGACCTCCTCCTCAGTCACTAACCCGCCCCCTGCCGTGTGTGCGGAGCAAGGTAAGTGCTTGAGTTTCTTCTCAGCACCTCAGCCGCGGGTCGCCCTGTCGCCGCCCAACGCTGCCCTACCTGCTCCACCCCGCTGTGAAGCCCCACCGGGTACGTCAAAATTACTCGTCCCTTTGGTGCCCCTAGCGCAGAGGTTGGATGCGTGGCTTTCACTTCCCAACCCGTCTCGCTGGCTGGCCCGGACCATCCGACTCGGTTATGCAATTCAGTTTGCCAGGCCCCCGCCCCCCTTCATGGGCGTCCGCTTTTCCGCAGTACACGGTGAACACACCCACTCCCTGCGCGCGGAAATCACGACTCTTCTGGCCAAAGACGCGATAGAGCCTGTCCCTCTAACCGAGATGAAGAAGGGTTTCTACAGCCCTTACTTCATCGTACCCAAGAAAAGCGGCGGCTTACGACCAATCTTGGATCTGCGAGTTCTCAACCGAGCGTTGCACAAACTCCCGTTCAAAATGCTCACGCTTAACCTGCGTCCGGCATCTAGATTGGTTCGCAGCGGTAGACCTGAAGGACGCGTACTTCCACGTCTCCATCCTGCCTCGACACCGCCCCTACCTGCGGTTTGCGTTCGGGGACCAGGCGTATCAGTACAAAGTCCTCCCCTTCGGCCTGTCCCCTCGCGTCTTCACGAAAGTCGCAGAGGCAGCTCTTGCCCCGCTCCGAGAAGCCGGCATCCGCATACTCAACTACCTCGACGACTGGCTCATCCTGGCCCACTCGCGAGAGTTACTATGCGCCCACAGAGACCAGGTGCTCAGGCACCTCAGCCGTCTGGGGCTTCAGGTCAACTGGGAAAAGAGGCAGCTCACTCCAGTTCAGAGCATCTCTTTTCTCGGGATGGAGTTAGACTCGGTCTCAATGTCGGCACGTCTCACCAACGAATGTGCCCAGTCAGTGTTGAACTGCCTCGCCGCCTTCAGGCCAGGCACAGCGGTCCAGAGGCTCCTGGGGCATATGGCGTCCTCCGCGGTGGTCGCGCCGCTGGGGTTGATGCATATGAGACCACTCCAACACTGGCTCCAGACCCGAGTCCAGAGACGAGCATGGCGCCACGGCACGCACCGGATAACAATCACCCACGCCTGCCGTCAGACATTCAACCCCTGGACAGACCCCTGTTTCTTATGGGCTGGAGTGCCCCTACAGCAGGTGTCCAGACGCGTCCTGGTCACGACTGACGCCTCCAGATTGGGTTGGTGCGCCATTTGCAACGGGCACGCAGCCTCAGGCCGTTGGAAAGGGGCCCAGCTGCATTGGCACATCAACTGCCTCGAGTTGTTGACCGTCCTTTTGGCCCTGTGGAAGTTTCTCCCGTTAATTCGGGACGAACATATCCTAGTCAGGTCGGACAGCACCACTGCGGTCGCGCACATAAATCGCCAAGGTGGCGTACGCTCCCGTCACATGTCACAACTCGCCCGTCGTTTCCTCCTTTGGAGCCAGCACCGACTCAAGTCGCTGCGTGCCACTCACATCCCCAGCAACCTCAATGTGATAGCGGACGCGCTGTCATGACAACGCTTGCCTGGCGGAGAGTGGAGGCTTCACCCCCACTCGGTTCAGCTGATTTGGGAACGGTTCGGGAAGGCCCAGGTAGACACCTCTGCCTCCCGAGAGACCTCCCACTGCCCGCTCTGGTACGCCCGTTCAGAGGCTCCCCTCGGGGCAGATGCACTGGCACACAGCTGGCCGGCTGGGCTGCGCAAGTATTCCCCCAGTGAGCCTTCTTGCACAGGTGCTGTGCAAGGTCAGGGAGGACGAGGAGCAAGTCACTCTCGTGGCTCCTTACTGGCCCACTCGGGCCTGGTTCTTGGACCTTGTACTCCTCGCGACAGCCCTTCCCTGGCGAATTCCCCTGAGGAAGGACCTTCTTTCTCAGGGACGGGGCACGCTCTGGCATCCGCACCCAGACCTTTGGAACCTCCACGTCTGGCCCCCGAACGGGATGCGGAAGATCTAGCTGGTCTACCACCCACGGTCGTAGCCACGTTCAACCAAGCCAGAGCTCCTTCTACCAGGCAACTCTACGCCCTGAAATGGCGTCTGTTCGTGAATTGGTGTTCTTCCCGGGCAGAAGACCCACAGAGGTGCGCAGTTAGGTCTGTGCTCCTGTTCCTACAGGAGAGGTTGGGGGGGAGGCTGTCCCCATCCACCTTGAAGGTGTATGTTGCCACTATCGCAGCTCACCACGACCCAGTAGACGGCAAGTCTCTGGGTAAGCACGACTTAATCGTCAGGTTCCCAAGAGGTGCCCGGAGGTTAAACCCCTCCCGGCCAAACCTGTTCCCCTCCTGGGATCTCTCGGTGGTCCTCGCCGGTCTTCAGCGATCCCCTTTCGAGCCACTAGAATCAGCTGGACTCAGGGCCCTCTCTCTAAAGACGGCCCTGCTGATCGCGCTCGCCTCCATCAAGAGGGTCGGGGACCTGCAAGCGTTCTCTACTAACGACACTTGCCTGGAGTTCGGTCCGGCAGACACTCATGTGATCCTAAGACCTCGACCAGGCTATGTGCCCAAGGTTCCTACCACGCCCTTTAGAGATCAGGTAGTGAACCTACAAGCGCTGCCCCGGGAGGAGGCAGACCCAGCCCTCTCACTATTGTGTCCGGTACGTGCCTTGCGTGCCTACCTGGAACGCACCCAGAGCTTCAGGCGCTCTGAGCAGCTCTTTATCTGCTTTGGAGGACAGCAGAAAGGGAACGCTGTCTCCAAACAGAGGTTGTCTCACTGGGTGGTGGAGGCCATTCAATTGGCCTACCACACCCAGGCCGTGCCACCCCCCTTACGGGTTCGGGCCCACTCCACTAGGAGCGTGGCATCCTCATGGGCACTGGCTAGGGGCACCTCCCCAGCAGACATTTGCAGAGCTGCGGGCTGGGCAGCACCTAACACCCTTACGATCTCAGGGTTGAGTCAGTCTCGTCCCGTGTTCTCTCAGGTCCGAGCCCGTAGAACTCGGTACACGTTGACGATCTGACCGGGTGAACCGCTTGTTCCAGCACCGTTTCCCTCTGCCAAGGCAAAACAGTGCGCTTTTGTCCCAGAGGACCTAGGTCCCTGGTTGATTCCTCCCTAGCCCTTCGGGCCCGCAGCAGTTCAGCGGAGGAACGTGCTGGTCCAGTCCACTACGGGCACCTCCGGCTACCCCTACTGGAATAGGTGCTCCACAGATCAGGCCTCCTACGGGACTCCTCCTGTGTGTATTTCCGCGGTACGGTCACCTTACGAGCTGACCCGCGTCTCCCTTAGGCAGTCCTTCGCTGCCCTCCGGTCGCCGTGTTGTAGCAACTCCCCCCTCCTCGAGGTTGGATCTACCACCGTGCCATTTCCTCCCACATGCCCAAAGTGGCCATGTGAAGTATTTTGCCACCTTTACCTGCTGGGCGGGTGTGGCCTCCGCAGGGTCTTTTCCCCCTGAAAGAATAGGAATAAGACCCCCTTCCCTCGATGCGGTAAGGGCCCCGGCTGCTCTTGCTCTATGCCAAGAAAACATAGAGAGAAAAGAGGCCCAGCCAGGCTTGGCCCGTTCCCTAGTTGGGAGCGTCACCTTGTTCCCCCCTGAGTAACCAAAAGGATGCTGACGCTTTTTCGGGGCATTGGGGAAGAGTACGTGCAGCCTGAACACAGTTGGTCGCTTGTGCATGTGCAAATATCTGCCCGCTTCTGTGTCAGCAGTACACGTACACGGCTCAGCGCATGGCGAGTTTTGAAGTGGACCCCTAGTGTCGCTTCTTCGACACGACGTCGAAGTGAGCGACAGACGGGGAACGTCTCGGTTACGTATGTAACCTCCGTTCCCTGATGGAGGGAACGAGACGTCGTGTCTTCCCGGCCACGTCGCTGAGCCGAGCCGCTGAGGTGCCCGGTACACTCCCGGCTCCTCAGAAAAATCCTGAATGAACGAGCGTATTTCTCTCGCCTTTATATCCGTATCCGGAGGCGGAGTATGCAAATACTGTTCGCCAACTCTCATTGGCCTTTTTTCATAGATCAGAGGTATCTTTCGGCGCTCAAGAGAGACCCCTAGTGTCGCTTCTTCGACACGACGTCTCGTTCCCTCCATCAGGGAACGGAGGTTACATACGTAACCTAGACATTTTGTGTTTACTCTCCTCTTCGACTTCCACCTGGTAATACCCTGATTTTTAGTACAATAAAAGAACCCTTTGGATCCTGTTAATGCAGAAAATGTCTCCTCAATATTAGGCAGTGCATGTGCATCTTCAATTGTTTTCACATTTTCTGTAGTCTATGCAAAGCCAGACTGAACCATTCTTCTTCTGCACAATGATTATTGGCTAAGCAAAGGGTCTTTCTGACTCATGGATTATGTTTGCATTTCTAAGCTCCAAGTCTACCAGCATGTGCCTTACTCTTTCTTTAAGTTGCGTCTGAGAGGAGAATTCTGTGCTTCAAGATCAACCATTGCAAAAACTTAAGGAATGGAATTAAGATTTTTTTGTGACTCTATCTTTCCATTCTTCAGAGAATGAAGTATGGGTGAAGTCGAAAGTGATCTTGTTACTATGACTAGCAGAACATACAGTGTTGGAGCCAACAACAGTGGTGGACGATGAAACATTTCCTTTGTTCTCCCCAACAGGGGTATTCCTCAGTGAAGACAGAGTTGATAGAATGTAGAGCTCAGCTAAACAACACTTAGCAGGGACTGTGATTTTGTGAGATGTTTCATTTTGAAGAATAATGGAAAATTTGAATGATGTTATTCTTGGACTTTTCAGGACATAACTGCAAAGAAGCGGACCACCAGGGAGACTGGAGTGAGTGGGTGGCTTTATTACAAGTGAAGCATCAGCGACTGTGGTAGCATTCCTAGCGTATCCATCCAGGGCCATCTTTTGACTGGGTGGAATTGTGACACTTCTCTTAATTTTTAACTTGACTTGGCCTACACTACCATTTCTTAGTTCGATGGTGTGTTTGTGCAATAAGTTTTTCACAAGAGATGTGTATGGACATTGTTCTTTGCAGACAGCATGACTGTTGTTGTTTGCAACACAGGACTTAAACATTATGTCAAGGGTGTTAGTGCCGATAAGCACAGGGATTTCAATGTTGAATTTGTAGTCAGGGATGACAAGTGCAAATGTGGTGACAGTTTTAGCTTAGCCAGCAATGTTTTGGGGGAAATGTATTCCCACTTCAATGTAGCCCAAGTATGGCACAGTATTGTTCCAGCCCCTTCAACTTCAATGAGATTATCAAGTGAGAGGATTGGAAAGGATAAGTATGTATCGTAGAATAACTTGGATACAGTTGTCACCTGTGATGCTGAATCAAGAAGAGAGCAGTAAGTTTTTCCCTCAATTACGATTTCAGCTATGCATTTGGGACCTATTATGCAGAGATTAACTCGCTTTCATGGGCAGGAACTGGAATGTGCTTGTCATTTAATAATTTTTTTTTTTGTTCAGTTTGTTTGGACTCTCTTTACTGCAATGGGCCCCAATATGTCCCTTTACTTAAACCCTGTCAAGGTATAACAGTGCTCCATTTTTCACTTTCCACTCATCTTGTTTTGCTTTGAGCTCTTTGTACTTTTGATCCACAAGAGCTTTGTTAATGGAGCCTTCACATGTCCTTGCTATGTGGCCATCTTCCTCACATCTGAAGCAAAACCATGGTTTTGGTGGTTTAGCCATTACATGCATTGAGTCTGTACCTCTACTTTAGATGGCACAGTCAGTTGATTTGGACTCGCTGGATACCTAAAGGAAGTGAATCTTATAGCAAGAGGTCTATATGTAGAAAACAAGTATCAAAATCAACTTCTCTTTGGGGCTTCGGTACCCGTTCAGAGAATGAATGCAGCTATTTGGGGTGTGCTTGTTCTGCAGAAACATAATTTTTTATGACATGCTCGACAACTATGCACTGTATCTAAGGTAGGTTTTTGTCGGCATTGGTAAGTGTGTTAGATCCAAAATTTGGATTTTTTTGCTTTCCTTCTGGATCAAGTTTAATGTCTGCATGGGGGGGCACGTGACTTTGGTTTGGGCTTTTTAGACTGCTGTCTTTTTATGTAACTTTTTGGAATGGAGGCACTGCTGTCAGAAGAAGTAAATTCGGAGTCAGCATCGTCACTGCTGTCGCTTGGCTCAATGGAAGAACTTACAACTTGGGCATGGGACTGTTCAGTGGGATGTACTAGCAATTTGATACTATCTACATGCCATGCAACTGCTGTGTTTCAAACATTCTCAATTTCTAGAGGGAAATCAGGCTCAAGGAGTGTAACTGGAGTGTGTGTATCAAACTCTACAAAATTGTGGACTGTCTTGACTACACAGTATTGATGCTAAACTCACTATTTTCACAATGACTCCAAATTTCCCTGGGGTTGCAATAATATTATCATCAGTGTTAGTATCACACATTATGGATATTGTGCTCTGACAATGTAACATTTCTCAAGTATTTATTTATTTTTTTACAGAAAAAAACTTGACAATTCCCCACTGTCTCAATAAATGTATATTGTGACTGGACTGTAATAATCCTTCTGTCTGGCTCACCAAAAAAGTGTCTTGCTGTAGCAGGTATCAAAGCGTTTGTATTCTAACAAATACTTATACAGGTTCGTCTCTAGGAGGATATAAATGAAGTGGGCTCAGTAGTCTGGGAAACAGCTGGCACATTTAATAACAATGCAACAATTAAAATGGAGAAAAAAAGAAACATCCCAATGTAATTCAGTTTTCCTCACAAAGTTTCAATATCCGTTCACTTTAGAAAGATTTCTCCAATGTCACTGGTGTTTAGGTTCCTTTGTCCTTGAAATGTGTATATTTATCAATGTGTAGTTGCATAAATGTAATTATGTAAATGTGTAATTCTTGAATTTGAGGTCGGGATGCAGATGAAAATTATGATATAAACAACAGAATTTCTGGAATTTCTGAAGGCAAACAAAACAGCTTACATTTTCCTACAATCAGAGAGCATTACAAGAGTACTGATTTTACACAGATGGAAAACTGATAGCTTGTCCATAATTATGAAATTGCACTATAATTCTTCCATAGTATCCATAATTTTAACAATGCTATTTGTAACAGTTAATTGTAACCATAGGTAAAACCATGCATGACTCCTCACAACCATGGCTAGTAAATATGGTTTCTATATAAAGATCTATAACATTTTTGTAGTGAAAAAACAGCAGTCTAAATACATTGAGAAAGTTTTTCTGCCAAAACTACCATAGGTAATACAGTACAGTTAGTGTTTTGTAAGCATAGTGATCTGAGAATTGAAATGTCTTCTAACTTGTGTTTTCTCCTGTTTTCTTTGTCAGTGCCATTTAGAATGTGGGAGCTGTTTTTATACTTGTTTCATCACCGAGACATAAGAGTTTCCAACAGATAATTCTGTACCGCATTCAAAGGGTTTCGTGATCCCCATTGCGAATCTGACTGGTTTACAGGCACATTTAAAATAGTTTGTTGTTCAGTTGAGACTAGTCCGCAAATTACCCCACCTGCTCTGTCCTCGTGCTACTATGATTGAGCCGTGTTGATAATTGACCCATGTAGCACTGTTTCATTCCACTTTTGAAGTGAGAAAAATGTGATTCAAACATACAGATGACAGCGGAAGGCTCATGTATTTTCACGAGGAAAGCGCTAACTGATTGTTCAGTGAAAATTTGCAATCCCCTGCCATCCTACATTTCAGAAATGAGCTTGCAGGCCACATGAAATTAAGCGAGTTTGACACGTGTTATGTGGAGACTTCACTGTGAGTAAGTGCATGTATTTGTGTGTGTGTGTGTGTGTGTGTGTGTGTGTGTGAGTGTGTTTGTGTGTGGTGGGGTCCATTTCGCAGTGTAGAAAGTGCACAGCTGACTGGGGCTGCAAGCGTTATGTTGCATCAAGAATATTAAATTAACAATGTTTAATCCCAACAACGGCACTCATAATCCAGCAGTGGTGTAGCACCATTGTAAAATGCATATAGGGGAAACACTGCATATGCAAGAAAACTCACCAGAGCTCTTATAAAATCAGTAATCATGAATGTCAACTGATATTTCTTTGATGAAGAGAGGGATTGATCAACTCATCAACCTACTAATACACCTGATGTGAGAATTTGTACACTTAATTAAATAAAACATTGCAAAATCAGCATACTTATTGTTGTTTCTGCCCAATAAACTGGAGTAGGAAAAAGTATGTTGACATAGAAAAAATGCACACATCACCTTAGGTTTGGACTCATGTTTCTCAACATAAAGATCAAAATTTCACATCTCCATCAACAGTTGGACTGACTGCTTTGTAACTGAGTTAACAGATTGCAATTTGTATATGTGTTACCAATTTCAGATCAAATTCTGACTTCTCTTTTGTTCCAGAATTGAATCTGTCCTAATCTGGCCCACTATGGTTTTAAATGTCATAGAATGACAGTTATTTGATAGCATCGTACATCTATATATGATATAGAGCTTTTTAGCAGATAAAGAAAGTGAAATGGGAGCGAGTAAAAGGATTCACTTGAAAGAATATAAACAAATAAAGCATTATAGTGCCAGTGAGGATCACTTTGCTTTTGCTTTTAAAATCCTTATTGGTCCATGTGAATCTGGCATACATTTGCCCACAGTGAGTGAGTTATTTTATATCTTATAAGCCAGGCTTGAGGTTCTCCAAGTGTGATTGTGGCTTATGCAACATATGACTCAACCAAACAATATGTTTATAAACCACTTAGCCTCAAAAACAAAACAGAATGAAAAGCAAAAATAAGTCTCTGAGTGCTCATATTAAGCTTTGTATAAAGCAAAACATAAGTACATCAAGACGTGCTTTAAAGACAAGTTATTAAGTCTACACACCAAAGCTGGGTCAAGTGTGCCTTGTTGTGTGATTTCTGTGTCACATTTTATCCCAGAATCAAAATATTTGTAAGAAGTGAAGGCAACTGAAAAGTATTATTTTTTTCACGAATCTCAGTAGACTATGAATTATTCAGTGTGACCAAATACCAGTTAACATTTTCATAAATGAGACACTAAATCACAGCCGAGACTCGGCACCATTCAGAGAGCTGTATCTTGTCACACACATTCTAGTGGATGAGCTCTTTTCTGGAGCAAAGGAGAAGTCAGGCAAAGCTGATTCTTCTGTTTCTCTCCCTCAGAGACAAGGATCAGCAGGCAGAATCCTTTATTTGTCCCACAGTCGAGTGTGTGGAACACTTGCCCTGTCCCTTGGTGCTGCCAAGATCAGAGTTGCGCATGGCCATAGTCTCACTGCTGGCAACACACAAAGCCGGCTTGGAATGACAAATTGGTCTGAGACACCACCAGGCACATGCCAAGAAACACTCCTTTAGAACAGAGCACACCAAATTGGCAATCTGAACTAAGTTTAGACAAGCTGAACACACAGGCACAAATCAAATATATGCTGGCCTCATATATGCACATGACACTAGTGAAGGGTGTTTATGCATAATAATGATGAGGTTTGTTTATACTTGGTGTAATGTAACAAAGCATATAATTTTAAGAAGTTCATAATGCCTTTATTTTGGAATGTAAGCACTCTCTAAGAAGTCTGAGGAAGGTAGTCCATTTATTCTGTTTTATTTTTTTTTATTCATGATATGTAAATGTATATTCATATTCAGAGATTTTTTACTTTTGTTTTAAAAAATTAGGTACTATTTGTTAAAGACACATTAAAGTCTACCACAGTACGGTACTCATACAAAAGTATATTAAACAGCTGGACAAAACAAAAATGGTCTTGTCTTTTATTATAACTCAACTAGCTCTAATAATACTAATATTAGGTACATTTCTGCTCTAAACTATTTGATTTCAGGACAACAAGGAACACAGATAAATTCTATGTTCATATTCTGAGCATCCTTGTATTTCCAGTTGTGTGGTCATACATCAAACATAGTTGGATCTTTCCGGCAAGCACCGCTTTGTCCCCAGCCACTGGGAAAACCGTAATCCTCAATAAAACAGTATATCAAGTATGGTTAACTGGATGAGTACATGACATTTTTTCCATTTTGCTCCATTGTGTTTGAAAATCTCCCATTGACCAGCATTCATAATCTAAATAAAAACAATGATGTCATATGTCCATATGAATTGTGATTGTGATCTATTTTACCAAATAGAAGCCTTTACAATGCAAATACACTCTCAGAAAAATGTAATGAGAGTATGAAGTAAAAGTATGAGGGCCGTCACTGGGGTGGTACCCTCAAGGGGACCTTTTATGTACCTCTAGTTAAAACTAATTTTCAAAATTCAACTCATTTTGGTTACATATGTGTTCCCTTTGGACCTATTGTGCATTTTATTATTATTATTATTTATTTTTATTGCCTTTTATTTTTAGTAAAGTTTTTTGTTTTTTTTTCATAATATAGTATCATAATATAGTAATTTATAATAATTTCCCATCCTGTCTCCAGCCCTCTGTCTTAAATGCTCAGTTTTATGCTGTCTGGCCTTTTAAGACTTCAGTGTAAACATCCACTGTTGTGAGTGGCTAACATTGTGCAGCCCTTCCAATACATGCATATTTGACAAATTTTCCCAGTTTATTTACAAACAGGTCTGCATTTCTCCCAGTTAGTGGCAGCAGCAGAATGAGATGCATCTCCATTTTAGAGTTTAACTTGACATCTCATCTTTTAAAAGTGACGTGAGAGGCAAGATAATGGTCAAAGCCATCCACATGTGTATAGAAAAATATTTAAATCCAGATAGGAACATGAAGGTGTCCTGTATAAGTCTCCTTTGGATGAATTATCCATGACAGGTCAATCTCTCTTTCTTCACCTGTATGACTGACTGAGAAACAGTGGGCATGGCCAATGGTGCAATGATGAAAAATAGGCATTGATGACTTGCTGAGTAGGCAGTCATATGCAGATGTACAATTGCAAATGAGCCGTTTTTGTAGCTTGAAACATAAATGCTCTTTTTCTAAGTTTTCAGTTCTGAAACATACATTATGTTTTTATAGTACAATTACCTCTTATATGTCAAAAGATCAAGGATCAAGTGCCTTAAGCTGTAACTTTCTGCTGAGAGTGCACAGTTGTTATGTTCGAAATTGCATACTACCATTCTACTTTTATTATTTCTGCATTTATAGTTTATATACGGTTCGTAGTATGCAAATTTTCTATGCCATGGAATACACAGATGAGCAGCTTTGAACCTAAACTTGAAAGGTTAATGCTATACTTTTGCTGTCTTGCAATCACTGGTATTTCCATCAGGAAATAGAAATGTAGTTAAAATATGTAGTTCCCTATCTGTCACACACTCGACGTTGTGTCAATGTAGTGACACTAGGGGTCGCCCTTGGGAGCCCCAAACACCTCTCATCTTTGAGAAAAGGCCAATGGGAATTGGCGAGTGGAATTCGTATGCCACTCCCCTGGACATACGGGTATAAAAGGAGCTGGCTCGCAACCACTCATTCAGATTTTTTTCTTCTGAGCCGAGCGTTTGTGTTTCAACGAGCTGAATTCTTCTGCCGATCCATTCACCTCTCAAGAAAGCTGTTGGATTTATGACTCATTACAGAGGTTTCTCCCCCTCGTGCACTGGTGGAGTGCAGAGAACGACCCTGGGTGCTTCAACAGTCTAAAAGATTATATATTCTTGTGAAAAAAAAGAGTATATTTTCCCACTAAAATAGCAGCACTGACGGAGAGCATCTTTTTAAAGATGCCTTTCCGTCTGTGTTTAATTCCTAGTTGTGGTCGTTGTCTCTCCGCTTCCGATGGCCACGATCGCTGTCTCACATGCTTGGGCGCTGCCTAAGAGGAGAGAGCGTTCATGGACGGGTCATGTCCTCACTGCGATTGCATTCGTGGCTTTCCTTCATCAGAGGTAAAGCCACCCCAGCAGCTCCCTGCCGCGGTCCTTCTTCCTACGGGTTTGAGGTCGTGTTGGTTAGCACTGGGGGTGATTTGGAGAGCCCAATGGGAGCTGCTCCACTGGATAACCCCCCATGGACCTCCCATTCCCCAGCACGCTCGTTCACCCCGGTCGAGTTCTGGGATGAGACCGCTGGCTCATCTCAGGGCGAGTTTGCGGTCTCATTCGGGGCTCATGAAGTGGATGAGCTCTCGATAGAAGCATCAGAGAGCAGGCTGGTTCAGTCTGACGGCAAGGAATCGACTTGGCTCCCACCTTTGGGTGTGGCCGTCCAGTCGCTGGCCAACGCGGAGCTGATGGCCATGCTTGCCTGGGTGGCTGTGAGCGTCGGGCTGGTGTGGAACCCTCCACACCACCCTGAACCCTCGTGGCTTGATGATTGGTTCCTGGGCTTGGAGCTCCGCTCATGGTGTTCTCTGTCAGCGACACATGCCTGTAGTTTGGTCTAGAATACTCTCATGTGGTCCGGAGACTCCAACCATGCTATGTGTCCAGTGTTCCCACTACCCTGTTTAGAGATTAGGTGGTGAACCTGTAAGCACTGCCCCAGGAGGAGGCATCTATTTGGATCTCACGCAGAGCTTTAGATGCACTGAGCAGTTCTTTGTTTACTTCGGAGGACAGCGGAAAGGGAACACTGTCTCCAAACAGTGTCTCCAAACAGAGGACTGGGTCATTGACGCTTTTGCATATCACTGTCATGGCGTGCCACCCCCCTGGGGACTACGAGCACACTCTACCAGGAGTGTGGCAGCCTCCTGAGCCCTGACCAATGGCGCCTCTTTAGCAGACATCTGTAGAGCAGCAGGCTGGTCAACACCCAATACCTTCGCAAGGTTCTACAACCTCTGGGTTGAGCCAGTTTCGTCCTGTGTGTTGTCAGGTAGGAACAGGTCAGTTTGCGGGACAACTGGCTGGGTGTACTGCTAGTGTATAGTGCCATTCCCCTTCTGGAGGGGGAGACATGCACTTTTTACACCCTAGCTGTGTTTACGAGATCGTGGACCCAGGAAGCACATCCTCATTAGCCCCGTGGCAGGCGAGTTGGCAGAGAAACTCAATGCTGGCCCAGTACGTGTGCTAAATAGCACCTGTACTGGGGTAGGAGCTCCACATACACTGGTTGCCTGTATGTAACCCTGTGTTATGTATCTTGTATCTTGTCCCCTCTGCCACCGGTTGCCGTGTTTGTAGAGCTCCATCTCCTCTTGGTAGGACCTACCAAAAAACTTTGTAAGTCTATGTAAATTGTATTCACACAATTACCTCCCCTTTGGGCAGGGTGTGGTCTCTGTGGTGTCTTCCGGAAACCTCCCTGACGCAGACACTTATGGCCCCTAGCTGAATGATTTCCATTATTTTTGGTGGAGAAAAAAGAAGAGAAGAGACCCCATTTTGGGCAGTCGACTTGTACCCGAGGTGCAGGGGTACAATGCTCTTAAGATCATTGGGGAGGTTACGTGCTGGCTGGGTGCGCTGGCTACAAGGCACGGAATAGTTTGCACATCTCGCACCGCCAGTCCACGTAACACAGTTCAGCTAGTTGTGGCATTTTGTATAGGGACCCCTAGTGTCAATACATCGACACATCGTCAAGTGAGTGACAGACAGGAAACATCCTGGTTACTTTTGTAGCCTCCGTTCCCTGATGGAGGGAACGAGGCGTTGTGTCCCTCTTGTCACAACACTGAACTAGCCGCTGAAATGGCCAGGACCCTGTCTCGGCTCCTCAGCACAAATCCTGAATGAGTGGTTGTGAGCCAGCTCCTTTTATACCCGTATGTCTCGGGGAGTGGCATGCAAATTCCACTTATCAATTCCCATTGGCCTTTTCTCAAAGACCCATGGTGTTTGAGGCTCCCAAGGGCGACCCCTAGTGTCACTACATCGACACAACGTCTTGTTCCCTCCATCAGGGAATGGAGGTTATGAAAGTAACCAGGACGATTTTGTTATGCTAGTATATTCTGTGTAAAAATATAAAAATGTTCCTCCCTTGTAAAACTTCATCCTTTTTTAAGCTTATTTGCAAACCACACATAGTCCAAAAACTGTAGAGACAGTCTATATCTCTTTCTCCCCTCTGAATCTTCGAATTTAGACTGGATATGATTGACAGGACTTATTTCAGAATATGGCAGGTGGGTACTTAGACTGCCTGGTATGTTTTTTTGCTATTAAAATGATATTCAGTCACTCTTTGATGGCTTGTGCCCAAAACTATGCCTTATCATGATTTCAGGTGGACCACTCAAATTGAAAGCTTCCATCGCTTGAAGCCAAATCAAAATAATTGTTTTCAGTTGTAGTGGATTTTATCTGGCAGAGGACTTACTTGAAAATTGTCCTACATAACAATGAAAAAAAAAACGTTTTTTTTTTTCTGTGGATATTTTTGGCTAACAGTTACTGAATTCACAGGCCCCATATTAGTCACAAGCCAAATTCCCAAAATATATATATATATATATATAAAATAGAAATGCTCAACTAAATTATACTACTCAGTTTGAGGCCTCAGAGTTGCCTAAGGTTCTTAAAATTGCTAATGATCGACTGTTGGAAAAGTACTTTGATAGCAGTGCCAGGGGACTTTGAGGCAGATCCACTGTTGTGAGTGGAGAGCCCACACTTTACATTGGAAACCCTGTACCATTTCTCTTTCTGAAATAGTGGATGTCTAATTTGGTAGCAGGAAAAAAATCCAAAGAAAACAGAATGACTGCATATGAATTCCTTCACTTTCATAGTATGCTCTGAATCTAATGAAGATTTTACTTATTGACTGTTGATGACATCTAGGTGTGGCGGTGTGTAGTATAAATGCATTCACAGACATACTGCATTTTTTCTTTGACCCATGACAAACTTATTCCATTACAGATTTTGCTGTTATGGAAAGAAATTGGTAGTTTTATTCATCAAAGTGGCATTCAACTGATCACAATGTATAGTCAAGACATTAATAACATGAAAAATTACTATTACAATTTGAATGAATTTAATAAACTTAAACTACTTCAAAGAGTTCTCATCAAAAAATCTCCCAAGTGCAGCAATGACAGATTTGCAGATCTTTGGTATTCAAGTTGTCAGTTTGTCCAGATACTCAGGTGACATTTCACCCCCTGTATCCTGTAGCACTTGCCATAGATGTGGCTGTACAGTCAGCTGATTCCACAAAAGCTCATTGGGGTTAAGATCCATAACACTCTTTTCCAATTATCTGTTGTATAATGTCTGTTTCTTTGCCCCTTCAAACCTTTTCTTTTGTTTTTAGGTTTCAAAAGTGGCTTTTTCTTTGCAAATCTTCCCATAATCTTTTTCTTTACTGTTGTACATGAAACTGGTGTTGAGCAGGTAGAATTCAATGAAGCTGTCAGCTAAGAACATGTGAGGTGTACTTATTATCTTGTTTAGTTGTACATCTGGACCTTCCAAATCTATTTCTGTCCTTGTTAGAGCCAGTTGTCCTTTGTCTTTTAAGACTGTAGTGTACACCTTTGTATGAAATCTTAATTTTTTTGGCAATTTCAAGCATTGTATAGCCTTCATTCCTCAAAACAATTATTGACTGATGAGTTTCTAGAGAAAGTGGTTTCTTTTTTTGCCATTTTTGACCTAATATTGGCCTTAAGACATGCCAGTCTATTGCATACTGTTGCAACTCAAAAACAAATATAAAGACAATGTTAACCTTAATTTAATGAATCAAATAGCTTTCAGCAGTGTTTGATATAATGGAAAGTGATTTTCTAGTACCAAATTAGCAATTTAGCATGATTACTTAAGGATAAGTTGTTGGAGTGATGGCTGCTGGAAATGAGGCCTGTCTAGATTTGATCAAAAATGACTTTTTTCAAATAGTGCTGTACTGTTCATACTTTGTGATCAGTTGAATGCCACTTTGGTGAATTGAAGTACCATTTTCCTTCCGAAACATATATATAAACAATTCACAGGTCAAAATTATTATTTGTGTTAATCAACATACCACAAATGCTGTCAATTGAGATTAACTTGCATTGAACCAGGAGCATTCCTTTTAAGAACTCATTTTCAACCACAATGTCTGACGTCTTGGCGGCATACTCGCTCAGCAAAGCTACACCACTCTCCCATTTCTGTTAGGGTCTCCAATCAAATCTCCCTACTCAGTGATGCAGCCACTGAGAATCATGTTGAAAGAGCCCTTGTTATTGGTGATTCTATTGTAAGAAACGTGGACTCCAGCCACTATTGTTAAATGTATTTCCTGTGGCAGATTGTCTGACATCAAATCAAATTTACAAGTGCTGGCTAATGCTCATCGTAGATTTTCTAAAATTGTTATTCATGTCGGCACTAATGATGTTCGTCTTATAGTGGTGTCTGAAGAATAAAACAGGATTTATAGACAATTGGAAGAGTTCTGGGGGTATACCTAACCTGCTGAAGAGAGAAGGAGCTGCTCTCCTCTCTAGTAATTTGGCTCATAATCTTAAAGGGATACTTCAACTCTGGGAAGATGAATGTGTATTTAAAATTGGTCATTTATATAGTATAAATGTGAAATTATTTTTGAATTTGAAGCATTCTAGACAGAGAAAAGGCAGAAAATGTATTTTTTACACATGTGGCTGAAAGACAACAACTCCCAGAATGCACTTGCTTTGCTGCCCTTACGAGGCCACTCCCAAACCACGCCTACCGGTTACAGGCGGCAGTATCTGAAAATATGATACAACTATGCTACATCGTGACTCTATAAATCGTGAGTTAGTTGATAAATTGACTTGACTACGCGGGAAGAACATTATAACATTATAATTCAGTGTGTCCAAACTCAACTGTACATGACGTCTTAGTAACAAAAAAGAAAAACAAACAAAATACTCACTTTACTTTATACTTTACACTAAGCCGTCCGTTTGTCCCTGCGGGCTTTGGCTGGCGTTTCCAATTTATCTTCGGGATCCTAAAATAAGTTTCCAGGACTCCCCTGTCCATGTGTGATACAAAACTTGGGTGCTCAGTTATACATGCTCATGTTATCGGTGCAGTTTCATCAGCGGATTCAGCGATCTCGTCCAGAAGAAAACGGCATCGCTGAAATTCGCGACAGCAATAGGACTCTCTATCTGTTTCCATAGGCGCACAGCGAGAGCACTGACACCACCAGTCTGCCCCAACTCGAGTCTGAATATAATTTAACACTCTCTTCCTCCTGCCTGCCAAGCAGGTTTTGCTCCCCTACTACAGCAGCTGCTCCAGCCTCTGTTCATCGCTGTATTGCGGCACGTACAGGTAGCCGCGATCATCAGATTCTCGCAACAGATCTTCGAAATCCCCTTCTGCCATTTCAACTTCAAAACTACCCTCCGCCATCGTGATTAGCCTAATGTATACAAACTTTCTACACAGAGCAAGAGCCTGTTTTCTTAGCTTCTACAGAAAGATGGCTGACACTATCTTCACATTCTGTGAGTGAGATCCCGCCCAATATGGGCGTGGTGAAAACATGCGGAATACTGGCTGTAGTTTTAAGCCTCTGGCCCAAAAATCCTCCGATGACGCAAAATGACGTTTTTTGCGTCATCGGAGGATTTTTTCCAGACTAAAAATAAATAAATCTCTCGTCTCAGGGGGATATGAGGGGGGGGGGAGCTCGGTAATTAGAAAATACTACTGGTTTTCTACTGATACAAAGCTTAATGCTAAATCCTGAAGTAACCCTTTAATAATGATATTATTTGACTAACTGGGGCCCAGGTCAGGAAGCAGAAAAACTGAATAATCCGAACATCTGCTAGTTGCCTTGAGATGTCACCCAGGTCACATAAACTACAACACATAGAGACTGTATCACCTAGATATTTCATAGAGACTGTATCTGTTCCCTGAACTACCAAACACAACATTAAATAATTTAGATTATTTTTTATTAAGGTCAAACTTGAACAAAACAAACAAAAGATAAACATAATATAAAGATAGGGCTACTAAACATTAGATCTCTTTCTACCAAAGCACTAATTATAATTCAAAAATTACAGATCATAGTTTGTATGTGCTCTGTTTGACTGAAACCTGGCTTAAACTGGATGAATATATTAGTTTAAATTAATTTAATCTCCCAGGTTATTGTTATAAACATTTGAAGGGTTGAGGAGGAGGTGTTGCTACAATTTACAGTGAAGTTTTTGGTGTTACTCAGAGGACAGGATATAAATGTAAGTCTTTTGAACTAATAATGCTTTTACCCTTGCTACAGTATATAGATCACACGGGCTGTATTCTGATTTCCTTGGTGAATTTGCAAATGTTTTATCAGATCTTGTTGTTACTGTAGATAGAGCTTTAATTGTTGGTGACTTACATATACATTTTACATTTATACATTTGGCAGATGCTTTTATCCAAAGCAACTTACAGAGCCCTTATTACAGGGAAAATCCCCCGGAGCAACCTGGAGTTAAGTGCCTTGCTCAAGGACACAATGGTGGTGGCTGTGGGGATCGAACCAGCAACCTTCTGCTTAACAGTTTAGTGCTTTAGCCCACTACGCCACCACCACTCCACTTAAACATTCACATAGATAATGAAAATGACAAATTGGGATTAGGGTTGCAGTAGTATACTGGTTTCATGGTATACCACAGTATGAAAATGTATGGTTATCATACCATGTATATTTGCTTATCTACGGTTTTGAGAAAAAAATGCAACCAGACGGAGAATCTCACATGCGCGTGCACATCACCTTTCCTCCTTGTCTGCCTGTCAGACACACACACACATGCAGCGGAGAAAATGTCAGAGAAACGAGGCGAGGGGGTCTGACATAAGTGAGTGTGTGTGAGTTATAGCAGTGTTTCTCAACTGGTCTATTCGGAGTGGGTCGCGGACAGCAGGGACAGAACAATGCCATGGTTCTTCCACTGAAAATATTTCAGAAGCCGCCCAAGTGATAGCCTGTTGAGGACTACCGAGGCAGATTTAATGATAGTCTTGCAAACAGCTAAAGGCTTCTCATTTGCACTTTTGCAAGAGTGTAACAAGCTCGCTATCGCGATCTGCGCTTCTCTCTGGCACGTGCGTGCAACAACCGGGCTTCCCTCGATATTGCGGAGCACAGACCTCAAAACTGATGTGACCTGATGTAATTCTAGTGAGACTCTCAAATAGTAGATAGCCCTGACATGTCAAACAGCACTGAGGAGAAAAAGAGCAACACTGTGCTATGCTCCAAAAAAACAATTATAATAATAATAATTACACACCATCACCTTTACAAATTTGTTTCATGATTTTACATGAGTAAAAGTAACTGTTATATTTTGACAAAATGTTATAGTTTCAAATGAAATAAACTAAAGGTAGAATCTGTTAGACCTCATTATATATCAACAGTGGCAGTTGTAGTTAAAGTTTCAAGATGTGTTTCAGCTAGTATTTATTTTCAGAAATACTATCAATTTGTATTATTATTACTATTATTTATGATTAGCTACACTGACCTAACCATGGTAATGAGGAGCCTTTACTTCTGTGTAATATGTATTTCTGTTTGAATGATGTTTGAAATTAGGAAACAAATGGGATAACAATGGGCTCTTATAAGTAAATATGCTCTTCAATTTTTAAAAGGGGGAGAGAAAACTTCCTGTCGGTTTTTATGTTGACATCAACAACAAAAATAATGTCACTTGATGCATGTCCTTGTACTGGAAAATGAAAAATACTATGCAACATAAAAGTAAATGCGACCCAGGATACATTACATTCAGGTTACGTTTTTACTTTGGTGTGTCGCCACGATTTCCAATGTAAAATCTGTCCTGAAGCAAAACCAGATGAGAACCACTGAGTTAAAGGTACAGACGAGCAGTCTCACCTCGCTGTCGTGCACCTACAGTATATGTTAATTGTTATTAATCAAAGGACATTGCTTTAAAAGCTCACACAGCGTATGTTATTTTTCATTTAGTATTTAATTTAACATGCTATGCTAACATGCTTTAGTTATAGAACATGTTATAGTAACATGCTATTTTTTATCATGTATATTATTCGGTTTATTATTATAATTCTGTTAGCTTTCTTATGTTTTTTATTTATTGTATTTATTTTTAAAAGGGAGATGTTTTTTTTACACATACTTCAATAAAAAATGGTTTAAAGTTTCAATTCTAATAAAGTGTTTGTTAAAAAAAAAAAAAAACATTCTGTTTGCACTGATAATAGTAATTGTGTAGTACAGTATACCGTGATACCGTGAAACCGTGATATTTTCAGAGACGGTTATCATACCGTGAAAATCTCATACCATTGCAACCCTAATTAGGATTAGCATTTATCGATATATTCTCAAACTCTCTTTGAGTCAGACAAAATGTAACAGGACCAATACACCACCATAATCATACGCTAGATTTAATTCCGTCATATGGAGTTGATGTTGATAATATAGAAATTCTGCCGCAGAGCAATGACATCTCGGATCATTACCTCATCTCTTATATGCTGCGACCAGCTATTGTTACTCAATCTACGCCATGCTATCATTCAGGTAGAACTGTTCTTTCGACCACTAAAGATAGCTTCACTAATAACCTTCCAGATCTATCTCATAAACTCAGTAAACCCAAAAGCCTAGAAGAACTTGATGAAATAACAGAAAATATAGATACAGTCATCTCTAGCACTCTTGATAGTGTAGCCCCCCTTCGATTAAAGAAAATGAAAGAAAAAAGTCCTGCACCATGGTACAATAATCACAATGATCACAAGGAACAACTTTCTGGATCCTTTTCTGGAGCATATTCACTTGAAAAGAGCCAATCGGCTCACAGTTTATTTTTCAACTTTTTAAATCGGACAGCTCCCCAGCTTATGTGGTTTTACGGGATATAGCAAAGTGTCCACTGGTTGCATACTTCAGAATCTCAGCAGTTGGTCATTTGGTTATTTTTTGCCTATTGTTTCATGAGTACTGATTTTTTTTTTTTTTTTTTCGGACAACCTACTCATACTGATGTTTGTAACTGTACAAAGGGATGTACGCATGTTCAGATGTGGGGAATAACTCACCCAACCCTCCCCAAAGGCAGACATACTGTTTGCTTAAATATTATAGCATTAAATAAGATTCATCCGACAACTGCAACGTGCACAAACGTGGTACTGTGACTGTTTAATTGTAAACTTGGCTGTTTCTAGGCATTTTATTTTACTCAGCTGTCTCACATGATGTGGTGCCACTGCTGCTTAGATCTAGAGAGAGAAGGTTTTCATTTGTTTGTGTGTGTGTATGTGTGTGTGTGCAGAAAGATCAAAAACATAGAAGTCACATGATTAAAAAGCATCTGATAATCCTTGAAATACAGACCTTTTTTAATCCACGGAGGGAAATGCAGTCTTGTTGTTGTTTCCTTATTTTTCTCATTCTTTTTTTGGTTTTCAACAACAGCAAAATAAATAAAAAAAATGTCATAATCGAAGACAAAATATCAAGAGTGTGTGATGGGTGTGTGACTTATTTAATGTTCAGTGCTCTTGAGTGTCAGCCAGGAAGTAACAAGTACAAAGTCTCCCAGTGTGTGAGGAGAATGTTACTGGGCCAAAGCATCCTCAGTGTACCAGGCTGCCAAAAAATCCTGGGCCTTATTTTGCCTTGGGTGAATAGTGCTCTTGTTTGTGAGTTTAAATGGTAGTCATCTGAGATCACGATAAGTCTGCCCCACCTGGTGTGTATCGGAGTAGACAAGTTAATGTGACGACGTCAGACCCTCACTTTAAGATTGCTTTTATGGTGAAAAGTACTCTGGTGCTTGCTCCTGCCAATTCTCAGCCCAAGGCTTTTTTATCTCATGAGGTAAACAGAATTATTTGCAGGTTCTTTTAGGAACTCTGTTGACAGCACCATCGATATAGCATTCTTATCAAACAGAAAGCAGGGGAAATTGATTAGCTCATTTGTCAGTGAAGTTGCATATACAATGAACATTGTATCCATGTCATTTTCTTTAGATTTCATAATAAATGTGTGCACATGCACAACAAGACTAGATTACTGGTGATGAAATATTCATGCATTGTATTTAAACATCTGCGAAGGAGTAATAAATGAACATGTTTGCTATGAACTGCTTTGTTTTGCTCAGCTAGAGAATAAAATATGATTTTTAATGCAGCTAATCCTTTTTAAACACAGCAAGCCCATTATGGCCTAAGGATACAGTTCTGTGTGTGTGTGGGGGGGGGGTTACTAGGAGTTTACTAGGACATTAGGTTACAAACTGGTAATTACAAGGGCAATTCAAATTGTTTAAAAAAACATACTAATCTATGTTTTTTGGAAAAAGGTAAAAATGCGGAAAGTTTTTCGTGAGGGTTAGGTTTAGAGGTAGGGTTAGGGTTAGAGGATAGATTCTATAGATTGTACAGTATACAAATCATTATGTCTATGGAGAGTCCTCATAAGGATAGCCGCACCAACATGTGTACTTGTGTGTGTGTGTGTTCTTGTGTGTGTGTGTGTGTGTGTGTGTGTGTGTGTGTGTGTGTGTGTGTGTGTGGGCGGGTTTGGGTGGTTGACAAGGACTGTTTTTACATTACTAATTGGTCATTACAAGGGTATTATGCTAGAAATGTGCTTAATGAGGACATTTCTAGTGTCCCCATAAATCAAATCGCTTAAAAAAACATACAAAATTATGTTTTTTTTTGAAAATGTAACAATGCAGAAAGTGTTTTGTGAGGGATAGGGGATAGAATCTATAGTTCGTACAATATAAAAATCATTATGTTTATGGAGAGTCCTCATAAGGATAGGCTCACAACCATGTGTATGTGTGTGTGTGTGTGTGTGTGTGTGTGTGTCTGTGTTTGTCTGTGTGTATGCGTGTGAGAGAGAGATAGAGAGAGAGAGAGAGAGAGAGAGAGAGAGAGAGAGAGAGAGAGAGAGAGAGAGAGATAGAGAGAGAGAGTGAGAGCGTTTGCATGACCATATTTGTTTACCTAGTTGGGTGTATGTGACAAAATTTGGTTTATCTTTGTTGGCAACCATAAATAAAAAAGAAATATCATTCCAAATTAGATTCTGTCTATTAGGTTGCCCACAGCACTGTGTACTTTTGAGCAAAACAGGTTTATTTATTTTTTTATTACACAGAGAAACAGTATCTATGAATACCTGTTGTGTTTCTTGTTTTGGCTGTCCATACTTTTCTATAAGAAAGCAAAATCACACATTATATATATTTAAGATTAACTGGAGACCACATGGAGACTTTTGCTTATTGGTATATTTCACCCAAAAATGATAATTCCATCAAACTATACTCACCCTCATGTCGTTCAATGAAATCAGACAATATTATCATAAATCGTGCTTCTTCAGCTCAAATTATGCAAAAGGCGAGACTTCCATTCCTACAGCTGCCATATTGTGATGACTTCATCAAAAAGGCAATTGGTTCTTTTAACTGAAAAGTTGAGACGGCAGCCACCATATTTAGCGTTCAGATTTCACCCTTTCAAATGTATGTTTGTTTGAACAATGGCAAAAATAGGGCATGTTTGTGATACATGTTTGAAAATTTATTATTTTTGCAATTATGTTTGGTGCCACTAGTGGCACAAAAATGCACACTTGAATACTCAGTGTTTTATATAAATGTTTTATATATTTTTTTACTTTTTTATGATAACTACATTTGGTACCATGTAAGGTGGTGAGATGATGTCAAATTGAATCTGGGTCTGAGGCAAAACCAGTTGGGCACCATTCATTGATATAGACTCATCCAGAAAACTCAGGCTCAACATACCCGACTCTACCTCTGTCTCATTACAAAAGTCTAATTGAGACTTTTTCCAGCACTGAAGACCAGTCTAAAAGAAGGGGCTTCACACTGCTTAGCAAAAGAGCACAGCAGGAGCACACCAGGAGCAAGAAGCTTCATGTCTTGATGCACTTATGGGAGGCTGTCATTTCAAAGAGCACCCCTTTATAGCGAAGCCATGTTGAGCGTCAGTCAGCCTCAACACTGCTGGCAATGAGATTACAGCTCTTTGCAGCCTACTGCTCTCTCTCTCTCTCTCTCTCTCTCTCTCTCTCTCTCTCTCTCTCTCTCTCTCTCTCTCTCTATCTATCTATCTATCTATCTCTCTCTCTGCATGTGTCTCTTTTTCGTTTCTCTCTCTCCAAGACCGTTTAAGCTGGAAAATTCACCAGAATAAAGTGAAGAAATAGCTTCCATTGCTTGTTTTGGGGAGGAACAGCACTTTAGTTTAATATTAGCAATTTGGCTTTCCGATAAAAACTAATTTGTTTCCGTACTACTGTGAAGCAGAGATGCAACACGTAATATGAAGCGATAATACATTTGCCTTCTATCTGGCATTTTCCATCAAGTTTATTTGACATGCACTTCACAACGATGACAAAATCACATAAAATAACATAAATTATGAAGCGAATTGAGAAGGTTGGGAGTACCAGTAGATATTTTTTTAAAGAGCGATTCATCCACAGTTATTTTAGAGAGTTAACTGCCCTCCAAAATAACAACAGGCTATTCAAGTCATCTACTTTTATCAGTGTAGTTATAGACAATTTGAATAGACTAGGATGTCAGTGCAATATATAATTTAGCTGCGCAGCATATAAAGGGCATTTCATCTAAACACACTGGGTCAACACTGCCTGAAAATTGTGCGTGTGTGTACCTGCGAATGCATAAAGCCCCAGTGGCATGTGTGTGTCTGTCGTCTATGTCAGATTTTAATGGGATCATATATTATTTAAACAAGCAGGACAAGTTAATACACCCCGCACCCCGCATACCTGTCATATTAAATAATTAACCGTGGTTGAGGAACACATTAAACAGGAAATAAAGTATTAACACAAATGCAATATTTTCAGAGAGATTTTCTTCACTGTACTATTACTGAGGTCCCTCCGACTAAAAACATATTTAGTGAATGGTTGCATCTAAAATTTCTAGTTGACTTTATTGGAATGTTTCGGATTAAAACATTTTAGTATGTTAAACTCAATCGGCAGCATTTATAATATATTGTTGATTACCACAAAAAAATAATTTTTAATCTTTGCAATTTTATTTAAAACAAAGCAAAAAGTGTAGTTACAGTAAGTCACCAATTAAATGATTATGGCCAGTACATTAAAATACACAATGTTTCCAAAATATAGCCACAAGACATAAACATTATGTGTGTTAACATGATTTTAATGTGATTAAATAACTTCCTAACATTATCTCTGTAAAGAGATATCCAATATTACAATGTTGTCACAACGGCATAACTGGTAGCCTTTAACGATGTACAATTTGGTAAATGCTGAAATGCAGGTAAATCCCTGATTTTTCACACTATGATCATGTCAATATTGCATACAGTAGAAAACTTGTGCATGTATTTTTGAAATAGGGCATTTTTACATTTATGGACTAGCACCATTATCTTCTATTGTAAATGAACTGGGCTATTTTAACCACAAATGTAGCTTTTTTTAATAAACGAGGGAAGAGTAAACTTTTTTTTTTAGGTAATCGACATTATGCCACAAATGCTGTCAAATGAGCTTAACTTAAATTTAACTCAGACATGTTTTTATTTATTAAAAAAATTCATTATTATTATAAAAAAATCTGTAAATTAATATATTTGAGGTGGTGACAATATTGTTTGGTGGGCTCAAATATAAATAATATGTCTGCATATTTAAACATATTTTAGAGGCTAAACATCTGTGTAAAGTTTGCATTTATACATTTGTGTTTCCTGGGAATCAAAGCTTATATTGTTTGCACCATATTCTACAAATTTAATAACAGCTGAATGAATACAATGAGCATTCAACTGAATATAACCTTATTATGTTTTGTTCCATTACCTGCATCAGTGGTAAGAACCACTGTTGCCCAGTTTATTAGAGACTAACATGCCAAGGACGACACTGCACTTATAAAACCATGTTTCAAAATAGTGTTCAAATCCAACTCTTCATAATGGAGAGCTGAAAGATGTTTCGATTTACCATAGTAGAGCAGACACAGGTAAACGTGAACGATGCTGACAGCGGCTCTCCTGAATAAACATGTCCTCTGAGCTGCCCTTGAAACCAGGAAACTGTGTGCTTTATTAGCCTCCCTCCACTTGACTTAACATGCCAGCGCTGCTCAGGTTACCATATCATGTATTGTTTAAAACAAGCTCATTAAAGTCTCTAGGAGCACAAAAAAACAGGCTGAAGAAGAGTGGAGCAATTCCATAATTGGTCAACAGCGCAAAAATGAATATGATTACATATAGCCCGTGTCTTTGGAAAAAGTCTTGTCTTTGCAGGATGAGACCAAACCCCTTTCTATTATCTCAGATGCCTAGGGCTGACCATGCAGTGTTTGTCTTTTACTAGGCAGTGGGTGTGAAGTAAAGTTACTACACAGGCGAAGCTAACTCCTCTAAGTACTGATGAAATATAGATGTTGAAGTTTAGACCGCTCAAGGTTTCATCTCTCTTGGTGATACCATAAGGAAGCCATTAATAGTGTCAGTGAGCATTAGTCCTACAAAGAAAAGATAACTGGATATACTCAAACAAAGACCGGCAGCATCTGCTTGGAATCAACCGAGCATCCCAGAAGTATTAGGGAGAGAAGTTTGTCCCCCATTGTGAAGGCTTGACTGGTTATTGTTCCTCATATGTGAGGTCACTTCAAGATGGTCACTTTCCTCTGCGCTACCTTTGTCAGTGTGTAGAGGCCTTGCATCATGCATAATCACAAACAGCAGGACCATCTGTTGTTGCTTGTTGACTTACCTACATGCAACCTTTTTAGTGTTGCTTTTCATGTATCAGTCTGATGTAGCTGCATATTTACAATATGTTAATTGGCTAATGAAATCCTGTTTAAGATCCTGTACATATGTAATGTGGCCTGTGCTATGCTTGTGGACACAGGAATAGGCCTGCATGAAGAGGTTTTCTGTAGCCATCTGTTGGCAGTGCATTCCACAACCAGAGATTGATGATCTTAACCTTTATTCACTCAATTGGCTTCTGAATAAGTGTACATAACAGGATACTTTGTTCTCCCTTATTACAAAGCACATGCAATTTATAGCCAATACAGTTGAATGCAACAGTTTTTTTTCTCTCTCTCTAACTTAAATAACTAACACAGAATAATTTGTTTTTCTTGTAGAACCAGAATCAGACCCCAGATAAAACATCTCCTGTTGTCCCAGCCATGTGCCCCCATAAGGTAAGTCATTGTCTTACTATTGTGTTTTAATTATGCAATAAAATCTTTACATTGTTGCAAATCTCTGTACATAACACATAACTGGTGATCATGTATCAATGAACATTTTTCTCTGGGACATAATCTTTTTCCTATGAATATTCAAGACATGTTTTGTTTTTGCTTGTATAGCATTAACCCTTGTGTTAAGTACATTTGTGCTAACTCTTATTCATATATATATATATATATATATATATATATATATATATATATATATATATATATATATATATATATTTTTTTTTTTTTTTTTGTGTATTTTTTTTTTCTATTGATAGAAGGCTTTATTGAACTGAGTGTATACTGGGCTTGTGGGGGGCACTCCCTACAGAAAATAATATAAATTAATAGTAATTATGTAATAAATTAATTAATTAATAACCACATGGTTGATGTAAACAAATAGGTGTAATTTTAAATCTTATAATCTGGGGCCGGATACACCATACGTTCTTAATGAGAAAATTCTACTTAACTACCATTTTCTTCTTAATTTCAATCTTAAGAAAAAGTTACAAATATTTTTTATTCCCCAAAAAAATTTTTTTAAGGAAGTTCTTATCTTTTTTCCTAAGAAAAATGTAAGCATTCAAATTTTAATTTTTTTTATTCTTAAAAATCTTTGTAAATAACATCTTAAAGTTAGGATAACCACACAGTTGTCTAAAATCCTAAAAGGTAAGATATTTGATGAATTTACTGGGTTGTTTCAAATGTGACGTTTTCTATCATGTTGATAGGCTGTTTACATAGAAATGTTATTTTAGACCAAAACACGTCATTGTATTTTATGTTATTTTTATTTTCAGCTTGTTAACCATGTAAATGTTATCACCAAATTCAAACAATAAATGTTGTTTTGAAGCTTCTTAATGTGGTGACCAATCATGCTAATTCAAATGGATGTGCTGCATAGCGGGCTCTCTCCGCGATCTTTAGAGTTCATAGAAGCATAATAATTATAGAATTAGAAAGCTGAGTCTTTCCCTATCGGAGTTGGCCACAGCAATGACAGCCTCTGCCACCTTTTCCCATTTAACCGCCTCGTACTTTCCGATGTGTTATAATTATCAAGCTTCTGAAGGAGAACCTTTTCCTTGCATTCATTTCCTCAAGAAGAACCTATTGTCTACTGAAGTTTTTGTTTCTTTTCTTTTCTTTTCATAGATACATTTATTTACATAGTATTTAATTGTTATTTGGCTATTAGACAAGGCAACTCCATGAGCAGGCTAGTATGATCAGACAATGTCAAACCCTGTCTTTTTATAAGAAAAAAAAAATTAAGATGTTCTTAAGAAAATTCAGAATTGCACTTAGGAATGTTGTTACAAACTTCTTATAATTTATCCTTTCAGTTAAATTTCTTTTTTTTCTTTTTCTTTTTTTTTTTTTAAGAACTTTTTTGTGAATCTTGCCCCTGGACTTTACAATGCATATAGCTGATCCTACCAATTCTTAAATAATGCTTTTTAGTTTGCTGTCAAACAAAAGCTGATTTGTTCTCATAATTTGCAGATTTGTTATCACAACAATTAGATTCAGAGTTGGTAAAAACATACAAAAGATGAGATAGCAATGTGTTATATCGTTGGAAAGGTCTCAATTAGTAAGATTCAATGAGCGCATTTGTTTCACACAGAGGCCAAACTGCAGTGAGCATTAGTATATGAAATTCCCTTTGACACACATAAATATAATAAGCAGTGTCTTTTTGTCACATTTTTCCTTATTACTTCCTGAAACATAAATATAAACAATGAGATATTATTAATTATAGCAGACTATCACGAATCAAACGAACTCAAACACAACATAATAGATAAGTAGATCATTTTCCTCAAAAATTGAATATGGAAAGACGATGCACAAAACACACATTGCGTGTATGTGTGTGTGTGTGTGCGTGTGTGTGTGTGTGTGTGTGTGTGTGCACTTGTCAGATGACTTTGTTTGAGCTAGCACGCATCCACATATGTGCTCATCTAAAGGATTGGGATGCTCCTGAACATTTAAAGGAATATTCTGGGTATATATAAAGTTAAGCTCAACAACATTTGTGGCATAATATTGATTTCCACAAAAATTTATTTTGACTTGCCCCTCCTTTTCTTTAAAAAAAGCTAAAATCTGGGTTACATTGAGGCACTTACAATGGAAGTTAATGGGGCCAATCCTTGAACGTTAAAATACTATTTCAAAATTATAGCCACAAGACATAAGCAATATGTGTGTAAACAATATTTTAGCTTGATGTAATCTCTTACTAACCTTTTCTGTGTAAATTTATTGCCAATTTTACAACTTCTTTGCCATGACGATGTAATGTCAAAAAACACTAAAACCCAAAATGACTATAAATATTTCAATTTAAACAACTTTACAGCTCAAATAATACATACGTTTTAACAGAAGAATTAATGTAAGTGCTTTTATAAAATAATACTGTAAAACAGATCAAGGCCACGGGCAAGGAAGAGGCGAGAAACCGGCTTGACATATAACTTAAGGTTTTAATGTAAAACTCAAAATACAAACACATAAGACAACGGACAAGGACATGTCCGTGAACGATCTCTCTCTCCCACATCGCCGTCCGCGAGTGGCCTTTATCCCTCTTGACGGCTTGATCAGCCTAATACGGGACCGGGCGTGCGTAATCACGCCCTGGTCCCGCCCTCCACCGTGCCACAAATACGTTTCACATTTCTGCCTTTAAACCCTCCAAACATTGGCCACCTTCACTTCCATTGCAAGTGCCTCACTGTAACCATAATAAAAAAGTAATTGGTTAATTTTGACCAAAACACAAATAAAGGTTAAAATGATAGTTCTTCCCAAAAATGTATATTCTGTCTATATTCTGTAATGTTAGTTAATAAAAATACAATAGTTCATTGTAAGTTCAAGTTAGTTCATTGTGCTTTAACTAATTTATTTTCTAATTTACTAATTTATAAAAAATTGTATTACTGTATATGTTGAAATTAACAAGAATTAATGCTGTACAAGTATTGTTTATTGCTAGTTCATGTTAACTGATGTTAACAAATGGAACCTTATTGTAAAGTGTTTTTCTTCCATGGAACACAAAAGGAGATAAAGGGCAATATGCTAATCTCAGTCACCATTCATTTTCATCCATACAATGAAAGTAAATGCTGACTGAGGCTAACACTTACACTGGTTTGGAATGACACTAGAATGAGTAAAGGAGGCATGACAGTATATACAGTATTTCATTTTTATTGTGCCTTATCTGTGATTGGAAACAAGGCCCTGAATTAAACCATACTATTGCTACAAGATGTAGAATTATTTGTGATTTCATGCATTTTGGCTGAGGATTTAACAAAACACTGACAAGAATCAGCTGCGTTATTTGTGTGGACAAACAAAAAGAAAAAATACATGTCATACTTGAAAGCCATCTACTTCAGCTTTTGAGTACTTTGCCTCTGCTTTTTGCCTGGCCTATGTGAGAAATGCAATAATGTGTTATATTGCAAAGCCTCACTACTGTCAGTCCACTAACCCCAAATGTGCCAATGTGCTCATGTCCTTTTCTGGTTGACTGGCCAGGTCAAGAGTAAAGACTTTGCAAAAAGTCAGTAAAAGGCAGGCATCGCACATCTGACAGCCTGTCAGCAAGTGGTCAAACTCAGCAGTATTAAGTGTGCGAACCCTGATATACTGCTTGCCATCTAATGTGACTTGATGCTGAAAGAGAAAAGCTGCAAACTTTGTATGTCAACCTGCACTGTACAAAATCACACTGGTGCTCATTTTAAGACATATGAAAAGGCAATCAGATTTGTCCTGAGCCTCTTGGCACACAACAGGGCTCTAATTGCTGACCTGTCCTGCACACAAACCTGTGTAGTTCACTCCTGTCGAGATCATCACTAATAACACATTGTATACAGTGCTGATGTGTTCAGACTCACCTGCTGGTGTATTTTGTCCTTGAAGTATGGGGAGTGTTGCAATTCGCATTTTGATGTCATCTCTCCTTGAATCAGCTAATCTGAATGAAGGTAATGAAGGGATGCCACCAATTTGTGAAGGCGCTACCTTTTCCCTCGGTCCAGCAGAACATAATCTGTCTCGTCACCTAACATTAGCATGTGTGATCTGCACAAACCAGTATGCAAAGAAAACAATGGAGCAGTGGACTAATAAAGCACAAAATGAAAATATAATGGCTAAATGGCTGGATATGATTTCTATAATAGGAATGTCGTACTGTGTGGCACTAAGGCCATTCCTATTTTCTTTTGCTGGTATTGTATGCATTCACAATGAAAGGGTTAATGAACAGAGAGCTTTTAAAAGCCCAGTGATTATATAGAAAGCAGAGGAGAGGAGAAGAGAAGGATAGCGGGAGAGAGAAAAAGAATGAAGTCAGAAAGAAAACGAGAATGAGAGCGCATAGCAGAGGGGGGTGGTGAGAGCACTAAGTATACATAATTGCTGCTTGACACATTGGCCAAATTCTGCTGTGCCAGGACTGGAGTGAAGATGATTAACGGCTGTCCGTGTGGGTGGGCAACTTGGTCACCCAGGGCTTCTTGTTTCCATAGCAATTGTACTCCAAAGACCATACATTACATGGTGAGAGTCCCTGAGGCCTTAGCATTGTTAAATTCCCCAATAATATCTTACATTATGCGCTTTGTCCGCTCAGCAGTAATTCATTGCAGGCAGTGTTATGCACAATAGGTCAATAGTGAAAGTGGAGAGAGTCCCAATTTCAGACTTCCTTTTAGAACGTGAAGGATGGCACACCTCAGCGCTTAATGTTGATGAAGTGGCCCTGACTTGAGGGAAGTGATAATTTGTCTGACATTAGAGCAGGCACGTCTACTTCTGGAGATTCTTTGGATGACCCAGTCTGATATTCTGCAGGTATTTAAACTCTATTCATCAAACGATTGAATTAACCCAAGCAGCTCTGTGGAATGCTGAGGCACTATATAACAGAAGCCTCCCTGTTGAGATTGCAAAGCAGATGGCAGATGGAGAGCAGAATTTGACTCTTCCCTCCCTGTGTGTGATGCATGCAGAACCCTGGCACAAGCCATCATCCAGGCGTGCTGCAACCAACATACCTCACTGTACAAACAGACACACAGCCTTCTGCATTAGAAAGCTTCTCCCATCCTCCTTCCAAGGTGCCTTCACATGCAAAATGGTGTCTGTGAAGTCAGCAAGGCATTTGCCTTAGCTTTTGGATGCAGCCACACAGTGTCATTGTGCTCTCCATCATGTCACATCCTCTCGGTTTCCTCTCTTTGAAATTTGCACTTGTGACTGCGCACTCCTCCACATTCCTTCGAGAGTTGTTGTTTTGAACTTGGGAGAAATGTTGGTGAATAAGCACCCCAAACCCCCCCCCACCCCCATGTTTCAGCAACAGGCTAGTCATGTGTCAATTAAGCTTTGTGGCATGTAAAACTCAAGGCAGCATGCTCTGCATTAGGGGACTCCACTCGCAAATACTGTATACCATTCAGAAGGGAGTGGGTATGATCCCGGAAGACAAGCAGTAAAATGCCTGAACCCACACCACGGTCCCAGCATGTTGCCTGGGGAAGCTTTGGTGGACATAAGCAGACAAACATGTAGCAGAAATAGAAAAATCACAATCTGAAATGTCAGTTGTGACCTCTAGGTGTGGGGCTACGCTGAGCCTGTGACAAGCTAGCACTGCATGTTCATGTCAAACAGAGAAAAGGTCCACCGCGCTGCCGGCCTCTTGCAATTTGCCATGTAGCAGGTTGTGTGTACATGGACCTGTATTTAGGATAGTAAAATTTGTTTGACTCATCTGATGGCCTGTTTGTTTTGTATGATTAACACAGATATACTGTCAAATTCACATGCTAATCTTGCTGTCATAGCATACCTATACTTTTTTGTTTCCAGCTAGACCCGCATAGCTCTTCTGTTCACCAGCAAAACTTTGGTGAAGCTGGGTGACCAAAGAAGTCTTGCTGGTTTTGCTAGCTAAGAAGTGCTGGAGACACCAGCACACCAGGATCTAAAGCATAACATATGCTAGTGACCAGCTCTGCTGTTTCTTTTTCTTCAGGGTTGGTCCTGGTCTTTGCTGTGTTCTCAGATGGCAATTACAAAGGCTGTGTTAATGTGGTGTCTTTAATTGGCAGAGATGTGGATTTCTTTATTGCCATATTAAAGTTGGGTCTGTGCACAGTGTACCACATTTATAGACTTACCCCTCAAAAGGTCCTCTGGCTGTGGTTGACCCTACTAATGAAGAGATTAAAGGAATACTAACCTTTGGAATTACAGCTGTAAATGCGCTCGGATTGGATGATTTATTGCTTCAGAACAAGATTAATTTGTCTCATTTTCAAACACATTTTAATGTTAATCAGTCATACTTAAAAGAAGGCAGGAACCCCCCCCCCCCCCCATCCCTTGTCAACACATAGTGCTTGTCTCTTTCTAAAACTATGGCACGTTCCCTCCTCTCTTAGTTAAACCAATCAGGGATTTCACTGCATGCTGTCCAATCAATTAAGTCAAATCTGTGCGCAGCCCTTTGATATAGAATCATTTGTCAAATCAGTGGAGGTGGCAGAGTGCAGGTACCCAGGAGTCCAAGGCGCTTGACTTCTGTCCACCTGAAAATCTGCTCAGCATTCAGATTTAGGCATTCCTGGTGTCCTCCATCCCGTTAATGGGGTGTCATTGTGAGCGCTGGATTTAGTTCAGCTAGGTTCCAAAGGCTTTTTCCATGCATTAGCCTCTAGACTACATAGCTTAACCTCTTAATTTTTTGAAAGCTCTGCCTGGAGAAAGCTCGATATTATATAATGCAACACCAGCCATTAGGATTCAAATGATTTGCTTTTTGCTGTTGCTTGGTTATTGCATTTCACGTTACACGATACAACAACCACCTTTAGCATAACATAGAAGCATCAAACGTAATCTGGTTTTATACCATTATTGTGAAATTTGTGATGGGAAATGAAAGAATCCTGAGTTATTCAGGTAGAGATAATCTGCTGATTGTGCTGTATGGAGAAGAAGGCAGGCACTGAGGGGTCATTTAGTTCATATATTGAGCTTTTTAATAATGTTCTCATATTTCTTTGTTCTTATGGCTCTCAGAGGAACTTCTGGAGAAAACTTCACCTAATTTTCTTCTGAAGGAAGTCAAATTTAGAGCAGAGTCTAGATCTGAAGGAATTCTATTTTTCTCATATGGAAACTTCAAACTTATTCAACTGAGAAATGGGATATTTTATCAGGATATTACAAATATGAAAAGAAGACATTAATTCCCTGCTGAAAAAAACAAATTAATTAATATACCAACCTAAGATGGTTTGCTGGTCTTTAAGCAGGTCCAGCTGGTTTGCTAGGCTGGCCAAGTTAGTCTTCAGCTAACTATTCATTATGCTGGTGTCCAAACCTGACTAGCTTACAAGTGCACAAAGCATTTCCCAAAAGACTCATAAGCCTAAGTAGATCGTAGAAACCATTGACACAAATGGTCTCTACAATCAACTTAAGCTTGTGATGCTTTTGGGGAATGCAGCCCAGCCTGACCAGGATAGGAGACCAGCTAAGACTAGCAAACCATCTTAGGCTGATTTAAGTTTTTTTTTTCTCTCAAAGGGTGAGCTAATAATGTGTAAGATTGTTACATGCCACACTTTTCTAACCAGTGCTTGTCCACCTCATTATGAATCTGTGTTGAAATGCAAGTAGACACATCAATGTGAGCCATCTACTTTTTGTACTCTTAAAAGCACACTATAGCCCTTGATGTAATTCTGTCAAACCACAATATAGATGAGTTTCCAACCTAGATTGGGCACAGAATAGTTAAATCAAAAGGGAAGCCATGGAAAATGGATACTGAGTTGCATCAAAATTCGATTGAAGTATACAACATCAAGATAATGTTGGAATGATTCCATTTCCATCTGATCTTCCATACTGATCAAAGTCAATCAAGTCAAGTGCTAAATATTTCAGTAAGAATGAAAAGTGTGAGGTGACCATGTGACTCATTCCTGGGCTCTAAATAGGCTTTCCCTCTGTATTTAATATCAGATTAAGAAGTCTTCAGACAATGTTATCGCACCAATGCTGCCAAGTGTCATGCAATTAATCAATCATTTGGATTCATTATTTTTTTTTATGGCTCCGCATTTCATTATGTGTTTCATTTCTGTTTTGACAAAGAAGCCAATCTTCATACTTGAGAACAAAAAAATTGCCATCAGGAGCCTTTATTGCTTATGATCTATACACAGTTATTCCCAGTAAGGTATTCCCTACAACATGGTATAATGATCCATCTGTGCAAGGTAGTCATTTTCCTGATGTAGGGTGAGATGGTAATGAGCCTGTGTCAGAGGAACTAGGAATGGTGGTGTAACTTTACAGTGGGTGGTTGAGCGCAGGGAGCATGGAAGAATCTCCCATAAGCTTAAAAGTAAATTAATGCCTCTCACCTTCATGCAACCGTTCCCTCCCTTTCTTCTTTGTGCTATTTTTCATGGGACTTTCACTGTCATGTTTGGCAATAATTTGTGTACTATTCTTAAATGCATCCCAAGTCCCATTCCAAGAGGTGTCAAACAAAAGAGACAAGGGAATATTTAAAGGTAATTTTTCTGAAGTGACGAGGGAGTTTGCTTTAAAACAAGAAATTTATGATTTCCTGAAACCTCTCTCTCTGGACCATAGTTGTGATTTTTTTTTGAGAAAGGACTGAATGAAAATCAGATGGTATGATGATCATAAAATGAATGTTTGTGCTATGCAAAAAACAATGACGGCATTGTGCTGACTGGAAATTTACATTTGCTAGGAATACTTTGCCATTTTCTTTAAGACTTGTATATGCCGGGAAGGAGAATTAAGCTGCGCTGTTCAAAGACAAAAGGAATAATAAAACATTATAACTACCAGATGACCTCATTAGATGGTGCTTCTCCAACCCAGAGCATTTGCTGTGATATGTCATTGTTAACATTCCCCATACAGCAGAGGGTTTGTGAGAGTGGTTGATAATAAGGACTTAAGAAGACATTTGCTTGTAGACTGTGCTCTAAACATCCATGTGGGGCTGTAGTTTACTGGTCTTAAAGTCAGCTTGACAGTCAATATAAACAAGCTCTGGAAGACTGAACCAAGCTCTGAAAAATTCTAGCACTGTACACTGTGAAAGCATATGTTGCCTTTGATAGCCATAGCCAGAAAACAGTGAGTGGTCTGGAATAGAAATTCATTAGGTTTGCTCCTTAGTTGCATGATGCTGATGACATAGACTATATTTAAATCACAGGCCTCTATAACTAGGGAATTTTCATGTGCAGACATGAACTGTTACTTTTGGTTACATGTTGTATCATGTTAATAACTGTATAGCCATACAAATAAAATAAAAAAGCAGTTTTGTCATGCCTGGATAAAATGCTGCCTGTCCTTGATGTTTACTACAATTTTAAGTTTGAGTTGTTTATTTATTTCGCCATCAAGATTTAAGGTTAAAGTGTATATATTTGTATGAGGGAGTGTGTAAGTTTTTTGATGCTCTAACTGATCAAGATTTTTTTGTTGTTGTTGTGGTTGTTGTTTCTCTTTTTAATCAATCTTTTAAACAGTTTTCTGATATAATTAATTAATTGTAGTGGGCCTGTGGTGCATGTGACAAATTCATTTAAAAAAGTACAAAGGTAGTCCAGGTAGTCCTTAAATTTCAAAAAAACATTTAAAGCAGTTTTATATTAAGTTTAGCATGTCAGTTTAACAGGTGTAATTATATTCTTATGTTTTAGATACTAAGGCATACTTTTTTCTACAAAACTTTTCACTTGGGGATTTCAAACAATTAAGGCATTATGAGTTTCTGTAAAGCTGCTTTGAAACAATGTGTATTGTGATAAGTGCTTTACATTTAAAAATGGCTTTACTTGATTAATATCTTTAATTTGAAGGTCTAGGGATAACATACTGTAACACCAACTGCCCTTATAGACCTACTTCTGTTTTTGTGTGTGTGTGTGTGTGTGTGTGTGTGTGTGTGTGTGTGTTTCTTCACATACATTTTATATACCTCAAGCCGTGCTGTTCCTCTATATATGGTTCCAGTGAGTCATGTGGTGTTGTAATGTTTTTTAGTGGACACACTCTGCCGGCTGTAAAATGCTGATACCTCTTAGCTCTCAGGATATAAAGGAATATCCTCCAAAGTCGAGGCTACATCACACAGCAAAAGCCAGTGCCAGGCAAGCAAAATACACGCACATCCATCCCAGAACATTTTCAAAACTTCAGATGTCTGTAATACCCCCGCCATGTGCTTAGTGTTTCTCGTGTAGAACATCCATATTGAAAGGCCAGTGTGGGAATCTTTTTATGAAGTGATTTGTCTGCAAACAGCATTTTTATGGCAGAATTTCTACTTTAATATGTTTTTTTTTACCCTGATCATTGTAGGTATGTGATTCACCAAACAAGGTGAAACCTTAAAAATCATCCAAACGAGGTTTGATGTAGTTCACACGTCACCTGCCCAAAAGCCAAGATTTATAAATTTTCCTGTTATCCTTAGCTGTATTTCTGCAACTATAAATTATTTTGCTTTTTTACTATTTATTACTTTTTTTTCAATTAAGCTTTGTTTTAATTTAATGTGAAGATAAAACACATGACTTTGTCTTTCTGTTTTCAGTTTCATGAGTTGCTGTCTCATCTTCCTGCTATTTACCGACAGTTTTTCAAAAAGACTGTGCAATCAAAGCACAAAATTCTCAGATAGGCTGCCCCTCATTTGTAGTATTGAAAAGTCTCTAGATAGGCTTTTCTTGACAACTGCAATTATGGTTCTGTAGAAAAGAGCTCAAATTATAAGAAAAGACCTGTTCTGAGTCTTGGAAGGCCCAAGAATACTTGAAATGCTGCACATAGGTAACTGTTATTGAGTTAATTAGTCTAGGCTTATTAGAATCTCCCCTTCAGTCTTTCTTTCTCTGTATAAATTGCCTAAGTCCACCATGGGTATGCATCTATTTCCCTCAGTTTAAAATCAATCCTCACAATCAATAACCATTGCTATTAATGTTAGAGTATAGGCAAAGCCAAGTTAATACCTTTAAGTGTATCAAAAGTGTAAATAAACACTTGAGAGGTTCAAAGGATACGATTAAACTAAGCATTCTGCTCTATGTGTATGCATTCTTAAAAAAAATATAAAAATAAGTGCCATCTTAAAACTTTATTTATACGGAGTGACTACAGAAGATTTCAGAAGACTACAAAAGACAGTTTGGACTGCTGAGATGATTATTGATTGACCCCTGCTGTCTCTTCAAGAACTGTACACTTCCAGAGTGAGGAAAAAGGCTGGAAAAATCACTGTGGACCCCGTTAACCCTGCCCACTACCTTTTTGAGCTATTGCCTTCTGGCCGACACTTCAGAGCTCAGAGCACCAAAAACCGTCAGGCATAAGAACAGTATTTTCCCTCAGGCTATCCATCTCATGAATAGTTATAATTGCCCCATTGAGCAATAATTATATGCAATTCACAGTTTAGTCTTTTTATTTTTATCCAACACATCCAACCTCTTCTGCAATTACATTCATAAAATTGCACTTTATATAGCAGATTTGTATTTAAATTTGCACTATGTATAGTATGTGTATGTGTATGTACTGTATATATATATGTATGTATAAGTGTGTGTGTGTGTGTGTGTGTGTGTATGTGTATATGCGTATATTTCTGTGTGTGTGTGTGTGTGTGTGTGTGTATACAAACAGTCTTATTGTGTATTCTATATATACTTTATTTTATATTCCATTTTTTTATTTATTCTATTTTAATTTATTTGTAATATTTTTTTTTATTTATTATCTCTGTCTTGTTGCTGTATTGTATTGTTGTGTTCTGGAAGCTCCTGTCACCAAGACAAATTCCTTGTATGTGTAAGCATACCTATTTGCACTAGGTGTAAATAGCACCTGCCACACAGTGTGGCTGTTTTCACTCCAAAAGTTGAAATTTGGTGTCGCTACAGTGGCATTGGGTGTAACGACGATGTGGATGTGCTTTTTGTGTGTGTGGATGATCTAGGTTTGATTCTGCATTTTATCCCAATTTTGACAACATGTTTCCTGTCTCCACTATTTAATTTAATAATTTAATCATAAAAAAGGTTTATTCCCTTATGGTGATTTATTCCCTTTTGGTGATCATGGTCAAATTACTCATGGTTTTACTATGGTAATATTGTAGAAATCATGTTTAATTTTGTGGTTACTATGATACTTTACTACCAAAATTCCATGGTAATACTATGGTTACTCAGGTAAAACCATAATACATTTTCATAAAGGAAGGTTAGGGCTAGGTTTAGTGTTATGGGTTGGTGTATGATGCCTGTGGAACTCTAAATGTGGTACTGTATTGTACTGTTAGTATTTAGTTACTATTGTTGCTATTTGCACTGACTGTTGTATAAAGTTCTATAAATTGTGCAGTTGTACTAAATATTGCAAGTGGCACTGATTAGAGGACTTGGCACTGACTGTTGTATAAAGTAATATAAATGTAGTATTTGCATAGTTTAATATATTTGAATGGCAAATAAAATATACAGTATAGCAAAGCCTTAAATGTTTTTAAATGTAAAATCTATTGTGATTGTTAGTAGATGACTCATATGAAATCATTTAAATAATAATAACCATGTATGTATGCACAAAAACAAAGGGCACTAAGTATGACACCTGCAGATTCGCTGCGGTTGGTCATTGTATTTATGGAAACACTTGCATCCATATGGTATCCATATGCTTAAATATGATTCAGATGGAACCTGTCTGGGGTTCCTGCTGTGTTCACAAACTTATCCAGCATCATTAATCAGTGTCACCATCAGGTGTCTTGTTTGCCAGGCAAGGCCTAAGTGACAGTGATGAGTGATCCTCCTCTTGTTCCAGCATGAGCCCTAATACAGTGGGCTTTCCACATTATCAGCTGTGGACAATGCCAGTGCCACTCTGAATGAATGGAGGTGTCAAGTCATTCAATGAGAGAACAATCCAAACAATTAACAATTTAAATGTCATGCTGAGGAAGCTAACAGTGAAGGTTGATGCAGATATTAGCTCTTTACTTTCCCCATCATCCTTCTGTCAAAGCTCTGCGCTTGAATGACCTCAAGACTCTTTCATTTCACATTGAGAAGCAATGAGAGAACCCAGGTGCGTGGTGAGGCCACAAGTAGACTGAGGTTTGACCTTAGTCTTGATGAGGGAATTCAGGAAGTGTAGAGGGTAGAGGGCAGGAGTTGTCGACTGATGGAAATTTAAACATGGACTCAGACTCCAAATGGGTTTTCTCTCAAGTGCAAAAATATTACCTTGCTCTCAGCATCTGAATCTATTCCCAGCTTCTCTAAGTACTACTTTTTCCAGTATAAAAAAAATACATAAATATAAATAAATACAAAATAAAAAGCAACTATGGTAAAATTACAATAATGGACACACCTGAGTAGCTAATTGCTTTTATAAAACAGCAGCAATAGCCCTGTGTTAAAATACACCAATATTCAATGGAGAGTTACGTTTATTATTAATAATCATAATCATATAAACAATTCTTCTGCCAAGTAATGATGTTCATTGTCCTAATGGTAGGTTTTTTGGTTAATAGAATCTATGGTCGCAATGTAGTAAAATTACTTTACTGTAAAATTCTAAATTGTGACCACAGATTCTATTTGCAGCTCATCCAATATGAATTTAGAGTTGGAATTAACTCTCACATTTTTAAACTCCATTTGTGACCTCACTTGATGTATAAATAATGAATAGCATCAAAAGTTGGTTCATAAATAACTGGATGGAAAATCCCATTTCATCTCTTACCTTCACACTAATGTAATCAATAAGATCTGATTATTATGTTATATCCAACAATGTAATTGAAGATGTCCTTCAGCTCCACTTGCATTCAAGGGACAGCTTCAGAAAATTCACTTTGAATTTGGTTTAAAGTACCTGATTGAATTTTAACGGATAATTAAATCAAGCAGTAAATCAATTCATTCCCCCTCCGAAACTGAGTTTTCAACACTCCCAAGCATCAAAAGCCAATTATGATGAAGTTATTATCAGAGTCGTATAATGGCAGTAAATGCCTGGATTGACACCAAATTCTGTAGAGCAAAAAGCGAATTCTCAGGTAAAACATTTATTGCATTTTGCTGCTGCACATGTTTTTAATCTATTTCACAAAATAAAAGTGGCAGTTTACCCACAGAATCCTCTGGGGGGGAGGACTTAGACTGCTCTCTTGATGAAGAACCAGATCAAACTGGTCTAATTTCCTAAATGAATCCTCCAGAACTATTACCAGTGAGCCCAACCTCTGCATAATGTGATGAGCACAGGGAACATTGATGAACTTTTTTAATTATTATGCCGCATGGGAATTTGACATACCAGTTCAGGGATGCACACCATCAGGCTTTTCACTGTTTTTCAGCTCCTTTTTAATTCACCCAATTTGTCGGTCCAAATGAAACACTGAAAGGTTAGAGTGTGGAGTAATTAACAGCACTGGGCCTAATGAAATCAGGAGGGGATGGTGTGCACCATGAGGATCAATACAGGTCTTTAAATGTGAGTTGGCTAGGAATTGTTCAGGGAAATACGGACCACTTAATAGTAATACGTTGATGAAAAGGCAACCCGCCTGCATGGGCTAAATGAGAATCTGTTAGAGCACAGATAGAGGTGTCATTCTAAGGTGGCAACATATTGAGCTACAATCGTTTGGCAACATATTCTGCTATGCGAACACGTTCTTGGCTAATCTACTGAGATGGATGTTCTCATGCCTTGGGGTTTTCAAGTGATGACGAATGAAACAAAGGTGCAAAAAGCCAGTCCAAAAAAATCAAATCACTTTTATTGTCACACGACCATATACACAAGTGCAACAGAAGGTGAAAGTCTTGTGTGCAGTTCCGAGCAACATAGCAATCATGAGAGTGACGAGACATATACCAATTTTACATAAAACAAAATACCAATTACAATAAACAACATATTTACACTACACAATTTACATATCAAATGTACACATAATTACACAAAACAATATAATATACAATGTACAGTAAATAATACACACAATATAGATTGCGCACATACAATAACAAAAAAAAAGTAGATATAAAAAAAAAAATATATATATATATATATATATATATATATATATATATATATATATATATATATATATAGTTATTATATATGCTGTAGCTATATTGTGGAGAATATAATTATGACATCCAGTGTGAGATAATAAGATTAATAAAGTGCAGTGCTGGTGTATATTGATCATGAGAGATCAAGTGTTCAATATCTGATTGCTTGGGGGAAGAAGCTGTCATGTAGTCGGCTGGTGCGGGCCCTAATGCTGCGATACCGCCTGCCTGATGGTGGCAGTGAGAGCAGCCCATGACTCGGGTGGCTGGAGTCTCTGATAATCCTCCGAGCTTTTTTCATACACCACTTGATATATATGTCCTGGAGGGAGGGAAGCTCACCTCCTTTGATGTTTCTGGCAGTTCGAACCACCCTTTGCAGGTCTTTGCGGTTGTGGGCGGTGCTATTGCCGTACCAGGCGGTGATGCAGCCAGTCAGGATGCTCTCTACAGTGCTGGTGTAGCACCGTGTGAGGATATGGTGGTTCATTCCGAGCTTCCTCAGCCGTCTCAGGAAGAAGAGGCGCTGGTGAGCCTTCTTCACAATGGCCTCAGTGTGGACGGACCATGTGAGTTCCTCAGTGATGTGGACACCGAGGAACTTGAATCTGCAAGTCAGACTATTTGTTGATCTTATAATGTGCGACTCTAAAGTATTTGTGTGTTTGCCCACCAGACAAAACAAGGATTGGGGAACAGATGCTAGCTGTAAACATTTGCAGCTTTGCTCACATTCCTGAAATGAGAACAAATTAAAAGTGTAATTAATCACATGAATACTTCGACTTTAAACTCCTGCTGTCTCAGACATTAACGAGCAGCACAGGATTGATAATTCTGCACCTTATGCAGAATTTTCTTGAAGATGGATTGAAATCTGTGGTGGCTGTGTGCCAAAATACACTTTACAAAGCTGGGCAGAGCTGACCTTTAGAAGTGTGAACAAACAGCCTTAAACAAAATGGGAAATTATATAGGGGAGACTGGTGCTGGTTGTCACTTTTTTACTCCAGTGTCTATTTCTCAACTTTGGTTTATTTTTAAAAGCAAATAACAGGGCTTGTTACCACATTATATGGGGAAGTTGTCATTGCAGTAAATACCATTTTATTGGCTTTTCAGCTAAATTTAAACAGTGTTCATTAATGAAACACACACACACACACACACACACACACACAAAAACACAAAAAAAAAAAACAGAAAATGTGGAAAAGGTAATATATCAAACTATTGTTTTGGCTAACAGAAATTGAAATTAAAAAATATTTTGTATAATAATACAATTACCTGCCCCCACCTGACTTTTATGAAAAATACACTTGTCCTGAGAACACAGTTCAACCTTTGGGTTAAAGTCTACCTTCATTATATAGTTGGCCCTTGCATGAATGTATTCCAATGTGGTTTTATTGTTATTACTTGCTTATTCAACAGCTATTTCAAAAATATAATAATATTGGAATTTTAGTTTGAAGGGCAGAATTGAGAAGAATTACTCTAATTTAAGACGTTTGAAGATGTTTGAAACCAAAATGCATGCATTTCTGTAGTTAAACTTTTGACTCCAATCCTTATAGTTACTGAGATATAGCCCTTGTGACCATTTGTCCTGTCTCCCCTCTACTTTAAATATAAAGTACAGTAAAACATGAGATAAAGGCAAAATGCCTCAGTGTGGGACATTTGTGTCAACAGGATTTACAGTGATCAAGTCAAGCATCTGCTAAGCATGCTCTGTTGAACATGATCAAAACAGGTGCCCGGCCACTATTTGTAAATAAATCACGAGCAAATCACGACATTAGATTGAGTGACGAGATTGTTGAGATTGGTAAAATGGCCTGAACTTCCTTTTCAGATGGTTTCTACATCATTGCATTTGAGTGATAAATCATCATGTGATACAAAGTGTCAAACAGCTCTCCCCCATTACTCTACATATGCTCAATTACTGTTTATAATGTTGCTATGTTTGGAGGTGTGCATATGCTTCAACTATATGTGACTGTGCGTGTGGGCGGTTGTTCACATGCCTCATTGGAACAAGGTGCAGTGAGATATTACACACTGAAAGCTGTGCTGTATTTCACTGAATACATGCACATAAACAAGGCTCTCTGGGCAACTGTTTGATGGCAGGTCACGTGATCCTTTCACCTCCACTTAACAGCTGAGGTGGAGGTCCATGGCCTGCCAGACAGTTTTGCACGGCTGAGGTACTGCAACAGCTTGTGCTTGACCGTCCTGTCACTGTTTTTGCGCTATACATGCCACTTCCTGCCAAGGAGCCCCTAGTCATGAGAGCAGCTATTGGAAGCTTTGGAAAGGACAACAGAACACTGCTTCTCAGACTTCATCACTGTTTTGACACATGGTCGATACGTGTATACTGTAAAGACTTAATTGAGAAATGGCTTTATAGTAAGAATATATTAAAGCAGTAAGTCACAATAGGATGTACGTTACAGTGATTTTACCACTGATAGGTGCAAAGCAGAGTGCCTAAAACCAACTTAACTGTGGTAAAAATCATGAGAACATGCAGCCTCAAGTGGCTTATTCCTTTTATAAAACAATATGATAAAAGGCACCTACGCTCAATAAAGTGAATTAATTTGTAATCATAATAAACACTTCTCCCAACAGTTGTAGTTCATTACTCTATAGACCACTTCCTCTCTATTTTGTTTTCATTTTGAACTGCATTCATTTTGCAAAGGTTACACCTCTTATCCACACTAGAACTGCAATTTTCTCCACCAAAAATTTAGCTTTTCCAAAAACACACTGCATTACTACACACTTTGAAAAATGATGATGTAAGGAAACTGAAAATTGAGTTTTCAAACAAAAACATTTAATGTGGATCTGGCCTAATTGTAGGCTGTCTATGGTTGCAACTTGGCTCATTAAAGGGATATACTCATTATTTACTGATCCTCATGCTGTCTGAGATGTGTATTACTTTCCTTCTGCAGAAAACAAACAAAGATTTTTTAGAAGAATACCTCAGCTCTGTTGGTCCTTTCAATGCAAGTGAGTGGTGACTGAAACTTTGAAGTTCCAAAAATAACATAAAGGCCACCTAAAATGAATCCATAAGAGTCCAGTTATTAAATCCATATCTTCAGAAGCGATACGATAAGTGGGTGAGAAGAAGATAAATGTCAAAGTCCCTTTTTTTTTTTACCATAAATCTCCAATTTCACTTTTACATTCAAAATGTGAAAGAATGTAGAAGTGAAAGTGAATGTGGATATTGGGTAAACTATTCCTTTAACTACTGAATTTTGCAACAGCATCGAATGCTGCTCATCCAATCTGAATATAGAGTCTGAAATACTGTAAGCATTTTACAAAAGCTGATTTTAGAGTAGTACTAATAACTGTATTACAATGATGGATTTTAGAATCATACTTGCAGTTGTCAGACCACTATTGTAGGAAGGCACTGTCTAAGGGCAAGTTCTTTATTTTAGCTGAGGCATGAGTTTGGCTGCAAACAAGCAATACATTTTAGCTTTATGGAAGGGGGTGACTGTGCATCATCATCCTTCAAGCCGTGAGACAAGGGTAACTATTGTTAAAGACGGTTCTGCTCATTGTAGGTTTCGTCCTACATTCATGGGCACTTAAAAATGAATACGAATTTCCTTTTTGGCCAAAGTGTTTGGTTTTATTGAGACATAGGCTTTTAAAGCAGAGCCGGGATTTAAACTCCCTGGGGTGTGAGCTTAGTCCAGCTATCAACAGTGCAGTTCCAGCCCGGTGGTGGGTCTGAAATTAGCCCATAATACCACCTCAACATGTCAGATCCACTGAGACAGGTTTGGAAAAGAGAGCGATTGAAGGACAACTCTAAACAAGTAGTCCATTGAGGATTGAGAGCCCAAAGTGAATGTTTCCTTCTCATCACAACATCACAAGAGGGCTATGACCCCAGCAAGGACATCTTAAACAACAGCACTGTGCCATAAGGCTCAAGTACTTAAAACACCTCAAACATATGGCTTACTAAACGAGCGAGCTTCACATGTTTATTCATGTACGGCCAGGTCTCAAAATGAAGGAATGGAAGGCAGACCCAAATTGATGGTGAGTTTATGTGAATAAGCATCAATTTAAGAAACTATTGAACAGAATCTTTGGTCATGAATATACTTATGGCCTGAATTTAATTTGATATGACACAAAAAGTAGTAGAGGACATGACATCGGGTGCAATCACGTTAATTAAGTGTTTCTGTGTTTTTTTTTTTTCGGAAATGAAAGGCTAATGTTTAGATTTTAATATGACCTGATATTTTAAATGACCTGCTCTATGCTAGTAAAACCACTGCATATGAACTCAAGATTTTGCATTGTATGCAAGTAGTATATCTCTATCCATATCATTGTAATGTTTGATGTGATTGTTCATGTATTTCATGTCTTTTATTTTGAAAGTTTATTTCCCGTTTCATGTCATGTGGTTCCCTAGTCATGTGATTCCTGTTTCCCTCCATGTTCATTTGTCTTGTTTTCATTGGGTTATTGTCTTGTTATCTTGTTATCAGTCATGTCTGTTATGTCATTGGTTCCCTCATCATTGTTTTACCCCCTGTCCACGTATTTAAGCCCTCGTGTTTTCCATTGCCCTTGGTCAGGTATTGTGTGTGTTGTAACATTGTTTTGAAGTCAAGTCAGATCAAGTTATGTCAAATTATGTTATGTCGTGTCAAGTCTAGTTTAGTCAAATCAAGTTCATGTTTATGTTTTGTTTTATAGTCAAAGTCAAGTTCATGTTTATGATTTGTAGTCACATTTCTGGTTTTCACACATCTAGTAATAAACTGTACTTGGGTTCTTCACTTCACCATTCACTTCACTTCACTTCTGAGCCAGCTTGGTATATCGACATTGCCCTTCAAATAAGTTTTCACTTTTCACTGTTGGGGAGGCGGATGACGAGCCAGCATCCCACGTCATGGTCAACGAGCCAGCGTCCCACATCATGGTCAACAAGCCAGCATCCCACGTCATGGTCGAAGAGCCAGCATCCCATGTCCCAGGTCATGGTTGATGAGCCAGCGTCCCACGTTCCACATCATGGCCACTGAGCCAGAGTTCCACGTCATGGCCGCCGAGCCAGAGTTCCTCATCGAGGTCGCTAAGCTAGCACCATCTTTTGCCCTGGATCCTGAGCCTGCTCCATGCCATGTCACAGCAATGCCTCAGCCTGCTCCATGCCATGTCACAGCATCTCCTCAGCCTGCTCCATGCCATGTCATAGCAATGCCTCAGCCTGCTCCATGTCATGTCACAGCATCTCCTCAGCCTGCTCCATGCCACGTCATTGCCACACCTGAGCATGCTCCATGCCACGTCAGAGTCTGCTTTCACACTATTTCATAGCCACATCTGAGCTATTAGACCTGGAGATGGTTACCACACTTGTACCCACCCTATGGATGCTTCTTTGTGATCAAGTAAGGGGAATTTTTGACCCTCTGACCCAGCCTGGACCCTCTGAGCGCTGGACTCCGCCTTGGCCTGACAATCCCTCGGCATCGCCTCGGCACTGTGTTCCCTCGGCTCCACTGCGGTCCTTCGGCCTGTCGGCGTTACCGGTGTCCCTCGTCCCTCCAGCTCCTCCTTGGTCTGTCGATCACCTGGCTCTGCCTGGGCTCTCCGATCCTCTGGCTGTGGCTTGCCTCTCCGATCTGTCAGTTACACCGGGACCTCCATACCTACGTCTCTGCCTTGGTCCTCAGCCCCACCAGCTCCGCCTCAGTATTCCAATTTCCCAGCTCTGCCTGACACCTCCAAGGCTCCAGTGCCGCCTTGGTCTTCCCTGCCTCCGGCTCCACTCTGGCCCTTCGAGTGTTTGGCTACTCTATGTGTACCCTGTTATTGCCGTTCAAGTCTCTCATGGCCCCACCTTCCACGGCTCTGCCCCTCGAACCTCTCAGGGCCCCACCTTCCATTGACTGTGCCCTGGTCCCATGCCCTGTCTTGTCAGGCCACACCCCACGCCATGCCATCTTTCTTGTTTTTATTGGGTTATTGTCTTGTTATCAGTTCTGTCTGTCCATTGGTTCCCTCTTCATTGTTTTGCCCCTTATTCATGTATTTAAGCCCTCATGTTTTCATTTGTCCTTGGTCAGGTATTGTGTGTGTTGTAACATTGTTTTGAAGTCAAATCTGGTCAAGTTATGTCAAATTATGTTGTGGTGTGTTATGTCAAGTCTTGTTTAGTCAAATCAAGTTTATGTTTTGTATTCATGTTTTTTGGTTTTCACACCTCTAGTAATAAACTGCACTTGGGTTCTACACTTCATCATCGTCTGCATGTTATTGCCAGCATTGTTGCACTCATAATGGACAATCCAGTTTTATCCTGCAAATACCTGCTTAAGAAATCTAAAGGATATATCTACAGTATATTTATTTTTTTTAAAAGAAAAGGCAATTTCAAGGTTAAAATAAATTGGGATTCTGAGATGCAACACAATAAGCCCTGGTGTTTTTAATCAATTATTAATACAATATTTTAATGATCAGAAAGCTGGGGATGATCAAAGGCCTAGTTCGTGCCTCTCTGCCATTGCTCACTGAGACACACTTTGGCTCTTTGAAGTGCTGCACTGACAAATGCACGTATCTCTACATTTCTTGCGCAGGCATACACGTGGAAGCTCTAGGAAAACACTGGCTTACACACTGGCTGTGGAAAGGCTAGGTACGTTGACTTAGCCTTTTGCCATAGATACAATAGATATAGTTTGGCTGACTCACTGCAGAGAATTCAGATTCATTTGAAGTTTTCTCCTTTCTTCTCACCCATTAAAGATAATTCCTCTTTCAGGCAGACTTTACATTACCCTAGATTCAGGGCAGTCTCGCAAAGGGAAATGTTACCGTAGCAACTTTTATCCTGCATCCTCAAAATGTTGCTGTTGTGACAATCACCCATCAGCTAAAGCCATAAAGAGGGGTTAGTAGATTATATGTGAGACTATATGGGATCTATGATGACCGATACTAAACTTTTATATTAAACAAATATTTAGCATTTGTTTGCTACCTTGACCACAGCTAGAATGACTCCATTAAAGCCTCTGCAAATATTCAGATATCCTGTTTGAATGACACAACACAAAAAATACAGTATATTAGCGTAATTATATTATACTAATATATACAGTATATACTGTATTGTTTTACATTCTTGACATCAAACCTTACACAACCTTTCTTAAGATTGCATGTTTGAATGAGAGAGATTTGAGTTATGACATGATTTGAGAAAACTGACTTCAATTTCAGTCTTTTCGTCACACAACGCTATATATGGTCATATAGGGCGTGGTAATGTGTTGGTCTGCAGGAGAGGGAGAGCGGTAAGGCTCGTCATCTGGCTTGTGAGTACTCACACTTGTCTCTAATTATAGTGATGGCATAGGGAGATCTGAAAAGGCACACCAGAGTGTCAGTGTGGGGGACAGTATGACCGGAAAGCACAACAGCCTGGACTATGAGAGTCATTAATTGCGCTTTCATTTATATACAAATGATTTTATCAACTGTTAATGTCGATTGTGTGCGTAAAAACAAACAATTAAAAGAGACTTACATTGAACCTGCTTTGCTGTCTACCGATTCCTCCATTGCCCACGAATGTAGATACATTTATGGTGCTCTTTCCATTTTTGGAACTGCAGCGCAAACATTCTGGAATAAAAAAACTAAAAACTTTACAGTATATTCTACGACAAATCATACAGGTTTTAAATTATATAAGGGTGAGTAAATTATGACAGAATAATTTATTTGTATTTGTATTTTATTTATTTATTTATTTTTGGTACAGAATAAAAAGTTGCTAGAATGACATTTCCAAACAAGTGAATTGCTGTATTTTATTCCACTGTGTCTCTATTCCACATGATTGCATGTATGCAACATGATTTCAATATCTGTAATATTAGAGCACATTTCCTTGATGTTTATGAGCCAGGTTTAAATCTTTTATCTAATTTCTGTACAATTTACTTTCCCAATTAAATCTGAATAGCACATTTTGGTCACCCGGTGCAAGGGCAAAGCTCAAATTAAATCCCAGCGAATGCATCTCTTTCTATAAAGGGCTCCCTGTAGTGAAAGCACAGTTCCATTCATGGTTAACCTAATGAGCTAATTAATTTGTTGATTATTATTTTCAGCCTCAAGATGGATTGTCACATGGCAGTGTTTGTCTTCATGAACAACCACATAATTCAAGGGCAAATAATTCACAAGCTGAGATATTTCAATGCCTTCTGATGAACCAAACAAATCTGTGACAACGTGTCTGGTGTCTGGGAGACTTCACTCCCACCCTGACAGCCTGTGATAACCTGTTTTTATGGATGGACACAATCTACCTTTAGCAATACAAACCCAAGCCTCCAATGAGTTTATCAAAGTAATTGTAAAACTAATCTGATGTATTTTTCCCTTTATCGGATAAATCAGTTTTGGCAGATATTGGGCAACAGAGCATTGAATGAGAAATACATTTTTCTTTGCTGACAATATACTGTGAACGTATTATTTTTTAATCTGTTCATGGGACTGTCCTGTGCTGAGCAAGGCATTATGCATAGCCCTACAATACAAATGAATAGAATTTGACTACCACAAAAGCATGAAACTTATTTTTATGTCTGTCTGATGGTGTTTAGGCATTGAGGCACATATTCTATATTGCTCATGCAAATGCTTAGAAACAAGCAAGCCAAAGCTAGTCATCCCATACCTCAACTGTTTTTCTCTTGGAGCACAACTCAACCCTCATGTAACAGAAGCTGAAAATGAAACTTTGCAGAAACCATTCCACTTATAGCAGTGTCAGAAGATATAATGTTTTGCCTGTTGAGATCTGCATATCCTATTAAATTAGTACACCAGAGGTTTATGTGTAAATATTTCATTGCCTTGATGAATCTCAGTTGTTTTCCATGACAGAAGCAATTATGTTGGTGGCATGTGAGGGGGTGCTTTTTGCTGCAATTGTCCCATGCTACGCAGGGCGCTTCTGTAGCCATGTTGTCTGAAGCCTTGAAGACCTGACAGGCCACATCAGTCAGCCCATCACATATGCTCTGCTAATGTGTCTGACCTCTTCCACAAATGCATGTGGGCCCTCTTCTTTGTACGATTTGTTGATATGTTAATATGTATTACTTCCTGTTCACTTGCACATCAAAAGACATAACTGACATGTCATGTCCCACAACCCTCTCTGGTTGTCACTTCATCATTGTTGCTTCTTCATCACATCACATTCCTGCTTTCCTTTACAATATCAAATTGCTCATTTATTATACTGGAAACAAAGAAAACACAATCTGTGATTAAAAATTAAACACATTTATCTCTTCCTCAGCTATTACTGAGTCCCTCGGGAGAGAATGCTATTTTGCTGCCTTGCAGGCGTCTTTTGTTCCCGTTTTGGAGGCATGTCACTATTTATTGTTCATTTTTGATGCTTCATTTGATATGCAGTTCTCCCTGACAAAGAGGAAAGACATCATCTCTGTGTCAATGGCTGTCTGTGAAGTCCTGATTTCAGGTTCACATAGAGCAGAGAATGTATTCTACCACAAGCTCTGTCAACCTGCTAATGCTGTAATCATAGCTGACTGCAGGCTTGCACTGTTCTACCACCGAAATCAATACGTAATCAGACACATCATGCAGAACCCATAGAAACAGTTTTGCAGGGGTAAATATGTGTGATGTGGCTTATCAATACAAGTCTATTTTTGGGCGCAGTATCTCAACTCTATATGCTGTTAGTTCAATGTAAAAGTCATTGTTGCGTTCCTCTATGATGTTGTTTGTAGCCTTGTTTAGACACATCTGTCTCAAGCACTTGTTGCTTTGTTATTGGGCAATAATTGGAGCAGAGGAGAGTTGTCCTCATTAACAGTCTTTTCCTAATCCTTTTAACCCTGCTGCCAAAGTTTCTAAGCTACACAGAAACTAACAAGAACCTCTGTGCCATGTAATCTGCATTTACTTTATATTGAAGCTTAGGGCAACAACCTTGACCTACTCTCTTATGATGAGCTACTGAAGTCTCATAGAAGTTGTACTTATTAAAGGGCTTACAATAGATTCATTTGGATCTTTGCCTGGAGTTAAAACATTTATCTGAACAACACACACTCAAACAGATTTGAATTTTGCAGCTGCTGGTTTGTTCTTTGAGTTTCTTTCTTTCTGTTTTTTTTTTTTTTTTTTTTTTTAGGGTTATGATGAAATTTTTGTAGCACCACAAACCAAGAAAAGGTCTTCTCTTTTGAACATGTTGACGTTAACAAAAGAGAATAGTACTCTTTGAGCTTGTTTACAAGCACATATATTTCAGTTCAAAAAATGTTTATATGGTTTGCAGGATGCCGAATAAGGGATAGCATATCTTTTTAATCTTTGTAAAATATCTGTTCCATGAGAATGCTTTAATAGGAACATTCTAAATCCATTGCAGGTGAATATGCCAGGCTTATTAACATTAAGGTAATTGATTCAATATGGAACTGGCAGTGTTGGGCAAGGTAAACTCTTAGAAGCACATCATTTAATGTTGTTCAGCTAAAGTCATGCCTTTTTTTTTTTTTTGCCCTATTTATTTGTCTCCATCAAATCAGTATATTTATCTGGCACAAAAACAATAGGGGTCTAAATTATGGTAACATTAAAGAGTATTTGTAGAGATCAATTTACACTAAATACCAACAAGAAAGCCAGAAAACACCATTATTTTAACAACTCGAAAACATCATCAGCATTCAAATAAATATATATTATTTAGTAAAAGATATAAAATGCTAAGATGGCAGAAACTGTCCGAATGAACCGATTCACTAAAATGTATCAGTCCAAAGCTCCATATGAACGAGTGAGTGAGCATTATAGGTGAGTCATTTGATTATTGCCTCAGTTCGCTCGACTGTAATGCTCCAGTGGTTCTGAAGGAAACAACGACCTTTTAAAATAACAAATGACAATCGTTGAAAACGCTACAACGTTTCCTAGGTAATATTTCAACAATCAAGTACATGCAAGTCATTTTCCGTCGGCTGTTCAGTGAATCACTCTTTTGAGTTGGTACTTTTCAATGCCAAACAGCTTAGCAAAACGGGATGATTCGGTTCGTGACTCATACACGAAAGATCGCATGCGCACTGAATCATTTGGAACGGTTTTCACGTAGTAAAACAGTGGCTGAATACTGCGAATAAACAGCGCTAAATGAAGTTGAATATTTTCCTATAATCAACTGAAACAAAACCTGCAAGTACATAGAATCGTTTGGTAGTGATGAAGAATATCTTCATTAAATCCAACACCTTGTGCATGACTCTTCAGGTACAGACACTTTCCAATCGAGAATCAAACAGGTATGCATCCTACTAACACAGCTTTATTTCAAGTTTTACTTCGTTTGGAGATTTGTATTATTATTATTTGTTTTCTTATGTCTATTAGGTCAAATTACAACTAAAATTTTTAAATATTTCACAAAATAAATATAAAAAAGATTAAGTAGTTTTAATGCAGTGAGGTACTTTTGCCATGTTGCTTGTATAGCTAATATCTAAATGTTAGTTTTCATATAGATTCGTTAGCTTGTAGGCCTAGTAGTTGGTAGATTTTACTAGCTTGAGTAATTTTAGTTGCTTGCCCAACACTGTTAAAGGTATAGTTGACTCAAAAATGAAAATTCTCTTATCATTTACTCACCCTCACGACATCCCAGATGTGTATGGCTTTCTTTCGTTTGCAGAACACAAAGATTTTTGGAAGAAGTGAATGGTGACCAGATCTTTCAAGCTCTTAAAATCACATGAAGTCAGCACAAAAGTAAATGATATGACTCCAGTGGCTAAATCTGTCTTCAGAAGTGATATAATAGGTGTAAATGAGAAACGGATATTTATTTCTCTATCTCTATCTATAAATCTCCACTTTTGAAAGTATTGATCAAAATATTGATCAGATTCTAACTCAAAGTGATTGCATCCTTAATGTGATTGTTAGAGCTTGAAAGTTCTGGTCACCATTCACTTGCATTACATGTCCCTACAGAGCTGAGATATTCTTCCAAAAATCTCTGTGTTCTGCACATAGACTGTAAAAAAAGATGGACGACGCCCCTTCGCTCTTTTCCATCGGAGAGAACTGAAGCCGCCAGTGTCCCGATATGGCGCTGACATCTTGGAACTTGAGTCTGCGCACTTGCGTTTTCGGGACCAGTCATGCGCAGTAGTGAGCAGGAAGTAAAGCCGCGAAAACAAGGCCCCGCCCTCACTCTCGCAGAATCAATCGCAAGCACACGCCCCTGCCAGATCGGTTAACACATTCTACTGCAGAACAACCCATTATGTCGGTGTGAAATAATTAATTATAGAAATTTAGATATGTAATTTAAAGCTCCAATCTCCTCAATCCTCCGAATATCCCGAAAAAAAGTCCGTTGGTGCTTCAGTGACTACTTCGCTCAGAGAACCTGTCAATCACAGCTGTCAATCATGACGTAACAGCACCGTTTTTATAGCTTCAAATAACTAACTAAAAACAAACTTATTTTAAAAACAAACACTTGAAATTACATCAGCGTGATAAAAACTACAGTAAATGACAGAAACTGTCTTTGGAAAAAAGATATGTGACGTGTAATTTAATTGTTTAGTTGGTCTCACGTCCCGTTGAATAACATGGGAAGGCGGGGTTTATGACCTATACTAGGACCGGCCTCTGGGGGGCGATCGAGACGTTTTGGCTTCACTTTTGAGGGCTTGTGCGGCACGCTTGGTTCTGCAGAAGAAAGTCATACACATCTGGGATAACATGAAGTGAGTAAATGATGAGAGAATGTTCACGTTTTGGTGAACTATTCCTTTTATTTTTCAGCGTGCTGCAATAGTAAATTCAGGTAGAAATATTTGTAATGTTTGAATAGTACCTCAGTTTGGAATTTTTGATGTGCAAGTGTCTATAAAAACTAGTTACAGATGTGTGAATACTGTATATGCCAATATTATGATGGATCATATGGCACTACGTCAGTGCATAGTCTGCAAAATGAAGGTGTGCAGGGCTCCGCTAGAGATAAAGCCTTGTGCCTCTTAAAATTTAGACCTGTGTATCATACCTACATTTTCAGGTTTTTTCCAAACTGTTCTTAACTGTAGTGCTTCTAAGAAACCTGCGCTTCTAGATAGCTCATTCTCATTTGTCACCTCACATCCTGCTAAAACTTGAGGATGCTTATAGATGTAATGATTTTAGTGCCTTGGCCATCACATGCTTAATGAAGTGACTGTTTTCTATCAGCTCATGTCAGGACGACAAAAGATTTAATAAGCAATTGTCTGTTCCATGTAAAGCAATTTATTTTGATCAAATGTCACTCACGAATGCCTGGTGATGTCTCTATGTTTGGAAGTGGCTTTCTGCAGCTTTTGACATCGCCTTTTTTGTTTCTGTATTGCCTGCCCCAACATGAATGATATTTTCATTATCATGAAGTGCTAAACCGGGGTCAGCATACACAAAGTTATGATTAGAGCGATCTCTAATCTTCGGCATTTAGTTAATTATGTTGCTCTCTGGGCGGCCATCCATGTCAACTTCAAATCCCTCGAATGCTTTGCCACGTATTTTTAAGTTATTTGAGGTGCAAAACCTGTTAGCTGCTGTACCAGGAAAGCAATGTACTTTCAACTAATCTCCGTTGTTCTAAATTCAATGTCATTACTCACATACTTCACTGAGCCCTTTGGCAACAAAATGAGAAAAAAAAGACAAAGTGTTTTCACCTTCAGCTGATGAGAACATACAAGTCTGTCACTGCCCTTTGCTCTTGCAGGCCATTTATCTCTGTAGCCGATATCTTTATTTTTTGTAGAATGTGCTCCATTTATTTAGGTGAAAGAAGCATGTGGTTTTATTTATAACCCATCTAATGATTGGTTTGGTTGAATTTGTGGTTTTCCAAGACTTGGGTCAAAGCAGGGGTTAAAACAACATGCAGTATTAGATTCAGAAACAAGTATATCAGTGTGGGCATTTAGGTCTTGAATGTTCAGTTTATTCACAGGGTGCAAGTGAAAATGAGGAGTGGCGGCTTATATGTTTTTCAGCTGAGCGGCTCAGATCTGGAGAGATGCCTGTTGGTGCCTTACTGGTTCATGAGCAGCAGCAAATGAGAAAATTAACCATAATGCTATTTCATGGTACTCCACAGTTGGAGACCTCCCCTACCTGCATCTGCACAGCCAAGATGATGGGAAGAGATTGCAGCAGTTCTTAGGGTCACTCTGCATGAGTGCTTACATATTTGTTTGCCTCTCATCTCCTATTCATGGGAACAAGTTATAACACCCAACTCTAATATGTACTATAACAAGCTGCAATTTAATATATTTTTTAAACTCAGAATTATGTGATTTTTAATTCAGCATTTTGATTGGCACACTGACAAGACCGTGTCAATTGAAATGCACTGCACAAAATATGTACCAGTGAGAGAACTGAATCAGAAATCGGGTGAAGATGAATAAAGAAAAAATAATTCAGAACTAGGGCTGCACAATTTATCGAAATAAAATCGAAACCGTGATATGACCTTGTGCAATTATTAAATTGCAAAGGGCTGCGATTTATTTAAATAAATAAATAGTCTTCTCCCTTCAAAGTTTATTTGCGCTGCTCTGTCCAGTCTATATTAAGTTAGAGCATTGTTACAGTGTTTTCAGAGTGGTTCTGTGCTCCAAATCCCTCTCATGCTTAGAGTAATAGAAGTGCTCTGAGTTTGGTTCCGTTTGCTTACGTGTGCTAAAAGATTTATTTACACTAAACTGGCGCATCCTACGTGTGCGTTTTTATTAGTATCTGCGGTGGCAAAATATCTTTTTCCGCAATGCACATATATCATAATAATAACACAGAATACAAGATGGGGTATAATTCAAACATGTTTATTAAATGATTGCTGTACATTGCTGAGCAAACATCATTAACAGTAACACCTGTAGAGTCCAGAAACATCTCTTCTTCCATTTTAATGCCATTTGTTTAGCTCACGAGAGAGCGTGTCGCCCTTATTACACTCCCCGCGGCAACAAGTGAAAGCGGAACTAATATTACCAACATCCAACAAAATGAAAAGGAAGGAACATACATATAATAAATCTATATCAAATCTTGAGTTACTATAATATAATGCATTGCTAAATTAAATATAATAAAATAATGAATAAAAATAATTAAATGTTCACTTTAAATGTAATTACACCAATGGGTTATCAGTTCAACTTCAGTTTGACATTAAGCCTCATTCTTTAGGACTATCTTATATACATTAAAGAATAGTTTGAATAAACCTTCTAGTTTTTAAGGCCTAGAATAAAGAGTGACATTTATATTTTGTGTATACTGAATTATTCAATCAACAAATATTATTTTTAACAGAAAAACTAGACAACAACAATGGTTTTACCAACAGGGAAATGTAGTTAACAGTGACATTGAGCAGAAAGCTTACATATAACCATTTTTGACAGAGCTGCTGATAAAAAGTTAAATGATCAACATTGATTGAGATGAAAAGAAAATTGGAGATTAGTATCAGATATTAAAATCCTGATTGGAGCATCCCTAATATTCAAGTTGACTGTGTTTCAAAACCTAATGATGATGATTAGTTGGCTGAGACTCTATCACAAAATGGACAAAAACATGTACACAGTGGATGGTAACATTTGGATATGAAGAAGACTTTGTTTCACTGTTTATACATTTATTTGTTTGTGGTTGAACTGAAAAAGGTCTCAGTTTGTTTCTCTTTAAGAGGGAACAAGTGTGAAATCCCCAGTAGCCTTTTTGCAGTTGAACATGTGGAAAACATTACCATCATAATCGCAGTTCAAATCGTAATCGCAATATTTTTCTAAATAATCGCAATATGATTTTTTTTGTCCAAATCGTGCAGCCCTATTCTGAAATGCCTTTAATATGCTAGGAAAAACATTTGCCAAAATCACAAACAAAAGCGCAATCGCAATATCTATTAAAAAATCTTGATAGGATTTGTTTTGTTTATATTGCACAGCCCTAGTTGAAATCATGCTCTGAAAGACAGAGGTGAAGTTTAACAAGTACTACTTCAGCTAATGTCCTTCCTTTATATAGCCCGACCGATATGGGATTTTTGTGATCAATACCGTTTTTAGAGGGGGAAAATTCACCAATTACTGATATGGTGGTAACCTTTTCTATGTGGATTGTGCACAGGTTTTGCATCGATATGACTATGGAAAGGTACTCAGAAGGGTGCTTTCTTAAACAAATATTTGTATAAAAGAATATTTGTCATTATTATTTTACATTGTTAACCAATTCTAGAAATGAACACTGAGAAAATAAAGATCAGTACTGTATGTTCTTTATCAGTCAGTTGCTGACCAATTAAATAAAGAATACATTAAAATTATAGCTAAATAAAAATCAGTCCTGAATGTTTAGTATTGGTCAGTGGCTGACCATTTATATAAAGAATACATTATAATAAATAAATAGATAAATAGATAAATAAACATCAGTACTATTTAGTATCAGTTAAATGCTGATTATTTTAATACTGCCAGTCAATTAGGAGCAGGTTGTAAAACAAGAAGCATTTACACCTGCCGAGTCAAGAGATAAACATCAGCAGTGTTGTTACACCGTATTCTGCTATACAAGTTCAGGGGAAACTTTCAATGGTGGAAAACCACACTTTTAAATGTTACATTTTGTAAATGCAATGTCTGGAATTGTTCGGTTGAAGGGGGTACCAAACTGTGAACCCTGAATAAAACAGTTTGGTGAATTCATGTTTACACATAAGCTTCCACTCAGCTGATAAGGTATAAAAACCTCTGTGAATTTGGCACCCCATATAATTAAATATTCACCAAAAATATTTCATTAGTTTGTGCTGATTTGTGTCACCAAATTTAACTTTGTGCTGGTTTGGTGTTTGAGATATTAGCATTCTTTTTTGGGCTGTGTGACGTCACTCTCCACCCCATCTCGCTCAAATCGTTCCAAACCGGTGCTGGTCATTTGTGCTCAGTTTGTGCCTTTAAAACAAATGTTGTAACTATTTTCCTTCCTTAGAAATAGCAAAAATGTATTCGGAAGCGGTGACGTCTTTCTCCACCCCATGTTGTCTAAATCGCTCCAAACCAGTGTCATTCGTTTGTGCTTGATTTGTGCCGGTTTGTGCCATTAAAATGAATACTTTATCTATTTCCATTCTCTAGAAATAATAGATTTAATTCAGAGCAGTGACTTCACTCTCCACCCCATGTTGTCCGAATCACTCCAAACCGGTGGCATTCATTTGTGCTCAATTTGTGGCGGTTTGTGCTGTTGAAAGGAACAAGCTAACTAATTCCATTACATAGAAATAACAAAAGTATGTCCCGGATCTGTGACGTCAGTCATGCATTTACCTCATCTCGTCTAATGCACTCATTTTCTGACTCATTTGTTTGTGCTCGCTCGGTGAATAGGTTTCTTACCGTTTTTTTACTCAATTATTCGACTATAGAATTCTGCAATCAGCATTCATTTGTGCTCTATTTGTGCTGTTTTGTGCTGTTGAGAAAAAACGATCAGTCAGGCACTAATATAGCCGATATATCCGATTATGCATTGTGTCAAATATACTTGGACAAACAGACAAAGACTGTAGCTCAACTACGCAAAAACACACTGTAGCACGTTTACATTTACATTTATGCATTTGGCAGACGCTTTTATCCAAAGTGACTTACAGTGCACTTATTACAGGGACAATCCCCCCGGAGCAACCTGGAGTTAAGTGCCTTGCTCAAGGGCACAATGGTGGTGGCCGTGGGGTTCGAACCAACAACCTTCTGATTAGCAGCCCTGTGCTCTAGCCACTACGCCACCACCACAAACTGTATAACAGTTTACTGTATAACTGTGCATGTAAACTTGTTCCAGTACTCTTATGCTAAGGTCATGTCCACACTAACAAGTTTTTGCCTCTCATCCACAATGTCTGCATTTTTCGTAACCAAAAAAGAAGACATTCGTAGTTATCTCCATAACCTCATAGAGTGAATATTTCTTTGGGATTAATTTTGAAAGTGAATTTCTGAATACCTACAACGTACATACCTTAAAGTCTTGACTACAAAAAAATCTATTGAAAATGTTCACTGTTGAAAAGGAAAATAGATACAGCTCACTGAATACATGTTCACCTTTTGTGACAATTTGTCCTAATTGCTGAAATGTAAAATGCAAAACAGTCATGAGGCACTGAACGATTCATGAAAAAACAAAAAGGAAAAAAATACAAAAATACTGCAAAATTGTTTTGCCATACAAATATTTCAGTTTTTAAATGGAATTAATTTAAAGTATGTTAAAGTAATGTTCCTCTCAGAATTCACAGCACCTGAGAGCCCGTTTGTAAAACAGTGCACAGGAAATTAGGTTTTTCACAGAAATAGATGTGTATAGATGTGTAGCTTTGGCTTTTATTCTGTTTGTCTCTCAAAAGCGGGTTGGTGCTCCACAGATACCTGGCTAAAAAAACTGGCTTATTTCTGAATAACACTGATGTTCTGACTTTGCTTGGAAGGACATGGCGATTCACTGATCTGTGACTTCCCTCTGGAACAGAGCGGCTGATGTTCCTTCGCTCTTCTTCGTGTTAATATAAGCATCATCTAATTCTCTTACCGACCAATCCAGCTCCATCTGCACATTGTCTGGGTCGCCACCGGCGAGGGGCTTTGGCAGGGGTTGGCTTGTTCCAGAACTTGGCTTATTTCTCCTTTTTTTTTTATCTCTATGCACATACTTTTGATGCTGGTGTTTTATCCTGTTGGACAGGCTTTGTTTGTTCTTGGTATCTTCTCTAGCAGCTTGTGTTTGTTTTATGGATTTCTGGCATGGGTCTTTAAACAAGTGATAATGTTTTACAATGCATACACACCTTAAACCTCATGTGCAGAAAGAAGAGATGTGGATTGTTTGTACTCTGTTGGGCTTGGTCTGTATAGATAGTATTTAAGGATATAATGTCTGAAAAACAAAGTTTGCATTTAAATGACCTGTCCTTGCCTGTCCCCGTGTGTTCTTATTCATGTGCCTCTTGCAAACCAATTGGACTCATAACAGATAGTGGAGAGTTGTGGCTATGATAGTTCTCAAATGATCATTGACAGCTCTATTTAATCAATTATGACATTAGATTTGAAATGCACTGTGCAATTAGACTTACTAAAGTAATTTTAAGTAAATAAGTCTGGTTTTGATTCCCCAGAGCTTTTGAGCATGTTAATGAATAACTTTAGATTCTTATTTCCTACAATCGCTTTTCGAATTTGCTTCATGTATATAAGAGAATATTCTGAGTGGTGTTAAATGTAAAATTTTTAAACAAAAGAAGTATTGTTCCAAATAGGCCTGTCATGATTATTAAATAATCGTCTGATCACGTTTAAAAAAAATTCGAATAAATAAATAATCACTATTATTGTGCACTATAATTTCCAATTATATTTTACTGTCCAAATAATGGAATGAACGGCGTGTTTGAGTGTCTCGTTCAATTGAACTGTCTCACACAGGCTGTACTGAGTGCAGCTCCTGAAGAGCAAATTCTTTCTAGCTAAATAGTCTCTGCTGAAGAGCGCGTGTGGATTAACCGCTTCAGAACTGGACTTGAAGCACTGTGATGCACGTGCTGTCTGCACCAAACTCCCACAAAAATTACAAGTATTTTAGTGAATGCAAATTGCTCAGGATTCACTTTAATTTAACGATTGTGAAATGGCAAATGTTATGTCATTGTGGTTTAATACACAAAGTGTTAGAGGAGCCCTATATCATGAAGAAACAAAGTAGCTCGAAGGTTTTTCTTAATGTGAAATAAGGGCTTGTGGGTTTTAATCAGAGAGCCTTAAAATAACATGTGAAAGTGATGAATTTTGGATAGAAATATTTTACTATTGCATACTTTATAATATGTAATAGCTATTCAGGTTGGCTGGTTTCCAACAACAACTGTGTCAATGCAAAATGTACAAAAACTAAAGTTGACAAAAAAAGGAGGCAGAGAATATTTTGATATTTAAAATATTATTTTTAATGTGATTCATACGCTTTTAAAGCCTCAAAAGAAATGAAGTAAAAGATAAATATGAATAAAGGACCTCTTAAGGTTTATGAAGCACACATGACAAAAGCATGACAATTAATCATTATAATTGTGAAAGCTCTAATGCCAATTGGGTTAATATTTTGATATCTATGTGTTAAAATGCATACCTTATTGGAGCCACTGTACAGTATGTCTTTGTTTCTAACTCTCACTGAATGTTCTCTAATCTAACGTTTCAAAGGAAAACAAATTGAACAAATTTTATAGCATGGATGTGCAGATTTATTTTATTCCAGTTAAAAAATGCAGCACTATGAAATCCCCAGACTTAAATACATTCAATATTTTATTTTGTGAAATAATCATAACATGGATAAAAATAAACACAATCAAATATCTCAATATGTTTTTGCAATGAATTTAGCTTTGGAAATTCAATTGTATTTTCTGCTTTTCCTTCTAGCTATAATAATGCCACAGAAAAAGACTCTTTGTCCATGGAATTAATATGAAAAAGTAAATACATTTATATTGTCTTATTACATTCTTATCAGTGGTTCCCAACCCTGTTCCTGGAGTCCCCCTACACTACACAATCTGTGTCTCGTTTGGAAGGATGCATCCTCCGGAGGTCACATTTGTCGGCCGCATACGTCATTGAGGATGTCTCGTTTCATTTTCTTATTTTTTTGTCTTTCTTTTTCTTATTTTTTATATATTGTCAATACCTTTTTTTGTATATACACTTTTTTTCATTCCCAATAAAAAATAAAAACAAAATGAAACGAGACAGCCTCGATGACGTATGCAGATGACAAATGCGACCTCCGGAGGATGCATCCTTCCAAACGAGACACAGCCACATTTTGGATATCTCCCTAATCAAACATGCCTGATTCAACTCATTAGCTCGTTAGTTGAGACTCTACACGACCTGAATTGGGTCTGTCAAATAATGGAGATATACAAAATGTGCAGTGTTAGGGGGCCTCCAAGAGCAGGATTGGGAACCAATGTGATTAGATGAAGAAGAAGATAAATGTGCTCTGTTATATAAGGACTCATGTAAAGGCTGTGCTTGCCTGTGGCCATCTTCTTACTGCTAGCAAATTAAGAGATTGAACAAAGGTCACCTAACATATCAACCTCAACCCCAAAGAGACAGAGGTTCTCCTCCTTTGAACAAGAAAATATACAGTGTTCCCAGATCTGCCAAGTTAAAGTTACTTGATCCACATCCTCCTCCGCTGTCTAAATTGGGCCAATGGGTCGAAACCAGTGGAGCCTTGTGAAAAAGAATCACTAGTTTGCATGACCGAGGGCAGTCTCTATCAGAAACCCAATGCTTAAAAGGACAAACGGAAACTAAAATATTCAGTCACACTGCCCTTGTAGTGCAGCAGAGTATAATAACCAGTGTCTCAAACGGCAATGATAATTATTTCATAAAACGGTTTAAATTATAGTTTGACATTCTTGCTGACTGTCATCTCACAGCAGAAGCTTGCATTAATGTGATTTAGTTTATTCCTCCGTACGTTTGTTACTTATATAATATAACACTAACATCTGTACCAACAAACAGCGTGTGCATACATGAGTGCGTAACCCTCATGTTCTGTTGAGATTTGCATTTCTGATCTTATGTTTGGGGTCACAGAGACCCCAATTCATTGCATTTGTTCATGTTTTTGTCCAAGGCTCTCTATTTGGTGCATGTTATTAAGATACAATTTAGTTTATAATTAGTTTCAGACAAATAATTAAAGTATGTTTTTAGCTGTTAAAAGAGCTCCGGGGTCAGTAAGTCCCCAAACAGAACACGAGAGTTCAAATAAGATCTTTTATAAAATATGTTTTTCATTTAGTAACACATTTATCTGCAGGTCCTAAGCTGTTGTCCTGATGCACAGGAAGAAATATTAAAAATGATGCGTCCTGTTGCTGCCTGAAAGCCTGAAGCCATTGCCTGATCAGCTTGAGTGCTGTGTGTTTGTATGTGTTGTAGCAGACGCAACGTCGCGTGACCTTTCATCTCCCGGATGGGTCTCAGGAGAGCTGCAGTGACAGCGGGCTTGGAGAGCAGGAACCGAACAGTGGTGCCAGCACCACCCAACCTCTGCCCCTGGGCTTCCCTCAGGAAGAGTACTACGAACAGACATCACCAAACAGCCGCACTGAGGGTGATGGCAACTCTGACCCTGAGTCCAGTGAGTACAGACCTCTATCCTTTACCTGCACATTTTCAGCAGCAGATACAATTGAAGGGCCTCATGGTAACCTAGTCTTATAAATTGCTGAGTGAACAGTGACTTTGTCTGAAACTAATGACAAAACAGGCAGCATTTTGTGTATGAAGGTACCTCGTAAGTACAAGTACTGTAACATCATGAATAATGATGCTCTAGTGGTAATCAAACAAATATTTAGTGACAACACTGGCAATTTTTTGGTATGAAGCTTTAGAGCTAGGAAAAATAGATATAATTAATCGCGATCTTAACTTAAATAATCCCGATATTGATTCCCAAAATCACAAGATGAAATCTGTTTTATTTTTTCAAAATTCTATTTTTATTTTTTCTATTTTCTATTATATTTTCTCTGAATTCTGGGATTTTAAATTTAATTATATTTTATCATTAAAAAAATCTCTAATCAAATTAATTTATAGAATTTTAATCAAATGAAAACAGAACAAAATATCATTGCATTGTTTTTTTATTAAATGAAGAACATCTATACTGATCTTCACACAATCCAAAAGCCAACATTTGAGTTTATTATTATTTTATTTGTATTTTTGGTTAAATTATTATTGATATATTATTAATGTCATTATTACTATTACTTTGATTTACTATTACATTGATTATGAAATTTTACTATATGGAAGTAAAATATTTCTGTCACATTTTTTTCAATTTCATAGGTGTAGTTAAAGACCGTTTTGGCGGTAAAACGTATGTTTTTGACGGTTTATTTTCTCACCGCTGAAAAAGCACTTTGTGATATGGGCTATTGTGCTTATTAATCCATATAAGGCTATGATGTGATTATATAAATACTGTACATAGTCTGCATGTGCTACGCGCTTCACAGTGAATAAAGTTAAATGCTCTTCTTTGTCATTCATACACACACACACAGAGAACACGTGATTATAATGATGTGGTTAGTTTATAAGAAGTGGCTTCTCACATTCAATTACTGTTGAAACCCGGTGACCCCTGACCACCCCCTAGCTCCGCCCCTGCTATAATGCCTTCAAAAAAATATCAAATAAAGGCATCTTTTTAGAAGGATGTTACAAAATCATTTGATTAAGAATCCTTGATGCCTTTCACCTCCATATACTGCTGGTGAAGACATAATGTTTCAGCTTTCAGACACACCCTTTATACTGCACTCTGTAATACTGCTTTGCGGAGCAAATAATGCTTGTTTAAGGAGGGTGTTTATTTGCTCAAGTTGTTATTGTTTAATGAGGCGCAAAAGAGCTGGTTAATATTTACTGCTGGATACTCTGTATTGTTGGGCCATTAGTATGACTGACTGGAAGTTCTGACCATGAGCTTGGTAGACCCTCTTCATCATGAAGTTTATAAAGTAAAATTTGCGTTTGATTATTTCTGTAACCCTGGGATACAAAGCCCTGGTATCACGGCTTAAATACTGTAGGACTGGCCAATGCGCTGGTTGATCCTTTGATTCCAGGGTTCATTTCAGCATCATCATCAGGAAACAGTGGGGCGACTGTGATCAGCACACATCTCTTCATCTTTTGCTGGCTTACACATCAATAATATGGGTGAATTACCATAACGTTATTCATGTTGTCGGAGGCAACACAAGTTAGAAAAAAAGGGAACAGGAGTGAAATAAATTGGCTTGCATACACCTGCAGATATCTTCTCTGTCTGGTCTGTAAATGAGACAATAGCGTCTTTGGCTGAAGTGCAAATGTCTTTCCGTTCTGCACCACAACAGAGCTGTGACACTCACTATGTTGAAGCGAGGATGAATGTGTTTCTTTGGCTCTACTCCTGCCAAGCTATTTACATACACATGATCGCCAATCTTTGCTCTTAGATTAGCTGTTGTCGAACCGGCCTGCTGTCTATGATAATGCAACATGTTCTCACAAACCATGCTGTATCCATGCATTTAAATCCCTATATTTAAAATAAACCTATATGTCTGATAAACTGTACAGTATATATAGTATACAGTATATCTTTCTGTGCATACAAATATATTTTCATATAAATAAATTTTACACCCGAAGACATTGTGGAATATATATACATTGGAAGATCGAATGGAATGACGTAACATACACACAGCTTAGTATTTTTTTTGCACTGTGGGAGTACGTTTGATTATCATCACATTTCCCTTATTCTGAGTAGCTAACAGTTGGAAACTCATTAACCAGTGTGTCGTTAATCAGCTAACAAGCAAGAGAACATAGGTGGCTGTTTTCCCTTACTGAACAACTCTTTTTGACATTTGAAGATCAGAGGTTGCCAACAACAGCTTTAGCAACCAATAGTAATGCCTTTTATTTTTTATGAATTGTTAAAAAAACAAACAGGTTTTTTAATCAGTCTAAAGATCACTTAATTCATCAGAGCGGTTACTAAATTAACATCTGACTCACTTACTGAATCACAAGTCATCATAACTTTCTGTTTTATTACTTATTTATAACTTAGTTATCATTTTTGTAAGATTAAGAAACGAACAGAGAACTGTTTCTGTTACATATGTTTACTTAACCTATGTAATCTAAGATTTTTAGATTTGTATAATTTGTAAAATTAATTTGTACAATTACTCAGTATAATTGTTCATTTAACAATCGTAGGCCTAGTTGAAGTTACACATTTGTTTTGTAATAAATGGTATTTAAATACAACTACAAAAAACATGAACAAAATGTGTTACTTTAATATATCAATTTTAATAACTAAAACTATCATTCGAATTATGCAAATTGACTTTTTTTTACCCACCTCATTGGTATTGCTATTAGTGAAGGTTAAGTGCAATTTTGCCATTATAATTGGCATGCTTTGGATCGCTTGCTTTCTTCATTCTACAAATTATCAATTTCATATCTATCCTTGTAAATGTTATGCACTAACTTTTCATACACTGAGGAATGAGAACAGACTGCATACTATAATATCCTGCTTCTATGCATCACCCTGTAGAAAGGAACCAACTAAAACACAAGCAGTGATTTGCATATGCTAAGTGATTGCTCTGTGGCTCATTAATATTCTGCGATGGATGCATCTCAGGCTTCATAAAATCAGCCTTATAAATGGGATCACAATGTGGGTGTCATTTGGGAACTGGGTTAATTGGCAAAGTGGACACCATTTCTTTGTAATGTATTTCCTTTTCCTCTCTGGGGGCTAAATTGGTCTCAGGTAATTCAGTTACTGCAGACAGTGAATGATAGCTAGAAATCAAAGGGACTGCGAGCAGGAATTCTGAAGTCAATCTTGTTATCATCCTGTTACTTTTCGTTTCTACTTCATTCTTTCAAGCGTACTCTGTACACAAAATGTATCATTTATTCAGTTGTCAAAGCACAGACTGAAAAACCTAGTGTGTCTTTTTAGAAACTGAAAGCCTCCAAACTGACAGCCTCATTAATAAACATGAGCAATCCAGCACTGCTTAAAATGAAAAATATTTTGTGCACATTTATCCCAAGATTTTACAAGAGTCAGATTGATCAAAATCATGTCCTTTATTTATAATCAGCTGTGGAGCAGGTTTGGGTGTCCTTAGATGGTGTAAAATGAAAAAAAAAGTTGATGTCTTACTCTCAAGCATGGTGGGACCACCAATGTATGCTCCATGAGGACATAAGTAATTTGATTCATTCAGCCCCCCATTTCTTTGCTCAAAAGTTTACTGATAAAAGCTGACGCGTTGTTGAGGGTTCAAAAAGAGAGATAGATCCCCCTCTCTGTTTACAGACCCTGAGTCTGTGAGAGGAGTGCATTGGAGGCGTAGGGAGCCCAAGACGGATTAGATATGGTTTTATCAATGAGCAGCAGGCAGCTGTAGCTGTGGCAATCGCTTATCTTGTCGTCTCAATTTGAAAAGAGAGAGAGAGAGAGAGCACAACAAAGGGAGATTGAGAGAAAGAATAGAGAGCACTGGTGGCAGACCCAGGGAAAAGGTGATGCGAAGACAGGAAATAAAGCAGGTGACCTGAGAGGATTTGCACGTGAAAGGTGGTGCAGCTTGTGTCTCAGCTCACCCTGTGTAAAGTCATGTAGAAAAGCAGCGGATACAGCCTTCTTATGACAATGTATTTCTCGGCTCCTCTTTAAAACAGCATCTTTATTAGACCACCCGCTTCCGAAATAAAGTTCATGTGACATTTATGTTCCCGTTATTTATGAGGCAGGAGGCAATTCGTTTTATGGCGCCTTTTGCTTTGCCTCATGGGGCTTACTTTATCAGACTGTCACCAGTATAGTTTGCTCATTTTTGCCACACTCTCTTTTGAGCAGCTCAAATTTGCCACAGCCTTGGGCTGACTGGCTAAAAACTAAATTCACTTTTGCAAAATTAGCATGTATGTTGTTGTCACTCTGCCACCTCCCTCCATCTTTGCCCTTCTCAAACAGCTGGCACAGGGGAAAAGAGAACTTCTCAAACAATTAATATTTTTAAATCTTAGCTGTCCCTTTAGGCTGCAGCCAAACCTTTGTACTTAACATCAAACAGTATAATGCATTGAAGAGCATGTTTTGTGTCAGCCCTGCCATAGAAACCAGGTGGTTAGGGGGATTTATATTTTTAATAAGTGTTAGTGTGATTTTATTTTTTAATTTCAATGAGTGTATGATCAATTGCTAATGACAGATGATATATTTTTTGAAGTGTAAAGGAAAGGTAGATGCGATTTCCACAGAATATAAATAGTGGCAGATGCTATTTGCACCCCAAGGAAATTATTAACATACACTACTTGGATTTTGTCTCTTTGGATTAAAATAAAATAAATAAATAAATAATATACACTACCGTTCAAAAGTTTGGGGTCACTTACTCATTCTTTCTTTATTTATTTATTTCACATTTTAGAATAATAGTAGTCAGCAAAACTATGGAATAATAGAAATGGAAATATGGGAATTATTTTGTGACCAAAAAAATCCAAAATAAATCCAAAACTATGTAATATTTTAGCATCTTCAAAGTAGTCACCCTTTGCCTAGATTTTGCAGACATGTACTCGTGACATTTTCTCAACCAACTTCTTGAGGAATCACCCCGGGATGCTTTTTAAACAGTATTGAAGGAGTTCCCATCTATGTTGGGCACTTATTGGCTTCTTTTCTTCATATTTTGATCCAAGTCATCCATTTCAAAAACTTTTTTTTTTTTTAGGAAATTTTAGATTTGTAATTAAATAAATGTATATGTTTTGGCAGAATAATATTTTGTCTACAAAGTTAATTTCAAACTTTTAAGCATACACCTTCAGATCAAAAGATTTTTAAGATCATGAGAAACATTTCAGACAAGTGACCCCAAACTTTTGAACGGTAGTGTATATATATATATACACATACATACACACACACACACGTACACGTGTGTATATATATATATATATATATATATATATATATATATATATATATATATATATATATATATATATATATATATATATATATATATATATGTGTGTGTGTGTGTATATGTGGCCTTTCTGTCAGCTCGAACCTGTTTGGCCATTCTCCGTTGACCACTCTCATCTCCAAAGCGTTTCTATCCACTGAACTGCCGCTCAGTGGATATATATATCTATATTTTTGGCACCATTCTGAGTAAATGCATGAAAATCCCAGGAGATCAGGAGTTACAGAAAATACTTAAACCAGCCTGTCTGGCACCAACATTCATGCCACAGTTGAAATTACTGAGATCACATTTTTTCCCCATTCTTATGGTTGATGTGAACATTAAATGAAGCTTCTGACCCATATCTGCATGATTTTATTCACTGCACTGCTGCCACACTGATTAGATAATCACATGAATAAGTAGATATACAAGTGTTCCTAATATAGTGCTGAGTGACTGTATACATATAAAGTGCATGTGTATATATATATGTGTGTATATATATATATATATATATATATATATATATATATATATATATATATATATATATATATATATATATATAGTATAATAACACTATTAGAATTTTTTGAATCATTGAACACTAACTTATGCATATTTCATTAGCTTTTTGTCTAGTGACATAAGCTATTATTAGATTATTGTAGTAAAATATAGTAGACTACAGTTTTATTACAGCTACAATTTATTTAAGTTCATTTTTCATTGCAAAATATCCTACAGGCCAAGTGTCTGACAACCAATTTGCTTCTTTTCATAATTTTGTCTGGTTCCACTTATAGCTACCAGTTCTATAGTGTGGCCAGTGCTATTTACAGCCGGTGCAAAAAGTAACAAGTATTCGATTAAATAATGTATAATATATTATATAATTATATTGAGTATCACTTTCACAGTGTTGAGTCTACTTTTGAAAAAAAGTGTGTGCTCTGTCTCCACTACAAAGCTCATTTTCCATAACAGTGTGCTTCATAATTGCATGAGTCAGATTGTTTCCTTCCAAATAAGTCAGATTAATTACATAAGGGATATTTATAGGTCTATACTCCTGGAGCATTGCAGTATGTGTTGATTAACATCCTAAACAACCTTCCCAGATGTCTGACTGGTGCATAACTGGTAGCAATTTTCGACTTTCTCATGCGTTATGTTTTGTATGGCCACCAAGTGACTAATGGAACAGAGCAGCCAATAAAAAAAGCTTGCAAACAAGCAAGCTGTGGAATTTCACTCTTCAATTTCTGTTTTCTACATAGAGAGCATGCTGTTGTTATGCCACTTTAATGGAAATTGTTTTTAAAGGAATAGTACACCAATATTTACCCTGTTCCAAACTTCTATGACTTTCTTCTGTTTAACACATAAGGAGATGTTAGGCAGAATGTCATCATTCACTTTTATTGCATCTTTTTCCAATAAAAAGTGTATGACTAACATCCAGTCTCCTTAAGTGTTCCACGGAAGAAAAAAAGTCACTCACAACATGAGGGTGAGGGGCTGTTGACAGATGTATTTTTTTTATTTTTTTATTTTTTACTTATTATGAATTATCCCTTAAAATGATTTTGTTGAAAAATTCCTATATGGATACAGTACCTTATCAACTGGCATCATAAAAGCCATTATGATTGTTAATGTACATATGGCTCTGTGTACACTTATACAAGCTTCCACAGTTCAGTATTAAATGCAGTCCAAAGGATTTAGTCCAAGTAAGTCTTCATGCATTTTTCCAGCTAAAAGCATATTGCCACAATGTCATTAGTGAAGTATTTAACATTTCGTGATCTATAGCATATGGCTTCATATGAACGGCTTATGTCTTGTCTTTCCAAGATTTAAATCTGGTATAACAAAATAAATAAATAAATTCAAATAAACCAATCCATTTTATTCATTCTAAGTATAATAAGATTACAGCTTTAACTATGTCCATACACATTTAGAGTAAGAGCTTTATTGTATACTTTCCTTAAGTGCATTCATAAGAATTTTTTTTCTGCTGCAGTATTTAGAACAGAAAAATGCTCTGGCTTTGTTTAGCCTAAATATTAAATGCTCTCTCTCTCTCTCTCTCTCTCTCTCTCTCTCTCTCTCTCTCTCTCTCTCTCTCTCTCTCTCTCTCTCTCTCTCTCACTCTCTCTCTTTCACTTTGGCAATGCATTGCTGTTATTGCTGTTAGTCTTATAAACAGATGCTGGGTTGGCCTTTTTAGATAATCTCAAGCAGAGAAAGTAAAACAATGTTATAAACACAGCATAAGTGATGAAACACTGAGTAAAACACATTTTCATTTAATCAAATCAGTTCGCCTATTATTTTATTCAATTATGGCTGATGAATGTGTAGCTTAATTACACTCCATTACTCTACGTCTCCATTCCCCAATTACAGTTCTCTCCAGAAACCCTTTTACATGAAATTTTGACTTTTTATATGCACAAAACTGTTTCAAAGTCCAGACATTATTAATAATTACCATAAGGGGAACAGAAGGAGCATACCACCAAGGGACGTTATGTGAGGCTCAGTATTGAAAGCCAAGCTGTGGAGTAATATCTATAATTCTTATCAAAAATATGTATAAAAAAAACTGTGATTTAATGCTCTGACATCAGTTCATCATAATAACAATATTCTGATTGATTTAAGCATAATATCTACCTCTACAACTCACTTTGACTTAGTTGTATTATGAAACAACCTCATCAAAGCGATGTCTGCATTTCAACCATCATATAATATCATCACATCTTTGCATGCATGAATGCTTGACTTTAAAAGCAACATGAAAAATTATTATTTTTTTTTTATTATTTTTTATTTTTTTTGCTTGCATGCTTGTTAAAGACTTTTCATGGGACACCAATCATATTGGCATGGTTGCTTGAACCAAATTATATTTGCAAATATGGCTTCTCTCAAATCAAGAAAATGAATGATTTTGTGTTGTGGGTTTGTTTAACCTATTTCCATCTGTGCGTTAGGCCTGGCTTAAATTAAACTAGCGCCGGTATGTATCTACATACTTTTTTGTATCCTTTCTTGTCAGTTTTGCCTTTTTTCCTCCTCTGTCTGGTCTGGCCTTGGTAAGGTGGGGTTTGATTGGTTTCATCTGTGTATTCATCATAGCCAACAAAGTTTTAGGAAAGAGTTTAGTCTTTGAGACGATATTGGGGGAACCTCTGTTTAGTCTGCTTTAAATACCATTGATAGTTGTCTTGGGGAAACAATCTATTGATTTGGAAAGCCTAGTCAAAGCACTGAAATCTCTTTTGTATCCCTGGAAGAGTTAGGAAAGTGTCATGCAAGAAAGCTCTTAAAGAGTGTATTAAGCAGCTACTGGGATCTTCAAGAAGTACTGTATAAACAGACACTAGACCCTATTTGTTTTGTAATTTGTAATTTCTGACTTTGGTTTCAGCAAACCATTCTGATTGTTCTTTTCACATTATCCACCAGCAGAAATATATACATTAGGTCTGTCAAGCGATTAAAATTTTTATTCGAATTAATTACATGGTGTCCCGATTAATTAATCGCGATTATTCGCATATACAAATATTTGCTGAGAAAGCCCCTCATAAAGCAATAATTCAATATATAATGATTATACATATTTATAGCAATATATAATTATACATAGTTATCTTTAAATATTTAAACATTTTATGTATGTATGTATGTATATGTATATATATATATATGTGTATATGTGTGCGTGTGTATATGTATGTGTGTGTGTGTATATATATATATATATATATATATATATATATATATATAAAAAATATTCAGATAATTAAAATGCATTACATTCTTGTGACAGAAGAGTTAATCATTGATAAGACAATACAAAAAGCGGCTTTAGAATACAATGTATTGTTTACTACCATATTATTGATCATAAGTCAATCATTGGCATACAGTTCACAGCAATCCATTTCACAAGTGAATTTGTAAATCAGTTGGAGATTTATTATGAGGGCTTGTTTAATGACCCGTCAATGTACACCTGCGTCAGGCATTTTTTTAAATGAATGCTTACAAAACTTTTACATCTAGAGCCAAGAGGTATATTAAACAACAAAAAGGAAAATAAATAAACAGTTTAAAATATCAAATTGTTTACATATTTCAATACATTTTACAGCTTTCTTGTTACTCAAATAGGAAATTGTTCTTAGGTATTGCTGAACCTCTGAATTAAAAATTAAAACAAATGGTTTATAACCACCATACTTACATTCATGAATACTAAACTATAGTATTCTAAAATTATAATACTAAAATTAATCAAATAATATTCCTTATGAAGTCATAGCTAAAAAAAACTAATAAAACATTTTCAAAACAAAGTTGAAAGTTGGGAATGATATGATCTCTAACAATCTTACAGAAATCAGACAAGTCGAGTAGGAACAACTCCAAAATAAATGAAAAAATGTTTCCGCCTGCAGACTACAAAATGTACAGAATATATTGACATCACAATTAAATCTCTCTACATCTTGAGATCACTTAGATTGCATTTGCGCTCCTTTTGAGTGTTTTGAACACAAGAACACCTGCTGAAGTGTTTTCTTCACTGTATAAACTGTGCATTGCTCATACAGCTGAAGTTTCACTTACTGCCCTCTGGAGTAAACAGGTGGTACTACAAGCTTTCATTTCTCAGGAATCTTCCTTATCCAAATCAAATCAATAAAATCACTATGTCACACTACCATGTACCCAAGTGCAACAGTAGGTGAAAGTCTTTTGTGCAGTTCCGAGCAACATAGCAGTCATGACAGTGACGAGACATATACCAATTACAATAAACAACATATTTACACAACACAATTTACATATCAAATGTACAGTAAACAATACACACAATATAGAATACACTTACAAAAAAATTCAAAATTAAGAGTATTTAAAAAATAATGCGGGAAATGCGATTAAATGCGTACTTTTTTTATCGCGTTATTTTTGTCAAATTAATCACACTGAATTAACACTTTAAATCGACAGCCCTAATATATATATATATATATATATATAAGCAATATCACAGGGGTAAGAGTGCGATTATGGCCCTACATCAGCACTGCTGTGATTCTGACGTAGGTAATCACACCAGTGCTGATTTAGGGCCATATAGCATGATTGCGAGTGTGATATTGCTTATATGCAACAGTTCAATGAACAAGAAAATCTTTAAAAATGAGGAAAAGCTGAGTACTTTCTTACATGACCAATCAGAATCTGCCGTTGCTAGTTCAAAATAAATGATGTGTTCAAACCAGTAAAAAATGTCACTTCAGAAATATTATCACGGCTTGTGCTGTTTAGAACAAGTTATTGGATAATCAAGGATGGATGTGAGTGTTTGTGTGTGTGTGTGTGTGAGAGAGAGAGAGAGAGAGAGAGAGAGAGAGAGAGAGAGAGAGACACGGAGCATGTGTGATCACCTATTGCCACATCCAAGCAGAGATGCTGTCAGCTTTCTGGAGATCAGCTTTCTCAGTGGAAAAATAGCCGTCCAAGCAGGGGTAATTCTCCCTATTTTGCTGTATCTGGTGAAAGAGTCTTTCACTCTGCAGTGTCCACTCCGCAATGTCCTCCGCCATTTTGAACAGTTATTTTCTCCTATGTGGAAACTCCAGTAAGAGGTAAATAATGAGTTGTGTAATTAATCTGTCTGTTGTGTTTGTCAGCTATTTACTAGCTGTAGTTTTGTAAAGGGGATCAAATAAATTTTTGAATGAGGAGCAGATACCTAGTGCCAATAAAATATCCAAAACTGCCTTAAATCCAACAATCACTAAGATTATGTCCTTCATAAAATTATTTGGAGGCTAATTTGAACTTTACTGTTTGTATGAAAACAAGTACTGTTTGGAAACCCACTGCACAAACCTCTGGAAAGAGGATTTCAAAAACTCTGACAATTAAAACAGCTATTCCATGCTTTTTAACACATTCAGTAAGTCTCGTGTCTGATTTGGAGTATGGATCAATAACCGTCTCTTTTGATTGTATCTCCGGATAAAGAATTCTGAACTCTCTGGGGGAACTTCAAACACGTGGCTCTAAAGCACTTGTTAGCAACTGGCTATCAAGTCAATATATATATTTTTCTGATTAGTGTGATTCTGAACATCGAAATCACCTGGTCTTAAAATGAAGAAGAAGAAAAAGAAATACAAATTGACAAACTAAAATATAATTAAATATGCTCAAATTATCCCCACACTGAATAAATGTTAATCTAAAAATGTGTTTTATGTGGTAGCATTGAAACAATTGGTTTTATTCACGTCAAAAATATGACTTGCTTTAAATAAATCAACATGAGGTTACATAAAAAAAACGCTCTTTTAATGATCAGATAAGGTAGAATAGCTTCTGAGTTAACAATTGCAGGTCACAATTTTTTAGAGCAGTATTCCACTACAATAAGAGTAATTTACACATTCGCAAAATTGCCAAGACATTAGAATTCAATCATTTGAACAATTCTACTGTTATTATACCCAGTGTATATTAATGTTTCCTAGGAATAATAATAGAAAAATCAAAACAATAAACAGCATTGTATCATACATTTTATGTAGGAGTAAAGGACCATACATGGCCAACTTCATGGCTGAAAATTGGTCAAGCTGCAAAGGCACTTCTGCTCATAAGACTACGAGACTTCATCAACTAAATGCCAATTTGATTACTTTTTTCCCTAATGGCATGATTTCCGTAACCACACTTATGCATTGTTGCCAGAGGACGGCAATGTACAGCAGCTCATTATCAAAGCTTTGAAATGCCAGGATGTATGTCTTGGATACACATAAATTTTTCATTCTCTTGATTCACTTTGCAAACAGAACCAGACTCCTTACTTCAGTTTCATCAATCAACTCAATTTTGTTAGAAGTCTAACATCCTTGAGAAACATTCACCTCCATGTCTACGCAATCCAGCCAGTTCGATTTGACATGGTGCATGGAATAGTCAACCTTTTTTCTCATTCAGATGCAGCAGGAAAACATGGAAAGCCAATGAAAAATAGATATGTTGATGTTTCATTGCATTTATGACATTTGTTACCAATAGCTTTTACAAGAGATTTTGTCTCCTATACAAACTGTAAATCCGATAAACCTCAAGATTGGTCTGAACTTAACTCTCAGATACAGACTAAATTTGAGCTGTAGAAATTGGTTGCATGTGTGGTCAGATTACATCGTCATATTTTATACTATTTCATTAATTTACTGATTCATATTTTTATCAACATTTGTCATGCATGGCATGTTTGTTTATGTCAGGACCCCAGATTAGGAGTATTTTGTATATTTATATATGACATTTTTAAAAGAAAAACCCAGAAAATATGCATGCTTACTTATCAGCATCTAATCTTAGTATAGTTGTCTTCTCTAAAATATGAAAAAGAGAGAAATGTCAGCACACCACAGCTCAAAAATTTGAAAAACAATTTTAATGTTCACACCTTTTGAGTTTCGAGCCTGCGACCCTTCATCAGACTTCTCTAAAATATGGCACAGTGAACTGATAACAATGCATGGCCTCACCCCTTTCTCATATGTCTCATGCAGACAGTGCCAAGGATAAAGATGGGTTTATTGACCAAAATAACTGAGCGTCAATATATCCCTTTAAGATGCCCCTCAGACTCAGCATCTTAGTGGTTGTATTTTTGGTTGCAATAACTATGATGACCCACATAGTTTTTGATCTTGTTAGTAAAGCATAGTTATGACACACACTGAAGAAGTTTTTGGTTTGGTATTAGTGAAATTATGTATTGCATATTCATGAATTTAAACTGCTACAAATTACCCAGTAAACTAGGGCATCTGGGCTATTTACGATGGTGGAATTGATAAATTGTGAGAAAACCGTACCTATGAAAACAAAACACTGCTTGGTCTATTTCCAATGTATCAAAGAAAAGAGCGAGACCAATCCCAACACCGCTAATATGAGGCAGATTTAATTTGAATAAATAATCTTTTTTTTAGCTCATAGTCCTTTATCTTTACACAGGTCAGTGGGATCTAATCTAAGAGTTATGTGTGTGCATGCAGGAACCGGATTACTCAGTGGCACCCTGTGGTCCAGTGATCAATGTGAGCTCTGATTCTTTGATAAATTGGTATTCTCAAACAAATGGATCACTTCAGAAAGAGCTTGGGGCCAGTAACACAGACAGATGGAGTGTGGGAACAAAGGAGCTTTGCTGAGTGGAGGAAAAAGTATTTCATTTGGGACACACAGAGGATGGATTAGACTTGCCCAGACAGGAAGTGTTTGTTCGAACAGAATATGACAGGAGCTTTTGAGGGCTTGACTCCGAACATGGAACTCTGGCAGTGACATAGCCCACACACTGAAGAGCTGGTGCATTCACCACATTTGCTATAGTCAAGTTTGCAGGCCATGCTGCTGTACCAAGCATCTGTGGGACCTCCAGGCACTGGAGCACCAGGAGGGTCAAGCAGTTGCCTGCCACCAAAATGTGCCTCTAGCTTTCACACTAACCAGCCACGAGTGTCCTCGATGCCCTGCTTCCTCTGCGTACCTGCTTGGTTGCATTGATATACTCTCTTTCCAAGCGACCGAAACTCCCAGGGGTTTCAGCTGTTCAGCATCTGTCAGACCATGTAGATTTTTTCATGTTGAACCACAGATACTATATATAAATCTTTATCTACAATGTTCCCGCTTTTGTAACTAAAGAAACATTGACCACGGATATTGATGATCTCTTATAATGTACAATGTTTTCCTGGGTAGCCAGAGCCATCTATTGTGGTTCAATTAAAGAAATACAGTAGTTCACTCAAAAAAGAAATTTCTGTCATCTCTCTGATCCATCTTTTTTTAAACAATGACAGTTATAAAGACTAACTTTGGCTTTAAAAATGACCCAAAAGTAGGGTGGTGATATGGCCTAAAAATTATCACTATATATATATATATATATATATATATATATATATATATATATATGTCAATAAATGAATGGCATACCATTAAAAGGGGGTGGAACTGTATTCCACATGTTTGTTTGACCTCAAAAATAAATGAAAAATAACTTTCTTTTAAACTCCAGAGGGTAAGCTAGATTTAAAGTATATTCAGTTTAGGATTAAATCCTACATAAGGTGTGTGTGACCTCTTTTCGATTACATTTCTCCAATTTCATCTTCAGCTGACATTTGTCTCCACTGAAAGACTTTCTTGTGACGGACCACACTTCAGCTCAGGTGGCGTTAATGCACCAAAAGCTGGATTGCCAACCATGAATAAACATCACAAGAAGAAGAACTGCACTATGGATCACATTACATTTTTTTTTTTTTTTTTTTTGTACTAAATAGTATATAAATTAACAGCAGCGGTGTTGATGTCAGAGTTGTTGCTGTGTTCAGTCAATAGCTGTATTGTATTGTCAGTGCTGTCTTGTTCGGTACACAACAATGTCTTATTTGCTGGATAGCTAGCTGCTAATAAGCGACTACCAGTTTCCATGACATCATGACTGCCTGTTAACGAGCATTATACTTCCTAACCAGCTGATTTAATGACTGTGATTCAGTTAGTTAGTTGTGTGTATAACTTTGCCAAGCTGCTTGTGTCTTTAACGTCATATACCTAATCTGATCATCTAGAATGTATGAAATATGTATGAATGATAAATATCGATAGAAAATTAGCAGCCAACACTACCCTGAATTAGGGCTGCTCGATTATGGCAAAAATCACAATCACAAATATTTTAGTCAATATTGAGATCACGATGATTTAACACAATTACTTATTGACTTAGGGAACATCATGCATTTATTGAACCTTAAAAAACAAACCAAAAAAAAAAAAAAACGTTTTAACAGTGGATTTCCTCAAACTTGAAATGTACACTGCACTGGGTAGGGGAGGAGGTATATTATTTTATATTACAGATGGAAGTCAAATAAAGGAAAGCCTCCATCACCATTATTTGCAGCAGGGCTGCTCACACTTCTATGGAATGAAATCAAATTTTTCATCATGTTATTCCAGCAAGATCTATCATGTACAATAAAGGCTGTACATTATCACAAAACCAAAATTTCAGTAGTCGGTAGTGAAATTTGACGATTCTCAATACCAGCATGAATACCACTACAATAATAACACTAACTAATTTGTTATTTATGGAAGAGTTGTTTAAAGTTAATAAATAATTATTAAAGACTAGTAAACAGCCAGTAATAAAATAATAAAGACAGCAATAAATAGAAATAGATAAAAAAAAAAAATAGATCAATTTAAGATAATTTAGTGTTGTTTTTTTTTGTTGTTTTTTTTAACATCTTTAAAAATCTTTACAGCAGTAGGCTATCACGTTTTCAAGTAAACGTTCCGAATGAAATTTCAACATAAAATTTCTACTGGTCTTTACTGTATGATTATAATACATTTATATTTTGTAAAGCTACTAAAGTTACCCAGTCAAGTGCTGCATGTGTTTTCTCCTTTTCTTGTAATGGTTGTTTGATTATTATAATGGCACACTAGACGGCAGCAGGTCTGTTCTCTTACATTTTACAATCACTTTAGACACTTTTACAATCATTCTCTATGTTTACACGAATACCTCACCAAGACTGGCATTTTAGCAGAATTTTTAAATGTATTTGACCGTTCAGGCACACATTAGCGCAAGCATTTTCGGAACACGTGCAAGTTCAGCACACACACATATGCTGCCTGTCAATCAAACAGGGCACAGCTGGGCTAGATCTTTAGCGAATTATAAAATTACGGGCTCTGAATTACTTTCAACAGCAGAATAAGAATATTAACTTTCTAATAAGTTACACAGGCCTTGGCCATCACAAATATAGCTTGTTATTTTTTCTTTATTGATGTTTGAATCAGTCTTGGCAATGTGCGTTTTATTTATATATATATATATATAGAACAATTATTTGCATCATATGTCTTGAGAAGATTTGGAATATGGCACAAGAGTCACATCGGATACTTTTATGATACTTCTTAGTAGGGCTGGGCGATTAATCTAAAGAAAATTCTCTTTCACTTGCCCCTTCAAAAATCCACTTGTCCTGGACAAGCGAACAAGCATTAATATCGAGTCCTGATTAAATATTGTGTTCAACATTCTCCAATAAAAAAATATAGCTCCTAAAGTAAATGTATCTTGTTATAAATGAGTTTTAGATATTATTTAGGAAAACAAGCCAAAAAAGACTGATCAAAAAGTATTTTGATCCAGAGTACACTATAATGGGCTTAGACTACGCTCTCTCACCTTTATGTTCACTTCGATCCATCTTTAACTCACAAAAAACAAACTCATGCCAGAGTGTGCATAAGCCGGGAGAAGATTCAGTCTCTTCCACAGACTCTTCACGCAACTCATAGATGCTGTGCTGACTGTACAGAGAAATGCCAGTTTCAGAGTTTATTTTCATAACCCGCTTCCTTATTATTTAAACTTTAATAAAGGATGCTTTAACGATATAACACTGGGATGTTTCATTACGAAACAGTATGCGGCACAAAAAAATCATTTTATCTCGATTACCTTGTCTATTCATAATCGTTGGAAGCCAAAATCGTAATTGAAAATAAAATATGATTAATCGCCCAGCCTGACCCAGAAGTATCATAAAAGTATTCCATGCGACTCCAAATCATCTCAAGACATATGATAGATTTTGATGACAAACAAACTGAAATGCAAATAATTGTTCAGTATAAATATTTACATACATGTGCATTGTATAGTGCTAACAACAGCACAATCTCTTTGAATTGAAATCCTTAATATTTTTTTTTCTGCATATTAAAAAAGTAATATAAGTTTGGATTGACATGAGGGTGAATAAATGACAGAATTTTCATTTTGGGGGTTTCACACAAAAGTGGTTGTACTTACAAATTACTATCACCACTGAGAATTTGCTTTTAAATTCCAACCTATTTAGGTGCAAAGTCTTTCCTTCTCTGAATGCAAATTTCAAAAGCAGGTCTGCAGTCTCTTTAACAGAGGTTCTGTGTGTGTCTTTGATTGTGTAGTTGGCGTAACTAGTCGGTCACAGAGGGAGGCAGATGTTGTCTTGCGGCATGGTCGTTCGCCTCTGCCACTTTGATGCCTGATGTCACTGTGCATGCAGGTGCACTGCTCTTCTGGGTTAACTCTCTCTCTCGCTCATGCCCGTGGTCAAAGCTGCGAGTGATACACCAGGGGACATGCCCATTAGAGCCAGTGAGCTATAATAATTGATGATCAGACCTGCTGTCAGTATAAAAATGTAACTCCAAACAAGGAAAGGCGGACTAATTTACATGTGTAGGAATGCAAACGGAAACATGGCATTAGGCTGTCGCATACTGTGGCATGAAAGTATATCAAGAGATCTGAAGTATAGTTTTGAGGATGGAGGAGGCCTGTTGCACCAGTTGATGAGGGTTTTGTCCTTGAAATAGTAGATTTGCATTCTAATGACGCAATATGCTCCACTGATAAAAGACGCCTTGATGTGTTTCAGCCAGTAGATCTCTTTTACACCTCCACACTTCACCGTTTTGGTTAATTATGCATGTCTTTGTAGAGACATGGTGTCTCCAATGGCAACCTGCAGGTAGACCCCATAAACCAGACCCCATGTTTATCTAGTGAATGCCATGGCCCTTATTTCAAAGAAATGTGCCGGCTCCATATTGCGATCTCATTTTTAAACTCTGCCGTGGAGAGGGTTTCATAAGTTAATAATGAGAGGACCTGAAGGAGCAAAAACAAAACCCGGCCGAGATTCATATCAGTAATGTAACATCTTCTGCGGCACAGAAGCCACCGAGCTGGGCTGATTTTTCAGAAAGAGGCATTATGCTGTGTTATGGTTCTGCTCAGTGCTAAATTAAAGCACACATTTTTCAAACCGGCCTTTCCTGTGACTAATCATCCTATTAAGATTGCTAGTAGGCATGTCATTGTGCCAAAAGTATTGTAAATTCATAATTCTTAATAAACATGCAGTACAAGGTATATCTAATTAGCCATTTTACACTTAATTTCTTAACAACAGTGGTAAACATTCTTGAGCTTGGGAATGGGATCACATAGTTGGATCCCGGTGTGATTCTGCACAGCTGTTTTTCCCTATCTGAGAAATACTGTGTAGTGGAGCAGAGTGTCTGATTATAGCTGCCTGTGCTGAATGGTGGGGGGTGCTTTAAATCATTCACTGGAGCTTTGTGTGGGTCTGTCTCACTTTCCTAGCCGATTCAGTCTGGGTGTGCATGTGTATGGATTCTTCCCTTCTTTGTGCCAAGCAGCCTTTGCTTTTTAAAATGATTCTTCCCATTATTCCTTATCTTAACTGCCCATAGCTACACAGTCCCGAAGTCACTTCCATCTGCTTTACCTTTTGGAGCATCTGTTATGGCTTGCAGGGACATCCACCTCTCGAGTCACAGAGGCATGGGGACATCTGTCCCAACAGACAGCCAATCAGGATGCAGCGACCATTCTGTTAACGCTCCACTGGGCCCTCTGCCTCGCTTGCGAGCATTCGACATGCTATATCCAAGCAAATTGTATTCCTCAGTGAAGTTAGTGTTTCTAATTCTTCACTCACAGCCAGTTGTGCCGGCAGATAATTTGATAAGCCCTGTCATAATGGTGCTGCCGAATCCTGATAAATGTGTCTAATGTGTCTGTGAAGAAGGTATATGCAGGATTTTCTGCTGCAGAGGAGTGCAAGCCATGATGACAAATGGAGAATTCATGTGTTCCTCACCGTCATGTTACAAGAATGTGTTGTCCCTTGGCTTATTTCAAGCTGTACTATATTTTAAAACTGGCGCATGTGTTTTATTGCAAAAATCAGTCACACTAAGAGCTACACCAACAATTCATTCTCAATATTCTCATACACAGTGTTAGTACATCATATCACCACCCCCTTTTTCTGCATTTATAATACATGCCAATGGGAATTCATTATATTGGTCTGAATGCCTAACATAGAAGCATTCCTGCTTGGATATTAGTTTCTTTAAATGCACACAACCAGGTCTTTTATCACACAGAATATCCTCTCTCTTAAACCTTAAGTTATTTCATAGCGAGGGTGGTTCCTCAGAATGGAGCTGTTTGGGAAACTGACCAAGCACTGACCTATGAATGCACAAAGCCATGGGCCTTCCATTCTCCCCCATCTACTTATGGTTTCATCTGTGTCAGATTTTCCCCTTCTGTTAAAATATGCTGCCTGTGGCTGCCAGTCTCTGTGAGAGTCGCTGCTTAATCCTCATGAATACATGACTTTGTGCGCATGAATAAATAAAAAGCTGCTTGGCGGGTAATTGAGGTGCTGTGCCACTAACAAACGAGGACACAATTTGTAAATGAGATATTCCCTCATCTAGCTTGACGATGATTTATATCAAATTAAACCATTGACTAAAATCGTGCAAGAGGGCTTGCAGCCATCTTCTTATATGATTTCATCCTTTTTTCCCTGCTTCTACAGAAGCAGCAATTGGGAAATGTCCTTCATTCACTCTGAATTGCTCTCAGTTGGTTAACCGCAGATATTTGATTTGATTTCCGATCTTTTCATTGGCTTTCTTTGTTAGTTTGTTTTATGCTTTCATCTCATATCTTTACATTAATGTTGAACTGCTTGCTGTGTTGAATCCCATGTGGGCTTTCAGAAGCAATGTCTCTGGCCTAATTTCACACACAATAACAAAGTTAAGATTGCTGTGATTTTCTGAACTGAGTACAGCATTATAGTCACATACCTTTGTAATTCCATTACTGCATGCCACTCTGTCATCTCTCGCTTACTTCTACAACAATAATAGTGCATTTGTATATACAGTATTAGGCTATAGAAAGGCTAGGGTTGGGCATTTAGGACAAAACATATTTCATGATATTCATTCATTTGGTCGATAACATATCACAATGCACAATTTTAAATTTATTATTTATTGATTAAAAAAAACAAAAAAAACAAACAATGTCCAAATTAATTCTATATCTGTCATATTCCTGATATATCTTCTTTTTTTCTGGTTTATGAGCCAAACATCTTTTCTTTTGCATGTGGGGGACCTCAAGGCAACAAAGGAAGTGCTAACTCAAGATAAGCCTAACACAGCAATGTAAGGTAGATAACCAGGTTAACCTAGAGCAAAATGGCTTATCTATGGGAAAACACACCTGTAGTACGCAGTGAAATGTTTAAAGTAGTACTACGAGTGCATTTAGGGTTGAGAGTAGCAGTGGCAACATGCCCTTGGCCAGAATGCAATAAATAAATTATTTTAAGTTGAGGGAGAATCATGCTGCGTCTCTGATGTGCTTTTTTTTTTATTTGAAACAGTGACATCTTGTCAGTGAGGTGAGAGATTCACCATTCAGTGAATATCCGTACTGAATATGCAACAGTCAGTTTGGCAATTGATTTTGTCTTGGGAAATGTTTCCATTAAAGCCACAAATGTTCATTCGCTGTGGTGTCATTAAACAGAGCAGAAATGTTGTGTAAAAGTGCATAGGAGATCACAGAATACTCCTCACTCACAGCTTTGCATATGGTGTCGCCAAAGCCTACACACAGCAAGAATTTGTGATAACTCTGCATGCTCTAGGCCTGGAGATGAATAACATGGCAGGGGAGACAATATGAACCTTGTCGGCTGTTATGTGTTTAAATGACTGCCATCACAAGAGGATGAAATAATCAAAGCCAAATATAAAAGGATATCACCCGCTCCCTGTCAGCCACCGCTTTCCTACACATTTTGCAGTGTTCGATATCCCACAAAAGCAACTCTTGAAGAAAGTGGCATTGATTTCATAGGCCCTCTTCCATTCTTGTGCCCTTGTGCCTAGTGCCTGACCCACTTATTTTCTCATCTTTCCTGGTTCCCTCATGAGGGTTTTGCTTGCCTACTGCTTTTCCCATTACAAAGTGGACGCCTGCCAAGTATCCTGTACAGGCTCTCTCAGAATGAGTTAGGTGATACCAGCTCAGTTAGTCAACATCATAAATCACCAGACAAATTGACATATGTGCCACAGGAGAGCCAATTCTTAAAGGATGCTGAAGACCACACACAGCTACAGAAGCTCACCATCATCACAGTGGTGAATAAATATTGACAAAGCTTTAAGTGAAGATATAGCATTAAGCATGGCATTTAGCCCATCTCAAGTGAATTGTTCCTAAATACATTAGGTGTGTGGAAGTGATTGCTGCCGCCTCTAATATTTATGGGTATTTTAAGGTTCCACTTGTTATTACTGACTATTTCAATGCAGTAATGCATCACCTCCAGTGGTACATCTCTTTTTTTTTTTTTTTTTTTTTTTTTACTATGTCCCAATTTCTATAAAAGGGTTATTTAGTATGTTACACACGTAAGGACAATATTTACATTTAAAAATGACTAATGGAGAGTAAAGAGGATGCATATAATTCCCATTAAATGTTTTTCCAAGAACAGTAAAATGCAAAAGGTGTATCTTAATCGTTTAGAAACACCCCATAAGAGTGATTACCTGTCTTGCAATAAATGCAATTCTCTGTGCTTGGAACTTCCCAAAGATAATTTTCCATCATGTGGATATGCTTTGGTAAAGTATGCGATTTTGTCCAGCTAAACAGCACAATAACACAAGACACTATACGGTTGCTTTGTAGTCTTTTTACACAATTATGGCTTACAATACTGTAAAGACAGAAAGTAACAAGACACTTGAAAACAATGTATTTAAACAAAAATATGCTGTTTTTCGGAACAAATTTCCTAACATTAAAAACACTCATGTTTTGTTTGTTAATTCTTAGAGTAAAGCACCTCTGCCTCACTCATTTCATTTGGTTATGGAACGAAAGGACCGGCAGCTATAATGTGAAGTTCCTCTGGAAGGCTGCTTTAGAATTTATAAAAGGACTATAAAAGGGCATATTCGGGGCAGGAGATATTCCTTTGTTCATTCTTTGATTACCTCTTTTAAGCTGTGTCCTTTCAGGAAATTCAAGAAGATGGTTTTGACTGGCACTAAAGAGACATCGATTGTCATCTATTTTCATATTCAAAGCAAAGGAGCCCTTTAAAGTGAGTTTAGAATGGTCAAATGCAAACACTTTGGTAGAGTGAGCCCTGATACCTACTGGCGAAGCTTGACCGTGCGCCTCGTAGGCCAGGGCAATAGCGTCCCTCACCCAATGCGACATAGTTTGCTTGGTGGCGGCCCCCATGGCAAAGAATTGTTGCCCTGATTTACGCCACTGGCTAGTGCGGTGGATGTAAGTCTGAAGGGCACACACTGGACAAAGTCCAGTCCATTTATCCAAAATGGTATCAATGCTAGGGAGTAGCTGATACATAAGCTACCAAAATAATTTGCTGTGTCCTTGTTTAGCAAATTATATCACTAAAATAATCAATATCGTACACACTCACTGGAACACTTTATTAGGAACACCTACTTTAGATAATCATATTATCAGCTTATTTAGCAGCAGTGCAGTGCATACAATCATGCAGATAGGGGTCAGGAGCTTCAGATAATGTTCACACCAACCATTAGAATGGGGCAAAAATTTGATCTCAGTGATTTCAACTATGGCATGATTGTTGGTCCCAGACGGGCTGGTTTAAGTATTTCTGTAGCTGCTGATATCCTGGGATTTTCATGCACAACAGTCTCTAGAGTTTATAAAGAATGGTGCCAAAACAAAAAAAACATCCAGTGAGTGGCAGTTCTGCGGATGAAAACACCTTATTGATGAGCGATGTCAACGGAGAATGGCCAGACTGGTTTGAGCTGACAGAAATGCTACGGCAACTCAGATAACCACTCTGTACAATCATCTCAGAATGCACAACATGAAGTAGATTGTCATGCACTGGTTTGAGCTTATAGACATGGAATTTGCAGTGGTTCTTCATAGACCTGGGTAGTTTGAGCTTAATGGCAGAGGGGTTGATGATTTTTTTCGATGACGAAGTGGCCAAGGTAACGGGGAGACAGCTTGTTCCTGGATGACAACCATACCTTCTGACAAGGCTGGAAATTGGTTGCAGGCATCCAATGGTAGTCACAAGACAATGGATCTTGCTGCCTAACAGAGTAGGGCAGAGTGAACATCTCTCCAGATATCACATCAGTGGTTGAGGTGAACTTGGATGGATGGAACAGCAATGTCGTTCCCCAGGACCGGAAACAACAGAGGCTGGTTTCCCAAGGAACACTCAAAAGGTGACATGCTCATGGCTGAGCTGAGAATGGAGTTGTGAGCATACTCAAATCCAAGCTAGGTGGGTACTCCAGGACTAGGGATTACGGGCTGTTACACATCATAATGCTTCTTCCAACTCCTGATTGATTCTCTGCTTGACAATTGGATTGTGGATGGAAGCCAGAAAATAAACACTCCTACGCTCCAAGAGCCAGGCAGAAGGCTCTCCAGACCTGGGAGGTGAACTGTGGTCCACGATCAGAGACAAATGTCTAATGGGATGCATTGGAAACAGAAGACATGTAAAACCAGCAGATCAGTGGTCTCACAGGCTGTCGGGAGTTTGGGGAGAGCTACAAAATGTACTGCCTTGGAGAAGCGGTCAACAGTGGTAAGGATGGTGGTTTTACCTTGTGAGGGGAGCAATCCTGTAATGAAGTCAAGGGCGATGGGTGACCAGGAATAGGCAAAGGACAAAGCAGACCAGCTGGAGGACGATGCAAAGCCTTCGCAAAATCACACACAGAACAGTCAGCGACGAAGGGTTGAGTATCCGTGTCCATGGTAGGCCACCGGAAGTGTCTTTTAAGAAAGTCTAGGGTGTGACTGGAACCTGGGTGAAAGGTGAACGGGGATGCAATTCCCCACAGAGAACTTGGGAATGAGCAGCATCAGGAACAAATTTACATCCAAGAGGACCATTACCAGGATTGGGTTGGGTACATTGGACTTCTCTGACCACTAGGGCTGCACGAATTGGACAAAGTCATATTGCAATTATTTTGAAAAATATTGCGATTTGAACTGCAATTAAGATGGTAATGTTTTCCACATGTTCAACTGCAAAAAGGCTACTGGGGTTTTCACATTTGAGCCCTCTTAAAAAGAAAGAACCAAACAGACCTTTTTTCAACCACAAACAAATAAATACATAAACGGTGAAACAAAGTCCTCTTCATATCCAAATGTTACCATCCACCGTGTACGTTTGTCCATTTTGTGATAGTCTCAGCCCACTAATCATCATCATTAGGTTTTGAAACATAGTCAACTTGAATATTAGGGATGCTCCAATCAGGATTTTAATATCTGATACTAATCTCCAATTTCCTTTTCATCTCAATCAATGTTGATCATTTAACTTTTTATCAGCAGCTCTGTCAAAAATTGTTATATGTAAGCTTTCTGCTCAATGTCACTGTTAACTACATTTCCCTGTTGGTAAAACCATTGTTGTTGCCTAGTTTTTCTGTTAAAAATAATATTTGTTGATTGAATAATTCAATATACACAAAATATAAATGTTATTCTAGGCCTTAAAAACTAGTAGGCTTATACAAGCGATTCTTTACTGTATATAAGGTAGTCCTAAAGAATGAAGCTAATTTCAAACTGAAGTTGAACTGATAACCCATTGGTGTAATTCAGTTTAAAGTGAAATTTTGGTTAGTTTGTCACCATTTCATTTAATTATGTTTATTCATTATATTTAATTTAGCAATGCACTATATTATAGTCACTCAATATTTGATATAGATTTATTATATGCATGTTCCTTCCTTTTCATTTTGTTGAATGTTGGTAATATTAGTTCCGCTTTCACTTGTTGGGAGTGTAATAAGGGTGACATGCTCTCTCATGAAGTAAATATATGACAGGAGACTAGAGGAAGAGATGTTTCTGGACTCTACATGTGTTACTGTTAATGCTGTTTGCTCAGTAATTATTTAATAAAGATGTGCATTATTATTATGATATATGTGACTTGCGGAGACTGTGATGCTGCTACCACAGATAATAATAAAAATGCTTCATGCAGGACACGGCAGTTGTGTGTAAATAAAGCGTTTAGCACACGTAAACAAACGAAACAGAACTCAGAGCACTTCTGTTACTCTAAGCATGAGATGGAGTTGTGGGGCACAAAACACTGTAACAATGCTGTAACTTAATATAGACTGGGCAGAGCAGCGCAAATAAACTTTGAAGGGAGCAGACTATTTATTTAATAAATCACACAAGGTCATATCGCGGTTTAAATTTTATTTTGATTAATTGTGCAGCCCTTCTGACCACCGACTCGATCTCCTAAGTAATATCCCCCAAAACACAAAGGATGGTTTCAGGTCTCGAATGGTTCTCCTCAGGGACAAACTGACGGGAGAGGGCATCAGGCTTGCTGTTCTTGGAGCCAAGGCAGTAAGTGAGAGTGAAATTTAAATGCCCAAAAAAATAAAGCCTAGACGACTTTCTGTGATTTAAGTCGTTTGAACGCCAGTTTATGGGCAGTCCATACCAGAAACGGTTCAGTTCCATCAAGCCAGTGCTTCCACTCCTCCAAGGATAACTTGACTGCCAGTAATCCATGGTTTCCCGACGTCATAGTTACATTCAGCACTGGTCAGGTGGCGGGAAATGAAGGCAGAGAGTTAGGACAGAATCACTCCCACACCAGAGTCAGATGCATCCACCTCCACAATTAATTGATGGGACTGGTCAGGCTGGATCAACACCGAACCTGATGAGAACAAAACCTTAAGTTTAGCAAAGGCTTGATCTGCTTCAACAGTCCAATGAAAAAGGGGTGGAAGATGTGAGCTTGGTGAGAGGTGCGGCCACATGACCGTAATCCCTGATCAATCAATGATAGAAGTTTACAAAACCTAGAAAGCACTGAAATGTTTTAGGGAGATATGTGTAGCCATTCTGCCACTGCTTGGATCTTCTCTGGATCTGTCTTCACCTGCCCACCCTTGATTATGTAGCTCAGGAAACTGACTAAATTGACATGGAATTCACATTTCTCTGCCTTGACAAATATTTGATATTCCAGAAGTCTTTGCAGAACCTGACAGATATGGCTGATGTGTTCCAAAGGGGTGCGAGAAGAGATCATGATATCGTTGTGGTAAACGAAGACAAAGCGATTGATGAAATCCCGAAGGACAACATTCACCAAGGCTTGGAACACTGCGGGGGCATTGGTAAATCTGAAATGCATTGAGCTATTCAAAGTGGCCTAGGGGTGTGTTGAAAGTAGTCTTTCATTCGTCCCCATCCCCGTTCTCACCAAGTGATAGGCGTTACGCAAATCCAGATTGGTTAAGATATTGGCTCTGTGAAGTGGTACGAAGGCTGTGTAAATGAGGGAGAGGATACTTTTTGATGGTGATGTTGTGGAGGCCACTGAAGTTGATGCAAGGTGCCATCTTTCTTGGCCACAAAGAAGCCTGTACCAAGGGGTGAAGAGGACAAGTGGATTATGCCAGCAGCTAAGGAATGGTGTGTATATGTCTCCATGGCCTCCTGTTCTGGTCTGGAGAGTTTGCAGAAGATGTATCTAGCAGTCATAAGGGAGATGAGGGGGCAAAGAGAGAGTCCGATCCTAACTGAAGACCTCACCCAAGATACCCTGAAGGAATAGTGGACAATCCAAGGATTGCTGGGCGGATGGCTCAACAGCGGCCTCTGCTGGAGGTAGGGCAGACTGCAGACAGGAGGAGTGGCAGTATTTACTCCAGTTCATTTTATTTCCTGAGGACCAGTTGATGTGGGGGTTATGAATTCGTAACCAGGTATGTCCTAAGACCAAAGGAGATGTAGGTGAGGATATTAAATTAAACTGAATGTACTTAAGGTGATTTCCAGACAGGACCAGGAGTAGCGTAATGGTGAAATGAGTGATACGGGCTAAAAACTCTCCATCCAAGGAATTCACTGTGATAGGAGTGTCCAGTGGTTCAGTCAGAATGCCACCCTGGGATGCGAGCTTAACATCCAAAAAGCTGTCATCTGCACCTGAATCCACCAGAGCTAATAGACGAAGGGACTGCAAATTAAAACATAGTGTAGCTTGTAGTTGCAGGTGGAGAGAAGTCACTGAAGGGGATGTAGTTCAGCTCACCAGTAATCCCCCTTCTACTGGTGAGTGCCCCCTTTTGTCCAAATGGGATTAGAGGCTAGGAATTGACCCATTTGACTGCAATATATACACTCACCCACCCTCAATCTCCAGAGTTGTTCAGCTGGGGTGAAATGAGCACAACCCAACTGCATGGGCTCATCAGAAGTCGAAGTGTTGGTTGAGACATGGGTACTAGAAAGTAATCCAGCGACCTCCTTTCCATTCGACCAGGAACAGACACAAGAGGGTGTGGGGTGAGATAGACTGGATTTTTCCCTTTAGCGTCCTCACAGGCGATTATCTACAATGATTTAGAGAAAGACATGCAAGTCAAGAGAATCAGATCTGTCCTTAATTCGGTCATCGAGTCCATTCCAAAACAGAGCACCATCATTCCAGCCCGATTCAGCAGCCAAGATGCAGAACTCCACTGAATATTCAGCCATGCTTCAAAAGCCCTGACGGAGTGAGAGGCACTTCTTGGCTTCAGCTCCATTAACAGTGTGGTCAAAAATGTTGCCAATTCAATAGTAAAAGAGGGAAAAAAGTTAAGCGAGGTGATTTGATCGCCCCAGACAGCTGTGGCCCATGCTAAGGTATTTCCCCGAAGGAGCCCAAGATCTTCACCTCATATTCAGAATACGTGTGTGGCCACTGGCCGAAAACTAGAGAATACTGAAGAAGAAAGGACTTACATTTCCCTAAATCACCAGAGTATGGTTCAGGATCCAGGAAATTAGCCTTATGTAAAGGACGAATGAGCCAAGAAGAAGGGACTCGTAAACCACTGAGCAAGTAGAACAGAAATGAAATTTTTTCACAAATTTGTGAGATCTGACCTGTCATAGTTTGGCTGCTGTCCATGAGATCCCGTAGCTTTCTTTTGTGCTGTCCCAGAATGATTCCTTACCCAGAGAGAACTTTATGGACAGGGTCAGTGTTAACTGGGTCCATGGTGGCCTGATTTTCTGTTATGCCTGAACAATGGTTTGAACCCAAATGCTGAACACAGACATGGAGAGAGAGAGTATGATAAATTGGTATTTAAGAATACACTGGAATAGATGAAAGATTAGCAGACAGGTGGTTGAACTGTCACTGGAAGCTTAGGGTTGAACAGGCAGATGATGGCAGAGTGGAGCAGTGAGCTGGATGGTTTGGCATGGCAGGCTTGTTGAAGAGTGAATCTGAAGATGACTGAAGAGAAAAATGAAGAATACGAGGCATAGGAAAACAAGAACAAAGACTGAATGAGATAACTGAAAAAAATTAAAGCTAGTTGGCCTTAGCATAAGTGCCACTCTAGTTGACTGAATAATCTGGCAATGAATGACTGAGAACTCAGGGTTTAAGTAGCACAGGCTGGTGATGAGATGATGTCTTGCAGGTGAGAAGTAATCAGTGTGGAAAACTGCCACGCCACTGGAACAAACCAAATAAGACAAACGGGGAGACACAGACAGAAAACACAGAAGGAGAAGCCAACATCCTGATAATAATAGGGCAGGGGTTTGGGATAATTGTTGTCTGGATGTACTTATCCCTGGAGGAAAGTTAGCACAGAAAATCAAGACTCTCTTTGCCTTCCCTCAATGATCACAATGCCTTTTCTTCCACACAGAATCAAAACATGTTTAAAGGCTAAGAGGCCATTTGAACAGTAGAAATACACACATATATGAATATAATAATCAACTTAAAGCAACATTCTCAAACTCTACTCAAAATATGTGTAGCAATTGTAAATGCGATGATTCTTTGTATGCTGCTTTTGAAATAATTTCACTGTGATCCATTCATTGCAATGGGATTTGCATTTGGATTTGAGCAGGATTTCAACGAAGAGTATGATCACTCTCTTTGCTGGTTAAATGTTAAAAGAAGACATGCAATTTCAGGAGGTTCCGAGTTCATCAATATGAAATTTGTGAGGAGTTGAGAGAAAAAAATAGAATGAGACAGCCTGACACACCTCCCTTCCAAATCCAGACTCAATCCATTTTCTGAATCCTCCACCTGTCAAGATTAGAAATTGTGTGGAGACAAAACTTCTTACATGGATTTTGGCTTGCCTTTGAACATGATGTTTGTAAAGCAGAGAGACAGGAAAAAAATGTCATCCATACGATGATGTCATTTTTCTTGTGTTAAATCCATGTGGTGTACAGCAATAATAAATAAAGGTCAATCAAAGTGGAGGTCAAGTAGGATTCTTAATTTTTTGTTGTGGACTTTGCATAAGAGATGAATCATTGAGGGTCTGCTGTTACTGTGATAGGTTTCAAATTAATAGTTCTGTACATTTCTTTAAATGTAGCATATTCGATTTGTATTTGCATTTTGTAATGTGACTTTTTTTGCATAGATATGTGGGTGGGAGCTAGCAGATCTATTTTGTTTTCTTTACTGTCCATTAAAATAAGTATTGTAAGATGTGGGTCTCTGCTATATTAGTATGGATAACATCATCTCTTATAAAAGACAATTTGTTCTGAATTGAAACTTGATCACTTACAGTCTTCACGAAATCAGAAAAAAAAGGTAGTCAGCATTAATTTTTGTTATAAGAGGAAACTTATTTTCCAATTCCCTATGGAATTCAGTGTATAAAATAGACAGGCTGTACTGCAATATGCATTTTTATAAGATGGCTGAATATATATTGTTTCAGCTATGTGGTTTAGTGAGGAAATTAAAAAAAAAAACTAAATTTAAATACCACACTTGATACAATACATGGCAATGACACATTGATCTATTTTATTTCAGTTACTTATTTTTATGTTGCTGCAAAACACACTTAACTTTGGTGGTTAATATTTGTATATGCCCTTCCTCATAAGAAATGTCAGTGACAGCACATGGAACAGAATTGTCCGGAGGGTTTACATCGCTGCATTTTATGCATAATTCTTGTCAGAAGCTAATGACCACCTGATATTTAAGAGAAGTAATAAAGCAAATGGCACAGTGAAAAAAGACATACCGTATACAGTCACTTTATATTGGCACTATGTGTCATTGTAGTTTTGATGTCATCAATCACTGATTAGATCTAGTTATGGTTCAGCACAGCATGGCTATCACAAATCAAATGTCAGCATTTGCCAGTAATTTTTAAAGACTGTCAAAGGCCAACGAGGCCTCATTAAGTCTTCTGGGAGATAAAAGGCATATGGCAGTGGAGGGAAAGGAGTCATCCGTTGTGTTGACAGATTTCATCTTGAGTGACTTTAGCACACCTACAAGGCACGTGTATCGGGCCATCATGCCCTCTGTGAACAATGTGAGTGATGAATCTGCCGTTATGGGCCTTCACGATGCCGCTGAGGCCAATCTATGGGAACAGCCGTTAAAATAACACATCACATGACTGGGCCTTTTTAACAAGCTCCGAGACACAAGTTCAGAAGGGTTGTGCGGAACGAGGGACCCAGATGCACAATTTTGTCTAAGAACTATGCATCCTGCTGCTCCCTACTGACCTCCACCAGAACAGTTCATCCATCGCAGCATGCCATTCCAACACAACATGGTCATAAGGTTAGAACTTTTATTTGTATTTATTTATTTATTTTATAATATTATCTTCTTTTTTACACAATTGCTATCCCTAAGGGCATCATTTAGTAAATAAGTTAAAAGATATTTGTACCTTAATATCTTAATCCGTATTTTTGTCTTCTTTTTTTTTTTTTGTTAAAACATCTAAACATCCAGACAAGATAAATTGATTTGAGAATTAAAATTGCATTATATATTAAGACTTGCTTTTAGAGAATATCCTATTTTAATTTTTTATTTTTTTTTTAAGTAGAAATCTATCAAAATGTAGTGATCTTATGCTTAAAACAAGAAAAAAATACCAATGGGATAAAATTCATCTCGTATTCTAATTCAAATTTAATTTTGTTGTTTACATTTTTTTGTCTAATTTTGCTTCACAGGTAAATTAATCTTGTTTTAAGATATTATTCATTATTAACTGGATACAGATAAAAACAAAAAAGATTTTTGCAGCATAGTTTTGCTAACATTATCATTATAGATGTCACGGTCCTAGTCTTTGTCTTTTTCTGCAAAAATGACTGAAATGGATGATGCAATGTAATCAAATTACAGCAAGCTCTGTAATCAGATACACAATGCCCAGGCAGAAATATGGTACAGCATTGTTCCTCTGATGAGATAATCTCTTTGAAGTCATGCCCCTTTCATCATTAAAGCTCCATGCTGTGCAGGCAGCCAAAATAAAGACTGCCAAATGCATACCAAACTTATGGAGTTTCCTGAAGTTCGGGAGGAGCATGTTCATTTAATTCGATCAATCACATTGCCAAAGTAAGCATATATAAACAGATGCTTACATCCATGCTGTGATGATTCCTCCGACATTTGGCTCCACCCACTTACCCACAACAGATCCATTTGACAGTTTGGATGACACACTACTCTGTGCAAAGCATTTGCCCTCATCAGATAAGCTCTTCCATCGTAATTGTTACATTATTTACCAAGCTGCTGCAGCAGCCTCTATTCCTATATCGTGGCAATGCTGGCTGCCAATTTAACCATTGTTTTCGCACTATCGTTCTTTTATTCTCATTTTTCCTCACCAAAGCAGACCCGGCATCGAGGCTTCCTCCACACAGGCCACTGCTTCACTGTATACCTGTCATAAAGCCTCCTATGGCTGTACACCGGTCCTCGCATCCTATTTTTCCTCCTGGAGCGGTCCCTATAGCATGAGGCTGCCTCCACAAATGGGCACTGCTCTGACTTCATGTCTTCTGAGCTCTATTGCGGCTTTAATTTGACATGAGGGAATCAAAAGATTAACAAGTTAATTCAAACATTATTCCAACACTCTCGGAGCGTTTCAATACAGTTTTCAAACACCGGTGATTCCTGTCAGCCGTGTTCCATTCAGTGATCGTTCCTATGCCCTATTCCCTTTGAAGACTTAACCATTGACCATGAGATATTTGGAGGTTTAAGAGATCATGATCATGATTGTTCTCCCTTCAAAGTGCCCTTCAGAGTTTGATTTATTCCATTTGGAACACAGGGGCAATAATGCAACAAGTGAACGTCCTTTCAAACTACCGCTACTCTAATTAAAAACATCTTTCCAAATCAGTGCAGACATTTCAGCGCAAGCTCGCTGCCACAGCAGCATCCACTCTGACCATGCTACAGCTCACTAGGGATATAAACAGCTTCTGTCCGGATAATTCGGCTCCGCAAACTTGTTCTTGAATTATTCCGCAAATGTGTCTTGCCTCCTCGCAGCATTCCAGCTCACCTCACCACACAGCTCTGATAATTATGAAGCAAGCACTTGTACAAACTTCTATTAATTTCTTGACTATATCATGACTTCTCTCCTCCTGCCAAGGATAAATGTTTCATGCAGGTGAATTCAACCCATAATTTTACAAACAATTCTTCTCTACTTTTGCCCGAATCATTGGATTACAAACTCTTAACAAGCTTGACCATAGAACCTAATTGATATATGACTTTAAAGTGTTTCAACAATCTGTCATAATCTTGCACTCTTCAAGATTAAAGTAACAGGTTGAAATCGGCACCAGATGATTCAGCTTAGCATTTTGCTTCATCCTCACAGTATTTCAGTTTTTCTGTAGAATTTATTACAGGTTATCAATATAAATAAGTCATATTTATTCACCCCACTACTGCAAAATAGTGCCCAGATAGTTTCTATTAAATCCAATTCTCAGGTACAAACTCCAAATGAGTCACCCAAGCATGCAAGCATGTACAGTACACCCTGACATCGCTTCACAAATGTTCCAGATATTTAATCTAGCAAACAATTAAGTTTAAGGTGTCTGTAGACAATACGTTTAATTATGTCTCCCTAAGCAAGCATTATTACAAGCGTGTTCGCAGGTGTCTTTCAACACCTAATCATGAAAAAAAATACAAAATTAATATCTTCATAGAAGTGATTTTACAGAGGATCCCCTTTTATGATCCTGGCTCAACTATTCAACTGTTAACCCAATCTTCAGCACCATTTAATGCTAGGCAAATTTATGTTTTACATATTGCTGTTTACATTATCTGTAAATGTTATATCATCCATTAACCCATCCCTCTAGGAAGCAGAAAGTGGTGGTAGCCCTGCTTCCAATGTTTCCAATAATGTACACCCACAATCAGAGTGCTGGACTATGCTATTATCTCAGCAGAACACAGAGACCTGCCCAACCTTGAGCCATGGCTAGCCGTAGCATTAGTAGCTTCCGGTTTCTTCAGCCAAATTCATGAATGGCTCTAACAGCAAGCCACTGCAGCATTTTGCCATGCTTCCGCCAAAGCCCCTATTGTCTATGCCTCACCACAGCCGCAACGAGCCCAGACTTTGCAACAGCAAATCCCATTCTCCTCTAACTCATACGTACCACCCGGTACCTCATCTTAAATCCTCTCCTTGGGAGGTGCGCTCAAGCTTGGCGACACCGCAGCCGTCGCGCCCCTGCTATTGGCTCAATACATCTCTGAAGCAGTGCAAAACGTAGAATGTCTAAGTTCATGTGTCTAAGCATACATGGCTCCATACCTGTGATGTGCTTTTTCTGCTTAATCGTCCCATATTATGCCACTCATACCAAAGGAACCATTAACCACCTAGTGATTGGCAACAATCATCCTGTTTCAGGTCTTCCCTAAACAGTTCACCATAAGTCTGCATCAATCAATTTAATTCTAATAAATTCTACTATATGCCCTCCCGTCGAATGCCGTGCTTGACGACTCAGCCCATTCGTTTCACAGAGTGAGTTCTCGTTCTTATGCAGTGTAATCTTTTCACACGAAACACTGGCTTTTCCTGTTCAACACCTGCTGTTTCAGCCACTCGCAGCACTGAGTGAGCTTGGTAAAATACAGCATAAACCATTCTCAAATTAATCATATGCTCTCCCATTGAACGCAGTAAGGGCTCTCCCGTTCAAATGCAGCGAGAGTCACCATGTCCAGGCCGTGGGCTCTCCCGTTTGAATCGCAGAACCCCAATCGAATACTGGGTGAAGAAAACAAAGTCATATATTGTTCATGCTGAAATTTAGCACATTTTATAGTGTGCATATCCCCTGAGATGCGTTGCCAGATTAAGGGAAGAAAAAAGGTTAATCCACAAATTTACACATACAGATTTATAACATTTACATGTCATACGTGGAACCTTAAAGCTAAAAAATTTTCAGTTTAGTTTCTAACACACACACACACACACACACTAAGAGGGGGGTGGTCAGAAAATTAAATAAAACACAAAGTCATTTATTGATGACTTTGACATTTGTTGTAAATTAATAGGGCAACATACCTGGGAGATCATAAAATCTAAAATATATTAAATATTAAAAAAAATTCCTTTGGATATCTGTTGCTTAAGTCCAAATGATATAAAATGTTACATGAAATGATTTTTTGCTAATCGTTTTCCACTCTTGCCTGTTTAAAGGTTAACGGTACTGTTGTGTAAGACCATGGATGTTCTATGAAAATAATGGCCAGATTCTTTGCTCTAAGTTTCCACTTTTCTTCTTCTTGTGTAACTAGCTAAATAGCAATAATAATGTATGTTGTGATAGTAGCAGTATTAGTACAGAGCATTGATTCAAACCATCATTATTAACTGACACACAAACCATCATTATTAATTCATCCATGGACTCAAACTTCTCACCACAGCCTTCTTGTGCAGCAATTTATCTCACATCAGAGATATTTTCTGAGAATTGTTCAGACAGATTGAGCATAGCTTTAAAAGCCCATCAAGAAAATTGCTGGACTCTTTCACTGACCTTAGCAGTTTTATACAGTGAACAAGTTTTGACTGTTACTTGGCTTGTGCATGCTGTGATCCTTGCCTTTAAAAATGTTCTCCTCCACACCTACACTTGCTGGGCTTAAGCAGGCTTTTCACAGAGCCATCCTCCTGACATGATTGATTGGAGTATAACCTGCCAAATGCATGGCTTTGATAGCTGTGATGTCAGTGATATATTGCTACATTATCTGATTGCATCACCCAACTGAACTGAAACAATACATTCAGTTTGCCCCTAAAAATGTGCTGTGAATGCATTAGCGTCATTTAAAAATAAAATGAAAACCACTGAATGATGTTGGCTGCTGTTGCTGCTATAGTAATCAAGTTCATTGCAGCATAATGCTGATAATAAGAACAATGTCTCAGACAATGTGACCTTACATGAAAATGCTTTTTGTTTCATAATAAATATTAAATGAGTACAATTAGCTGACTGTATCAATATGGCATGGCTGTGCAGTATTTCTTGGAAACCTAGATGTGGCACCTTGGACATGACTTATGTCTTGCTAGGCTGTACTTACACTGCCTCACAGGCAGTGTTGGGGAGTTACTAACTAAAAATAGCGATGCCAAATAGCTGGGCGATATTTATCGCGATAAAAAAACTCTATGATATCGACGATAAGCTTTTGAGTAATTTTTGTTATTTTGCCTGTGTTCTACATCTAGACATGCGTGTTGCTAAAAACGCTTGCAGTTTGGCTTTCTTATCGTATGTTTCCACTGGCGCATAGTGAGGGAATGTGAGTGAGCGCTTTCAATTCCTTCCTATGAAAGCCGAGCATCAAGTTCGAGCGTCAAGTCAAGCGAGGTTGATTGTAAAATTGACAGCAGCGTGGGGCGGTTCACTAGTGTTGGGGCGGCTTTGTGTGGATTTCTTCGGCGTCAGTGGAAACGCAGCCTCAGAATGTATGAAGTTGCTATTGCCACCGCTACGCAGGTCACCGCGTTCCAGATCCGGACCCCAGATTAATTCCGCCTTGACTGCAAGACATCATGATGACGTTTACGCCCTCTCTTCGTCTCTAGTGAGCAGTGCGACAAAACAACAGTGCCGGTTACATCATACCTGATCTTTCTGCGCTGTATTCTTGAATTTTTTTCTCTAGCACTGAAACACGCTTCACTGATGCCCTGTCCCGGTCCGCACCCGCTTCCTCTTTTCCCCACATGTGAGTAAACATAAGGTGCGTGTTTCCAGAGCACCTTTAGACCATAACGTTTTTTCTTTCTAAATTAAATTTTATTAATCAGTATGTTCCAAGCCTTTAATAATAAACAAATTGATTTCTGTTCTAATTTTGTGAAATTATTCAGACTTCATCATTATTCAGATTTCATCATCTCTGACAAGAATGAAAGACAAAACAATTACTAGTTTGTAGCCTAGTCTTTCACACTTTAATGAAAATAGAAAAATGGTCCATTCAGACTTTTATATTTTAAAAGTTCCTCTCTGGAGATAACCCTGAACCCCCATACAGTATCATTCATCAGTCACAAGGGCCTATATGACCCCATACTTCAATATCTGTATGTAAAGAAATATGAAAAGTATTTTAATGTAATATATATATATATATATATATATATATATATATATATATATATATATATATATATATATATATATACACACACACCTTCATTATGATTCAAAATGAACAGATCATCGTATTACATTAATATAGAACTGCACTCAATTGATATTACTCTATTGTAATATTTTCATAGAAGATCCCTCAGCCACCACTGTACAGGCTGTGTCTGCACCCCCAACTCACTTTTGTAAAGACTATTTAGACTGTTTAGGATTTAGTTTTCTCTTCTTTTTTTTTGGAAATTCAAAAAAATTTGCAATGTGCAAATGTGATTGAATATCGAGATACATATCGATATCGAATGATATGAAAAAGAATATTGTGATAAAACATTTTTCCATATCACCCAGCCCTACGATGCGAATAACTTAACTACATTTTCAGTAGAGTGACAATAGTAAAATGCTTGTAGCTTGGTAAACTACAGTTTCAATGTAGCTTCCCCAACACTGCTCATAGGAAGTGGTTTAGCTTAGATTCAAAGCCTATTGCATTTGCTTGGCTACTAAAGGAAGCTAGAAGATTATATATATATATATATATATATATATATATATATATATATATGTACATTAAGCACTGTTGTCCAATTTTCACATTTTAAATGTTAATTCTTTAACGCAAGGGTGTGATGTGTTATATTTTTTATTTTTTTCCAGCTAATGGAGGTTAATCACACATAATTGCCCTGATCTGTGCCGTTTTACAAATCATACAACATCTCAATGGTCTTATTTGTATATTATGAAAGTAATAAGTTATTATGAACAGATTATGTTAGTGTTTTCACTCAAAAAAAAAGCCATGCTGTGTTGTTTTACAGCTCAGTGATTGCATTAGCACTCACTGAGTTGACTGTTGTCATTCACAGACTAATTACATAACTAAATTCATACTAACTAAAAATTACAGTGTGTGCCTCTCAGCATCTGAGGGGGTTTCTAAGTTTAAATGCTTTTGTTCTTTGTCAGCACATTTAGTATGTTTTATTTATTTATTTTTTTCTTTGTGCTGCCAATATTTTGTTCAGACATACATTTTCATCAAAGTGCGGCTATTCAAGCTGATATATGACCTCACTCTTTAGAGTACCAGAAACTAGAATTTGAATGGTTGAAATACAGTTTTGTCAGAGCAACTATGGAAACATGGATTTTTGTTTCCTTGGAGCCATTTATGAACAAGTAACGCTTAAGCTGCATCTCTTCAAAAGCAATTCCAATTATTCAGACTGGACAAGTTGCCATCATGATATCACAGACTAATGGCAATCTATTTACCCATTAAAAAGGATAAATTGATGGACAAACAGTAATATAATTTCCAGTCACTTAAAGTTGCTTGTCTATGCCGGAAATATTATGTTCCTATCTTTTCTTAAATCATGACTCTTTTGTGCTGCTGTTCAGTAATGGATTCCATTCTGCCAGTTACTGCTGTCTGCTATTAATGGAGTAAGCCACATTGTTACTGCCTCCCCCCTTATCTTGGTTTATGGAGCCACAAACCATTTCAGGAGCTCTGATTTCTATGGATGTTAATTAGTCTGATCCTGCATGAAAAAAGAGCAAACAGCAGGCCCACACTGTAGGGTAAAGTGTCAGGTACAAATGTCACACAACACTGCAACGATGTATGAAAGTGTTAAAAGGAAACTTTTTTGTTGATGTATCATTATTTATTTGAGAGGGACAGAAATAACTATCCTACAGTGTAACAGTGACAGGGGTTGTCAGACACCTAATTATTTTAACCATGTTCTCAATGTTGCTGTCCCAAAGTTTTTTCTACTAAGGACAAATGAAATTGGTCGACTTGACATTGTTTATTTCATTATCAATGATATTATGATTGTCTTACCCCATTATCCTGTCTGGACATTTTGCATTTGATTCAAATGATTATGTTTCTGCATATTTGACATATTACGGTGTAATGGGAAGAAAACTCACAATAGTTTGTCCAGTTATTTTCCTAGGTGGGTGTCAGTAAAGGTCATAAATAATACAGCCAAATATGAGGTCTTTTGGTCTTTTCTCAGGGATATGTTTAAATTGCATTTTTTATTTATATATATATATATATATATATATATATATATATATATATATAATGTTGCCTAATAAATGTCACTGTCAGCCTTTGACATGAAAAAAGAACTAAACATTATCCGACCTGTCAGTCTGCATGTGTAAACAACGTTTAGTCTTTTTTTTTTCAGACATCAAAAAAGGCAGTGCATTTTCCCTACATGAATACCTCAAGTGTCATCAAAAACACACCAAGAAACAACATTCCGTTGCAGTCTACTGATGTATATTTAGCTGTTGTTTTAAGTGTACTGCAAAAGTACGTTTTTATGTTGAGATTGTTAGATATTTCTTGACCTCAAATTGTTGATCAGTTTTGTTCTCTTCCTCTGTTCCTTGCTACTTGTTTTCATAATGTCCCTATCTTCTTTAAAGCATCCTTCACATGTAAGTGTCTAGTTTTGTCACAAGAAGCGCACATGTCTCTTGAAGCCATTGTTGTTACTTAGAATAGCTGTGATTGTGACTGGAAAAAAATAAGTTAAGAGGTAAACATTCTAGCATATACAACATAGTGCAATAATGTAGTGTAGAACACAAACCTTAAACTGACTTTATCAATACAAATCAATCAAATTTGCTGGAGGGGAAAATTAAGTTTAAATATTATTTAGCTAAATTGATTTATACTTCCCTTTAGATTATTATCTTGTTACTGTCATGTCATATTTTTACTTGGCAAGGTAAGTCTTCCTCTTCCTTGGCTGTATTACCACTGGGAGAGAACATCACAGCACACCATTTTTATACATCCAATTCAAGAGCTTCAAACTATGACAAATCCTTCCCAAAATTAGGTCTGAGGCGAAGCAAAAGTCATAGGTAAGATAAATCTTTCTGCCAATAGAATATAGGGAGTGATGACTTCCTGTCTTTTGTCTGGGGATTGGTAGGTTAGTATAAAAAAATCCTTGGTATGAACTGTGTTTCCAGACTCATTCTCTCTTTCATTATTCCTTCCTTAACTTCTTAAACTTCCTCCATTCCTTCCCTCTTTGCCTTATTTTCCTTTCTTCTCGCCCTCCCTCCTTTCTTACTTTCTTTACTCCTTCCTTTTGTTACTCCTTTCTTCCATCTTTTCTTTCTCCCTTATTTCTTCCTTCCCTCCTTTTCCCCCCATTCCTTCCTTCCATCTTTTCTTTTTTTCTTTCCTTCTTGCTTTTCTTTACTCATGTCTTCCTTATTTCCTCCTTTCTTTCCTACTTTTCCTCAATCCTTCCTTTCTTTACTCCTTTCTTTCTTTCATTCTTCCTTTTCTTCCATCCTTTCTATCTTTCTTTACTCCATTTTTCCTTCCTTCCGGTTTTGTTTTGTTGAGTGTGCTTGTGTGCGTGTGTGTGCATGTGCGCGCACCTGCGTGCATTTGTGGGAGAAGCTTGTTGTCCTCCAGTCTGCTTTATCAGGGGTATAGTTGTGTCTTGATTGGTATCTGTTTCACAGTAAATGTTTCTTTTCTGCAAATGCCCTGCTATTTTCTCAATTGGTGCAATTAATCTTGTCCAACAATTCAGAATTTCTGTCACCTGACACTTTTAGCAGAGTGTGAACAATGTCACCCACAGGTTTTAAGTATGCCTCAGAGTCTCCATTTTCTAGGTGTATCAGCTTTTTTTGTGAGTGCAGATGTATACATCCAAGCGTGTTTATGACCATGTGCCTAAGTATGTACTTCGAAACTTCCAGGTTGAGTCTTTCTCACCTTAGGAGAGGGAAAACTTCAGCAGATGGCCCTCCTTTAGGGTCCATAGCACATTGTCACCACTGAATTAGAGTCCAGAGGGAGATGAGATGCCTGATAACCTCCATCCTCTGGTTCCATCTGCTGAATACTAAGCAAGGACACTGAACTCTAAGATGTACACAGTATTTCAGAATCTTGATGAGAAATTATTCATCGACTAAATGAGAATCCCATTGCTAGGGGTTGTCTTGTATATTTTCAGTCCGTTGCCTAAATTATGCTACGATGTGTTTACATGTACATGCATGTATTCCTGTGCATACGATTTGAAGTTTAGAAGTTCGTGTTCATGTGTTTGAGTGTGTGTGATATAGAGAGCACTGATTTCTTCTCACTTTTGCTTTGTACAGTAGTACATTCTCAATGCAACAAGCAGACTGATGAAGCTCACTCATTCCCTTGAATGCTGTTTAAGAGAACAAAAGCTAAGGCTTGAATGGAGAGTGATCATTACCATTCTCAGTTGTTCATCCTCACTAAAAATAGGAATTTGTGACTCCTCACACAAGCTTTCAATTCTCCTCACATGAATGACCCAAATACAGCAGACAGAAAGCCCTTGTAATACACATTGCAGGAAGACGCAAGAGAGACTATTGTTTTTATTTTGGACGAGGGTGTTTTTTTTTTTTTGCCATAGTCAAAACATTTACCGTTATACATTTACCGTCAAAACATGGAAGCATCACAATAGAGCATCTAATTCTGATTGTTTTGCATCAAAGCTGCTCTTGTGCATGAATGTTGAGAAAAGATGGCGTATCTAATTGCAGACACTGCTTGCTTCCATACTCGGGTATAATTTTGCTCTGCCTCTGTTTGTCCACACAGTCACTGAATCCCTTGTAAAGACAATTAATTTTGTCAGTAGTCGGTGCACAAAACACATTTACTTATACTGAAAGGGCATACTTATAAGGCAGCATTTCATATGTTTTGCTTTTATTTGTCCTATAGAGAGAGAATGATGTGTTTGAAAGAAGATAAATGACAAGCAAGATCCAAACAAATGTCATAGGAATCACAATTTCTTATTTTGGGCCTACATATATATATATATATATATGTTATATTTGAGCTGTCAAAATGAATGTGTTAATGCATGCAATTAATTAAAGTTTACCACGTTAATTTTTTGATTAACGCATTTAATCTTAAAGCATACACCAACAAAAACACTGAGTAGGGCGGAACCTTTGCGATGTCATTACACTGACATTCTGACATGATACTGTAGGTTGGGGTATGCTTTTCATTATGTTTGAAATCAGCCATGATTATTCACAATGATGTTTAATCAGCAACATTTATTAATCTGCATTGGTTAATGTTTAATCACGGTCTCCAGATGTCCGCCGGAACACATCAAACTCTTGCATCGAGAAGGCATCGTGAAGGCATCTCGTGTGTCTTGAACTTGAGCTCATCGTAATCCATCACAAGACACACGAGAGCCAATGCCATTTGATGTCGCTGATGCCTTCTCGATGTGACAACTTTTGAATGTGTGAGAAAGTGTCAAGTGTAGGATGTGTGACAGCGGATGCCGGAGGACTGTAATTGTGGAATATAAGCTTCAATTTGGATCTGTTCTTCACACAAAGTGATGAGAAGACATGGAATACACCCGGAATTGAACAGATCAATTCAGCAGAGCAGAATGTGTACAGAAAACAATGGATTAAACATCAACCACTGCAAACTAATAAATGTTGCTGATTAAACACAACCATTGTGAAAAAATGTTGCTGATTTCAAACATAATGAAAAGTATACCCTAAAATATAATGTCCGAATGACAAAATTGTAACCCAACATATAATATCACTATGCTAAAAAAATATGATGCCCTTCGTGTCAGTCTTTGATGCCGAACGTGTCTCATTTAAAGCAATGTGCTTTCTTTAGGCATCAGAAACTGATGCCAAAGGCTGCTTTTGTCATTCACCTGTTGACACTCTGGGCTCTTGCACAAGTGGCAGTATTTGATGCCTCGTGAGTGAGAATTGGTTGAGCATTATATTGTTTCATATTGTTTTGTTTTCTTTAATATAAAAGGAAATAAATGCATTCTGACAAGGAAAAAGTTATATCTTGAGTCAAATTTCAGCACTTTCAAAATCTCTGATTTATCGCTTTTAATTATAAAATTATGTAATTAATTGCGATCAAAATATACAGTATATATTTAGGTTTCTTTTTAAAAATCAGTGTCTGTACACACCTTAATGTTATTGCAAAAAACAGTACAACCTTATTGCTCAGTAGCGAGACATGTTTTCACACTGTATAATTTAATAAGAAACACAAAATTATTCCTGTAATGGGTAAATACAAAAATGATAAACCATTGTTTTGGCCAAAAAATATTATAGTTAAAAAAAAATGTACTAGGTATTGAAAACCAACATACAAAGACTCTACTAGAGGAAATGTGTACAACTGAAAAACTATCCCTAGTCTCCCCTTCAGTATATGTTATATTTTGGGGGCTGAGGTGGATTTGAACTCCGTTTCTGCTTGCTAAAGACCTTAACCAGCTGAAACCTCCCCTGAAATAACAGCTGTTTCCGCTTACATAATGGCAGCAAGATGTCACTTCATATTCTGCCTGGCAAAGCTGTCTCAAGCCATTAATCCAGGTCCGTCCATGGGCCATGCTGTCACATCCAGCACTAGAGCGTGTTGGATCCGAGGAGAAACACAGACCTGTGTACTGTAACCAACACAGCACTTTAAATGGATGTCTTACAACCTCACAGCTTTGTGTTACCTTTCGCACCTGTCACATGCAAGCCTGTCCACCTATTATTGGATCACAAACTTACATGTGTCGCAGACTGTGTGACTGATAACATGTTGTATTTAGGCACACACCCACAATCTATGCATCGTCAAATATGAAATAGAATGTAATTACCTGGTAATTACAATCTAAATTTGGACAGTGATGTGTTCTTTCAATGGCACGTATAAATTACCATCTTTGGTGCAGATGGCATGTTTGAGGTATCATTCTTGCCTTTTTTATTCACAAATCATTCTTGCCTTTTTCTAATATAAATAAGCAACTAGTTTTGACCAGAAGCTCTGTAACATCATTTTAAAAGGTGACAAAATGAGACGAGTCACATATCCAGTTTTTGACTTACAGTTAGATACATTATCCACTCTGTCTCTTGATTGAGGAAAAACTGGTAGGGTTTGGCTGCAATCACAGAAATGCTTTTACAAGATGCATCTTTCAGAGATTTCATCTGCCCTCTACTGGCCATCAAGAAAAAGAAGAAATCAGTTCATAAGAGACCAAAAAGTTGAGAAACAAACTTTGTTCATGGCTTCAGACATCTTTTGTTGCAGCTATTCAGTGCTGGTCTGAATTGCCAATAAGACGGGACATTGTGTCAGAGCTGAATAGAGATTACTTGCTTGATCACTTTCAAGGGCCATACATAATAAGAATGATGCATGTTTACTGTACATCGAGTCAACATTGCATCGATCAAGAGACTTCAGTTTCATCTGTATGCCGAAAGCAGAAAATAGCTTTTTTGTCCTCTCCTTTTTCATTTTTCTGAAGCCCTACAGATACAAAATCTTACATTAACACAGAACCACTGGAGTCTGCCTTTTCCACTTCAGCAATAGATGCTTTGTACAATTGGGACCCTATTACTGCATAAAACACTCTGGCTTGTCAATGCATTTGAAACTTGCAGAGAGATAGAGCTCTTTAGACTGTGTTGAAAGGTCATAGGATGTGATGAAGCTCTGCTGGATGCACTGGGCTGGAGCTTTTCAGATGTGTTGAGCAGCATCAACAGTTTGAGCCTTTTTTGGATGTGCAAAATTATCCCTTGCACGATGTGCCAGCTGTTTAATATAGAGGAGATAAAAGGTGCCTTTCTGTATTAGATATCTGGGAGATGAGTAAGGAAATTCAGCATAGGCTTCTGCATACTTCCACTAAATCTGTTCCTATATGAAGGCTATTGCTTGACACCACCTTACATTATTATTTTTGGTAGTGAGAGAGATGCTTCCCTTTCCGTCCCTGTATGTTGTAATATTTCTTTCCTACAGTAAACCTATAGTAACGTTAAGAGAATCGAAACTGCCAACAGCAGAAGAGATACTCCTGCCCTTTACCCATGGATGTTCAGGAAGATTACACATTTTCTGAAATATTTTCATATGTGTTTGGCTACACTGTCAGTGTTTTTAAAATAATAACAACACATGCAATCAGATGCAGGAATGTAAATTTGATTTGGCTCTAGGGTGCTAATTGTTTATGGGTTATTTGTATTGATTGAGATGTAGAAACCTAATTGAGCCATCTTTAAACAAAGACAAAAAATAAATGAATTGGAAAAATTAATGATTTTCCATTTAAGCAAGACTTAGACTCTCTGGGTCAGCATTTAATTGCTTTTCAAATGGTTGCCCTGCAAGCCAATGGAAGAATGGAGGGACACAAATAGAGAGAGAAGTTGAATTAAAATTCTGAGATAAACATGGATTTATAATTATTGTTGTGCGTGTTTCCCTAGTACCTGACCTGGCATATTGTGTTTTAGAAAGTGGCTCCGTGCTGCCGAGCCTTGCTATGTTTTGACACGGGTGGTAATGACATGACTAGTTCAGAGGTCAAATTCTATTAGCCCAGTGGTTTTCTAACCGAGGCTACATTAAGTTATTGACCTAATTAAAACTGAAGGCATAACTTTTCATAGAGTTTCTTGGATCAGGATTGGTGTAAAGTAATTTACTCTTATTATGGTCGATGCTTTTTCTGCAGGAGGAAAACAGCCTCTTTATGGCCTGACCTTTCATGGCGGTCATTGACAAACCCATGATCCAGTGCAGATTTCATTAGGGAGAGAAACTCATCTTCATTGATCAAACTGAGAACTGGCTAGAGGGGCTCAGCAGGGCGTTGAATAGCTATGCACTGATCAAAGAGCTCCAAGCAGCGTATCAACAGGCCTTCGTCTTTCACATGCTGCGAAGAGGAGAGAACCCGCATCCTTGTTAGGCTAGTGTATCGGACAGTAGCTATAAATATACACATCCTTGAGCTTGTCCAGCGGTGATACTCTCCAATATATTTCTCTATATATATGGCACAGGGCAGACCGGCACTAGTTGTAAAACGTCAAGAGTTGTCACATCTATATCTCAGTAACTATGGTTTGTACTCAAATTATACAAATTCTAGTTTTTTTTTGTTTTGTTTTTTGTAAGTTGGTTTCATACTCCTAGTTCAAAACTGTCTTAAATCTGAAAATTTTTATTAGAGATTATTAGCAAGATATTTTTGTAATAGCTGTTGGGTAAACAAGTGAGCACAATAAAGTCACAATCGGATACATTAATGAAAGGGCCAACTGTTTAAAGGGATATTTCACCCAAAAATGAAAATTCTCTCAACATTTACTCACCATCATGCCATCACGGATTTGTGCTACTTTCTTTCTTCTGCTAACACAAACAAAGATATTTAGAAGAATATTTCAGCTCTGTAGGTCTTCAAATTGATAGTTAATGGGTACCAAATTCTGAAGCTCCAAAATGCACATACAGTATAGGCAGAACAAAGTAACCCATAAGACTCCAGGGTTTAAATCTATATATTCACAAGCGATATGAAAGGTGTGGGAGAGGTTAATATTAACTAATTTTCACTGCACTTTTTTTTACCTGCCCAGTAGGTGGCAATATGCACAAAGAATATGAATCACCAAAAAAAAAAAAAAAGAACTTAAATATTGATCTTTTTCTCACCGACACATACCATATCACTTCTGAATGTATGGATTTAACAACTGGAGTCATATGGATTACTTTTACACTGCCTTTACGTGCCTTTTGGAGCTTCACAATTTTGAACAACCTCTACTTGTATTCTGAGCACCTACAGAGGTGAGATATTCTTCTAAAAGTCTTTGTGTTGTGCAGAAGAAAGTCATGCACATCTGGGTAAGCATGAGGGTTACCAAATCATCAGATAACTTTTATTTCTTGGTAAACTGTCCCTTTAAAGAAAGTAGATTTTAACAGGTTTTATTTATTTATTTGTTTATTTATTTAATGTGAGATTGAGCCATATTGTCTATTGTTTTATTGAGTCAGGTTGTCATATGTCTTTTAAATGTTTATATTTTTATACAATGTTTTCATTACAATGCATTTCGACATTATTATTTACTGTGTAAATTTACTGTATACTATATAAATATAAACAGATGTGTTAATTTTACTGAAAAGCCATTAAATTGCCTATAATTGGCAACTTAATGGCAGGTTCCAATTGTGACAACTTACCCCATACAGTGTGACAGCATGCCCTCCATCTTGACAAAAGGAAAATTAATGCTTAGTGAGTTTCTATCTTTTTTCAAAAGAATAAATTTACTTTCAAACATAAACCAACGAGTCAAGAATGACAACTAGCCCCAGTCTCCCTTACAGATATAAATGTAAACTCACACAAATAAATTGACAGGCCAGGAGGCTCGCTTCATTGTGGCCAAACAGTAATATTCTCAGGAAGTTCTTTATTTATTTAAACTTATTGACTTGCTTTATTTCATTTCTTGATGCTGCATCCATAAATATGCCGATCTGCACAAGAAAAGAAGTCAGCAAGCACACTCCTCTATTGTTCACTTAATTTTGCATTCTCATTCAAAATGGAGAGAATAACATCAAAGGCAAATAGAATAGGACATGAATTAATTAACTATTTGAAGTGAATGTGTGTCCACAGACCGCTGTGGTGAATTTCCTTTCATTTGGAATAAGACACTTATCACGGCTATGCAGACAACAAGTAACACCTCTCATGAAGTTGTGTTGACACAAGCAGGCTGAAAAAAAAAATCTTAAACTGAAAGGAGACCTGTTCACTTTAGAAGCTGTTTTAGGGTTTCAAAAGAGAACAACATGCTACTTAAATATTCAACAAAATTAATAATATTGCATGTTGACGCTACTTTCTGCATTTATAGCTCATGGCCATGCATGTTTTACTGTCTATTTATAGTTAAGACAGTATGGAGATGTGATTTTTCTTCCAGGGACACTTTTTCTGCTTTTTGCACAGTTCATTCCCAGTGTGCCCAGTGATATTGGGTGAATACACAGATATGGAGGCTAATTCTGTTTGTGCATTATTTGTCAGTTTTATTTTCATTAACTTCTGGGCATGAAGATTGATGATCTAGCAGATGCTCCATAAATCAGGGAACAACAACATGGTGCAGACACCGACTTTGGCCATCACTTAAAAGATCAACTACAGCATTCAATATAAATGAAGATTAAACTCTTTGTGGAGCAGTTTTTAATGACTTTACTTTACTTGGCTCTCATCTTATAAGAAGCTGACACTTGATGCATTGGAGCAATCTGTGCCCATTTACAAAGTTCAATACCCCAAATAGTACCTCACCAGTGTCCCCTCACTCAATATGTTAGGTAATAGCCAAATGTATAGTATTTTTCATATAAAAAGGCAGGGGAAAAAAAATGCAAAGGGCGTGCAACCACTATAAATGGTAATTGTCCTACTTTACTGTGCCTTGTATGAAACACAGTCCAGTTTATAAATGAGACCTTCTGCGAGCTTCTCTCCCCTCACACTTCTGCCAGCCAGCCCTGTTTAAAATTATTCGGCCTTTGCTTTTAACTGTAAAGGGTGCCTGTCACCATGCCTTCCTCCTTCAAAAATTAGGGAGTAGTGTGAGCTTTCTCCACTGCTTGGCTATGTAATTCTCCATCATTCCCTTAATGTGAGGTTTGATGTCTGAATATATTTCACTAATGGATCATAAATAAAAATGGTCCAGGTCAGCCACAAGCAAATTAGTAAATTAGTTTGCAGCTTGCCAGAGAGATGGATAGGCTTTAGTCAACCTACACAAGTCATGCAGAACAGTGTCGGGATGAACCACTGCCTTTCAGTAAATAAATAAAACAGGGCACAAAAGGAAGATGAAAGTAATTCGAAACAGCAAGGCAAAAACCTTTGGAAGATTTCATTTTTAATAGGTGAAACTTTTTGTATTTTTAATGCACTTGGACTTTATCTTTTCAGCAATAAAATGGGTTTTCTTTCATTTTTTATCGCTTTCTTTATTTCATTCCCTATTTTACTCTTATTTCAACTATAATGACAGTGCTTGGCATTTTGCTGCTAGTTACCCAGAGTTCATTTCCTGACAGTCTAAGCAGAACATATCAAATAAAAAAAGCCAGGAAAGAATACTCGATATTGCACCTCCACAGAGAATCCATGTTTTGTCACTCCTGTCCTCTTTGTTCTTGACATTTCTGGGGTGCAAAATGTATATCATGACTTTTTACACTGCTATGTTTCACATGAATTCCCATTTACACATTTCCACTGAAATGATCATTTGTGCTTTCAGCGAGTGATCTCAGTCCATTATTCTGGTCATGAACCAGCCGCATAGCAGGTTTAAGACTCTGATGATACAGCGAGGGAGAGGGGGAAATAGGCAGGAAGGAGTAAAAATGTCAAACTCAATGAATTCGTATTGGTAACATGTATACAGCGCACCATTTTCAAACCACCATGGAGGGGAATGTTGTGCTCTTAATGGCCAATGTATTTGATTATATAATTATTGTGTAAAATAAAAAAGAATTACAATAATTTAGCAGAGACATAGATAGTCTTCAATATGAAATATATTAGACCACATTGAGTTGGATGCTGTGACCACAGAAATGGTTGTACAAAATTAATGTCACAATCGGTTTGCAAACATATCATTTCATGTTATTGCTAAGCAAGGGGATAGCAAATGAAGACTCTTATTTGTGAGAGTTGTATTGATTGAAGCTGGTAAGGTAAGGATTTTTAGATAGTCAATTACTACATTTAGATAGCACTCTTTTTGTTATTCTGTGGTTTAAAATCTTCACCACGCATCACACCCAAACACTGTCTAAATAAAATCTTAAGTAACTTAAAGTTTAAAGATAAGGCCTTTCATATCAAAGTGTTTGTGTGGCTGTCTATATCTATTAGTTTTGTATTACTCTGTTGAGATATAGAGCTGAGATTTTTCATAGTTTGTTGTCCCACGAAGACTGGCTGTTTTAGTGCACATAATAGGCTATTTTTGGATGTGGCTCGAGCTTTGCCTGACAGTTTTTTCAGCACATGGAGGGTGAGGGGGAATCATCAGAAATCAACTTTTTCTATCAGCTCAGAGCAATTGACTGATGATTCACTGCGACATCTCTGCTGATTTCCAAATGAAAAGCAGGAGCTTGCTGAATAAACATTCAGCTGATTGGCACCACATCGAGTTCATTGAGTCTTTGATTGCGCAGCATTTATATATTATCTGTTTGTGGCTTCATGCAAAATTTTATTCATATATGAGTCATGCTATAGGCAAATGTGGGGAGAACTTCATAGTTGTGCCACGTTAGTGTGTGATATTTCAGCAAAAAACTCTGCTTTTCATTCACATACCCCCTGCAATCCAGTTTAAGAAAGCACAATATAAGCTGGTATACCACAGCAATATGAGTATTTAAATTAAGTGATTTCATTTTTTTTTTCACATACACATTTTTTACACATACGAGGGAAGTTTTTTTTTTTTTATATGTATTTTTTCCATATTGATTCCATATGTATCCGGAGACCATTTATTAGTATGTTGATGATTAATTTGTTACCCACTGAAACCTAATGGAGATTATTTTCATCCTCACGTATTATTGTATCCACATATACACACCATTGCATGTGCATGTCTGTGTGCCTTCTGCATCCATTTATGCATTTGTCTCATCACAAATTGTCCTGTCCAAATTGTGATAAGATTGCGCAAACCCCCAATTTGCCCCAGTTTGCATAATTCCTTTAGTGAATTCTCCACTAAAATAACACAGACAATTCATGCAAATTCATTCTTGGTGAATGTGTATTTGACCCATACGTTTGAGGTAAACAAAGTATAGAGACATGCCTTCATACTCTGTATGTTGGGAATTTCTTATATTTTTGGTGGGCAGCTGACAAATATAAATATAGAAGTGCCTATGCATTGCCATTTATGCTACAATATTTGGTAACTCTTTACGAGATTATATTTGTTAACATTAGTAAACTACATTAGTTAGCAAGAACTAGCAATGAACAATTGTATTTTTATAAATTAACATTATCCAAGATTAATAAATGCTTTAAAATATATATTGTTCATGATTCCTAATCCATTAAACGTGCACTCAGTAACGTCTTGCTTGCGTCATCTAGGATTTGCAGTGTCACATAGTGGCGTGGATGCACTATTCAAAATCAATAGTTTTCAGTCACAGATGCCATTGTAGAAATTCTCTATTCACAGTCAGCCATAATTAATTGAATCCAAGAGTGAAAGTGTCCAATAACAGGCTGATGACTGAGATTAAGCGAGTAGTATTTGACTGGTCATGTGATCTCAACATGGCAGCCCCATGATGGGACCCTCTCCATGTAGAATAAAATAGATTGTATAACATTGGATTCTTTATTTTGTGTGTTCATGATTTATATTAATAATTATATAATATGCTAGGCTAAAAACAAACCCTAGCCTGTCTATCCTGGTCTCAAATGTTTGCTCCCTGGACAATAAACTGGACTACATCCAACTCCAGCAGACTACGTGGTGTGAGTTTAGAGAATCCTGCGTCTTTGTTTTCATGGAGACGTGGCTCAGCGTCAGAGTTCTGGATGATGCCATTCAGCTAGACGGACTCGCCTTGTTTCAAGCCGACAGAAATGCAGCTCTCTGCGGTAAGACTCGCGGTGGTGGCTTGTGTGTTTACATCAAGACGGAATGGTGCAAGAACTCTATGCTAGTCTCTAGTTACTGCTCATCGCTGGTGGAGTTTGTGACTGTTAAATGCAGACATTTTTATTTACCACAGGAATTCAGCACTGTCATTACAACCAGAGTTTACATTCCCCCAGTGCTAATGCTAAGGAAGTGCTCTGTGAACTGTATGGGGCTTTTAACAAACTGCAAAACGCTCACCTTGACGGACTGTTTATTGTCGCCGCAGATTTCAACCATGTGAATCTCAAGACAGTGCGCCCTAAATTCCATCAGTATATGGACTTTGCAACAAGAGGGGGTGAACACGCTAGATCTTGTTTTTCACAAACATCCCAAGCGCTTACCAGGCTGAGCCCCACCTTGGCTACTCAGACTACATCTCTGTTATGCTAATCCCAGCATACAGACCGCTCGTCAGGTGCACAAAACCGCTTCAGAAGCAGGTGAAAACCTGGCCAGCAGGAGCCATCTCTGCTCTTCAGGACTGTTTTGAGTATACTGGCTGGCACATTGTTCAGGGAGGCTGCAACATATGGTGACTCTATCAGCTTGGAGGAATACACAGCATCATGGATGACTGCGGAGGTGCGTGCGCTGCTGAGGACACGAGACTCCGCCTTCAGAGCAGGCGACAAGGCAGCCCTAAGAACAGCGAGGGCCAAACTGTTCCGGGCCATCAGAGAGGCAAAGCGCGCACACGCCCAGAGAATCCACAGTCACTTCCAGGACAGCGGCGCATGTGCTGCAGGGCATCCAGGCCATCACCAACTACAGGACAAAATCAGTTGCATGTGGCAAATATACCTCCCTTCCAGATGCACTGAATGACTTCTACACTCTGTTTGAGGCGCAGAACGACGTGGCGGCGAGGAAGACCACCCCTCCTCCCAGCGACCAGGTGCTATGTCTTACCACAGCTGATGTGAGGAAAACTCTATGTAGAGTCAACCCACGGAAGGCTGCTGGACCAGACAACATTCCTGGCAGAGTGCTCTGAGCAGCGCCGTCGTTCCAACGTGCTTCAAGGACACCACCATCGTCCCCATGCCGAAGAAGTCTTCAGTGTCCTGCCTCAACGACTACCATCCCATAGCACTCACACCCATCATCATGAAGTGCTTCGAGAGGCTCATCATGAGGCACATTAAGACCCAGCTGTTCCCTCACTAGACCCACTGCAGTTTGTGTATCATCCCAACCGTTCAACAGACGACACCATCGCCACCACCCTCCATTTGGCCCTCACGCTCCTGGATAAAAAGGACTCATATGTTCGAATGCTGTTCATAGACTTCAGCTCAGCATTCAACACAATCATTCCTAAGCAACTGATTGGAAAGCTGAACCTGCTCGGCCTGGACACTGCCCTCTGCAACTGGATCCTGGACTTCCTGACCGGGAGACCTCAGTCAGTCCGGATCGGGAACAGCATCTCCACCACCACCACACTGAGCACTGGGACCCCCAGGGCTGTGTGCTCAGTCCACTGCTGTTCACTCTGCTGACTCATGACTGAGCAGCAATGCACAGCTCGATCTACATCATCAAGTTCGCCGATGACATGACCGTGGTGAGTCTCATCAGCAAGAACGACAAGTCAGCATACAGTGAGGAGGTGCAGTGGCTAATGGACTTGTGCAGAGCCAATAACTTGTCTCTGAATGTGGACAAAACCAAAGAGATGGTTGTTGACTTCAGGAGAGCACAGAGTGACAACTCTCCACTGAACATCGATGGCTCCCCTGTTTAGATCGTCAATAGCCCCAAATTCCTTGGTGTTCACCTGGCGGGGAACCTCACCTGGTCCCTCAACACCAGCTCCATTACCAAGAAAGCCCAGCAACATCTCTACTTTCTTCGAAGGCTGAGAAAAGCACATCTACCACCCCCCATCCTCACCGCATTCTACAGAGGGACTATTGAGAGCATCCTGAGCAGCTGCATCACTGCCTGGTTTGGAACTTGCACTGTTTCGGACCGCAAAGCACTGCATATGATAGTGAGGACAGCTGAGAAGATCATTGGGGTCTCTCTTCCCTCCATTAAAGTTATTTACACCAAACGCTGCATCCGCAAAGCAATCAGCATTGTGGATGACCCCACACACCCCTCACACAAACTCTTCACCCTTCTGCTATCTGGGAAGAGGTACCGAAGCATTTGGGCCCTCACAGCCAGACTGAGTAAAAGCTTCTTCCCACAAGCCATCGGACTCCTCAATACTCAAGAGACTGGACTGGCAGACAGACGCACGCACACAAACACGTACACCATCCAACTTTTGCACGTGTCCAGAGTTGAACTTAAATTCATTGTCACTTTATACCTGGCTGCTACCTCAATAACTGCTATGTCCATAGAACACTGTTTCATAGTATGTTATGTTTACATTCAGCATTTTTAGAAAGTGTTATCTTTTTTGCACTACTTAGATTAGAAATGTGTACTGGTCTCTGTAAGAAGGTTCTCGATAAGGCAGGGAAAAGAAGGACACGGTGACAGGCTTCTGCACACAGGTAAGGGTTTCTTTTAATTCGCCAGCGGGTAATTTAACATAACGTGAACTGAAACAGTGATAACATAAATTCTTTAGAATAATAGTGATAACATAAATTCTTTAGAATAGACACTCTTGGGCTGCCAACACTGGACTGGCGTGGAACTCCTGACTGGCGGTGCTGTGGCTCTTTTATGCCGCTCTCCCCGTGCTCACTGAAATTAGAGACAGGTGTTAGACATAATTTAGCTCAGGTGCAAGCGCCCTTACCGCTTTCCCTCTCCGGACGGGCGCTTGACCACGCCCCCGCTGCCACTGTCTCTCACTGTCCCTTAATGTGTCTATTGTCCTGTTCCTTTTTAGTAATTATTGTTCTGTCCTGTACTTTTTGCACATGTTTGCACGTGCACTTTTTGTAGAAATGTGTAGGTCTTATTTAGTCTGTGTAGTCTCATGTGGTTCTGTTGTTTTGTAGCCTATTTATGTTATGGTCCTGGAGGAACGTTGTCTCATTCTCTGTGTACTGTACTAACTGTATATGGTTGAGTGACAATAAAAACCACTTGACTTGAATTTACTTCAAAATTACAATTGATTTATTTAGGGGTAAAACTTTTTTAATGAGGGAAAAATACTGAGTGCACCTTTAACTAATGTAAACAAATGCAACCTTATTAAAAAGTGTTACCTAATATTTTTGTTTATGTGGTTATGTGATTCTCTCATATCACAGGCATTGTGTACATACATAAACAGTGGTCCATTGCACTCATACAAACTATTGCCTACTGCACTAAAAGCAAACCCTTGGAAAAAGGTTCTGTGATATGTGGCCAAAACAAAATTTCTGAGTCCACTCATACTACTTGTTCCCAAATCATGTTAACATCATATTCAGTCCACCTTAAGTTACCTCCCAGTCTTCATGAAGGTGAACAAGCATTACGATTAGATGCTGAGGGGTTCAACCTAAATTAAAAGATATTTTTAAATGGTGCATAGACCGGTCCATACTAAGCACATGTCTATATGCAGCATTTCCCTGTTATGCTCAAGGTCACACGAAGCGAAGAGTTTTAATTGAAAATGAAATTGTCTACCTGATGGGTTCACCTAATTATGAAATATTAGAGTGGAGAGCACGGATCAAGAAAGTTAGAAATTATGAGGGGATCACCTTGAAGATTACAGTTTGCCATGTGCTCTGAACCCTTTCACTGACCAATGACAACTAATCTTACCTTCAAATTAAAGCCTGTGCTCTCTGTTTTCAAACCAGGAATACAAATCCCATGAAATTATGACTGTAATCGAAAAGTAGCCTCCTGTTCAGAATTGTCTGAAAGCGCTAGTCCTTAAGCCTGAGGATAAGGCACATTGTCTTTGTTTCCTGACAGGGGGGTAATGTCATTATCATACATATGGTATTGGTTTCGCTATAGACTTGTGGAGACCTTGAGAAGGCTGAGGCCGCTGAATGGGCTTTGATGACAAGCAGCAATATTCAGCCCTGTCCCTGGCTTCACAACATGATGACAAAAACATATGACAATTCTTATATGGAGTTTCTGTCTTTCCATGCCATCACCAAGACACACTAATGGGTCTTGACATTACAGCTGTAAGAGATGCCAACCATAAAATGCGACAGACAAAGGGTCATCTGGGGAAAAGAAAATACCTAGAACAGGATGACAACCCATCCCGTGCTTTTAGAGTCCTTTGGAATGGCAGGACAAATGACCAGGGCTTATCTAGGGGTGGAGACACAATCCAGTGTGCATGGCGTTAATGTTTGATAGCGGTTGCCTCAGGCCAGACACAAAAACTCAAGGCAATGAGGTCAATAGGTTTTGGGCAGTCTATTGAACATGGCCCTGTGGCTATTATCTATTCCTCACACTCTCTGGATGTCTTGTCTTTCTGAGCCCCCTTCATCCCAACTGGGTGTTTTTTTTTCCCCTAGACCCATAGCGTGTCTGTCTCCTTTGAGTCCCTGAACCATGGTGTGCATCTGCCTCTTTTGAGTTTGTATTTGTATTGATCCCCATACTGAATATATATTTCTTATTTCAGTCTTTCAATGGACACCTGAATGTTGTCTGCTCTTCAGTCAACACTGATAGTTTCATTGTAGGGTAACACTTAATGAAAATGTGTGTAATGTACCCATTGTAAATCGTCAAAGCAATGTCAAACTGGTCAAATTATCCTGTAATTCCATTAATTCTCCAAATAAATGAAGTTATTATACGACTGTCTAGAATGCTTGATTTGGCTCATTCTGTTTCTGCACTCAAATATTTTATAATGATGGCTAAACTGTACTCTATATTTGACTGTTGTCTCTGAAAACCAATTTCTTAAGCAGTGCTAACTGCATGTCTCTTACAGCACTCAAGGTCTCTTCCTTTTCACATATTTACTTTTTCTTAAATCAACATTTCTTGTCCATTTATTAATTTATTTGGCAAGTGGCCATGTTTTGTATCAGGGTCCTGATCATCCTGCTGGAGTTTATGTGCACTAAATCCAAGATATTTATTTTTTTGCCTTGGAATTGGACTTTAACAACAAACAGAGAATATCAAACAGCAATTCTCCATTCTTACAGCTAGGGAGCTTCGAGACTGTACATGATTTAGTTCAACAGTTGCTGATTCTTTAATACACATACTCTTCCTATTTAAATAAAATCCAAAACTCGAATCCTACCCATTTTTAAGACCCATTGCCTCAACATAGTCACTCATCACTCAAGTTAAAGGGATATTTCACCCGAAAATACTCCGCTCTGTAGGTCCATACAATGCAATTGAATGGTGACCAGATCTTTGAATCTCCAAAAAACACACTAATTAGCATTAAAGTAATTTATAAGACTCCAGTGGTTAAATACATATCTCCAGAAGTGATATGATAGGTGTGAGTGAGAAACAGGTCAATATGTAAGTCATTTTTTTTTTTTTTTTTTTTTTGGCAATTCACATTCTTCGTGCATATCGCCACCTTCTGGTCAGAGCTGGTCAAAGGTGGAGATTTATAGAAAAAAAGGACTGAAATATTGATCTGTTTCTTACCCACACCTATTATATCGCTTCAGAAGATATGGATTTAACTACTGGAGTCTTTGGATTATTTCTATGCTGCCTTTTTTTGAAGATTTGAAGGTCTGGTCATCATTCACTTGCATTGTATGGACCTACTGTAAAGAGCTGAGATATTCTTAAAAAAACTTTGTGTTCTGCAGAAGAAAGAAATTCATACACATCTGGAATAACATGAGGGTGAGTAAATGGTGAGAATTTTCCTTTTGGGTGGACTATTTCTTTAACAAATGCACAGATTTATTTTAGCTTTAATACATTTGTGTCAACAATAACTTGAGGCATTTTGATTAGCTATTAAGTATTGTTTTATCCCACTCTTGACCTAAATTCAGGCTTGGGTGTTGCTATAACAATTGCATACCACAAATTGGACACTTTTTATATATATATATATATATATATATATATATATATATATATATATATATATATAGTTTTAGTTTGTTTCAATCTATCACATCTGTCTACCCAGTCACACTCTTTGTATGTGTGAGAGTACATGAATGTGTGCATGTGTTTGTGTGTTTTCGTGTGTGTGTGTGTGAGAGAGAGAGTGAAAGAGAGAGTTTTCTTGTGCACATGTTTGCCATTGCCAGATAAATATGTTACATGGCACTAAGGACATAATCTAAAAACAAAGCTTTAATGGCATATTTCAGAAATTTTAATCTTAATATACTTGCTCCACATTGTGTGCTTACTTGTGTGAAATCAGATGCTGGTCTAGCATGCATCTCTTCTATATTCCGGGCCCTGCAGAGGTGCTGGTGACAGGCGTCTGACAGGTAGACAGTGCAGTGTAGGTAGAGATAGTGGAGAAATAACATGTCTTTGGAAGAGGAAACCCTGGAACTGTCTTCTATATGGACACTCTAAATATATTCATATGAAGACAAACGTATAATATATTCATCTCAAGATATCAAGTGATATAAGCTGGTGTTATATAAGCATCCTATTGTATGCAATAAAGAATGTCACTGTATTGTGAAATATCAATATTGTTGGTGATGCTTTATAATAACTTTCATGTATAAGTCATCAAAAAACATGATATATTACTTAAAATAATGCAGATCAGTAGTAAATGTACTTTCAAATTGTTTCAAGTAACATAAAAAATGTATTGATACATTTAGATTTTTAGGCCATTCATATTTAAATATACAGTTGTTTGCCTAAGCATTATATAAGGTTTGTCAATTACTTATTTGTCATTTATTAGACAGTGGTAATCTTCAAGTGCACAATGTTTGTTATTTATTTAATGGTTATTTGTGGAAATGTAATTTTTGTGGTATTAAGAAGATATGTACAGCTAATCTTCCTGTTTTAGGCAACAAAGTGAAGTAGGACACGTACATTGCTGTATACTACCCCCAAAATAACTAGAGATGGTAAATGACAAAGACACAACATCTGATGTTCCAAAATTGATGGCATATCCCCTTGATGCCTGAAAGAGGTTCTATTCCCTGGAGAGCAGAGACAGGCACAGAGACTTAAAAGAATGTTGGGTCAAGAGCAGGGATGAGTGTGTTTTTCTGTTTACAACAGTTGTCACTTTTTCTTTTGCCAAGACTCAGAGAAGCAGAAATGTTAACATTTTACGACACATTATAAACTTTAATAAAAATATTCATTTTGTACACTTTGATTTATTGAAATCATCACACCCCCTGAGGTACTCTAGGCCATTGTGACGGCCCTGTCTGGTGTTTGCTCTGTGTTCCATTTCTCCTCCGCAGAGTGGCAGCAGGTGTGGGGGCGTTCCTTGATTGCTATGCTGATAGGCACGAGGACAAAAGATCGGTTCTTGCCAGTGCTAGCTCTCTCCTCTTGCTTCCAGTATTTATCTGGGGCTCATTTTACTATTATTTGTATGCTTTGAACACCTTATTTTCTTTCCTTTAATAAATGTATTTCTTTATGCTAATTGGAGTATTGCCTTTTCTTCATGTTGCCGCCAAGAGCCAGGCATGTGTAACACCTTCTTTAATAGTTCAAGCTTCAGACTGCAGGCTACTGTCACAAAACATTGTAAGTTATTAAAAAGTATTTGATTACAGCAACACTGACAAATGATTCCCACATTCATAAGTGCTTTATCTCTATTATACAATAGTGCAAAAGATTGTGCATTATTCACCTAAGTCAGCACTATTTTCTAGGTGCAGTTAATATTTTTACTGTCTGCAGAAAGCAGTGGGTAGATAGAATCAGGTTTAAAGGAATATTCCTGGTTCAGTATTTGTAAAGGTCAATCGACAGCATTTGTGGCATAATTTTGATTACTACAAAAATTGTATTTGACTCATCCTTTTTTTAATAAAAATTAAAAAAAAAAAAGAAGCAAAACAATTTAAACCCACTGGACCGTTACTTTTCACATACAGAGATAGACATACCGCACATTACGTAGACTAAGAAAACATAAAACCCTACTTAAGAAAAACATTAAGGCATGTTTATGGAAACCATCCACGGCAAAGGTCGTTTTCTTGTTTAGTGCCGGTCATTTAACTGCACAAAAGCGATAATAACTTTTTTTTTTTTAAGAATAAGTTTCCATCCAAGGATTTTGTATTTTTTTTTGCAAATCAAATGTTTATATTGTGATATAGCTTATAGACAAATTTGTCATTATAATATTTTTTAGTTTAACTTTAGGGCATAAATCCTATATTAATACATTAAATGTTGTAAAAATGTTTTCAGAGAAAAATGCCATTAACGCACAAATTGTAGATACACATGACAGAATTAACATCATATCTGTCCTCACAACAAACAGCATTGCTGAGAGGTAGACGTGGAAACTACGGTTTTCCTCAATTTCATTAAATGACAATGACATTACCTTTATTATTGGTCGATTCGCTCATAAGATTCCTGCAGCACTCGCTTGAACAGTGCATTTCAGCTGTGCTGGATGTAGAGATAGTGGGGATTAGAGGTCTGCACAGGCCTTAAATTGAAGCCAAAAAACCCTTCGGGTTCTCGGGTCCTGTCAGATGCAGACCTCTAGCGGGGATAGAGCACCTAAGGGGAAGAAACTGGGCAGGCCTCTGATGTGCTGGCATCCTTCAAAACAGCACCAGAACTCAATGTTGGTAGTGTTGTTTGAACTTGTAGGATTAGTGTCTGCTTACTCTTGAAGTAGTCCAGAAACAGCCGATGTCTCTTCATATTGTGCTCACAAAATTAATAACGCATGACATTTGTTGATGCTTGAGCTGTGAATTTGTTTAAACTGTCACTTTTGCAGGATTAAACGGTTTGCAGTGTTACGTCATCATGGCAACTTGCATATAAATCTATATCCAAAATCTTTATATAAAATGGGATATAACTTACACAGAAAGGCTTAGTAATTAATTTTATCACACAAAAATCATGCGAGTATGCATAGGGGTGCCAAACAAAGGGGGTGCCAAGAGTGGGGGAAATGGGAGAAATGCCCCTCACCTCCAGATGTATGATGTAGTCGAGTGCACTTTTATTTTAGAGAGCCAATTAGGGATGCTGCGATCAGGATTTTTACAGTCGATACCGATCTTCTTTTCACCTGATCGTCCGATCCCGAAACCGATCATTTCACCTATTATCAATTTTTTTTAAAAAGTATAGGCTAACAAAAATATTCTCAATATTAAGATTGCCCTATAAAAATAATTAAACTAAGGAGTGGAAAGTGTACTGAAAAATCATACTCAAGTAGAAGTACTTTTACTTCCCAAAACATTTATTGTGAGTAGCTGTCCTAAAAATTGGTAGCTGTCCTAAAAAAAAGTAGCTGTCCTAAAAATTGGAAGTAAGAGTAAAAGAGTAGCTCATTTAAAAGTACTCATGAGCAGAGGTTAAATTGGGCCGGAGCGCACCGGAGCGCAGCTCTGCCTTCTCAGGTCCACAACACACCCTGCCGGAGCTCAGCTCCGTCTCCCTTCAGCACCAAATATTGTTATTCCACTTGAATTATTTTTCTTCTCCTGACTCCTGGTAAATACATGGTATATGAGACTGAATATTAGCAAGACTACACAGAGACACCCAGGCTACATGGAATTATCAGACACCATAAATGCATTAATCGCTGGTTCAGCACCCCGCCCACAGCCATCAAGGGAAAACTGTCACAATTCTAAGCATAACAGCGATGTTACCATGGAAACCCGCTAACGGCTAGAGTACTGAAGTCCTCTGATCACAGTCTTGAACCTCTGTCTGCCTCTTCTGGACAGATGGTGCCTCTCCATTGCTCCGGTAAGTGATAGGAAAACTGTAAAACTAGGTAAAAAAAAGTTTGAGGTGAAAGAAATGTTAGCTGTCTGTATGTTTAACCGTTCAATTGAGCTAACGTTAATGTTAGCGAGCTCAGTAACGTTAGCTACATTAGTTGACATTGACGCAAAACCGCCACAAGATCCACCATGGTAAAGTTGGTTTTATATTGGACGTTGGGTATTCGACACATTCGAAAAATCTATTATGCAGCTTAACCTTTTGACCTACCTTTGTCAAAACACTTTTGGTGAACTCAGCTAACTGCCTTACACATAACACAAAGCTTCTTTTTTCAAAAAACCCACCCTTTGATTTTATAAATGTTTTTTAATGTTAAAAAATGCTATAAATCTATAATGTGGCTTGACCTTTTGACCTACCCATGTCAAAGCACATCTGGTGAACTCATCTAACTGCCTTACACATAACACAAAGCTTCTTTTTTCAAAAAAAACTTTGATTTTATAAACATTTTTTAATGTAAAAAAAAAATGCTATAAATCTATCTCTGTTGATAGTTTAAAAAAAGGATTAAAGCTGATTGTGTTTATTCAGACACTGAATAAAAATGAAGCAGACCCTGGAAGATTTTTTTGGGGGGGGGGGGGTAAGTTAGTGCTGCAATTGCCATATGAAAAGAATGATAGAGATTGAAGTTGAGTAATTACCTCCCGTGTCGGTGTGATTAAATCAAACATAACATAAACTGCCAAAGAAATTGGCCCTGATCCTTTTAAAGTGCTCATATTATACTAATTTTCAGGTTCATAATTGTATTTAGAGGTTGTACCAGAATAGGTTTACATGGTTTAATTTTCAGAAAACACCATATTTTTGTTGTTCTGCACATTGCTGCAGCTCCTCTTGTCACCCTGTGTGTTGAGCTCTCTGTTTTAGCGACCGAGTGAGGCATCCCACTTCTGTTCCATCTTTGTTGGGAGTCGCACATGCTCAGTAGCTAGGTAAGCACTGCTAGCTAGTCAGTTGCAGAGTATGAGGGCATGCCATGCTAGCAGCTAGGTGAGCATTATAACGTGTGTTACAAAGTGATGCATGTTGGTCACGGAAGTAAAGGCTACAAGAGAGCTGTTTGGAACAGTGTTTTCTGTTGGAGATAGTAAGTCCCTTTGGGCTGGACTTTGTAAACCTATAACATGCACAAAAAAGATATATAACACAATAAAGGAAAGGGAAAAAGCCAAAAAGTATAATATGAGCACTTTAAATCAACATAATTTTTGTATAAAAAGATGTTTACATATTTGCCAACCAATATTTTCAAACATGTTCATTTCATACATTGAGGGTGAAAACCGTTGACAGCCTGTTAACAATCAAGATAAAAAATAATAATAAAGTAAGTGAATTGTAAAGTATTTTTCTTTGTTTGAATAACTACTCAACCCTACCTTACACATTAATACTGGAAAAAGAGCCCCTTTGGTGTAAAAACACATTGTCATTTTATGGTGGGATTTTGAATGATGACCGTTCACCGTAAATAAGGGCTCCCCCTCCCTACAAAAGCCAATTTAACCACTGCTCATGAGTAGTGAGTATTGAGTACCAAGTTGCAAAACCAATGCCCCATTATATTGAACACTGTATGCCAACTTTTAAAATACACTTATTTATGATAAACACTACATGAATCTGATTCCAAAAAATAAAAGGGAGACATGATAACATAAATTAAAATATAAAAATAAAAATATTTTAAATACAATGATCATCATTTTAAATCATAATGTATGAAACAATTACATTAAAATCAGTTTATGTGTAGGGTCTAAATTTCCCTTAATGCAGACAGAGCAATATTGTTGTGCATAAAACATAATGCAATGAATGCAAAAAAATGCTAAATAAGCAGGATCACTTGGCACTTCATGTCCTGCGCAATAGAGGAGGTAAAGCAGACATGGGAAAAGTTGTTTGGTACAGGGGCTAAATCACGCTTAAAAAGGAATAATTTGCCCCAAAAATTTAAATTCTCTCATAATTTACTCATTTACTGTACTCAAGAATATTGAAGCTCCACGAATCACATAAATTAGCATAAAAGTAGTCTAATCCGTGTGCCTCTAGTGTTTTAATCCATGTCTTCAGAAGTGACATGATAGATGTGGTGAGAAACAGATCAACATTTAATTCCTTTTTTACTATTAATTCTCCTCCCTGCTCAGTCAATCTCCACCAACTTTCACTTTCTTCTTGTGTTTTTGATGATTCACATTTTCTGAAGTTTGTCACTGGTGGAATTTTCTGCTGAAGTGTTTCTCTGCAAATGTTGATACTTTTCTATCTTTATAAAGGCTAAGCATAATTATAAATACACACTATTCATTTACAAAAAAAATATTATTAAAAATGTCACTGTTTTATTCTATTACATTAATACTTTTAAAGCTACTCAAGTTATTACGCCAAAAGTAGTGAGTGGTTTTCTCATTTCCTTGTTAATGTTGTTTGATTAATAGCCTTTATATGACATAGACTACTAGACAGTGCTCAATTTGGATACATGTACATTTTAAGTCCGACATTTTGATTTAAATAAATTTTTTGTCCCACTGTTTTAATTCACTTTAGACATAAACGACTGCGTTTTACATTAAATCCTCACCAAGACTGGCATTGGCGGAATTATAAAGTGTATTTGATCATTTAGGCGTGAACCCGTATTAGCACTCAACCATTAGCCGCCTGTCAAACAAACAGCACGCAGCTACAGATGTCAGGAAATAAAGTTAATCTTTTAAATTTCATCTAGATCAACCAACCAGTGGTGCTCTTGCTATCGCGATTGATGTAATGAACACTCCTGTTCTAGCTGCAGAACATGGGCTAAATATAGAAAACTACTCAAATGTTTGTTCGAGCTTGCTCTTTTTTCCTATAAACATCTAGATCATTTTATTGCCCAGCCCTATTGATAACATTGCATTAATCTCTCACAGCAGCGCAATAATCTCAGGGATAGATTACAGGCTATGTTATAGACACAGAATCTAGTAAACAGAAATGTTTCTTCAAATTAGAGGCAGGATTAATGCTGATATCCGGCTTGAGCAAGTAAAACTCACATGACACGATCAAGCAATTGACATTTTTCACTGCGAAAAGCCCTTTCAGGTGTGGCCGGTTATGTTCAGCTATAAACAGCGCTTGAGGCAGTCTCCACAGTTGGTGCCAGATCTGCAGCTGCCGTTCAATTTTTTAGCTGTGGTTTGATTTGAAGGGAGTCCCTAGCCAATCATGTTGATAGATAAAAATAAAATCAGGACAGGGAAGTAGCAAACACAGATGGTGGGAAAAGTACAGTTACAGCACTTAAAATGTTCTCAAGTAAAAGTATAACAATTTTAAACTACTTAAAGTACAATTCTTGGGAAAAAGTAGTTAATTACAGTAACGTGAGTATTTGTAATTTGTTACTATACACCCCTTATTAAGCATATTGTCAAACTGAAGACAAACTGATAACCCATAAGTGCTTCGTTTCACAGCTCGTGCTGTTATCCCTGTGCCTTGTCGCATGTGAAATGCCACATTAACAGTACAGTACACAAACCTGTCAAATTCACCATACCTCTCCCTCTGCATCGTTCTTAACTGCTGTTAATTGTTAATTGAGTTAAAAATCAAGTTTATTGTCTTACAACTCTATGCCAGTATTTGTCACACTCCGAGAGCCATGACAGTTCTGCGCAATTCTTAAATGAATAACATGTGTGATCGGTTTATGCGATCGGTCAAATTACCGATCACCGATCGAGTCATAGGACATGAATATCAGCTGATACGATCGTTGGCCGACAGATCGGAGCATCCCTAGACCCAATTATTTTAAAGAGCCAATTCATGTCCCTGAATTTCAATGGTGGAGCAATATCGTACAGTCCCCAGAAAAGTAGGTTCGATCACGGTTGTCTGTTGCATCAACAGCATAACACTCAAGAATTAGACTGATCAAATTAGGTTCAGAACAGTTTTTTGGTGTATTTGCACCGTTTGAATATTTGCCTAATTTCTTTGGTGAATTAGATGCTAAAATTATGCAAATAAACAATGCAAATTCATCACATGCAAATAAACAATGCATTCTTAGTGAATTCACTCTAATATGTCTGATAACATACAGTAGAAAAAAACATCCATGTTATGTTGGAAAATGTAAGAAGCTTCTTGTACAGATGCCCCCCACAGCACTAAAGTTATTCTTAGCTTCTCTTTCAAAGAATTGAATTTGAACCTTCAGTATTGAATAGAAAGCACATCACTGCAAGACATATATCATGGACACAAAGAGCCTGAGGGTTGTTTATTAAATATTTCTAACAGCTAATTATCCACCCCAACTTCTCAGGCATTTCCATTGTTAAAGATTCCAACATTTGCAGGTACATTTATTTTCCAAGACAATGGAGTGAGTGTGGTAACTGGCTTTCTGTCCTGCCAGTAAAGGCTTGAAAGATGGCCCACCTTTGATGCCATGTACTCACTATCTGCCTGACCATAGAGGCAGTTACCATAATATATTGCTGAGGGAAAAAGAACAAATCACAAGTGACTAACAGATATATTGCAGATCCGGAGGCATAGTTTATTTCCTACCACTCCAAAGGAATTCATTGAAGATATAGACTGTTCTATGAGTCAAAGGCCCACTTTGGTGTGTCTGTATGTGAGTCTACTATGGCAGTATGAAAACCTTTCAAAGCTGTGCATTTGCACATCACACCAAACCAATACGCAAGAATTTTATGTCTAAACCGGTTTTAGAACTTTTATGTTATTTTCTTAATTTTTTATATCTTATTTCCCCAAAGAACCTGTGTATTGTGGTAAACGTGTTAAAAAACACCCTAAAGCCTATCCAATACCTTAAAGCCTATCTGCAGATGTTCTTGCCAAGTCTGGAAACATATTTTCAAGGGTTACAAGTGGTAACTGAGTTCAAATCAGTCACCATGAAGAATATTCCAGCTTTACAAACTGATATGAATGGCGAGTATGTTTTCGAGGAGGTAGTGCATGGCTCTGTCTGTGCCCTTACCTCCAAAGTTTCGCGTAATCTCTCACACATATTGCTTCATCCATCTTTGTTATCTTTTCATAAGAGCACCGTCTCAGTATACAAGGTGGATATTTTACCTCAAAGAAATTGTTTCCTTCCTTTCACGTTTAAAAAAGCATTATCCATTGAACATTTCACTTTACTGCCTGATTTCTCTGCATATGTAAATTCTGCCGTTAACTTTGCTTGTGTGATGGTTGGAAGTAAAAACTATTTTTTTTTCTTTTTTTTAATGCAAGAAAAATTAATACCTTATAATTTCAAATTATAATATTTGTATAAATAATTGTAACCATGGTTATATTTTAATACAGTATACAATAATACTTACACTTTCTTGTTTATTTCTTCTAATAGTATAATGCACATGATTACACATGATATAATATGAAATTTGGTGTTGATCATGTATTTTAATGCATTATGTAATTTGTTACCATTAATATATATTATAATGTATTATAACTGTAGTCACAATTATGTGGGTATTTGACATTAAATACTTTGACATATCCTGTGGTGTGATGTGCTATATACTCCATCTAAAAATGTTTAGCTTATTGATATTTTTTTATAATTAGTATGCATGCATTTTCATAAACTAAATTAATAATTGAGACACTACATGTAAATTTTATTTTATCACTGCAGGGCCATTTAAAATCAGTTATAGATGGCAAAAAAGGTGATTATAAATGGAACCAACAATGTGCACTTTCACTTAATCATTCATATCATATACTTTCATACAGTCTGATCCTAAAATCTTGATGTTGATGAAAAAAGCTACTCATTTACGAGTAACATACAACTGATTATAATTAATATTATACAGCATTATAATGCATTAAGAAAAAATCATGCCGGCTTAAAAGAAAGTTTTACCATTTTTTATGTTTATTTTTGCTTTTGTGTTTTGCACATTTCATATTGTGGATGAATTAATGATGAATCTGTTTTCTTCACATGCCGATCCATGTACACAGTAAGTCATCTTGGCAGGCCAGGCGAATCCAGCATGGATCTATGTTATTATCATGATCAGTGCTGATTGTTATGGTGTTTGTACCTCTCCTCTATTCAGCCCATGCTGTGTGTTTGGGCAGTGCTGATTGTGTTGATGCTAACACCCCCCTCCTCTTGTCTTTCTAATGGAGGGCAGGACTGAACACAGGAGAGGAGATGAGAGGCAGGGCCATAATGAACACCAGACAATCAAGACCATCAGTCCACAGAAGAGAGTAAAAAAAAGAGAAAAAGTCAAGTAGCTAGAAGAGTACATTATGGCCAATCTTTTCTCCTATACAAAAAATAAAAAAATAAATCTTTCAATTTCCTTTACCTCTCATTCCCACCTTAAACACAGATAGAGAGGGTTGTGTGGAAAGATAATACATCAGCATCTTATTCTTTGAGTGTTTGAGTGGCAGCGTGAAGAATTTTGTGTGACACCAAATGTAATCTTTTATCTGTTGCTTGTTTTTAATCAACGCTAACAAAAGAAAAGACAGTGGAGAGAGTTTGACCTACTGTGTTCTGGGGACAACCTCTTTCTGTGGTCACTTTGTCCTTGATTTTGTTTTGCTGTTTTAATCTCAGCCAAGTCAATAATATTCTTTGTTGTCTGAAAATGGTGTCAGAAAAAAAGGTCCCCCTCTTTTGTTGAAATTACCTGCCTGTGACTTCCCTCTCCTCTGAACTCGGGATAAAGTAATCATTAAATGTTGTTTTCTGCCTGCAATTACTTTCCATTGCGTTGGGTCAAACACAACATGGATAGTGAAAAGTGTGTGCTTGGGAGGGGGCGGGGGGTGCTGAAATGTGTGAGTCTTGTCCTCTTGCTACATTGAAAATCTGGGATGTCTTTCAAATTCAAGTTAGAAAACTAAGATAAATTATGAAGTAAAATGAAGAAGATATATTACCTATTTTTAAGTCAGAAATCAAAAGAAAGATCTGAATATGTTCTCATCATTTACTCACCCTCATGCCTTCACACCCAGATGTGTATGACTTACTTTCTTTTGCAGAACACAATGATTTTTAGAAGAGTATCTCAGTATCGGTATATAGTATTGGTCCATAGGCAAGTGATTGGTGGCCAGATCTCTGAAGGTCCAAAAAAAGCCTTCAAGGCAGCACAAAAGTAACCCATAAGACAGTAGTTAAATCCACATCATCAGAAGTAATATGATAGGTATGGGTAAAAAACAATAAATATTTAAGTGTGACTATATATGTCAACTTTCGCTTTCACTTCCACTTTCTTCTTTTGTTTATTTGCGCTTCGCATTTTTTGTGCATATCATCACCTCCTGATTGGGGCTGGTCAAAGGTCTTAAATATTGATCTGTTTAACATCCACATATAATATCACTACTGAAGATATGGATTTAACCAATTAAGTTGTATGGATTACTTTTATGCTGCATTTACATGCTTTTTGGACCATCAAAGTTATGGCCACCATTCACTTGCATTGAATGGACCAACAGAGCAGAGATATTCTTCTAAAAATCTTCCTTTGTGTTCAGCAGAAAACAGAAAGTCATACATATCTAAGATGGTGAGCAAATGATGTAGGAATTTTCATTGCTGGGTGAACTATAAATGAACAACAACTTTTTCCATTGTTGCAATATGAAATATTTTAAAGTACTCTCACCACCCTATTGAGAGCAGGCATATTTCATTCTAGCCAGCTAATGAAATATCTAACTCTGCCACAGTGGATTTTTTGTATTTATTTTTTTACAAGGATTAAGTCAGTTACATTTGGTTTTAAAAATCTGGAAAAAAATTGGTTTGTCAATTACTGTAAATTATTTCACAGTATTTGTCATTGATTTAGAAGTCTTAAAGGGTTAGTTCACCCAAAAATGAAAAATCTCTCGTCATTTCCTCACCTCGTGCCTTCACACACATTATCCAGCAGCCATATCACCCTGTAGTTCAAAACTGGTTGCCTACTGAAGCTAAGCAGGTTCAGTACCTAGATGGGAGACCTCCTGGGAAAACTAAGGCTGCTGCTGGAAGAGGTATTAGAGAGTCCAGTAGGGGATGCTCACCCTGTGGACTGTGTAGGTCCTAATGCCCCAGTATAATGATGGGGACACTATACTGTAAAAAGACACCATCCTTCGAATGAGACGTTAAACCGAGGTCCTGACTCTCTGTGGTCATTAAAAATCCCAGGACACTTCTTGAAATGAGTAAGGGTGTAACCCTGGTGTCCTGGACAAATTCCCCCATTGGCCCTTATCAATCATGGCTTCCTAATAATCCCCATCCATTAATTGGCTGTATCACTCTACTCTCTCCTCTCCACCAATAGCTGGTGTGCGTTGAGCGCACTATGGCTGCCGTAGCATCATTCAGGTGGATGCTGCACGCTGGTGGTGGTTGAGGAGAGTCCCCTGTTCACCGTGTAAAGCGCTTTGAGTGTAGTGTCAGAAAAGTGCTATAAAAATGTAACGATCATTCATCCCAGATGTGTATGACTTTTTTCTTCTTTTGCAGAATACAAAGAAAGATTTTTAGAAGTATATCTGAGCTCTGTAGGTCCATACAATGCAAGTGAATGGTGGCCAGAACTTTGAAGCTCCAAAAAGCAGACTGTATAAAGGCATCATAAAAGTAATTCATACAATGATATATGTGGGTGAGAAACAGATATTTAAGTCCTTTTTTACTCCACTCTCCACTTTCATTTTCACATTCTTCTTTTGTTTTTGGCAATTCGTATTCTTCGTGTAGGATAATTTATAGTAAAAAAGTATGTAAATATGTATCTGTTTCTCACCTATCGTATCGCTTCAGAAGACATGGATTGAACCACTGGAGTCATTTGGGTTCAATTTATTATGCGTTTATATGCTTTTTGGAACTTCAAAGTTCTGGCAACCATTCACTTGCATTGTATGGACCCACAGAGCTGTTATATTTTTCTACAAATCATTGTGTTCTGCAGAAGGAAGAAAGTCATACACATCTGGTATGGCACGAGGGTGAGTAAAAGATGCGAGCATTTTCATTTTAACTATCCCTGAATAAATGTAAGCAAACATTATAATATAACAATTAAAATACAAATAAAAATGTATCCTCAGTAACAAAGACAAGTCACTGTTGTTTTGATGAATATATCTAAAAGTATGACAACATTCTTAGACAGTGTGAACGCTGTACTCTTGTGTAGGCTTGGATACAGTACCGCAAATATGCTTGTGTTGTAAACTACGTCTGTTGCACAGGTGTGAAAGATGATAAACAAGTAGGGAATTGGGAAGATACAAGTCTGAATAATTGTCAGGCATAAAGCTGATGCTTCCATTTGTAACTCCCCTTTTTTCATGAGGACAAAATCCATCTTTTGTGCCAGATTTTCATTCAAATACTAGAACTGCACATGTGTTGCCCTGAAGTTTTTTACTGCCGAGTAACAGATGGTGGGATGTGTACTTTAGGCATTTAGGGGGCCATTATTCAAAAGAAAAACTCTGTCTTCTGCTGGACCCCAGAGCAAATCAGCTGTGTAATAGTGAATTACAACTTCCTTCTGAATTTGTCATGCTGTTCGTCAATCGTTTATTTACAGTAATTTAGTAAACAAGGGAATATATCATTATGTACTGTATATAGAATTCCACAGCTCTCTATTTTTTAAGCTTCAATCGACTAATTATGTTGATTGGCAAGTTAATACATTTTCAAGTAAAGTTATTAGTAAAGCTATGCAGCAACATTTATTAATAAGTCATTAACAAACATTACTACTAAAACAGTTAGTTCCAATTCACTAATTTGATTTGACAAGCAGCATTCCAAGAGTGCTGATATTTCGTATAACAGCATTGGATTGTTTGGTACACTTTACTACAAGGTTCCATTCTTTAACATTAGATAATGCATGCAATATCATGACCAAATAATTAACATATGTTTTACAACATTTATTTTTCTTTGTTAATGTTAGTTTATCAAAATACAATAAAAAATACAGTTAATTGTTAGTTCATAGTGCATTAACTGCTGTTGACATATACAATATTTGATTTGAAAAATGGATTAGTGTATGATGAAATTAGCAATAACTAAAATTAATAAATGCTGGAAAAGTATTGTTCATTGTTAGTTCATGTTAACTAGTTATTGTAAAGTGTTTTTATCACTACACTTATGTTAGTACAAAAACTAAATTCTATAGTTTGCAACATTGTTACTCATTATTAACATCTTAAGATGTGATTACATCTTGTCATAATTTTTTTTTTTTTACACTCGCAGTTGTGCTGTGATTACACGCAGCCCTGCTTATATTCAGTAGTAATATAATGCAATAAAAATAATATATTAATGATTATTAGTTAAGTTACATTCAAATAATTAGAAGTGCTATAAAACATTGAGTCACAATATTTTAATATTTGACTCAAATGTTATCAGATGTTACCAAGTTATCATACAGCAAACTTTAGCACATGAAATCTTTAGTTGCTCAAATGCACAAAGTAGCACTAAGAGCTACAAAAGACGCTGCATAAAATGTGTTGTATGGCTCCATGGGTCCAGGGATTTCTTTAACATATTGCAGTTGCTGGAGTGTTGCATGCCCCTGGCCTCCAGTTGTAATTTATTTTTGCAATGCATGTCACAGTTTACATCCCACTGTACATTTGTACATTTGGGACTTCATGAATATATAATAGCGAAAGAGCAGCATGAAATCATACGGATCTCCTCTGCAAAAGTAAAAGTGTAAATCACTCATAAGCAGTGATGAAAAATGAGAGTGGTGCTGGAGTGGAGCTGGTGATGAAATGCATCTAGCCTGCAGTAAGTGGCCTTTCCCTGATTCATGAGAATGAAAAGTGTGCTTCTTATTTCGCCTGATGGTTGTGTCCAACCCTTCAGTGAAAAATGGCATTTTTCCCCTTGTAAAACACCCATGGGGTTAAATAGCTCCATTATTATTAATGACCATCCATTTGCCAATCTATGTAAACTCGCAGTAGGTGTGTGATGAAATGATAAAGTCTGTGTAATTACAAACTCAATTCTTATCCTTCAATTTTCATTTAATTTGACATAATCGGATTGGTTTTGAGCACAAGCCCTTTGTTTCATTAAGTATTTTGCATTAATTTATATGGATTCTTTTTTTTTTTTAATTATGGTATTCTGAGAAAGTTTTGCACTTTGACTCAACCCAACACTCTAGACCAACAAATGAGACATGATCATAAACCAGCTAGAATATGGTAATATTAGCATAGGCTTGGCTATGAGGTAGCAAGAAATGTACACATTAGAGTTTAGGTGTTACATAATACATAATGTCCTAAAGTACCCTAATTTACCCTCCTTTCAATTTTACCTTCCATGACTCAAAAGTCATGTATTATATCAGAACACATTTTTTTGTGGAGCAAGAAAGTACAGTACTGCTTGAGGTTGTCAAATGATAAAACTGTAATAATATCTTCTCTTTTGTTTTGTTTTTTTCCCATCCCCAAGGGTTCCAGCTGTACTGACATCAAGAGTACCAATTAAATACGTGTAAAATGTTCATACATGGTTGAAACGATTCTAAACTTTGATCAGTTATTCCACAGTGTACCCCTTCCGTGGCTATGTTTTGGCTCAATGAACTTTATGAAGACTCATTACTTGATCATTTGCATTTGGAAAAGCACAACCCTTAAACAAATGCCACGAATTCATGTGAAACTTTCATTTGTGCTCTTCAACAAAACACAGAGACACTTCTTTTTCTGCACCAAATGCAATAAGCTGCATAAAAACTTGGAAAATACTTGGAAACAAAATTACATATTGTTCATTAAAATTCAAGACATAATTCCCTCTTGTGACATAAAGCTTGATGCTTCATGCAGAAACGTGCTGTAGGTGGTACAGACCCTGATTTGTTAAGCTTTACAGTCAACTGGATAATGTTTAGACAGGAGAGCGAGCGAGCGAGAGAAATTATGTTCTATATTTATGCAATTAGCCCTCTAATTGGTAGTAATGGGTTTGCACATGCTAACATAATGACTTGAGTAATCATCTTTCTGCCATCCTTGATGTAAATCTCATCAAGATATATTCAGGTCGTGCTGCTTTGCTTAACAGCCCCATCACAAACTGTCATTTGTGTTTATTGTCTGACTTCAGGCTGTCCTTGCATTGCAAGCACTGTTTCATTTTAAATTCCTGGCCAAAAGTGTCCTGGCCCATATGGCCAAAAAACACATTTTCAGTTCCTTTTACACAAATGCCACTATATTCAATCTACGTCTTAAGCTGGTCTTTATTGTTTGTGTTAATTGTATGTTTTCCTGAACTCTTAGAGTTTTGATGTTGTTTTTTGTTCCCAGACAGTATTCACTCTCACACAATCTAGTATCTCTTTGTATACTGTGAGATGTCACACTTAACAAACTCCACAATGTAGCTTTCAATTCTTACTCTCTTTTGTGTTATCTTAATAGGTTGAAAAAGATTGGCACTCTTTTCTTTTCTTTTAGTTTAGTTTAAAATTGAACTGAGATCTGTGAACAAAAGACCTTTGCCGAATGTCATATGGGACATAAGATTGCCTTTTGGGGCAATTTCTGATGACAATGTTGAACAATGTTTGCAGGGGAAGATGGTAAATATCTTCAAGCATTCGTTTTGCTGTAATTACGAGTCCGAATCAGCCGATCCTCAATCAATAATCACTGGCCATTTTGCTAAATGTTTCAATCTAAAAACAGTTTGCTTTAAATGTGAGCTATTATTAAAACCCCCATTACTCTCAGAGTAAATAGGTTTGACATTTTAAGAGTAAATTTTGTGATAATGTAAATACAATTTACCCGACACAACATTCAGTTTATAAAGCCAACTGCAGGAGACCTTTGTGTTGAAATTAAAAATATTACACCCCCAAACACTAGGTTTTCCAACAAACATTTATGGATATGGAGACTGTAGCATGTGGGGTCTGAGTCTTTTTTAAAAGCTCTGTGGGAGACTAGCAATTCCCCCTGAATACAAAAAGCACTTAAACAGCATCAGAGTGAGTCACTGCCATCGGCTGACGAAAGCATTCAGTGCTGTCACCCACATCGGTCAAGCAATACTAGTCCCTGTGGAGAAGAAACTGATATGGACTTCAACTTTGCAGCTGTTTAATATGAAATATTGCATGCAAAAAATAGTAGTTCTCCTGGCTGTTGACATAGCGCCGCTGACAGCTCGTACTGTGACTGCACACTGGAAAGCAGTGCGGCTCCAAAACACCTTTCACACATAACGTAATTACACACATACTCTCCACTGTTTGTGCTGATTACCCACCACACACACACACACTCCTGCTGTGCAAATGCACTAGAGGTGTCTACATGGTCCTGAGCGAATGTGTTAGCCAGGACTGCTACATGTGTCTGCCTCCATGCATGAATCTATCCACTGTGGCGTGATGCGCTTGGTCCTCAAAAGAACAATGGTTTGGAAAGACACCTCCAATTTCCAAAGCAGCTCCGGGGTGATTTACAGCCAGCTTGGAGAACATCCTGGCCAACGCTCATTCTGCTTGCTCAGAGAGTGAGTGAGCAGCATCATTTTTCCTTAATGAAGTTAGTGACCCTCTGAAAGGTGACACGTTTACCGCTTCACTGATTTATGCACTGATGCTCTGAGGCTCACTGTAGCAGAGTATGACCAGAAGGATATGGCCACATCTCTTTCTTTATTTCTCTCTCCCTCATTCTCTTTTTCTTTTTCTCTCTGTCTGTCTCTAAGTTTCTATATTTGTAACTCTGAAAAGTCCTTTGATATTAAAACCAACTGACACACAAAATTCAAAGCATTCCATACCAAAAATGTAGTGTGACATTGAAGATATCAGATAATGTTATGTTATGTATTTGAATGTATATGGGAATTTTTCACCACTTTTAATTGCCCTTTACCTTCACTAGATCATTTTAAATGGTCGTTCAGAGTATTTTGAATCTTCAGTTAATGGGATAGTTCATCCAAAAATGAAAATTCAGTCATTTTTTTACTCAGCCCTTTGTTGTTATAACCCCAAATGACTTTATTTCTTTTGCTCGACATGCTCTTCATGCATCGCAAAAGTATAATTCAGATGTCTAATAAATTATTCCATGAGACTCATGGTTGTTATGATAGCATATGATAAGGTTTGGTGAGAAACAAACTGAAATCGAATGTATTATTTATTGAAAATGTTCACTGACTTTTGATCTCCTGTGCGTGTTCATGGTAGGGCAAGAGAGCAACAGTTCACGCAGCCCCCTCATGACATTGGGACGTTCAAGTGAAAACTTGTTTATCTAAAAACAAGTCCTCCACAGCAATAGCGACAACAGAGCACAACACAGCTGTACACAAAAACAGAGATCAGAACTTACTGAACATGCCTTGAAGAATTGATGCATTTATATGCACAGACATATTTTTTGGAGTGTTTGGAAAATCAAACAGAAACATAGAGGAGGCTACAGTAAGCCACAGTCACACCATGTCTTAACTTGATGGCAAACAACATGCGTTAAAAGGTATCTTTTTTATGTTAATCAGAGTTTTTGTCCTAACCAGCAAATTAAGAGATGTGAAGGGACATTCTATTGATTGCTTTTTTTTTTTCTCAGCATTGCGTGGGTAACTCTGTCCATGGTGAACTGGCACCAGTCCAATATTAAAGTTGTTTAAAGAACTCAAGCTTTTAAACTACTTGATTTTGGCCGAGAATGTTACACCTATACCGAATGTTGTTTGCGGAGGTCTCACTCTCTTCAGGTCTGTATCAAATTTGCCAGATTGACAGACATTCCCGCCTACTCTTTAAATCTCACTGTTTGATTGATTCTAAGGCTGGGCATAGCAATACATCTATTCTTTGACTACAAACACTTCAGACATGTTTAGTAAGTTCTGTCCTCTAGTTTGTGTGCAGCTATGTTGTGCTTTCTGTTGTTAATTGCTGGTGGTCTTGTTGAAGCGAAACAAAACGAGTTTTCGCTTGAATGCCCCACCTTGTGAGCGGTAGCATACAGGAGAGCACAGGAGATCAATGGTCAGTGGACATTTTCACTAAATAATACATAAAATTCTGCTTTGTTTCTCTTCAAACCTTGTCATATGCTTTCATAACAATCATGAGTCTCATGGAATAATTTATTAGACTCCCGAAGAGGTGGTCACCATAAACTGACATTGTATGACATCACTGAGCATAACATCTCTTCACAATTGATCTCTTTGTGTTCAGAAAAAGAAAGAAAGTCATATGGGTTATAACAACAAAGGGGTGAGTAAACAATTACTGAATTTTAATTTTTGGGTGAACTTATCCTTTAAGTACAAATATTCCATTTAATCTCTCATTTGATATGAGGTCATAAAAGCTGTATACTGTACATAATAATTAAAAAATAATTATCTGTGAGTGCTGTTTCAAATAGTTGTAGATGAAGCATAGCATGTCCACAATACAGTATATTCCAAATACTCATGTATTATATTAAATATGCATATTCTTATACTCTACCAGGGTATTTGCATGTTACATCAATGTACTTCAAAGAAAACCATGATTCTTTTTGGTCAGTAACATTGAGATGCTCACTATACTTATTCTGTATTTCTGATATTCAATGTACTGTACTTCCTTCTGCAGAACACCAAAAATAATTAATCTACTGGCTCACGGTTATAAGAATAAAAATAACTCAATCATGCCAAACATGTAGTGCAGAAAACTCCGACCTTGTCCCTTTCAATTATTGCTAACTTCTTAAGTTATGCAAATATGCTAAATTATTTCTACATGACAGCTTGGAGTGGGGAGGACTGAAGTGATGTTCAGGCATGGCTTTCCTTTTCTTGGATATACATATACAACACTGCAGGGCTCATGGTTGCCTCAGCAAACACTGTTTTACATTCTAATTATTGGAGTTGACAGGTTTTATGGCTGAGGCTCAATGGTGAGGCCATTTCCTTGGCACATCTCACATGTGATGTCAGAGTAAGTTTAATGAGATAAGAAAGTTTGAGAACTGTAGTTTACTGTTTTCTTTCCTTCTTGGGAATCACATTCTGTTGCTCACAGCTATGTTCGTTGTGCCTAATATGCATCAAATATGCTAACAAGTAGGCAAATAAATGGATATCTGTGTTTCTGTTTGATTAATCTTAAATTACTAGATTTATGTGGGAGACATCTGTAGAAGAAAGGTGTGTCACAATGACAGTGATTAAAATAAACAAAGGTTTTTTGAGCTGTTCATTAATTCTTAATGTGTAAAAAGCCAATCTTAGACACAAACAGCAGAGGCTTTTTTGAGATCTAATTAAGCTACAGGGAATTCACTGCATATTGTAGGTAAACACTAAGGGCCGTGGGAATACATTTTATATTAAATTTAAATTAAAAGGACTGGTGTTGTTTTTCTTATTATGAGATGAATTAAACATTTATCACCGCCTTTCATTTTTCTAAAAAGCTGATACTTACAGGTCACTTTTAGATAACTGCAACTTTACTCTATGTGCCTTTCATTCTAATTGCTGTAAAAGAGAAAACAGGATTAAGTAGTTTTTGTGGTGTGATTTTTTTTTTCAAGCTGTTGACTCTGTATTTGTCATTTCATCATCCACAGCTATTGAAGTTAACCTGCAGAAGGCTCTCGCCGAAGCCTCTGAGACCTGTACCCAGGAATGTCTGATCCTGGGTCATTCTGACAGCTGCTGGATGCCGAAAGCGCTGACCCAGTTCCAGACGTCCGGTGCCGCCACTCTGCCATCCTTTGGTTTTCAACAAAGCTGGGTGCGGGGGACCAAACCAGATGGGCGTCACACCCTTGGCAGGTCAGTGCCCAAAGATGATCTGGACAAAGGGAGCAACCGGCCCCAATTCTACAACACACTTGACAGACACTGCAAGAAAGAGGATCCCGTCAAGGTCATTCCTCTGGTCAGCTTTTCAGCCACATCCAGCCCGCAGACGTCTGCAAGCGAAGCCCCCTCCGCCTTCTTGCATGAGCATCAACTGTAAAAGCACCACATCACCCAGATATGAGCACAGGCAAGGCTAGGCCTCAGAGCATGGCATAATGAGAGTGATTGCAAAAGAAAAACTGACGGATTTGGATGATTATTAGCATCTGTCATACCTTTCATGACAGCTATGGCATGAGATGTTTTTAAATATGGAAGAAGGCTTTTGGCAGTTTAAAGCAAAGGACAGAAGCTTTCAATATCCACTATGAAACCAAGTACAAGTAGACTAATGGTAGATATAGACCAAAGTAGCTCCTCAAGTAAAAAAAAAAAAATGAAAGTAAAAAAAAAATTTGTATGTGTCTGTTTGTTAGTGACAGATTAGTGGCAAATGAATTAAGCTTTATTGTTAATCAAAAGGGATGCTATTTGATTTTTTTTTTTTTTTTTTTTTAAACCACTTTAAAGAGATAGATTCACCCCAAAATTTAAATTCTCTCATCTTTTACTTTTACCCTCATGCCATCCCGGATGTTTTTGACTTTCTTTCTTCTGCTGAACACAAACAAAGATTTTTTGTGGAATATTTCAGCTCAGTGGGTCCATACAATTCAAGTGAATAGTGACCAGACCTTAGATGCAGCAAATATTACATAAAGGCCACATAACAGTAATCTATACTCCATCTTCAGTGGTTAAATCCATATCATTCAGAAGCAATGTGATAGATGTGGGTGAGAAAAACATAAATATTTATATCCTTTTTTCCAATAAATCTGCACATTCACTTTCAAAATGTGAAAGTGAATGTTGAAATTTATAGTAAAAAAAGGACATCTGTTTCTCACCCAACCTATAGTACAGGTTTTTTCTGTTGAAGCATCATTTTTGTAAAGCTGCTATGAAATTATGTGTGTTGTGAAAAGCACTATACAAATAAAAATGACTTGACCCACAGCTATAATCTGAAGACATGGATTTAACCATTAGAGTCATATGGATTACTTGTATGTTTCCTTTATGTGATTTTTGGAGACTGAAATGTCTGGTCACCATTTAGTTGCATTAAAAAAGGACCTACTGAGCTGATATATTCTTTTAAAAACCTTTGTTTGAGTTCAGCAAAACAAAGAAAGTCATACAAATCTGGGATGGCATGAGGGTGAGTAAATAACAAGAGAATTTTCATTTTTGGGTGAACTGTCCCTTTAAGCAAAATACTTTTAAGTGTATGGTATTGGAAGAAATCATTGTATAAGTTTACATGCGCACCAGCATTCCATTCTAATTATACATTTGCTACTTAAAAAAAGAACTTATGTAAGCATCACGTTTAAGATTGAACAAGAGACAAAAAGAAGAAAACTATTGTAAATGTGCATATTCCAGACATTATCTGGTGTAATTTTGAATATGTATGCATAATCCTTTGAATTCAAGCACTTGTGGTGTTAGAAAGTTTAATTGGTGCCTACTAACAGCAGTAGTCGTTTTCTACGTGCTTTGCACTCTAATTCTCTCGTAAACAGAACAATAAAAGTTAATTCTCAGTAAAACTTCGACTCTGGGTTACGAACCACATTCGGAATATTATGATGCATGTAAACATAGCCAATAAGGTTAAGTGTTGTGTGTGAGTGCTGGGTGACTGCAATATTTCTTTTGGCTTCAGTGAGGTGCATCATTTCCAGCTGAATTTCCGCCTGACTCAGTTTTATCCTAGTGATTTTGAAGTGTTCCCAGTTCCCTGACTCTGAATGTGCTGCTTACACTCTGTCAAGACTACAGGCACAGCTAAGCCTCTCTGCAAAAATTAGTCTTGCTCGATGTTAACACGTGGAAACTTTTTTATATTTGTTTTATTTTCTTCTTAAACTTTGACATTAGCTTCTCTCTTCCTCATGAGCTTAGAGCCTTCCTCTGATGTTCAATGTATTGGTAGCTTACTTGCATCTTCCGACACCCTTTCTCTCTACCATTATAAGGATCCCACTTATTTTCAACATTATCTCATTAGCCAAGCCTGTGAAGGCGCAGACATGGCTAAAAAGACATCCTTTGTTTTTTTTCTTTCTACTTCTATCAAGTTTTCCTCTTGATATATACAATTTATGCACCATAATAAGTGCTATGGAACCAATTATGAGAATCTCCCAATAGTATAATTACTTTGATCAGTAATCACCGTAACAGCTATAGAAGCAGGACCCTGCTATTTAATAGTATAATTGGCTACTTTTTGTGTGTGCATGTGTGCGTGCTCGCTACCTAAATGGTGCATACTTCTTTGTAAACTTTTTAAAAAGTATTAGAGTTCACAACATGTATGTATAATGATGTCAAAAAAAAAAAAACAGCCTTAAGATTTAGATGTGTATTGTATGGATGTAATGTAATGATTGCTAAGTGAGGTAGAATGTGCTAATCACATTATACACGGCCATAATAAACCCTCTGTCATTGTAATTTTAATGACACAGATACTACTGCAAAGTTAGGTGTATGAAAGGGTGCTAGAAAGGTGTCAATGGGAAGAACACGGGCAAAAAAAAAAAAAAAAAAATAAAATATATATGTGATTTACGGCATACTTTTGGCAAATGTCCGAATTATTTTCTGTTGCAGACAGCACATGAATGTAGCAGCACACACCCCCATGACATGAACCAATGGCAGTATAAAGGTGTTTAGCAGCCGGAACTATGTTTCCTAAAGGTTGGCAAGCTGTTTTGAAGCACATAAACTCAAAAAAAATGTTGTTTGAAATTACGTCACCCCAGTTCATTCTATGGTTTGGCTAGACGTATATAAACACCTTTAGTATATACTGATGACACAGAAATACTTGAGTCAGTGATCCAAAAAATTACATCATTATATGATAGCGTATGTGCCAGTGAAAGGAACTGTGTGAAGTGAGAGGTCTCGGGTGTGTTGCTCTTTGATGCAAGAGAACTGACAATCATTCCAGCAGCTGTTCCCTCAACAAGAGTAAAAATGTTTTCGAACATTCTTGATTAAGAGGAATACTTGCAGTGTGGGACTCTATCAAGGGAAGCAGGCCTGTGTCCTGGTCTTACACTGAAGCACTTGCATCTCTGTTATATTTGACAGTATCACTCGGACAGGAGTATTAAGTGACAATGATTGAACAGTGACTGAATTCTCACTCGCATAATCTATGTAATAGATCAGTAAACTATGAAAGACAATACAACATTGGCAATAGTATCTGTATTGCATACCACAGTTTGAAAATCTCTGCTTCTGTTCATTAATCACATAAAAAAACTGATTTTGTGTCTTGTTAGCTTTCAATAATTAAACACAAATAGGGAAATTTACTAATGAATTGTGCACTGATAGCTCTATTTATTTCCACATGCAAAATGCGTTGTTTTAGCATCCGATTCACTAAAGGAATCATGCAAATGTATCGATGCCAATGTACTTCAAAATCTGTGCAATTTGCACTGTGCAATTCCCAATATTGTGGGTCAGTTCTGAGTGCTAAATTGTGGAAGATTTAAAGGAAAAGGTGCAGTTAACTTTTTTTATATATATTTTCTTTTATATATTTGGTAATAACTTGCTCTCTTAAATTTAAGGTGCGCATTTACTAAAATGTCTTTGTAAAGTTTGTTGAAGATTACCATGATCTGACATACTTTACTGGGACTGTGCAGCCTATTTCATCTTCCTGAAAATTGCGTGACTTTCTACATTTTTGCTAAATTACATTACATTGTTTATTACATGTATCGGGGCAAATCAGAAGTGAAATGTCCACTGTGTGGCACTTAAAGCGATTTTTGTTTTTAAGGTTAATGCTCTGTCAAGTAATAAATCAACAAAACTTGCCTGTCTAACCTAAACCTTAAAGCTAATTATAATCGATAGTGTCATAAAAAGCAAATGTGAGTCGAAAAACTGTTGAGCTTTTGAAGGTTAATGACAAATTGAGTTTTGAATCAACAAAACATACCTCCATACCCTAAACCTTAAACCCAAACATAACCGATAGTGTCATAAAAAAGGATAGTGTGACATGAAAAATGCAACCAAGCATCCATGTCATTTTGTGGCGCTTCTATGGCACTTTTCGGCTCACACGTCTCATGCTCTTCAGGACTTGTCCTTTGCATCGCAGGCACAATACTCTTATCAGTTGAACTCCTGAACAAAATTAGAACAAGCTTATACATTTAGTTGGTAATGTAATGCAAACATTAAAATGTATCTCCTTATAAGTCATCCACTATATTAAAAATGTTTAGGGGTCATTATATTGCATTGTGTAAGGAACAGGGTAAAAATAAAAATATTAGTGTTTATGAAGTGATAATCTGCCGTTTTATTCATGATTTGAGTAAAAGGGAATACAAGTCATTGTTGTAGCACCTCTATTTCACCTGGAAAGTGGTGTGATACATACAAAGAGCCATAGAAAAATGTAGGAATAGTACGTGATTCGATGATACCATGTTGGGATTGCAGGTGGTTATTGAATAAGACGCAGGCTTAAATACTGCACGCAAATGTGGCACAATTCTTTAGTGAATTTACCCGAAAAGTTTTTGAAGAGATCAAATATTATGATATATTTATGTATTCTTTTCAAACTGCATGGATTATGAAGATTTACATTCACAGATTGACGTATTGGTACTTGAAGACATGAACACTTTTGAGTAGTGTAGAATTACATTAGTGCCAAAGGTTAACCAAGAAAAAAAAAGGAGAAAAACAAATTGTGTGCGAAAGAGAAAAAGAGAGTGAAAAAAACCATTGAGGATAAATAAATGCATAAAAGGTCTCCATATGCATGGTAATTCTGCCCCCCTAGCACTTTTGTACTTTTCTAAAAGTTTGTTCCCCAGTGTATAAAGTAAGCAATCTTGGTAATAAGGTGTTTATTTTGCTTTGATATTTATATGGACTGATTGTGTTCTGGAGCACTCAATCCTTGTTCTGACACTAATCAGTAGCTCTGTGCTGTCATACAGGCTCCCTTAGGTCGTGTTATAGTTAGGACACTGCACTGACAGAAATGCATTGCAATGCCAACACGTCAATACACAAATCAAATCAATTCTTATCATTACCATAAAAAAGACTGAAAGAGCAATGTGTACATAGATATACTTAGCAGTTACCCCAGGAAACAAATTTGAACATACCGTATATGTAAACAAAAGGAAATGTGATTTATCCTTACTAAAAATAGTTGAATTTATTTCTAAAAGACAAAAATGTTGAAATGTATGAAAAATGAGTGGACAATCTCTGTAATGTATTTGAAAAATATGCATACTGTATATTATTATATGTGTGTGCGTGTGTTTGTGAGTGTGCATGTATGTATACTGGCACAAAACTGGCCGGATAATGTATGTACACACTATGTATCTTGTATAGAATATGAAAACTTCTGATATATTAAATCTGCTTGTAATTTAAACATCATTTGCTGTATTTCACACTTTCTTTCTTTCATCATTTCTTTGAAGGTGAGCTTTTGTATGTCAGCAGCAATGAACACTGTTGAACAATTGAAGTGTTTCTTGGCATACCCCTGTAAAATACTCCTAAAATCTCAAAAAAAGAAAAAGAACGCAGTCATTTAAATTTAGTGTAATGGTTTTTTCTTGTCTTGAATTCTTTCTTGAGTCATTAAATATCGTGTATCTTTAGACACTCTGTTGTGTGTCTTATCATTTGAAAACGCCTCTTTAATCCTATTTTCTCTTATGGACTGAAAAGCCTTTATGTAGAAAACAGGTGGTGGTGCAGAATACTAACAAAAACGAAGAAAGAAACACAGTAATGAGCCTTCTAGACCAGCCTCCATTAGGGAAACCAAGCAACGTGCATACAAAATACTGTGTATGTATTTGCAGGAAAATGTGGAGGGAACTCATATTAAGTCCGTCTGCTCAGACAATAGCAGTAATACAGCTGTTAGAGGCATTGATTCAGTAGGAGGTGGAGATCGGCAACGCACCTGAGAGATGTTAGGAGACAGAGAAGAGGCTACTTGGGTGACCTCAAGAATAATTGGAGAATATCTATAACCATCATTATGTGCTCTGCAAATGTGCCAGTACTGCAGCTTTGGACAGGAACCAAGACAGGGTTGGGAGCAAGAAGGGAGCCTTAAGAAGCAAATGAATAAAGATTATCCAAGCAAAAGGGTCTGTCTACTGTAATTTCCCAAACAGTTGCTGAGCTGCCTAGTTATACTCTTTTTCTGCTGGCTTTACATTTTTGATGCTTGACGAGCACGTACAGTATGTGTGTGTATGAGTGTGTGCTTTCATATAAGGGTAAGCTCAATTACCCTTCACGGGGGGGGGGGGGGGTCCTATTAAATGTATGGTATATAAATAAATTAAATAATCCAGCTGTGGTTGCAAGAAATGTAATAAAAAAAATACAGTGTTTCAGGCATAACGGAATGGCATTGTGGTCCTGTATATTTCATTAAATAATAATGTTAATATACCAACATATTTCTGAATCAGATCTAACTTAATAAAATCTTTTGTACCTCAAATATACTGATGCCCACCATAATAAAATGTGTGGTAAAATAGAACACCACATGATACATTTAAAATAATAAAAATTAGCTCTTTCCATAAAAAATGGCTAATAAACATTCACAGACAGACAATAACAGACCATAAAATAACATTAAAAACATGAAATGTAACATTAAAAACTAAAAATTATAAATAGGAGCAACAAACAATTTTAATAAAATAATCAAACGTTATGTAATAGGTTGGTGGAATTTTGGTTGTTATGTTCATGTTCACTTGGTTAGTGTCATGTCTTTTAATTTGAAGTTCAGTTCCAAGTTCATATTATGTCTTTGTTCATTGTACCTCAATTTGATTCTTCCCAGGTGTATCTTGTTAATTAGTCTAATTTACCCATTGATGCTGCCTTCATGTGCTATCAGAATTACCCTACTTCCCACTTCTGAAGTGGTAATTACGAATATGTCACTTTCAAGTCCTTTGTTGGTGGAAGAACGTGAAACATGAATGATGCCAGGTTTATTCATGCATATTTCTTGAGGAACTTTTATTTTGATACGATGATACTTATTACTCAGCTTGCTGATGATAATGGTATTTTGGTCAAATACATGCTATTTTCTTGGTGCAAAAATGTACAATATGCATCAAATGGTTGCTGATATATGCAAATGTGTCGATCTTGTGCAACTTCCGAGTGGGGAAACTCATATTCACGATAATTCGATAGTACGTGAAGGCTGCATTAATCTTGTGTGTATTAAGGGACTACTTTTCACAGTTCTGCAGTATGTTAGATCTTGTCCTTTGATGGCTTGTAACATCAGTGAGTGTTCTTGTTCCTTGGTTTCTCTTGTTTATTGGCATCTTCATGGATTCTGATAAAATTTTCTTTATTGAATAAAAGCTGCATTTAGATCTTCATTAATAATAGACATGGCAGTAAGCAGGAATAACGCATGACCATAACACACCAAAGCTACACCCAACCATTTCACACAGGGACTTTTTTTGAAGATCCTTTTACAGTTTTTCATCATTAATTAGGAGGTAACTAATTGTTTACAAACAAAAAATATATTTTATTCTTTTACTGTAAAAGTATATGCATTGACTGTCTGTTTAAACTTTAAGATAATTCATATTTTATTTTACCTCAAATACAGTTTTAACAGTGTTTTTCTTAAGCAATAATGCATGAGACGCTGTGCTATATTGTGAAGATAGGCGCGGCTGAAGGGTGCTGTTAGACACGACATGAAGCGGAGTATCTGCAACCCCTTCATCCGTGACTATATTCACAAGGTGGCACAGCCTCAAGTGCCTTATTGCTTTTATAAAATGGTCAAAACTTAATCAAAATATTAAGGACACAAATGCTAATTAAAATTGTATATTTTGTAAGTAAAATAATTAAATGCCATCCTTCTGCCAGAAAATATAGTCCCTGAAAGTTAACAGTAAACAGAACATGGCAAATAGCTGTGTAGGATCTTCTGGGCAGAAGAATTAACAATTGATATGCTGAATGACTTGAATCCAGGATGTAAACTGATATTTTCCAACCAAGTTATTAAAACTAAGACACAGACGCCCGCAGTCACCGGAAATTTCTTAAAGCCATAATTGAGCTAAAACCCGCATCTGGCTAATGTTAACTGCCTTGACAACAAAGGTAGATCTGTTGAAGCAACACAAAACCCCACCAACAAAGAGATCATCACATGACTTAAAGGCCATCTTCTGAAGAAACCCCTATGGTTGCCATGTAATTCTAAGACACTCCTTTTGTCCTTCAATATAAACAATTTGCTACACTTAAATTAGACTAATAAGGGAGCATGAGCCATTTCCTGTGGAATGCCTGATCATCCACGATCTCCAGAAATCCAAAAGAAGCTCCTTTGTTCAGTTCATTGAGTCAAAAACACGAACACTTAATTATATACTGGATGACTATCCTCATTGTTCAAGACAGAGAAAGTGAACAGACATGCACTGGATCTGAACCGTTTAACTCTTTTTAGCAGGACAAAAAAACAAATGCTCTGCTCATAACTTCAAATGTACAACTGTTTAAGTCTATAAACATATCAGAAATATAATTGGAATCCATGACCCAGTACTTTGCTGATTTAACCCTCTAAAATCCACAGAATCTACCTTTTTGTACCAAAATGTGCACAATACCTAGCATTGCTAGATAATCCTGAAATGTATGTTGTTATGACCTATAATCACTTTTCTAACTGTCAAATTTATTATTACAATATTTAAACTTGCCTTGTTCATGTCATATTTCTAGAATGGTAACATTCATGATAAGCACATCGTGTTTACTATCGTTGAGATTCTTTCTGCATTTCAGGAATGTTTATGGTAATTAAGTTTTGATATATTCAGTTGTATCCGAGATATAAAAGGTCATGATTAAAACATACTTTTTTGAGTGGGAATTTTAAGAGGCATTTACACAAAGGATCATTAATCACCTTCAGAAGGAGGGACAAAGAGATCTGAAAAGACACTTCTGACAGGCTCAAGAAGCCTTCTTTCTCTGCATTCTTGCCTCTTCCTCTACGCTTCGGCGCCCCTCTGCCCAAGTTCAGCATAGTGTAGAGTTCAGGAAAACTCATTTATCCTTCTTATAAGGGTGGTCGAATGCGGCTAATTCCATTATATATTTTCCTACATATTAAGGGTGGATAAATGCAGGTATATTTAAATTTGCCCATTGCATTTAGCATTCTATTATACAATTCTTACAACTGTCATCTATGAGTGCGGTGGAGTGATACAAAAAGTCTGATAGTTCTGTGAAGAGGTCTTTATCATGAATAAAGCACGGCTGTTGACCAATCATCATCCAGGACCAGAACTATTTGTTTTATAATGTAAAATTATATGTATTGTCCTGTGTGTTTTTTTTTTTTTTTTAAATAAAGTTTTTTTATTAGCAAATTTCTTTAATATTCTCTTTGATAAAAAAAAAATAAATACTGGGCATTTAGACTAGAATGCAAATACAATGTAACAATAAATTACTGTTGGATTACAACTACGCAGCATTAATCTGCATGCATGCACTATATTTAAGAGATGATTTTAAGAAGTGTTAGAGCTAAATGTAAAAATGTAATCTTTAAAAACTGTATTTTTTGAGTATGTGACCAAAGAGAGCATGTGGAGACACTAAGTGGCTGTGACAATGGGCTCATATGCATGAGGGAATTTGAGAAAAGGTAATGGGTGAAAGGCTATGGATGGGATCTTACAGTCACCAGTGCAGTGAGCCTTTCCACACTTTGCCAGCATTATTCCCTGTGGCCATTTTATTAGCTGAATGAGTCATGACTGGCCACCATAGAGCTAATCAGCCCAGTTTTTTATATAGCAGTTCAAATGGAGGACTAGAATGCTTCAACCACTTATAGTAGCTTTTCAATACTATGGCTGTTTTATTCTTTACCGGTAGATGGTTGTAAAGCCAAAGCCCACACCGATTGAGTCCACTGGAGTTTCCGCTCATGATAAGTATAAATCCCCAAGGATTCAGTAATCTGAGCACTGAAGCTAAACAAGTTGCTCGATTTGAGGTTACTATGCTGTGACATCTTGGCTGTCAAGTGGGGCCTTATGTGTACAGAGAAAGTATCTCATCAAGGCTGTGTAGATGGGGTCATCACATCGCCACTGAAGATCTCCAGCTCAAAGCTTTTTGCTTTGCTCAAGTGGGTTGCCTAAGGCATTGCAGCTTCGTAGCTTTGTCTTATTGCTATGTTGACCCAACATTTATACCGTAAATTTGTAAAGTAGAGCTGAATAACAGGAAGACAGAGTTTAACTGGCATAGTCATGCGGTGACAAAGTGATAACAAAGTTACCGTTGAATCACAGTGCAAGCCATTTTTAATTTGTCCCTGGCAAAAGCCAAAAAATACAATATATTTCACAGCATGATTGAAGTGCCCATTTGCACCCAAGTCACACCTTCTTATTTTTCATTCCTATATGGCTTTAGGAACAGTTGTTAACTTTGCAAATATGTTTCTTTAGTGGAGACACACTTAGTTTTCAAAGTGCCATCTGCAAAGGCCAGTGGTTGAACATAGTAGAGTGTCAAACAGCATGCTCATTTTAAATTGTAATTAAACTGGCCATCAGGTACCTTGAGGCTGTTTAGTCTACAGCAGGATACTAATTACTATAAGATGACCTTTAGAATAATATCTGGTGAATAATTCATAATTGAAGAGATTGCTTTGGAGACAGCCACTCTCCATCCGAGTGAACTTTGTATGCCCAGAACAATTTAAATGAATTTTCCAATCGAACCCTACAATTCAATAATCAAGCAGTATAGTATGCGGGAAATGAATTTTTTCAACCTATGGTGGGGTTCCATTTGAGCTGGGTAAAAAGTGATATGTTTCATTACCTTCCAACAACATTGAATTGTGCCTGTATGACATATTTTGTTATTGTATGATTACATTCATACAACTGTGAATCCTTATTTCAAATAAATGACACCAGAGCAGAGTAGGTTTATATATTTATATACTTTATTCATAATAATTGCACCCCACATTAGGGCTGCAACTAACAATTATTTTTATAATCCACTAATCTAACCATTATTAGACTGATTATTGTGGCGATTATTGAAACAATTAATCATTAGCTCTTAATCGATTATTCAGCTTGAGCCCCAACTTAAAAGGTTGTATTGAACATGCTTACTTACAATAAAGAGCAAAAAATATCTCTAAATGACATTCACTGAATTAAAGGGGAAAATCTACTTGGATTTTTATTGCTTGCTTAATTAAAAATTTCACTGCAAAAAAAAAATCCTATTGTTATCAAGTATTTTTGTCTTGTTTTCCATTTAACATTATCTAAAAAATCCTTAAAACAAGATACATTTACTTGAGAAGCAAAATATAAGATATTTAAACTTGCTTTATATCTTAAATATATGTATTTTATCACTTGTTCATATTTCTGTCAGTGCAGTAAAGAAAAAATATACTCAAATTCAAGATAAATGCTCTAAAAGCAAGTCTAAATATCTTATATGTTGCTTCTCAGGTAAATGTATCATGTTTTAAGGATTTTTAGATACGGAAGTCACCAGCTCTCACTGAAAATGAATGAGATGAGGTTGCTTTGTCGCTGCGTGCCGCTCTCAGTGTGATCGTAGCTTGAATATTCTCTTCCCATCTACCAGTGATGCTTGATTCAACTTCCCACGTCTACTACCTGCGCAGATATTAACAGCACAACTGGAGTGTAGGTTGCCAGGTTGAGGTTACAAATGTGTTGAAATTTGTATGATGTGTCGATTGTGTGAGTAGGATTAGTTTTATACAAGATCTGGCAACTGGACAACCTTGGAATAATATATTGGTGTGATTATTCATATAACGAGGTTTGGGCCATACAAATTACGGAGTTTCCCGGGAGAAATAACAAAACAGGAGTGGACGGGAGATGGGTATGAAATTCAGGAGAGTCCCGGGATAAACGGGAGTGTTGACGGATATGCTTGATTTCAATCCATTTTTAACTATAAAAATAAATCTCTTTCTTCTTTATTGAACTGCATATCGCTGATTTTCTTCACTATAAGATACACACTTCAAAATTCACATTAAAATTCACTATGTCACGAGCAATCACCGTAAACAAAATCTAGCTGCAGCAAGCGTGTTCCAGTGATGAGTGTCTCCGTGCAAGACAGTGTATCAGCCAGGAGAAGTTTGAAACTCTCTCGCGCTGCTTTTCACGCCAGTTTCGGAGTTTGTGCTTATTTATACAGCCCGCTTCTTTATTATTTGAACTTTAATAAAGGATGCATTAAACGCAGTATATAACGGTACAGTGTTTCCTTTTTAGACGCTCTTGACAGGCAAGCTTTTCTCAAGTGGAACACCAGGTAAGGTTCCGTTTTATTTCACACCGACACTGCTTCTGTATTTACTTATTTAGCATTTTCTATTATAATACTCTGCGATCTGCATCACCTTAAGCTGTTTGGAAATTTTGGAGTGCGTCTGGACTCTGAGCTGTTCTTTCTTCCTCTCCTCAATCAAATGCGAGCTGAAGTGTTGCTCTCCCTCGTCATCAAAAGATCTCATGTTTTGTCAAATGAAATCAGATGACTATTCGACAATGAACATTTTTGTCAACAATTTTTTTTTTTTTTGGTCGACGTTGCCGATAATCTCAAATAAACATTTCAACCCTACCCCAGACTGTGCAAGGAAACCAAGGGGACAATCACCTGACATACCTGCCTCGCGGCAGGGTGGAGCAGGAGCTGCCATGTCAAAAGGCCTTGTGTCCCAAACCCGTGGCTGTGCTGAGAGAAATGTTAGTGCACTTACCTCGCTCCATGTACCCACCATATAATCGGACTGTGACAGGACTGCGCCCATCTCAGGGAAGCTTCGAAGCCCTCCTAGGTTTCTTGGTGCCAGACCGAGGGACAGGGGGCGTAAGATTCCTGCGGGAGGCTCTACGCTTAGTCAGAGCCATCGGTGTTGCTGCCGCAGGTGGATGGGATACTGGATCTTGGTTGCATGTGGAGGAATCATGCCAGGGCAGGATGCTGGATCGCCTCCATCTGCTTCTTGACTGACGAGAACTGCTGGGCCAATTCCTCAGCAGTGTCGCCGAACAGGTCACCTTGAAATATGGGGACTGTTTCAGCACTGGCTCCAACCCTACCCCACAGACCCACCTTTTCTAAGGGAAAACATATCCAAATCAATGCCACTTAAAACTCAATAATGTTGACACCACATTTCTGTAAATATAAATCATTTACTCTCTAGAGTACACTCTTCAAAGAGAGATGTTGATGTGTATTGTATTAATCTGCATTGTAGCTTTAACCCTAGCTTTAACTGTGTACCTGCAACAATGTAACTAGATTTGTTCTTTATTTCCTGACACTAAGTTTGAGATATATACATATATATATATATATATGTATATATATATATATATATATATATATATATATATAAACAAGTCAAACTAATTCAATCATTAAGCTCAATGCACATTGGATCTTGCCCCAATACTGTAATAGTATTGTGTTGTCCAGTCTCTCTTACTTCACACACTGGATTCAATTTCCTCAGCCTTGCCATGGGCCAATTAATTTTTCCACGAGACGTAAAGGGGTGTACTGTGACCAGAAACCTGTAAGAGCTCGTAGTGTTCACAGTGCTTTTGAAGTACATGTGACTTGAGATGGGAAGATTTAATTTTCTTATATGAAAGGTACATTATTATTTATATATTATTTTATTTAAAGGTGCATTACAGATTAAGTTAAGCTTTGATAACTTTCAAAACAATGCAGATACATAACAGTGACACTGTAAAATTATTATTTTTATTGACCTAATATATATGCTTCAAATGGTAACATCTAAATTAACTGGCTTAATTGAAGTCAAAAATATTATTTACTATGACTAAATCAAGGTTACACCAATAAGTAATTTATCAAGTAGAAATAGATCCTTAAGGTAACAATTGCACATTACCTTTTCAGTGTGCAAACAACTTGCTAATTCCTTTTATTATACAGAACTATAATAAAAAAAAAAACAACTTTAAAGAGTTACTTAAATATGTTAAATGTTACTTAAAGAGTTACATTTAGGGTGCATTTTTAATAACTGTCCAATAAATGAAATGACAGTTTTTGAGGTTAAAAGCACCACTGTTGCAGGGGCTAAATGTCCCCCACAAAACACTTTCTTATGTAAATATTTTTCTTATGTGGGTGGATAGATATATTATGAAAATTTTTCAAATTGGGCCAAATGTGAATTTGTGAAAATAACTGAAGTGGTTACTTTGAATAAGCATAATATTAACTAGTTACTCAAAACAAAAGCAACAAAAAAAAAAACATCTTGCGGTCTCAAAAGTATTTGCATAAGTTGACAAATTGTTCACTATAACTATTGTCCCTATGCTTACATGATATCACTATAGTCAAGTCAATTTTATTTGTATGGCACTTTTCACAACACACATTGTTTCAAAGCAGTTTTACAGGAAATCATGTATAAAAAAAATTTAACCATATCTATAAAGTCTAAGAGTGATCTTTGTGTAGTTTGATTAAAAATTTAATAATTAAATAATACTTGTATTTAGAACCCCTGTGAGCAATCTGAAGCCAACTGTGGCAAAGAAGGCAAAACTCCATAAAATGTTGGTTAATGGAGAAAAAACTTGGGAGAAACCAGGCTCACTGTGGAGGCCAGTTCCCCTTTTGCTAAACAACATGAATATAAAGCCAATATTAGTTATTTGTGTGCATTCGAAGTCATGGTTTAAAACTTGTAAATTAAGTAAGCATTATTGTCCATTGTTAAAAAAAAAAATATATTTTTTTTTTTAAGAACTGTAAAACTAATGACTAAAGTCCATCCTGGATTAACTGCAGAAGTTCACAGATGCATTGTTCTTTGTTAGTTGGCTGATGAAGGCTTTTGTTGGCATTTCAATGATAGTCTATGTATTCCATTTCAAGTGTGTAGTCCATCGATATACAAAGGTGATGCAGGCAGAGATCAATGAAGTGAATCGCAGTTCAACCGGCAGGTCATTTCAGTGAGGTTCGGTGGGGTCTATCCTAAATTCAAGGTTCAGGCAGTGGCATATGAACTTTCTGATGTCTTATAGTTGGAGTTGACATCAGTTTATACTCTGAAGACAAAAGACTGAAGTGATCTCAGGCTATCACTGGGTGTAGGTTTCAATCTGTCACTCACTCGATGTAGTGACACTAGGGGTCGAAATTGGGAGCCCCAAACCCCTCTGATATTTGAGAAAAATGCCAGTGAGAATTGGCAAGTGGAATTTTCATGCCACTCCCCCTGACATTCAGGTATAAAAGGAGATGGCTTGCAACCACACATTCATGCGCAAGAATTCATGGAGGGCTCCTTTTACTTCCCGGTCCTGTTTTTTGGGTTCTTCTGCTCTCACTACCCTCGATGGCGAGGCAGCCAGTGGGTAAACGGAGGTTCCTCGGGTGGAGCAGGCGATTGCGGTGCACCTGAGCTCGCAAAATGCTGTCACCTGCCAGATTCGTCCTAGACTCCCAGTAAGTTCACTTCGCCCTTGATAGCCAAGGTGTTCAGTGCTGTAAACACCACCTCTGCCTTGCATTCCATGGCCATCCTGCAGGCCCACCAGGCCAAGGCCCTGAAAGAGCTGCACGTGGGTAGTCCTGACTTGGGATTGATGCAGGAGCTGCACACAATGACTGGCTTTACCCAGTAGGTGACAGGTTCTTGAGCAGGCGATGTCCACTATGGCGGTCCAGGAGCGCCACCGGTGGCTCAAAATTGCAGAGATGGGCAATGCCAACAAGGTCCCCATATTTCAAGGTGACCTGTTTGGCGACACTGCTGAGGAATTGGCCCAGCAGTTCTCGTCAGTCAAGGAGCAGATTGAGGCGATCCAGCATCCTGCCCTGGTGTGATTCCTCCAAATGCAACCAAGATCCAGTATCCCATCCACCTGCAACAGCAACACCGATGGCTCTGCCTAAGCGTAGAGCCTCCCGCAGGAATCTTACACCCCCTGTCCCTCTGTCTGGCACCAAGAAACCTAGGAGGGCTTTGAAGTTTCCCTGAGATGGGCACAGTCCTGTCACAGTCCGATTATATGTGGGTACATGGAGCGAGGTAAGTGCTCTAACATTTCTCTCAGCACAGCCACAGGTTTGGGACACGAGGCATCTTGACATGGCAGCTCCTGCTCTGCCCTGCTGCGAGGCCCCATCTGCAGGTATGTCAGGTGATTGTCCCCTTGGTTCCCTTGCACGGAGTCTGGAGGCGTGGCTAGCCCTCTCCAACCAGTCGTGCTGGCTCAGGACTATCTGACTCGGCTATGCGATTCAGTTCGCCGGGTGCCCGCCCAGGTTCAGTGGCATCCGTTCTGCCTCTCTAGTAGGCAAGGACACCACTGTTCTGCTTGCGGAAATCACAGGATTCGATAGAGCCTGTCCCTGCCTGGGAGTCAGGCATGCCAGTACAAGGCACTCCCCTTCGGTCTGTCCCTATCACCTTGCATCTTTTCGAAAGTGAATGATTGGCTGATTCTAGCTCACACTTGAGATATATGGTGTGCGCACAGAGTCCTGGTGATAAGACACCTCAGTTGTTTGGGGCTTCGGGTCAACAGGGAAAAGAGCAAGCTTGCCCCAGTGCAGAGCACCTCTTTTTCCGGGACGGAGTTATGCTGTTATAACAGCATGCCTCACGAGCGAGCGCGCTCAGTCAGTGCTGTCATTCATTGGAAGAATAGCGGTCCCACTGAAAGAATTTCCTGTGGCATATTGCGTACTCACTGGCTGTTGCTCCACTCAGGTTGATGGATACGAGACTGCTTCAGCACTGGCTCCAGACTCGAGTCCTGAGATGGGCATGGCGCAGCGGTAAGCATCGTGTGGCTATCACGCCAATCTGTCATTGCACGTTCAGCCCTTGGACGGACCTTGCACTTCTACAGATAGGGGTTCCCCTAGAACAAGCGTTCAGGTGTGTTGTTGTCACAACAGACATGTCCAGGTCAGGCTGGGGCACCATTTGCAATGGGCACGCAGCCTCAAGCTGCGGGATAGGACCTCGACTGCATTTCAACTGCCTCGAGTTGCTGGCGGTATTGCTGGCTCTGTGGAGATTTCGGTCATTGATGCAGGGCAAGCACATGTTAGTCCAGACAGACAACACTGCGACAGTAGCATATATAAATCGGCAAGGCAGTTTATGCTCACATCACAAGACGCAACTCGCCACCATCTCCTCTTTTGGAGTCAGGCCACTCTTATCTCAGGCGAACCCACTTACGTGGCAGACATGCTGTCACAACATGTCACGCTCAGAGGACAGTGGAGACTCCACCCCCAGGTGGTGCCGCTGATTTGGAGTCGATTTGTGAAGCGTAGATAGACCTGTTTTCTTCCCATGAATCCTCCCACTGCCAACCCTCTTTGGGTTGGTTTGGCACCCACACCCAGACATCTGGAACCTCCATGTCTGGCCCCTGGATGGGACGCAGGAGACCTAAGTGGGCTACCACCAGTGGTGGTAAACACTATCACTCAGGCCAGAGCTTCCTCTACGAGGCAGCTGTATGCCTTAAAGTGGCATCTGTTCATGAATTGGTGTTCTCTCCAAGGTGAAGACCCACAGAGGCGTGCAGTCAGGTCGGTGCTTTCCTTCCTGCAGGAGAGGTTGGAGGGGTGGCTGTCCCCCTCCACCTTGAAAGTGTGTATGAACAGGTATGTATGTAGATGGTAAGTCCTTGGAGAAGCACGACTTGGTCATCAGGTTCCTTAGAGGCGCCAGGAGGTTGAATCCTCCTAGACCACACCTCATTTCATCATGGGACCTCTTTAGTCTTGCTGGGCCTACAGAGAGCCCCGTTTGAGCCCCTGGTGTCAGTCGAGCTTGAATCCCTCTCATTGAAGTCGGCCTTTTGACTGCGCTCACTTCCATCAAGAGGTTTGGGGACCTGCATGCATTCTCTGTCAGCGATGCATACCTAGAGTTCGGTCCAGCATACTCTCACATGTTCCTGAAACCCCAACCGGGCTATGTGGCCACTACCCCTTTTAAGGATCAAGTGTTGAACTTGCAAGTGCTGCCCCGGGAAGAGTCAACCTTGTTGTTGCTGTGTCCAGTACGTTCCTTGGACCACACAGAGAGCTTTAGACACTCTGAACAGGTCTTTTTCTGTTTTGGGGGACAGCAGAAGGGCAAGGCTGTCTCTAAACAGAGGATTGCCTACTGGATTGTGGATGCCATTGCTTTGGCATACCAGGCCAGGGCACGTCGTACCCCCTGGTAGTACAAGCACACTCCACTGGGAGTGTGGCATCCTCCTGGGCTCTAGCACATATCTTTAGAATGGCAGTCTGGGTGGCACCCAATACTGTTGCAGGATTTTACAATCTTTGGGTTGAGCCAGTTACGTCCCATGTGTTAGCTGGTACGAACAGGTAAGTATGCGGACTGCTGGTCGGGTGTACCATTTCCCCTCCCTGAGGGGATAACGTGCGTTTTTTTTTTTTTTTTTGTCCATGTGAGTTCCCGGGACCGGCGAACCTTGGATGTATTTCTTCCCCCAGCACCCTGCGAGCAGGCGAATTCAGCTGAGGAATTCGATGCCAGGCCCAGTACTCGTGAAGTATGCCCTATCAGGTCAGCCCTTGTACTTGGGATACGTGCTAAATATGTGGTAGTTCCCTGTCGGTAACCCCATATGAGGTATTTTCCATGGTGCAGTTTCCCTGACAATAAACCTGTCTTATCTAGGGCAGAGTTCTGCTCCAGAGTTCCAGTCGTTGCGCTTGTAGAGCTACACCCTTCCAGGTAGGACCTACCGTAGGAACTCCTGAGGATATGTGGTTCTTCTTAGCTGGAAATTCCATGTGATGTATTCCCCACATGTTAACCTCCCCTTTGGACAGGATGTGGTCTCCGCTGTGTCTTTTCTCAGTGGGGGAAAAAGAACATCTTCCCTGGCATGAATGTATCTTGGTCCCAGCTAAGTGAATTTTTAATTTTTTCAATAAATATGCCAATATGACTATTGATTTTGGTATTCATGGAATTATTAACAAGCCAGAATTTTGTGATCATAATGAATGTGATAAATATAATGTGTCAGAAAGTCACTTAAGTACTGTGGGTGTAGACCATTCAAAGCTTTGTATGAGGTTAACAGAATTTTGTAAATTAATATGAAATTTAACAGGTAGCCAATGTAATGACCATAAAATTGGGCTAATATGATCATATTTCTTTGTTGAAGTTAGCACTCTGGCTGCTGCATTTTGAACCAACTGAAGTTTATTTATTGAACTTGCTGGACAGCATCCCATCAATGCATTACAATAATCTAGTCTTTAGTTCATGAACGCATTAATTAGTTTTTTGGCATCAGCAACAGAGAGCATGTGTCATAACTTAACAATATATAACCCCCATTGAGGGCCTTTTCCCCAAAATGTAGGGCCCTTTTAGTTATTAATTTATTATTAATAATAATAATACATTTTAATTTAGGTGCCTTTCACGACTCTCAAGCTCACCATAAAAACAGAATACAAAAAAGTAATCCTTAAAAGCATCAACAATAACAACATTAAGCAAACAATACAATTGATTTTGAAATCAATTAGGTACTTAACTGGAAGCCAATGCAAATGCTGAAGAACAGGTGAAATGTGTTCAATAGAGGGGGGTTCTAGAAATGATTTGTGCAGCTTCTGGTCCAGCTCTGGTCCAGCTGAAGTTTATGAAGATGTTTGGAAGGAAGACCACAGAGTAGAGCATTGCAGTAATCAATACAGGATGTAACCAGTGCATGAATAACAATGGCAGTGATGTTCAACGTGAGAGAGGGATGAAGACGATTAATATTACGTAAATTAAACTATGCTGAGCGAATTATGTTATTAGGGTGAAAAACAGACTCTTAACCTGTGGCAAAGGAGAAGCAGTGGACTGATCGATAGTCACAGAAAAAACTGAGTTTTTGCCAAAATAGATTTGGTGCCTACAAGGAGAATTTAGTTTTTACCACAATTTAATTTGAGACAATTTGATGAGAACTGGTTTTTAATTTCAGATAAATAGCTGGACAGAGGGTGGAGGAAGGGAAGAAGTTTGCTTGGAAGACAGGTAGAGCTGGGTGTCGTCGGCATAGTAGTGAAAATTGACACCATGTTTATTAAATATATGACCAAGGGGCAGTAAATAAATAATAAATAGGAGAGGGCCCAAAACTCAGCCTTGTGGAGCGCCAGTGATAACTTGATTAACTTGATTCTTGGCAAAGATGATTTAGATTTAAAATTTTGGTGTTGTATGAACTGAGTGCGACCAGAAATATACGATCGAAACCAAGACGGGGGGGCCCCTAATTCCATCTGAGACCAGCTTGTCTAGGAGGATATTATGTGAGACAATATCAAAGACTGCACTCAGATCAAGAAGAATGTGTATAGATAGCTGACCAGAATCCACAGCCGACTGTAGATCATTAGTAATTTGAGCGGTTTCCGTACTATGATGTGGATGGAAATCCGATTTTTACCCCACCTTTAAAAATAAAAATAATTTTAATTAAACCAACATTCTGTTATTATTTATTTTCAAACAAACTATTTTTCCTCATCAATATTCAATAAAAAGTTCTTTATTTTTTTAATCTTGATACACTTTGTGACCAGGGACGGATTGCCGACAATAGGGCCAGTGCCAGGGGCCCTTGACTACCAGGGGACACTTCACTGCCCAGGGGGGCCCTGGCATAAAACCAATGCAAGGGGCAGAAATGTGCAAATATCTCTAAATCATGTCTTTTATAGGTTCCACTTTGTCAAAAAATAAAAATAAAAAATTGGTTTAGCCATCCACTCAAAACTTGTATTTGGAACTTTGTAATACACTCACAAATTCAAGCTTTAATCATTGGCTATGGTTGGGTCTGTCTAGGAAACCTAACAAAAGACCCTTTCTCAGATAAAAGAGTCTATCAAAGGATGTTAGTAGTGTTGATGGAACAATGAGAAATTAGCCGGTCCCCTCCATTCAGAGAGACTGAATTGGACGGGGTCAGGTGATTGTATGATGTAGACAAAACTGGCTACAAAATCAGCTCTACCAGAGCTGACAGGCTTTACGAAATTTAGAAAGTCCTTAGTATGTGCTGATTAATAACTGACAATTGCAGTGACTGATTTAAATAATGCTAATTGGCCAATGGGATAATGATCCATACATTTCCTCTAATTAGAGACAGCAGAGCTCTGTGATGGTGTTGAATGGAGGGTTTTTGTGGCTATTTAACAGGAATGTTTATCCCTGCAGCTGCAGTGCACTTGGCAACATTATGTGGACTAAAGGAAAATTGAATATTAACCTTCATGTTATTATTTATTTATTTATTTTGTTTCTTTGATTATTGTAAAACAAAAATCCTGTTTAAATTACGGTAAAAAAGAAAATAAAAACTAGAAGCTGTGGTTGCCAGACATTCACAGTAAATTCATGATGTTTCAGGAATTATATTTTACATGTCTTAATCGTACATCTGTAACTGTTAAAACCATAAACAGTATAACTGATTTAATCATAATAAACCTTTATTTGAACTACTTAAATCTGATTTGCACCTTAAATATACTTAAATATAGTAAAACAGGTCAAATGATGACTTAAAAGTTTATCATTACTGGCATTTCCATGAACCTTGGCTAACAAAGATATATAGACGATGCATAGTGTTACACAAAACAAAACAACAGGGTAACATGACACTAAACGAATCCAATAAACATTAACTTAACAACACAAAATTTAATAAAAACCTTAAGCAAAACCATTACCAATATTGATAAGAAATATAATTATGCTCTTATTATTATTATTATTATTTAATTAAAAATCTAAAAAATCAAATGTGATGCATTACACAGGAGCATCTGGGTACAAACATTATAAGGTACACTTCCAAAAAAACTTACGAAAAAGAGAAGGGCCTTGGTCAGGGAGGTGACCAAGAACCCGATGGTCACTCTGACAGAGCTCCAACGTCTCTCTGTGGATAGAGGAGAACCTTGCAGAAGAACAACCATCTCTGCAGTACTCAACCAATCAGGGATGTTTTTCAGCAGCAGGAACTGGGAGACTAGTCAGGATCGAGGGAAAGATGAATGCAGCAATGTACAGAGACATCCTTGATGAAAACCTGCTCCAGAGCACTCTGGACCTCAGACTGGGGCGAAGGTTCATCTTCCAACAGGACAACAACCCTTAGGACAATTGAACATCTCTGGAGAGATCTGAAAATGGCTGTGCATCAACGCTCCCCATCCAACCTGATGGAGCTTGAGAGGTCCTGCAAAGAAGAATGGGAGAAACTGCCCAAAAATAGGTGTGCCAAGCTTGTAGCATCATACACAAAAGACTTGAGGCTGTAATTGGTGTCAAAGGTGCTTCAACAAAGTATTGAGCAAAGGCTGTGAATACTTAAGTACATGTGATTTTTTATTTGTTTATATTTTTTTTAAATAAATTTGCAAAGATATATGATGAATTTAATACATTTTGGAATAAGGCTGTAACATAACAAAATGTGGAAAAAGTGAAGCGCTGTCAATACTTTCCAGATGCACTGTATATATGTATATGCATTTTCTAATTCTCTTAGCATCTCTGAATGAAGTCATTATAAGAACTGTGCACATTTCCAACACCATCCGTGAAGCAGACTCCCCCCTCTGTATTCAAAAAGGCTAAAGACGTGTATATATATATATATATATATATATATATATATATATATTAACAATTAAAATTAGTATTATTGTTTGCACTTCAATATCTATCTTAGCTTGTAATTCTGTAATACAATCTAAACTTTGTATTGCAGCAATTTTCATGTTACTTTTTCTCTTGATGAATCTCTTATGTTGTATCCTCCCTCATTTTGTAAGTCCATTTGGGTAAAAGCATCAGTAAAATGAATGTATAAAAATGTAAAATGCATAGCTACAGCATGCAGCTAAAGGTAAAAATGTAAGTCATTTAGTCATTCCATTTTTCACTAAGGCAAAAGTGCATGTAAATCAATGTGCACGTCCTAAGAACATAATCTCATTATTATCCTAATGCTTCAACTGCAGTGCACCCTGTGACCTTCAAATGTATTTTCAAAAATTGTCATGCCAGTCTTCTAATGTATTTGGCAGGAGAGTTGAGAAGAAAAACGGGGAGAAAAGGTAGACAGTTGTATTATTGCAGTTCTGTCTCAATGGGCCTAAAAGAGGATGACCCTCTTGTATAACCTTTGCGGAGCACATAACTTGCTGTGCAGGCCCATGGATTGTTGCCATGGCACTATATAGACAAAGCTCCTTCTGAATGATGGGCTCATTGCATGCTGCTGAGAAAATGACATCAGCTAGAATGATTAATCTTCTAGGAGCATGGTGAAAAGTAAACAACATAGCGCTCCTTACAGTGGCAAGGGCTTTCTAATAAATACTTTTCTGAATGTTTGCTTTGGACAATCAATGTTGGTTGAAGTGCATAAACTTGAATTTGGAAATTTCACACTTGCATGCAAATTGAATTACCACCTAAGAGTATAAAGAACAGCAGTGGGCCTCAGAGGGAATAAAGACATGGTATCAGAGGGGGTATAATTGCTTTTACTGATGTAAGTGTAGAGACAATTCTTCAGTTTTAGATCACCATGAAGAAAAGTAATAAACAAAGAGACCAGTGGCAATAAAAGAACACCACAACGGCAAAGGGCTGCCACTTAATTATAATGAATGGGGAATTAGTTTTAAATTGTTCCACTAAAATGTGCATTAATTGTCTCAGCTAATGCAAAATGGAACTTAATTCAGGGGTGTGAAAAGTTTATTACCTATGATATTCATCATGACAAATATTGTCCTCAATTGCTCATGGGAGGGTCATAAAAGAGATCAGCCTCTTCCCTGAGCATTGTTTAATATTCATGTTTGACTAATCATGTCTTTGCTCGGAGTCATTTTTTGAACGTTGATTCCTCCCTCTGAGTTCTGAAAATTAGCTCAGAAACAGGTCCAGTTGGAGTGCAAACTGTCTCTTCTTTTGGAAAATCAGCAAGGGAGTTGGACTAATTTTCAATTGCTATACAACATGAATTTTTATCAGTGATGACTATAAGCAGATCCATGACCTTTGTGTTGGTAGTCCCGTGCAGTTGAGCTACAAGAACACATGCAGATCCAAATTGGGTAAGATTTGTTTTTTTTTTAAACGCTTTTTTATTATTATTATTTGATGTACAGGCATTATTGTTATATACAGGGATCAGAATATTTCAATGTAATTCAGAAACAATACTTAGAGACACAGTGACATTAGCTGTAGTCATGACTACATGGCCATGTAATGGCCATCAAGCTTTAAATAGTTGATCTTAAAACATTTACAATGGTGCATATGCATTCGTTTTAAAAACTGTAAAGAAAAAAACCTCTCCAAAGAAACAAACACTCACCCCCATCCTGTCAGCCAATGAAATATGTCTTACAATATCTGCAAATAGAGTGTAGTCCTTCATAAAACTGCTACAGTATGTCAGACTTGAGGTCTTTTGAACTTGAAATAGAGTTTTCTATTATTGTTCCCTGGCAACACGTGTGTCTTTGTGCCACAGTCTCCCAAAGCTGACTATTTGGATCAGTAGGGAGAAGAAGCAATACCAAGGAACACAAAACAGCAGATCTAGGCAGCTTTCAGTCCTGATGCATACTGATGCTTGGAGATTTGTTGTTTAAGTTGACTTGTGAGGTGTACTTGGACAAAAGCCTTTGAATTGTCAGAGAAATCCTCATAAGACACTGAGATAAGGGAGTAATGTTTCTTCCATGATGATGAAGTCACGGCTGAATGTGTCAGAGAGTCCTATTAAAGAATCAATCTGGATCACACAGAGGAGGCAGTAATCACATGAACAGTTTTGGATGCACATTTTTTGAAAAATGGAATTTAATGGTACTGTGAAGATGAGAATATTGATCAAAAGCCAAGAGAATTATCATTATTATTATTATTATTATTATTATTATTATTAGCCTGTTTTTATTTTTTTTCAAGTTTAAAAAGAAAACTTAAAGAAAAAGTTCCCCCAAATATTCAATCATTCTGCTTAAGCAGCCTATTACGCTGTAGCTCTTGACTGGTTGCCCACTAAAGCTAAGCAGGTTGCTGCTGGAAGAGGTGTTAGTGATGCCAGCAGGGGCTGCCCACCCTGTGTTCTGTTAGCCCTGTTATTCCACCGAAATGACGATGGTTCTCGTGCCGAACCTGTTCTCAGCTGGTTCACGACAGGGACAATATGAAGGCTATCACAAACCGGCCACGGTTTTCTACTGACATGACAGCCGAACAGTGATGTAATGAGTTACGTGGCTGTGTTGTAGTTTTACATGACATAACATAGACATACGTGGTGTGTCACAGTGTTTGTGTAGCCTACATTTTTAATTCCTGTTTTTTTGAGAGCATATTTACTTATACAGAGAAATGTAATCCAACAGTATTAGTTACTCATCAAGATTGCCAGAGATGAAACTATGACCAAGACAACAGGTAACATAATTACATATATTAAAAAAAATTAAATGGCTTATCATGCTAATTACTTTACACTGACACGGTTACAGTGGAATCGTTATTAACACTGGAGTAGCAGAGAGTTATAATTGGATTTTTGCCATAGCATATAATATTATGTTTATGTCTTGATTGAGAATCCCAATGGATTTACTTAAACGATAACTGCAGTCTACCAAAGTAAATAATCACCTTCCTGAAAATAAATAAATAAAACAATGCACAAATTAAGATGAGAAGAGTGCTAGGAAAGCTAGCAAAGTTGGGAAAAATAATTACAGAGATCAGCTGCAGAAGACACTGGTGATTTTGTGTTTATCTCAAGTGAGACTGACTGAATTTAGTGCCCCGATTAGTTAGCTGAATGGTCGGTTTCTGAGCACAGAGTCCAAGACATCGTTGCTCCATCCACTGCTGCTTTTACTTGGTCTCTTATGCTCCCTATACTCTCCTTAAAGTTTGTTTATGATTTGGTCAATTGTGCAATTGAAGTGTTTTTGTTGCCATTACTCCTCTTAGATTTTTTTTCTTTGTAATCTCTCATTTATCTTGGATCTCTGTAGAAGACCATATCACAAGTAGAGTGCTTGCTTCCTCAGCATTTCCTGAACACTTTTGATGTCTGACATTTTTGTGGGTTTTTTATTGTTGTTATAGAGTAAAAAATGAATCCTTGCTGCAGACGGTAGCTACTGTTGTTGTTTGGAATCTTCCTGGTGATGAAACATAATCCCACCCTCTACCTCCAATGTGATCGATTCCTGTGTAGAGACCAGCAAACTTTTGTGGCAATTTTGGAACCAGATTTTCAGCCCTAGAACAGCCTTTTACAGAGTTTGAAATGCAAGAAACAGCTTGATAATTCTCACCGACCCAGGAACCCGTACCCAGACCATGTCAGTGGAAAGGAGCTATGTGTGGGTTATGTGGGAGGATCTGGCTGAGGAGCGAGAGACAGGTCTTTCCCTATCGCTCGCTCTCTCCCCAGATACAGCTGGTCCTTCCCGTGATCCTGAAGTGCGCTCCGGTGCCTCTTCGGTTCATGAGGGGGACCATGAATCTCTTGAGTCTGCGGACTTTGAGTTACCCACCTGGCCAGGCTTCAATGACTGGCCACACGAACAAGAGACCACCAAACGCTCTAAGATGGAGGACAGATTTCTGTCTGGTGGCCAAGGGAAGGGAACAACTCATCAGTCCCTTCCTTCCTTTGATGACCTCCATGATGAGCTCTCTCGTTCATGGAGGAAACCTTATACTTGCTGTGTCTTCATGCCCTCGACATATTCGACTATCGTGGGTGCTGAGGCAAGGGGGTATTCGGTGATGCCGCCGGTTGAAGTGACACTTGCAGGTTATCTCTCGCCTGGCTCGGCATCATCGTTAAAAAGTCCCACTCTCCCCACAAAGCTGTGCAGGACCACCTCCACACTTGTGGGGAAGGTTTATCAGGCAGCAGGTCAGGCTGGTGCTGCCCTGCACACTATGGCAGTGAGTGTTACAGGTGTACCAGGCTGATCTGCTTAAGGACCTGTGAGCGGGCACCACGGTCTATGAGGAGGATTTGTCTCTCCGTGTGACCAAGCAGACGGCCTGTGTCATTGGCTGGTGTATGTCTGGTTTAGTCAGCATGGAGAGACATTTATTTGAATTTACATTTACAACCTGTCGGGCATCAGAGACAAGGACAAAGTTTTCCTTCTCGATGCCCTGGTTTCGCCTTCTGGCTTATTCGGAGACGCTATGAATGTAGTTATCAATAGGTCTCAGGAGGCGAAATGTTATGAGGAAGCGGGTCCTTCTAGATGGGAGTCTCAGAAACTCACAAAGTGTGGCGAGTCATGCTCCACCTCGTAGAGACTGGGGACCAGCTCGTCGCCCTCAGCAGCCCCCAAAGGAAGACCTCAGGGCAGTCATTTGTAAGAGGAAAAAACCCTGACAGTCTTGCGCCCAGCCTTGTGGGGGTAGCCCCCTTCGGGATGGGCGCGTGTATCATCCACTTCGACCCTCCTGATACCCCCATGGAACCTCTTCATTCCTGCTGCCTCTGTTGTTTCAGGAGTTAGAAGCTTCCAGCGAAATGTTGGGTGTACTGTTGCTTCCTGTCTTAGTCCAGGACAAGGAACACTCAACATCCCCTCAACAGGAAGTGTCAAAATTAATACCCATCTCAGAGGACCTGTCAGCGTGGATACTTCTGCCAGGTATTTCTTTGTGGGTCCTAAGAACAGTAGAAAAAGGCTACAAAATTAAATTTGTTCGCCATCCTCCATGTTTCAATGCTGTGGTTTCTACTACCGTGAAACCGGAGCAAGCATGTCTACTGTGGAAAGAACTGCAAAATCTCATTGTCGCAAGTTGCTAATGACAGATGCCTCCCTGATGGGCTGGGGAGTGGTCTTAAGTGGTCATCCAGCTCGATTGGCACATCAACTTCCTCGAGTTGATGGCTGTATTTCTGGCCCTGAAATACTTCCTCCAGCATTTGAGAGGCTGCCATGCCCTGGCGTGGGTGGACATAACAACAGCAGTCTTTTACATAAATCATCAAGGAGGTGAACACTATGGCACATCAGATTCTCCTTTGGGCCCAGGGCATCCTGTCATGCCTGAATGTGGGAGCAGATTTACTGTCCAGACAGAAAATACCGACGGGGAGTGGAAACTCCACCCCGAGGTTGTGGAACAAATCTGGGTGAGATTTTACAGGGCAGAAGTGGACCTCTTCGCCTCTCAACAGACAGCGCATGTCCCCTCTACTTCTCTCTGAGTCACCCAGCCCCCCTGGGTCTGGACATGATGGCGCATACATGGCCCAGAATGCACCTGTATGTGTTTCCCTCGGTTTCTCTGCTCTTGGCCAGAGTTCGCCAGCAAGGGTCCTGTCTCTTACTGATAGTGCCGTGCTGTCCGAACAGGGTATGGTTCTCGGAGATAATGTCTCTCCTCGATGGCTCGCCTTGGGTGATTCCGGACAGGAAAGTCTTTCTCTCTCAGGCACAGGGGACAATATTTCATCATGCTTCAGTTCTGGACTTTCTGCAGGAAATATTGTCAGCAGGCACAAGCCCCGCCACTCTCAGGGTTTACGTGGCTGCTCTATCGCCTTGCCAAGCCTTGATTCACGGGGTGCCGTTGGAGAGACATCCTCTGCTCGCTCGCTTCGTTCGTGGAGCCATGCGACTGAGACCTCCTGCTAGGGCCAGGATCCCTTCATGGGACTTAGCAATAGTCCTTGAGGGTCTGGTTGAGAACCCCTTCGAACCTCTAGAATCAGCGTCTGATAAACTTCTGACTCTCAAGATGTTTTTTCTTATGGCAATTACTTCTCTAAAAATAATTGGGGATCTATAGGCTCTGTCTGTCTTGCCAGCCTGCTTAGATTTTGCCCCAGGAATGGCTAAAGCAGTTTTGCACCCTCATCCTGACTACCTGCCTAAGGTTCCTTTCTCGACTGTTCATCCAGGACAGGAAAGACTTCACAGAATTTGTCCAGTCCGTGCACCACACTAGCCAGTGGCGTAAGTCAGGGCAACTATTTGTTTGCAATGGGGGCCGCAACAGGGGGGGTGGAGAATATTCGGGTATTCTCGAACCAGTATTCTCTAAATCAGCGCTGCATCAAAGTGTAGCTTTTTGACAGGGAACGTCTCGGGTTACTTAACTGTAACCCCTGTTCCCTGATAAAAGCGGAACGAGATGCTGCGCTTCATTACCACACTGGGATGCCCCAGGACTGCTCTTCAGACAAAATCCTGAGGATGCACCTGTGACACATCTATTTATAGCTCTGCTACAGGTGCATCCAATGATGTCACCAGCAGAGGCTATAAATTCTGGTCAATTTCATTGACGTGTTGCACACATTCACAGCTGGTCACACCTAAAGTTGTTCCCAAAGCGCTAAATCAGTGCAGCATCTCGTTCCGCTTTTAACAGCGAACAGGGGTTACAGTTAAGTAACCCGAGACGTTCTCTTTTTGGTTCATAGCACGTAAGCAAAAAAGTAATTTTCATTTAGGGGTTGAACTACCCCTTTAATTCGATGACATAATAATGTACCTTGAGGTGTTCACTGGTTTATTAAATTTATTGAGATACAAAGTATAAATAAATAAATTACATTATATTACAAAACAAAATCTGAAACAAGATACTCTGAACTGATTCAGTTTAATTGTTCCTCTATGCTGTTCTGACACAGTTACTTTGAAATGAAAGTCAACAATACAGCTGATGTCATTCATTGTGCCTGTCTGCTCCGCACATTCTCGATCGCTAACACACAATCAAGATATCCAGCATGCAGTCTGATTTTGCTGGTCCCTGAACCTTCAAGAGAGCTCAGATTGGTTCCAGCTCAATGGGTCCTCCCCATTATTTAATGTATTCCAGTCTATTACCATTGCTTGCAATGACACCTCATTCCTTTCCACCAATGTATAAGAGGTCATTCAATAACTGACACCTCCCTTCAATGCCATACTCACATTTCTGTTACTGTTTTGGTATGTGTCTCAAAGATATATCTGCTGACAGAGATTTCCCTCATGAGAGCCACAGTAAATGCATTTCTCTTGGATGCCAGACAGATCTGTCGAAGAATATTGATCATGATACAAAACCAGCCATAAAAATCACTGGATGACACAAAAGATGTTTCATGCCATAAAAGTTACAAATGAAGAGATGTTTTTGTTTAAACCAGTATTGGGGAAGGTATGTTGAAACTTTAGTAACTAACAAAAAATATATAATAGTTAACATTATAGCTATAACATTTTTTTTTTTTTTTTTTTTATTAAGGGAGCAATATCTTTCTAAATACAAATACATATATAACTATTGGACTATTTACTCTCACATTCAGAGCAGTTATCTACGAACTGCAGTCTTTGAAAATGATCTCTATTAGGGTGATAGCATTAAACTGGAAACTATTTTATAAGTTTAAAATATAGTGACAAACAGTCTTTTAACTACATATTTCACTACACGTAATAAGATGCAAAATGATGTACACTTTTAAATGTGGTAAACTGCAGTTGTTACCTTAAAGGAAAAGTTAAACCAAATATGAAAATTCCCTCATCATTTACTCACCCTCATGCATCCCAGAAGTGCATGATTTTGTTTCTTCTGCAGAACACAAAGACTTTTAGATGAATATTTCAGCTCTGCAAGTGAATGATGACCAACATTTTGAAGATCCAAAAAGCACATAAAGGCAACATAAAAGTAATCTATAAATTCTATAGTGTTTTAATCAATGCCTTCTGAAGCGGGACAGTCGGTTTTGGGTGAGAACAGACCAAAATATCAGTCTTCTTGGTGATCATGACTTCAAGCTTGATTACACTTCCTTGTGCCATTTAGCATTCTGCGCATGCTTCAAATACTTGGGCAAACTATTCCTTTGAGAAGCTATTCTTACATTAAAATTGGTTTTGTTGGAGTAATCTAATGTTTTTATTCAGGTCGATTCAGTCATGCTAAATCATATATTTTTAGTTTAATAAAACCAGTTAATTTAGATGTTACCTCATATTAAAAGTTAAGAAATGGTGCTGCTAATATAACCTTATGGATCTATTTCTTATTACTTATGAGTTTAAATGAATCTGTGATTAATTTTGTAACTGTTCGAACCAACCGATTCACAAAAATGAATCTGAATATCCAACCTAATGTTAAATAAGAGAGAGAGAGAGAAAGGACATTTCAGTAAAGCGTGTTTGATTATTGTTTTGACTCACTGGGCTGTCAAGCTGTCGGTGCAATAGTGTGATAAAAAACAACAATGTAGTGTTTTATCAAGTCACAGTATTACTTGTTAGAAAAAGTAACAAGTTCCTGGAAAAGCTACACTATTTTGAAACTAGCTTAGTTGAATTGTTCTTCGACGTTTTGCTTGATTAAATCAAAATGACCATCTAAAATGACAACTTTTTGGTTAAAAACCCCCCATTGGAACAAGCAGTTGTTGTAGACAGAAGAAGAGCCTCTCCTCTTCTTCATCTGCTGCAGCAAAAGTCTTACCATCCTTCTCATTTTAATTCACAGCCTTGTACTGGCTGATTAATTTTCCATGTTGTTGTGGTGCTCCACGTTGTTGCTTTATTTTAAGATGCAGAGCAACCTGCTCGCTGCGGATCTGGCAACACACAAGACAGCTTTCTCCAGTTGGATGGGAGGTGCAGAACTGTCATGAAGCAGGTGTTTAGGGAGTTCGGCTCTATTCTTTTGACTGCAAACAACTGTACCCTGGGACCTTACACATGCCATTTAACATTCACACGGTTCAGGACTCATTAGAGATCTAGCCGCCTGGTTAGGGACTGTGGCATCTGTAGCAGGGTTCTAAACTTTATGTCATCAATATCTGAGATCAAACGCTGCAAGTGTTTACTCCATTTCACTATTAAGAGAGAAGTAGAGTTTATTTAGAGCTGAAGTGCGTGATTTCTGCCACACTAGAACAAACTAAAATTGCAAAAAACATTGTTTTTATACAGATTTTCAAATACAATCTACATTTGCCTTTGACTGGAAAAAAATAAATAAATAAATAAAAAGATAGTCGTTCCCCAATGAGCCATCGTTGCAGTGCCAGGCTGGTTTGTCTGCTCCCCAGACAACATTGAAATGGGTTTGTCCATTGGTTCCATGTTGGCCCTATATTGGTTTGCCCATGTAGATCTCATGGAGCATCTGTGTGGGCTCAATGTGGGGCCCAGCTGGGCAACCTACATCAGACTCATATAGGTCACACTTTTTGTGCCCATATGGGTTACATCTTTGCTCATTGTGGGTTCATCATTGGATCCTGGATTGGCCCCTCATAGAGTTTCCCTGCATTGTTTGAATGTGAATACTGATAATAGTTTAAATATGCATATCCCACTTAAGAAGAATATTAGTTCTGCTTACAATCGATTCTACTTTACCTGTGATTATTGTAGTCTGCAGAAAGGTAAGGTATCATTATGTCACAGAACTTTTACTGTTTAAATACAATTATAAGCATTTATGTCTTGCAAATTTCATAACACATATCATGTATCGGTAACACTTTACAATATGGTTCCATTTGTTAGCAACATTAGATGCATTAACTAACAATGAACAATACTTTTTACAGAATTTACAATTCTTAATTTCATACCAAAACAATTTTTAATCAAAAGGTGTATGTTAACATTAGTTAATGCACACTGAGCAACCACGAACAATGAACAATTGTATTTTTATTATTATATCATTACATATAACATAGGTTTAATAAATGCAGTAAAAAAAAAAAAATAAAAAAAAAAAAGTGTTACCTAAGTATCATAGGTGCATTATGGAATATTTAAAATGAATGTGAAAATTCAAGAAATGGAAAAGATCAAGATTGTTGCTATCTTGATCTTTGCTGCATATTAAAGAATATTAAATTCTTTAATGTGCACGAACATTTCAAGGTTAAAACATGTTTGAGGCATAAAATTGTGACAAGCATGGCAGCCTTTTCTCTCTGTATGTTTCTCCTCATAGTGTGTTAGATGCGGCTGGGGCCATCTAGCTATAACACGCATTGGGAAGGAATTATTTTCCAGTCCTATTCTTTCAGGGGGAAAAGACCCAGTGGAGACCACATCCTGCCCAGAAGATCACACGATACGTGCCATGGCACCATGCCCATCTTGTGACTTGAGTCCGAAGCCGGCGCTGAAGCGGTCACACATGCATCAACCCTAGTGGCACGACTGGATGCCATATGCCCCAGGAGCCTCTGGAACTGTTTTAGAGGGACCGTGGTGCCTACTTTGAATGACGAAAGGTAATTCAGCACTGACTGCATGCACTCGTTTGTGAGATGCGCTATCATTGAGACTGAGTATAACTCCATGCCGAGAAAAGAGATACTCTGAACCTGGGAGAGCTTGCTCTTTTCCCAATTGACTTGAAGCCCTAAACAGCGGAGGTGCCTGAGCACCTGGTCCCTGTGAGCGCAAAGTGCCTCTCGAGAGTTTGCTAAGGTCAGCCAGTCGTCAAGGTAGTTGAGTATGCAGATGCCCACTTCCCTTAGCGGGGCAAGGGCAGCCTCTGCGACCTTTGTGAAAATGCAAGGGGACAGAGACAGGTCAAAAGGGAGGGCCTTGTAATGGTACACATCGGCCCTCAAATGTGAACTGTAGAAAGGGTCGGTGTCAGTGTGAAATAGACGTGGATGTACGCGTCCTTCAGTCCTACCTCTGCGAACCAATCTTGATGCCGAATGCATGTTAGAATATGTTGTTGCATGAGCATCTTGAATAGGAGTTTGTGCAAAGCCCTGTTGAGAACTCACAGGTCCAAGATTGGACACAACCCACCTCCTTTTTTGGGTACGATGAAGTAAGGGCTGTAGAAACCCTTCTTCATCTCGGCTGGAGGGACAGGCTCTATCGCGTCCTTGTGTAGAAGGGTTGCGATTTCCGCCCGTGGGGCACTGACGTTCTCGCTGTGCACCAAAGTGAAGCAAATACTACTGAAACTGGGCGAGCACCTGGCAAACTGAATCACGTAGCCGAATTGGATGGTCCTGGCCAGCCAGCGCGACGGATTGGAAAGCGTAAGTGATGCGTCCAAGCTCCGAGCAGGGGGTACTAAGGGGACAATTACATTTGATGTACCTGGTGGGGCTTCACAGTGGTGGGGAGCAGGTAGGGTTGCATCAGGAGGCAAAGTTGCATACTGAGGCATGTGTGATGAGAAAGGACTCAAAGTACTTACCTGTTAGTGCCGGGTTAGTGAATGAGGAGGAGGTCCTAGTGAAGCGACCTCTGGACTCTTTTTTTTTATTTGAGAGCAGACGAGAGAGGAGGTCATTTTCGGGCAGTAAAATGTGCCCTCCAAGACTTCGTCAGCTTGTCACGCACTTCCAGGAAGAAAGGAACCGATGGGGGGGGGGGGCATGGCTGTTAGTGGCGCCCTGACCCGAGGAACCAGCCATCTAACTGTGTGGGCTGAGGGGGGGATGGAAAGTTCAGGTCCAGCCCAATGCTCTCGGTGGCCCGGGTCTCAGAGTGGGCAAGCAGACCCAAAAGTGGCAGCCCAGTCGAGTCCTCAGCGTCTGACGTTGCAACGCTCTCCGATGCAGCGGCAATATTCTGATCCAGCTCGGGGGGTTTGAAGGAGACATTGGACTGGCCGTGGGGCGAGCCGGTCTCACATCGAGCCCGGACGGAAGCAAACAAGCGTGCAGTGGGGGGGGGGGGGGGGGATTTACCTGGTGAAAACGTGCCCACCATGTTCTCGCAATGAGAACATAAATGCTGCCTCAGTGTGATCGCAGCCCATACACGTGAGGCAGCATATATGACCGTCAGAAGCAGAGAGATCTCTACCACATCCAGGAACTACACAAAGGTGGAAAGGCATCTTGAAAAAGACACGTCTTTAAAAGACGTTCAACGCCAATGTGTAAACTCTTTTAGAGCAAATATACTCTTAAGAAACGCTGTTGAAGTGCCCAGGGTGTGGACTGCACTGGCTTGCAGAGAAGGGAGAAAGCTGCTGGTAATGCACCTTAGGATCCAACAGCAATGCTTTTAGAGGTGAGTGGAACAGTAGTGAGTGTCACAGCTTGCTGATCACACAACTGCTCACCTCCGAAGAAAGAATATGACTGAACAGATGCACGATCCCCGCATTTTATACCCGTATGTCCGGGAGCGGGACATGCAAATTCTGTTCGCCAATTTGGCATTGGCCTTTTTCATATTCAGAGGTATCCAAGGCTCTTGAAAGAAGCCCCTTGTGTCTTGTGTCACTACAATACAAGCTTGTGGAAGGCTACCTAAAATGTTTGACCCAAGTTAAACAATTTAAAAACAATGCTATCAAATACTATGTAAACTTCTGACCCACTGGGAATGTGATGAAAGAAATAAAAGCTGAAATAAATAATTCTCTCTACTATTATTCTGAAATTTCACATTCTTAATTTAAAGTAGAGACCCTAACTGACCTAAGACAGGGTATGTATTCTATGATTAAATGTCAGGAATTGTGAAAAACTGAGTATTTGAATGTATTTTGCTAAGGTGTACATAAACTTCTGACTTCAACTATATATATATATATATATATATATATGTATATATATATATATATATATATATATATATATATATATATATACAGGTGCTGGTCATATAATTAGAATATCATCAAAAAGTTGATTTATTTCAGTAATTCCATTAAAAAAGTGAAACTTGTATAATGTATACATTCATTCCACACAGACTGATATATGTCAAGTGTTCATTCCTTTTAATTTTGATGATTATAACTGACAACTAATGAAAACCCCAAAATCAGTATCTCAGAAAATTAGAATATTGTGAAAAGGTTCAATATTGAAGACACCTGGTGCCACACTCTAATCAGCTAATTAACTCAAAACACCTGCAAAGGCCTTTAAATGGTCTCTCAGTCTAGTTCTGTAGGCTACACAATCATGGGGAAGACTGCTGACTTGACAGCTGTCCAAAAGACGACCATTGACATCTTGCACAAGGAGGGCAAGACACAAAAGGTCATTGCTGAAGAGGCTGGCTGTTCACAGAGCTCTGTGTCCAAGCACATTAATAGAGAGGCGAAGGGAAGAAAAAGATGTGGTAGAAAAAAGTGTACAAGCAATAAGGATAACCGCACCCTGGAGAGGATTGTGAAACAAAACCCATTCAAAAATGTGGGGGAGATTCACAAAGAGTGGACTGCAGCTGGAGTCAGTGCTTCAAGAACCACCATGCACAGACGTATGCAAGACATGGGTTTCAGCTGTTGCATTCCTTGTGTCAAGCCACCCTTGAACAAGACACAGCATCAGAAGCGTCTCGCCTGGGCTAAAGACAAAAAGGACTGGACTGCTGCTGAGTGGTCCAAAGTTATGTTCTCTGATGAAAGTAAATTTTGCATTTCCTTTGGAAATCAAGGTCCCAGAGTCTGGAGGAAGAGAGGAGAGGCACAGAATCCACATTGCTTGAAGTCCAGTGTAAAGTTTCCACAGTCAGTGATGCTTTGGGGTGCCATGTCATCTGCTGGTGTTGGTCCATTGTGTTTTCTGAGGTCCAAGGTCAACGCAGCCATCTACCAGGAAGTTTTAGAGCACTTCATGCTTCCTGCTGCTGACCAATGTTATGGAGATGCAGATTTCATTTTCCAACAGGACTTGGCACCTGCACACAGTGCCAAAGCTACCAGTACCTGGTTTAAGGAACATGGTACCCCTGTTCTTAATTGGCCAGCAAACTCACCTGACCTTAACCCTATAGAAAATCTATGGGGTATTGTGAAGAGGAAGATGCGATACGCCAAACCCAACAATGCAGAAGCGCTGAAGGCCACTATCAGAGCAACCTGGGCTCTCATAACACCTGAGAAGTGCCACAGACTGATCGACTCCATACCACGCCGCATTGCTGCAGGCAAAAGGAGCCCCAACTAAGTATTGAGTGCATACTGTTCATGTTCATACTTTTCAGTTGGCCAACATTTCTAAAAATCCTTTTTTTGTATTGGTCTTAAGTAATATTCTAATTTTCAGAGATACTGATTTTGGGATTTTCGTTAGTTGTCAGTTTTAATCATCACAATTAAATGAAATAAACATTTGAAATATGACAGTCTGTGTGTAATGAATGAATATAATATCCAAGTTTCACTTTTTGAATGGAATTTCTGAAATAAATCAACTTTTTGATGATATTCTAATTATATGACCAGCACCTGTATATATACACACACACCATGGGTATGTTGAATGCTTGATTCTGATTGGTCCACCATTTATTTAAATTTTGTTTAAAAAGAGCCGCACCCCCGCGACTTCTATTTTACAAAATAACATATAATGTTTCAATATATTTCACCCTAATCAGCCTCACATAGCTGTAGTGTAAAACACTGCGCTAACCCCACCCCCCCCGTTTCGCTTACACACACACACACAGAGAGAGAGAGAGAGAGAGAGAGACAGCGATAGCGCAAGCCTCTGTTGCTGGTTACTGATGAAGACCTTTTAAAATGAAATGACTGAAAGAGGTTGTGTATATTTTCCACAGTGCAACACAAAGAACAGACAATAGGGTCTATTTCATGTTTGCATGTGGTGCTAAGCTATTAGTCCTATAGTCTTAGCCTGTTTACAAAATGAGAAATAAAGAGTGGTGTAGAATTATCACATCAAAGTAGGTTACGGAAATATATTTACATCACAGGTTTATTTTAGTTGTTGTTAATGATAAAATATATGAAAGAAATTAAAGATATGAAAGAAAAACAATGCACAATATCTGTAGACTACTGTATTTGTATTGCCAAAATTTTGATGTTGTACTCTAATTTAGCCTAATACCTACCTAACATAAATCTAATCAAAACACATATTTCACTTATAATCTACAAACTGTAAAGAAAATCTGAATATTGGGACACCTGATGATATGATAGAGCCAATATTAGTGTTTTAAGTAATTAAAAAGTACAATTCAGGACTGTTTTACCTGGGTGTACCTTTAAAAGTAACCCAACTAACACGCATTCATGCCTTAACTGCGTTATTAATGTTATACATATCATTCTGTGTACTCACAGAGTGGGCAGTATTGATTGATTGTTCTGGATTTGTTGTGTTGTGACTGACAGGGGTGCTTTAAGGTACTGATTTTGGAGTCGCGGGGTTGGACTACTGTTCAGCGAGAGTTCACTGCCCTTCCTCTCCATTTCAAACACAAGTGTATAGAGAGAGAGAGAGAGAGAGAGAGAGAGAGAAGCTACATATATAGTATCATGTAAAGATGGATAAAATGAAAAATGAATGCACAAGTTTGAAATGTTATTCTTTCTCTTCTTGGTGGTTTTTAACAGTAAAAATGAAGGTAGACATTTGGAATTATCCATTAAAATATCATGGATGACTGACTAAAGCAAGTCTTGAAAAAGTGATCTCTTGTTCATACACACAAGCTTGAAGAGAGAGAGAGAGAGAGAGAGAGAGAGAGAGAGAGAGAGAGAGAGAGCACGCACGTACGTGAGAGAAGTCGCATTTATATCAAGTAAAGATGGGTAAAATGTAAACTGATATTCAAGGTCTAAACTTGTAAAGCACCAAATTGTTTCTCATGTTTTCAACCAGGTTCTAGAAGCGCCATATACAACGCATGCAACAATGTCATTATATTTAATTATTAGAACCCTGTTAGCCCGTTTATCTCCAAAAATACGGGTGAAGGTCTCTGCACATTACTGTCTTTCCTTTTACGCAACACAACAAGATTAAATTAAATACATTTTCTCTTATTACTTCATTATTTCATCTGACTCCATAAATGAAAAAAAGGTTTAATGATATCTGAGCATCATTAAAAGTGAGCGAATGTTTGATTATTCTTTTTAACTCTTTAATTATATTTTACCTTTTCAGATTAGGAGAATATGTCGCTTTGAGGTCCTCGCATGTTTTTCTCTTTTACGCGGGTCTCACGATCATCAAACAGAGGTAATTGCTATATACCTGAGATCGGTCACATTCACGTTTACACAATCAAAGATACATCATTATAGCCCCCCATGGAATTGCATACACTTGAATTTAACTTAATGTTTTCTTCAGAAGAGGTCACGGCCACTATTACAAATATAAGTTGACCAACATAACTTCTCTTATAATAGCTTTGGATTGGCCATGTAGTGGTTTCCCACGTACACTTATCTGGAGAAACATTAAATTAAAACAGAGGTAAGACACACCCGAATTTAGATTGGTCAAGCAGCATTTGCTGTTCTAAACGGAAATTCCTTTCTTGTCTTTGCAAACCAAGTACACTTGAATTGATGCCAAATATTAGTCGTCACTAATCTGACGCAGACTTGCAGTAACATACAAATCGTTTAATCTACTTGGGAAAACAATTTCAGAGTCAGTCAGAATAAAATCAAATGTTTACATTTTATTGACCAGGTAATAGAACAATAATTCAAAATCTAATTCATAGAGTAAAATCATCGATCAATCAAATATAATAACAATTCGGAAATCGAGGAATTTATAGAAATATTTACCTGGCAACGAAAACTACACACAGCGATTGTGTGGGAAGTCTACCTACAGACTCCCCAACCTTTTGCCCATTTTCCTTATAAACCCAGATAATTCAATATGCTTACCAGAATTCAGAATTTGTAATTGAATGGGTTCCTGATTCCTGTAGATTAACATACAGGAGGTAGTTTGTAAGGAGGATCTGGGGGAGGGCATACCTTTAAGGGGCACACCACATTTCTCATATTTTATAACTTCTTTTAGCTTTTCATTATGGCTGGGAGGATGAGACCAGTTTACCAGGCGCACTGAGACACTTTAAATGATACCAAACATGTATAGTTTTTTTTTTTTTTTTTACACACTAAACATTGCATAGGTTTTTAGTGAGCTTTAAGTGAGGAGGAGAAGGGGGGAGTAAGGGGAGATGATGAGACTGTAGAGGTGAGGTGTGAGCTGCACTGTGTGCTGTGTCTCGGATGTTGCTGTTACATATGCAAGAGAGAGTTCAAATGTTAATTCTCATGAGAGCCTTTTGTTTTCTCGAGGGGTAGTCCAGACTTGCTGGCACCTGCCTTACAATCCTATTTTAGCTAAGTATGATGCTGTTAACAAGCATGAGTATTTAACCCCTAGTATCAGCCCATTAAGAGTAGCACCAAGAACAGACTGATCACACTGTGAATTTGTTGACAGCAGGTCGACAGTTCTGTGTTTTTCGGAATTCGAATGACTGCCCCCTAGTGTCTGAAGTTGGAAGTTTTGTTAAACAAATGGGCAGGTGTGAGCTTCAGTTTTCATGTGAAATGTCCAAAGAGATGGACCAAAATAGTTACATTTCTTGTTGCAAATTATGTATATTTCAGCCAGGACCATTTCCGTTAAATTAATGCTTTGATTTGAATACTTTGAAATAATACATTTATTAAATTGTAGAAAATTGAAGGAATTGAAACTAAGCTTGATTTTATTAAATCTATCCCCTAAGCGAAACCTCAACCCTAAATCTAACCATCAGTGGAGTAAAAATGAAATATTAGACCAAAAATACAACCTCCGAATTTCATTCATCATTGTTTATGGGAACATGATTACTTCCTAGTTTCCATGGGACAAGAACCCACTCTAAAACCCGTATACACATGCAGTGACCTCCAGCGACAAAACGACCTCATCTCATTCATTGTCAGTGAGTGACAATGAATCTGGTGACTTTCGGCGATACAAGCAACAGTGACCTCTGGCAACTAGATGTGGGCTTGGCAAGCGACATGACAAAGTTGCTAAAAGTTTAACTTTATGCAGAGTGTGCATTTTTTACAGATTTTGTGTCAAGTTATAATTCGATCTTAATTTTACTAGGAAAATGCCTCTTCTGTGATCATGTATTCAAAAGATATGGACAGACGTGCAGTCCACCAATAACGTTAGAGCGACAACAGTAAAATCACCCACTAGCCACTTCACAGTACAGAGACAAGTGGCATCAAGTGATAAAGTTGCTGTGTATGTGTGTATAGAGCTTAAGGCTGCTCATGCAATGCGCTATTAATAGTGGTAGAGAAAAGGGTGCCTGAAGTTGAAATGATGGCACCTGTCAACAATTTGGGAGTATAGGGTTTATTTCAAGGCACATGAACTTTCGGAACATATTAAATTTCCAGTGTGATCATGTTGGTTGTTGGTTCAGTGTTGGTACAGGTTGGTACAGTGTTCACACATTATGGGGAAATCATCATACGAATGGTTTACCTACGGTTGTCGCTGTATATTAAGCTGGAATAGGAAAAATTATTTTAAGACCGAAAAAAGTACACACATCAGTTTAAGTGCATCTAATCTCCTCCCAATTCTCTTTCTCTGAATCTCCATATTTTTCTCTCAACCTCACTTTTTTGCAATCATTCTCTTTTTAGACAGTGTGCTTATGCACTTAAATATAGAACAGGTTATAAATAAATAAATAAAAAACACAGGTTCTATGGAGATAAAGAGAAATTGATTGCCTTGGGCAATGTGAGGTATGATTGCAGCACAATTTACGTGTTGATATGTCCTGCAACTCTACATTCTGCATAGAGAGTATGTTATTGCTGAATTTTTTTATTATTATTTTGTTTTTTTACTTTCATAAATACACACACATATACACACCAATTTCCATCACTAGCTCTCTTGGGTAGAGTGGAAGCAGGCAGCAGGACTGTCAGAATAGCATAAGTGAGACAGACACATCAGGGAAATGGGGAAAGCATGCTTGAGAGACTCCATGTCTCTTTACATACAGGCACAATATGGACCCCTCACTTTAAAGCCACACTGTGTAATTTTACTAGTGTTTAAAAAAAAAAAAAAAAAAAACATTTTCGGGTTTCTCAAACTGTCTTCTGTCTTCCATATTTTTCTGAAACAGATTGTCTCATCCCCAAACTAATGCCATTGGTTGAGCTAATATTGTGCCACAGTGTTTACACTAATAGCTTAACACTGATAAGCTTTTTTATACTTGCCTTTGTGAATTAAAGGAATATTTGTAACAGTTTACAATAAGGTTCCATTTGTTAACATTAGATAATGCATTAGTTATCACAAACTAACAATGAATATTATATTTTTCAACATTTATTAATCTTTGTTAATATTTGTTTTAAAAATACAATATGCTCTCATGGCAATACGTTTTAAAATTTCATAGCAGTTCATATGTTAAGACACATTGTTTTTGTCTTGTGGCTATATTTTTAATACAGTTCATGAATTGGCCCAATATTCGTTCATTTTAAGTGCTACTGTAACCCAGATTTTTTCTCTTTTTTAAAAGAAAAGAAGGGACAATTGAAATGATTTTTTGTGGTAATCAACATTATGCCACAAATGCTGTCTAAATTGTATTGAACCTGGAAAATTCCTTTAAGCTGGGATAGGATTGGATAGGTATCATTAATTTAATAAAATTCCTTGTTGGTTTGTGTGTTCATATTACATTAACTAATATTTACATTTTTAATAAAAAAAAAATAAAAAATACAAAAGGGTAACAAGCTTTAATGTGTTCTACAGCAGTTCTACATCTCTTTATTCCTTTTTTTTCATCTTTTTTATATATATATTTTTTTCCAGTATATATTCTTAAATGGGCTACCAAGAAAAAGCATAATACTTACACCCAGTTGATGCAAATATAGTATCAACAACATGGTCCTTTTATAAGACTACATTTTTTAAATAATACATGAGTGAACTCTGTATCCTTTGGTAGGTGGTAGTATTGTTTGATCATTCACAAAACTCTTTAAAACCAGGTAGGTGGGGGCTGACTCTTTCTAAAACATTTCTAAAATATTACACATAATTATAAATTGTAGAGAAAATGTATTGTGTTACATGCTTTGGAGACAGTGACAACATGTCTTCCAAGTTCATTGGACACTCTATTCCTTAGTCTTGTCAGCCTTTATCTTGGAAAACATCAAAATCCCTATACAAAAAAGGAGAAAATGAGCTATTGATTTTTGCTCTATCACTTTTTTCTACTTTCTACTTTCTCCACACAGCATTATCATTCTAGAGTCTAATTGAAGGTCAGAGTAGGTTTCCTTGTCAAAGTCTGCTTCCTGACTGTCAGCCTGACTCACAACAAAATGAATTATCTGGGTTTAAACATTTTCAGACTAAAAATTCGAACAGTTTTTACAAAGTGATGTCTTCTTACTCTCTTTTATGCTGGGGTAGTTAACAATATGTCAGACTGCCAAATAATTCATCTTTATTAAAACTAATCTGTGCGGCTGTCAAGAATAATAAAAGTGTCAATTTTTACTGTATACCATCCTAGCTTCATTGGTAAATAATGTCACACATCAACGGGGATCGCTAATCATTTGTCTTAATAGAACAAGTGGCCACCTTCACCCACACATCACTAAGTTTAGAAATTAAATTAATTCACTATTGTCAGTTTAATAGAAGTATTCACACATTTTATTTCTGTGGGTATCAATCTGACGACACTTTTCTTTAATACTTTCTGGCACAGGTGTCTGTTACACTGTCCCAGACTCTGTAATAGATTTTGTCACTGAGAAAAGTGACTCTTTTTGAAACAGACACAGTCCATTTTAGATGAAATACTAATACGTAATGAAATAATAACATTAATTTTCATTTTATATTGTATATTGTTATATCACCACATCGTACTTCAAGGCAATTTTTTATTTATTTTTTATTAATTTTTTGCAATCTCATAGAGACGCCAGCAATAAATAATCCATTGGTATTAAAATTTTAATATTTTGTATGAACTTGACATATTTGATGTCAGTGTACATTTGAGTCGATGCTGTCAGCCAAGTCATTGCCAAGAAAATACTGTTTAAGTATAAAATGGAGCATAATGCACCTTCTGGCACCCACACATTGATGCTTTGCCAAACACTTTATGCAGCAGTGCTATGTGTTTCATTAAAAAAGTACTCTACTGAGAATGGACAGATTGTTCCATTCCTGAGGAGACTTCTGCAAAAAATGAAGCTAAAGTAACCAATGGAAAAGAGCGTCCGCTGTGCGATAGTGTCAAACAGCTGAGACAATGTAGTGCAAGAGACAGGTGAAGCAGATGGTATAAATCTAGAATAAACAGAAAAGATGAAAGAAAAAAATAGAGAAAAACATTATGGACAGACATAATGATAATAAAGATAACAGGCAGGGTTTTGAGTGATTATGTTCAGCTATATCTTAAAGGGCAGGACAACACTGGTCATGAATTTCAAAGCCAGTGTTATAGATGAGATAAGTCACTGCATGCCTTTTTAGCGATTGCATTTCTATCCCATTGGGTATGCACATTGAGTATGCATATTTACTGTACACTTTGCTACATAAATGTGTCTCCACAAAATATACAAATAATGGCAACACTTAACAAAAAAGGTTCTATTTGTTAACATTAGGAAATACTTTAGGTATAATGAACTAACAATATTATTTAATGCATTTATTAATCTGTTACTTTATTAAAAATAAAATGTCAATTGTTATTTTATGGTAGTTTATGTCAGGAATAATTGACGAGGGACTGTCTGAATTGTTTAAAAATAATGCACCCCGGAGGTGGTAATTGCGTCACGACGCGCAGTGGAGCACACTCGGGTGTGCATTATTTTTAAACAATGGTCAATCATCAATTATTAATAATTGGGCCAGAGTCAATTATTCTGCTAATACCATGGTTATCACACCTTAAGATATCGGTCAGGGTTTTATCTCAAGACATTTTCTTGTTTTCGTCCCTAAAACTTTTTTATGAGAGGGACTACTTTCCTTCGCCACAGATTCAGTTTCCTGTTTTAATTCAGTCTGAGCCTTCATTGCTAATTTGAAAACGTCACGTTAGAACTAGAAATGGAGGATTGCACTGCTTTACTTTAGCACTTATTGGAGAAATAAGTTAGTGCATGTGTGTGAGTCTGTGTGTGAGGGATCGAAAGTGAGAAACTCAGAAAATGAGAGAGATCACTTCTGGGATTACCTTTTTGTAGCAGCTCTCATCAGAAGTAACATAGCTTAAAAATTGCCAAGATGAGTGTCTCCAAATTCCCGTTGTAAACCTTAATAACTTTTTCATCCCCAATGAGATGCAGTTATGCGCTGACATGACGACTCTGTTTTTCTCTCACGATTATGTTTTAGGGATGGGTGGATCGATACTGATGTGGTACCAAGAATATTGATCCTCACATAGAAATATCGATTCTGAGTTTTTTTTTAACAAGTAATCTTATTATTTAGATTACATGAATATTAATGCATCTCATAGTAGCATCTCAAGCTTAGTAGTGGAAAAAATAATTATATGAGTGAATAGTTGCATGACACCAGAACTATTTTTTCTTCTGCTCATCTTGACGTGCAGAATACACCTAAAATACACAAGCAGTGCTCACCCTTTCAGTCATAGCACTCGTTCAAAGAGGGAGCAGTGTTTCCTGAGGTAATGACAGAAAAACAGCATCTGGAGTTATTCACACTAAGTAATGACAAACCTAGATGTGACATGTATTATAATGGGCTTGTGTGACAATTTTTACCGGTTTATTTAAATTGAGATGTGTTAAAACATTGATAATGATCTTTAATCCTCGTTAATAAATGATACCCTTATGAAAACTTATCATGGACTAACTGTAGTAATATTGTATTAACAATGACTAATAACCACGACTGTAGTGACCATGTTTTATTCTTTTTGGCAGTAACCAAGGTTTTGATACAATTGACCATGGTTTTACTACAGCATTACTATAGTGTCCATGGTAAATTATTTATATTAATAGTAACCATATATTAATATCTATGGTTATTTTTTAAGTTTTATATGTGGCTTATACTAACAAATTTTTTAAAGGTAAACAAAGCAGCCTAATAATTTTCTGTTTATGCCCATAAATATATATCTAAAAAAATTAAGTAATAATAAAGTTAAAAATTTTATCCAAAGAATTCGTAAAAATTCAATTTAATAGAGGTATTGGTTTTGGTATCGATATCGGCAATATTGACCTAAAATACTTGCTATTGGATCGAAAAGAAATTAAGTGGTATCGCTCATTCCTAGTATGTTTGGTCCTTAAGTGTGTGCGTTATGCGTATAATGTCTGTGTGTTTACGAGTGTGTGTGTGTGTGTGTGTGTGTGAGAGAGAGAGAGAGAGAGAGAGAGAGAGAGAGAGAGAGAGAATCAGAATCAAGCATTCAACGGACCTGATTTTAATTTTAATTTAGAAAATGTATTATTACATGCAGAAACAGAAACTAACATTAGCTAAGATTAATAGGGACTGTAAAATTGTTAATTGTTTGTTCAAGATAATACAGCCTTATTCTTAAGTGTTACCAATATATAAATTTGATCGACAATTCACCTGCTATTTGCAAATATTACAGTGTTCACTTCTGTGATCATGCTAATGCCAGGCAGATAAATTTTGCATATAAAACTAAAAACTGGAAGTGGCTAAAATTGCTTTTACAGTTGATATACAAAAGGCAACATCTGTTATGTGCTTTGGGCTCCTAAACTTCTGTATCCTAAAGTAGTTCATTTTGGGTGGAGAAAATATTTTTAGGGATTGCTATACTTTCACTTGGAGGGCATTTACACTGGTCTTTTCATGATTGGATAGCTATACGATCATAAAAATATGAAGTGATCAAGTAGAAATACACCCTTCACGAACAGTATGATCTACTTGTGGCACCATTTGGAGTAAATCATGTGGGAATTACAACGATCAGCCACAACATTAAAACTACCTGCCTAATATTTTATAGGTCCCCCTCGTGCCACCAAAAGAGCGCCAACCCGCATCTCGGAATAGCATTCTGAGATGCTATACTTCTCACAACAATTGTACAGTGCGGTTATCTGAGTTACCATAGACTTTGTCGGTTCTAACCAGTCTGTCCATTCTCAGTTGACCTCTCTCATCAACAAGACATTTCCATCCATAGAACTGCCCCTTACTGGATGTTTTTTGTTTTTGGCAGCATTCTGAGTAAATTCTAGAGACTGTTGTGTGTGAAAATCAGCAGTTACAGAAATACTCAAACCAGCCCATCTGGCACCAACAATCATGCATGTGACAATATAATCATCAGATCGTTTGGCTGAAGTGCAGTGCATACAATCATGCAGATACTGGTCAGGAGCTTTAGTTATAGTACACATAAACCACCAGAATGGGGAAAAAAATTCGATCTCAGTGATTTGGAGTGTAGCATGATTTTTGTTGGTGCCAAAACCAACAAGTATTTAGTATTTCTGTAACTGCTGATCTCCTGGGTTTCCCGTCTGTCATTCAATTCAACGTTGTGTCGAAGAAGCAACACGAGGGATCTCTTGAGAGCCTCGCGCATCTCTGAACTTGAGAAAAGGCCAGTGAGAAATTGGCAGACAGAATTTGCATGTCCCGCCCCTGGAAATACGGGTAGAAAGAGAGGGAAATGAGTCAAGTCAAGTAAATTTCATTTGTATAGTGCCTTTCACAACACACATCGTTTCAAAGCAGCTTTACAGAAGATCAGGCATTAACAGACAATAAAACTGTAATATCTACAATGTCGATGAATCATCATTGTGTAATTAGATCAAATAGGATTGTTAATAGTGTTTAAAAATAAGTAAATAAATAATAATTGTATTAATAACCCCAGTGATCAAGCTGAACGCGACTGTATCAAGGAACACAAAACTCCATAAGATGTTGATTAATGGAGAAAAATAACCTTGGGAGAAACCAGACTTACTCTGGGGGCCAGTTCCCCTCTGGCTAACATCATGAATATAATGTAAATATTACTTATGTATAGTTAAAGTCATGGTTTAAAATGATTAAACTAAGTAAGTGTTAAGGGTCGGTGTTTAAACATCGATTTTGTTTGAACTGTAAGATTAATGACCAATGTCTTTGAAGTCCAGCCTGGATTAACTGCAGAAGTTCACATAGATGCAATTGTCCTTGTTAATTGGCTGATGAAGGCTTTTGTTGGCAATTGATGGTCTTATGCATTCCATTTCAAGATCGAAGTCCATCAATAGACTGAGGTGATGCAGGCAGAGATCAGGGATGTGAAATGCAGTTCAACCTGACCGGTTATTTTGGTGAGGTTCATTGTGGTCCATCCTAAATCCAAGGTTCAGACAATGGCATATGAAGTATCACGTGTCTTATGGTTGGAGTTGGCATCAGTTCATCCTCTGAAGTCTGAAGTAATGTTTGACTGGCACCGCCTGCATTTAGTCATCATCATTCAGCGACACGTAGCAGTGGAGTCCAGCACGAAGCAGGAATGGTGCTAGATCCAGCCGGTTCTGGTGAACTCAGGATAGGAGTCCCGAGGTTGAGACAGGGAAACAAATAAAATAATATAAACATAGATGCCATTCAATTTATTGCAGAGTTATATATCATGATCAGTGTTTCTGGTTTCTGGTTCCAGCATACTAAACTAAAGCAGCCTGATTGTGGGTTGGAGGATAAATTAGGTGTATGCCTGGCTAAATAGATTAGATTAGTCTTTAGTCTAGACTTAAACTGAGGGAGTGTGTCTGCTTCTTGAACAGTGTTAGGGAGACTATTCCATAGTTTAGGAGCCAAATATGAAAAGGATCTACCTCCTTTTGTGGATTTTGATATTCTAGGAACTATTAACAGGCCAGAATTTTGTGATCATAATGAATGTAATGGAATATAGTGTGGTAAAAGGTCACTTAAGTACTGTGGAGCTAGACCATTCAAAGCTTTGTACGTAGTTAACAGAATTTTAAAATTAATACAGAATTTAACAGGTAGCCAATGTAACGATGATAAAATGGGGCTAATATGATCATATTTCTTGGTTCTCGTTAGCACTCTGGCTGCTGATTTTGAACCAATTGAAGTTTATTTATTGATCTTGCTGGACATTCGCCCAGTAATGAATTATAATAATCTTGCCTTGAGGTCATGAACGCATTAATTAGCTTTTCAGCATCAGCAACAGAGAGCATGTGCTGTAATTTAGCAATATTTCTTAGGTGGAAGAATGCTGTTCTACAAACATTGGTAATTTGATTTTCAAAGGACAGATTGGTATCAAATATAACACCTAAGTTCTTGGCTGTTGAAGATGATGTAACGGTACATCCATCGAGAGTCAAATTATATTGTAATGGCTTATTTTACTAGTAGTTCGTAGTAGTTTTTTTTTGTCCAATAATTAGTACCTCTGTTTTGTCAGAATTTAGTTTATTTCATTGAAACACTCTGCTAATTTGGAGAATTGTGAAATCTCATCAGGTTTTGAAAAAATATAAAGTTGTGTATCGTCAGCATAGCAGTGGATACTTATTCCACGATTCCTGATAATATCTCCCAGGGGAAGCATATACAAGGAGAAAAGCAGAGGCCCTAAAACTGATCCATGTGGCACTCCATATTTAATTTTTGTTTGGTTTGACAATTCCTCATTTACATATGACCTAAACCATGCTAATGCAATTCCACAAATGCCAAAATAATTTTCTAGCCTATTCAAGAGAATGTCGTGATCTATTGTTTTGAATGCAGCACTAAGATCTAAAAGCACTAGAAGAGAAATGCAGCCGCGATCAGATGATAAGAGCAAGTCATTTGTAACTCTGATAAGTGCAGTCTCTGTACTGTGATCTAAATCCTGAATGAAATTCTTTGTATACACTATTTCTCTGTAGAAATGAACATATTTGGGAGGATACTTCCTTTTCTAGTATGTTTGACATAAACGGGAGATTTGAAATCGGTCTATAGTTAGCCAGTTCTCCAGGATCAAGTTGTGGCTTCTTAATAAGTGATTTGATAACTGCCATTTTAAAGTTTCTTGGGACATGTCCTAAGCTTAGCGAGGAGTTAATAATATTAAGAAGAGGTTCTGAAATTACAAAAGATACCTCTTTTAAGAGCTTAGTTGGTATAGGATCTAACAAACATGTTGTGGCTTTTGATGTTTCGATAAGATTTGTTGGCTCTTCATGACCTATGACAGGGGAGGAAGTTGCATGTGAGGAAAATTATTAGACACTTTTCTGAGGTGATATGACAGATGATTGCATAATTCCAATTTTATTTCTGATTATTTCAATTTTATCTGTAAATAAATTCATGAAGTCATTACTTGCTGGGACGTAATATCTGGTTCTGTAGAGGCTTTATTCCTAACCAATTTAGCCACAGTACTGAATAAACACCTAGGATTGTTGTGGTTATTTTCTATGAGTTTACTAAAATATGCTGACCTGGCAGCTTTTCTTGACTGTCTGTAGCTACAGACACTATCCTTCCATGCACCACGAAATACTTCAAATTTTGTATTTTTCCACATGCGCTCCATTTTCCAAGCTGCTCTCTTGAGAGCATTGTGTGTGATCATTGTACCATGGTGCAGGGCTTATGGGGTGACAATATCAGGAGTGCTAGAGAAGACTGCATTTATATTTTTTGTTATTTCATCAAGTTTGTCTGGGCTTTGGGGTTTATTGAGTGTATGTGATAGATCTGGAAGATTATTAGTGAAGCTATTTTTAGTGGTCGAAAGAATAGTTCTACCTGAATGATAGCGTGGTGTAGATTGAGTAACATTAGCTGATTGCAGCATACAAAAGACGAGGTAATGATCCGAAATGTCATCACTCTGCTGCAGAATTTCTATATTATCAACATCAACTCCATATGACAGAATTAAATCTAGTCTATGATTATGGCGATGAGTTGGTCCTGATACATGGACTCCAAGAGAGTTGATAATATCGATAAATGCTAATCCCAATGTATCTTTTTCATTATCTTTGTGAATGTTGAAATCACCAACAATTAAAGCTTATCTACAGTAACTACAAGATCTGATAAAAAATTAGCAAATTTACCAAGGAAATCAGAATAAGGCCTAGGTGATCTATACATTGTAGCAAGGATAAAAGACGACAGAGATTTTTTATTTATATCTGACGGTGTCACATTAAGCATTAGCATCTCTTGAGCGCCGAATATGCCTCCGATCTATGAAAAAATGCCATTGAGGAGTTGGCAGACAGTATTTGCATACCCAGCCCCCGGACATACGGGTATAAAGGTGGGGAAATGCATCTAGTTCATTCAGGATTTTTCTGAGGAACCAGAAATGGTCCGGCTACAACAGTGCGCTCAGCGATGTGGCAGGGAGGACACAACGTCTCGTTCCCTCCATCAGGGAACGGAGGTTACATACGTAACTTAGACGTTATCCATCTGTCGCTCACTTCGACATTGTGTCGAAGAAGCGGCATTAGGGGTCCAATTTAAATCACGCCATGTGCTGAGCCTTGTACGTGTACTGCTGACACAGGAGCAGGCAGGTAGTTGATGTGCAAAAGCATCTAGCTGTATCAGACTGCACGTACCCTTCCCCAATGCCCCAAAAAAGTCGTCAGAATCCTTCTGGATACTCTAAACAGGGGAACAAGTTTGATGCTTGCCAACCTGGGAACGGGCCAAGCCTATCCGGGCCTCTTTTTTCTCTATGTTTCTCGCATAGAGCCAAATGGCAAGGGCCTTTACACACATCGTGGGAAGGCGGTCTTACCCGATTTCCTGTTTTTCAGAGGGAAAAGACCATGCGGAGACCACACCTGCCCAGAGAGGGGGAGGTAAGAGTGGCGAATACATCACATGGGTTTTTAGGCGACATGTGGAAAGTGGTACGGTGGTAGATCCCACCTCTCCGGAGGGGGGAGTTGCTACAAACACGGCGACCAGGGGGCAGTGGGAACTCCCAAAGGGAGATACGGGTCCGCTCATAAGGGGACCATACCACGGAAAATACACAAAGGGGAGGAGGATCTAATGTAGGAGTCCTGAGCTGTGGAGCATCTATTCCAGTACAGGGTAGATTAAGTACCCGCAGTGGATTCAGTTGGCGTGTTCCTCCACTGAACTGCAGACCCAAAGGGCTAGGGAGGAGTCATCCAGGGATCCGAATTACTGGAATCTCCTGGGAGAGAAAGCACACAGTTTTACCTGGGCCGAGGGAAAAGGTACTAGGTGCAAGCGATTTCTACCGAGTTCTACCGGCTCAGACCTGAGAAAACACGGGACGATACTGACTCAACCCTGATATTGTAGAATCTCGCAAAGGTATTAGGTGTTGCCCAACCTGCTGCTCTGCATATGTCTGCAAGGGAGGTGCCTCTGGCCAGTGCCCATGAGGATGCAACACTCCTTGTTGAGTGTGCTCGAACCCGCAAGGGGGGGGGGGGGGGGGGGTATGGCCTGGGTGTGATAGGCCAATGAAATGGCATCCACCACCCAGTGGGAAAGCCTCTGTTTGGAGACAGTGTTCCCTTTCCACTGTCCACCAAAGCAGACAAAGAGCTGCTCAGAACATTTAAAGCTCTGCGTGCGGTCCAAGTAGGTACGCAAGCACGTACCTGACAAAGCAACGAAGGGGGTGGGTCTGCCTCCTCCCGGGGCAGTGCTTGCAGGTTCACTACTTGGTCTCTGAAGGGAGTCGTAGGAACCTTGGGCACGTACCCCGGCCGCGGTCTTAGGATCAAATGAGTGTCTGCCGAACTCCAGGCAAGTGTCACTAACAGAGAACGCTAGCAGGTACCCGACCCTCATGATGGTGGCGAGCGCAATCAGCAGGGCCATCTTAAGGGAGACGGCCCTGAGTCTGAATGATTCTAGCAGCTCAAAGGGAGGTCTCTGAAGGCCCGAGAGGACCACTGAGAGATCCCAGGAGGGGAACAGGCTTGGCCAGTAGGGATTTAACCTACGGGCGCCTCTTAGGAACCTGATAATTAAGTTATGCTTACCCAAAGACTTGCCGTCTACTACGTCGTGGTGGGCCGCGATAGCAGCTACGTACACCTTCAAGGTGGATGGGGACAGCCTCCCCTCCAACTTCTCCTGCATAAATGAGAGCACTGACCTAACTGTGCACCTCTGTGGGTCTTCAGACGGGAAGAACACCAATTTGCGAACAAGCGTCACTTCATGGCATAAAGTTGCCTAGTAGAGGGAGCTCTGGCTTGGTTGATGGTGTCTATGACAGCAGGTGGTATCAGGTAGATCAGATAGACGTGTTTGTCCCGAACTAATGGGAGAAACCTCCGCAGGGCAAAGAATACAGTCAACAACTCTAGGCAATTGATGTGCCAGCGCAGGGGGGCCCCTTTCCGAATGGCCCGCGGCTGCATGCCCGTTGCACACGGCGCCCCAACCCAATTTGGAGGCATCGTTCATAACCAGGATGCGTCGGGACACCTGCTGCAAGGGGACTCCTGCCCGTAGAAAGCAGAGGTCTGTCCAGGGTCTGAATGTTTGGCGGCAGACGGGGGTGACCATCACACGGTGTGTGCCGCAGTGCCATGCTCGTCTCGGGACTCGAGTCTGGAGCCAGTGCTGAAGCGGTCTCATATGCATCAACCCTAGCCGTGGAGGATGCCATATGCTCCAGGAGCCCGTGTGTGGCAGGATGTGTGATATGGCTTCCATCTGCTTTTTCACCGTGTAGAACTGCTGGGCGAAGTCTTCAACGGTGTCGCCGAAGAGGCCGAACTGGGAGACAGGGGCGTTGAGGAAGTGTGTCTTGTCTGTCTCGCGCATCTCGACCAAGTTCAGCCACAGATGACATTCCTGAGCCACGAGTGTGGCCATCGTCTGCCCGAGTGACTGCGCTGTGGCCTTCGTGGCCCTGAGGGTGAGGTCGGTTGTTCCTGCAGCACATCGGGATCAGGACTACCCTCGTGCAGATCTTTAAGTGCCTTAGCCTGGTGGACTTGCAGGAGGGCCGTGGCATGCAGGGTGGAAGCGGCTTGTCCGGTGGTGCTGTAGGCTTTGGTGGTCAGTGATGACGTTGTCCTACAGGCCTTGGAGGGGAGCACAGGGCGACCCCGCTAGGTGGCATACTCGGGGCATAGGTGGATTGCAACCGCCCTGTCCACCAGGGGAATTGCCGTGTACCTGTGAGAACGGATGAGCGCGTGGCTCTGTGACGAGTGGAGAGAGGTGTGCCCTCTATGAAGTCGTCGTGGCGCGCAGACCCCAGGAACCAGTCATCCAGCCGCGATGGCAGTGGGGAGGACGGCGGGTTCCAGTCCAGCCCCACGCTGGCGGCAGTCCGGGCAAGCATGTCAGACATCTGTGCGTCAGCCTCAGCCTGGGCGTGCTGGCCCGAAGGCGGGAGCCCAAGGAAGTCATCTGCATCAGACACCGGACCGATCTCCGATGTAGCGGCGAGCTCATCCACCACGAGCTCTAGAGGATAGGCAGGCTGGCTGTGAGGCAAGCCGCTGTTGCCTCGAGCATGGATGGGAGTCAATGAGTGTGCCGGAGGGGTGGTCTGAGGGGGCGTACCTGGCGGAACCGCACCTGCTGCCATCCCCAGATCGCCTCCATCGCCAGCCGCATCGTCCTCAATCCCGTGGGATGAAGCAACGCGGGGGATGGCTGGAATGGTGTTCCTTCGGTTGAAGGAAAGCCGCGACCGCAACATTGCCATGGTCAACGCTGCCTCAGTGTGATTGCAGCCCAGACACACGAGACAACACCTGTACATCTGAAGCGGAGAGCACTCTACCGCATCCAGGAACTACACAGGGGCGGAAGGGCATCTTTATTAAGACGAACAATAAACTCTTAAATTTTGCACTGTCGAAGCGCCCAGGGGCAAACTGCACTGCCGTGCAGAGAAGGAGAAAGCTGCTGATGTGTACCATAAATTCAACAGCAGAATCAGCTCAGAGGAAGAGGAACAGGTGTGTGACTCGCAGCTCACTGCATACACGACCATCGTTTCCGAAGAAAATTTCGGAATTAACTAGACATATTTCCCTGCCTTTATACCCGTATGTCGGCGGGGTATTCTAATACTGTCTGCCAACTTCTCATTGGCCTTTTTTTATAGATCAGAGATATATTCGGCGCTCGAGAGACCTCTAGTGTCGCTTCTTTGACACAACGTCGAAGTGAGCGACAGGCGGGGAACTTAAATTTCTATCCTGTCCTCTGAATAACACCAAAAATTTCACTGTAAATTGTAGCAACACCTCTTCCTCGACCCTTCAGACGAGGCTCATGTTTATAACAATAACCTGGGGCAGTAGATTCATTTCAACTAATATATTAATCTGGTTTAAGCCAGGTTTCAGTCAAACAGAGTGCATCCAATGTATGATCTGTAATAATTTAATTAACAATTAGTGCTTTGGTAGGAAGAGATCTAATGTTTAGTAGCCATATTTTTATATGATGTGTATTTTTAATTTGTTTGTTTTGTTCAAGTTTGACCTTAATCATATTTGTTCTAAATGATTTAGTGAGGGTATTGTGTTTGGTAGTTCGAGAAACAGACACAGTCTCTATGAGATATCTAGGAGATATTGTCACTATGCGTTGTAGTTTATGTGACCTATGTGATGTCTCAAGGCAGCTAGCAGACGTTTGGATTAACCAGTTTGTCTGCTTCCTGACTTGGGCCCCAGTTAGTCAAATACTATCATTATTATGAGCCAAATTACTAGAGAGGAGAGTAGCACCTTCTCTGGAGGGAAGGAGTCCGTCTCTCTTTAGCAGGTCAAGTCTACCCCAAAAACTCTTCCAATTTTCTATAAATCCTATTTTACTCTTTTTAGGGAAAAAAAATATTCTCTTTTAGAAGCGCTGTCGAAGTGCTAGAAATGAGTCTGTCCATTCAGATTTTTCCTTCGGAGCCGAGCGGTTGTGTGATCAGCTGTATTCACTGACTGTTCCATTCATCTCTACAGAGCATATGCTGTTGGATCTACGGCGCATATCAGCTGCTGTCTCCTCCTCTGCACAACAGTGCAGCTTTGCCCATGGGCTCTTCGACTGCACTTCTAAAAGAGAATATTTTCCCTAAAAAGAGTTTATTTTCTCTAAAATAGCAAAACACAGCTGGTGTTGAACGTCCTTTTCAGGACACATATTTTTAAAGGTGTCTTTCCGCCCCTGTGTAGTTCCTGGATGCGGTTGAATACTCTCCGCTTCTGACGGTCATAAGAGCTACCTCGCGTGCCTTGGCTGCGATCACATGCAGGCAGCGTTTTCTGAATGCTTCATGTTCTCAGTGCGAGAACATAGCCATGGCATCATTGTGGTTGCGGCTTTCATTCCTCACAAGATAAAGTCACTTCAATTGCCCCCCGTGCCTCCTTCCTATAGGATTTGGACAACACCCAATACCTTTATGAGATTTTACAATCTCAGGGCTGAGTCAGTCTCGTCCCGTGTTTTCTCAGGTCCGAGCCGGTAGAACTCTGCACCAGAACAACTGACCAGGTGTACCGCTTGCACCTAGAGCCTTTCCCCGTGATCACGTGTGCTCTTATCCCAGGAGATCCCACTAACTCGGCTCCCTGGATGACTCCTCCCTAGCCCTCTGGTCTGCGAATTCAGCAGAGGAAATCCCAGACCCACTACGGGTACTGAAACTACTCTGTACTGGAATAGATGCTCCACAGGATGGGCCTGTGTGGATTTATCCCCCTGTGTGTATTTTCCGTGGTACAGTCCCCTTACGGGGTGGACCCGCGTCTCCCTTGGGCAGTTCCCACTGCCCCCCGGTTGCCGTGTTTTTAGCAACTCTTCCCTCGCAGCAGGTAGGATCTACCACCGTGCCATTTCCACATGTGGCCTGAAAACCCATGTGATGTATTCCGCCACTATTTACATTCCCCCAGCCTGGGCAGGTGGTGGTCTCTACGGTGTCTTTTCCCCTGAAAGGAGTTGGAAAAGAACGCCTTACCCGATGCGCACGATAGCGTTAAGATGGCCCCAGCAGCTTTGACTCTATCATTTATATCAACAAAAGACACCGATGAAGATGACTTTCAAGTCCTGGAATTTAAGTTGTTATACATCTCATCTGAGTTTCAACATTATTTATCCACTTGAAACACTTATGAAGTTCTGAAACACTTGTGGATGTTTTTCAGACTGATGAGGTGGAAGAGCCAGACATTGCAGATTTAGCAGTAGCTTATCTAAGCATTGTGAATTAAGACCTGAGTTCCAGTGTTCAGTTGACCCTGCTAGGATTTCAATTGTGCTTGAGGGTGGCTTCTGGGTGATTTCCCTTTGTCTGATGCTTTTCTTCTGATATTTGGTTTGATTTATGTGATACATCTCAACTATACTAAAGAATTGACCCATACCTACAACTTCAACCAAAAAGTCTTAATGGGTTTTTTGGGATTTATTGTATGAGATTTACTGAATATTTGAATGCTTGAGTCCAGTGCACTTTGTTTTCTGTACATGTATGCATCTTAGTTTGTTCCTATAATATAGAGCTTATTTCGGAAATGTTTCAAAGCATTCTTTTTATTAAATGTACACTTTAATTTGACACAACTTTAATTATGAATATTAAGCAAACACTAATATGTGTTTCCAACACTGTAACCTTAATTAGTTTTCTGTGGTGGCACTAAACTGTGTTTGCACTTTTGCAACGAATGGTTGCTGAGACGTAGGATCTATGTGCAGGCTTTAATACAAATGATGACAGTCAAACAACAAACGGGAACTCAAAACAATAACAAACAAGAACTGACAAATGAATGCAAAAACTAAAGGTTATTTATACAAACAAGAGCTAATGAGTGAATGGAAAACAGGTGAGAACAATCAGGAACAGATGGCAGTGATGAGGGCAGTGTCTACTGAGAAATGTAGTCTGGGAAAACACTTCAACATAAGAGTCCTATGAAACAGGAGGGAGACAGACTGTGACTACTTTAAATGGATAGTTCACCAAAAATGAAAATTCTGTCATCATTTACTCACCCTCATATTGTTTCAAACCCATGTGACTTTCTTTCTTCAGTGGAGCACAAATGGAGTAACATGTTAGGCAGTATGTTAATCTCAGTCGCCATTCATTTTCATTGCATTTTTTTTTTCATTCAAGTGAATGGTGACATATGCCTGGTTTATATTTTAGAAGAAGCCAAAGTTTTTTTCTTCTGGACGAACTAAAGCACCCTAGACTAACAAAGCCGCCATTTATACTATGTGCAACGTCTTTTAAAATTAGTTAGTTTAGGGTGAAGTCACAGTGTTTAACATAGTGTTCCAGCCACAAGTAAAGCCAATAATGTAGGGTTTTCTCTCTGTGGACCGCTGCTTTTAATGCTGTGCCACTTTTAAAAACACAAATCTCTCTCCATTAATTTGTCATGGCCATGCTGTCTTTATAGAGTTTGTATTGCAAATTATGTACAAATATATACTTCCACACAATCTCTTGGAGACAGGCTTCAAATATATAAATTTTAACAACAGTGACCTAGGTTACAACTCCTCAGCTGGCACACACGATTGTAAATAATAAGCGTCACGTCCAAACCAAACCCACGAATAGTTTTAACCAATCATCAACGCACTTTGACCAACAGAGTTCTCTTGCATCAAGAATTTCAGAGATGTATGCGAACAAGAGAAATCTCAACAAACGAACACCATGGCAAAACAAAAACATCACTGCATTTCTACATCATTTGTACGCGGACTAAGCGAAGCCTGTCTGTACAAATTAGCCTTTAGTCTGTCATTCTAACATAAAAATTTTTGTTCCACAGAAGAAGAAATGATATGGTTTTAAACAACATAAGGGTGAGTAAATAATGGCAGAATTTTTTGAGTGAAACATTCCTTCAAGTGGTTGTATTTACTATGTAATTACTTTTCTGTCAGATCTTATGCTTGTGCTTTAAACTTTCACAATTTAAACACATGTACAGCATGTCTTAAATAAAACTATGTATGCACAAAAATATAAAACAATTGGCATAATGTATGCAAAATAACTTTTTCACTTAATTGTGTCCTGTCTGGTGACTATGCAGTGACATGCTTTTGTGTTTTGTGAACATGCAATCAAGTTTAAAGTGACAAGGACTCACAACGTATGAAAATCTTAGTACAACAGGATTCTAAAAAATTTTTGTGCTTGCCCAAATTTGAAATAGCCTAAGGAATATTTTTGTTTCTGAAATGTGAAAAAAAGAATATATATATACACTGTATGTGTGTGTTATCCAAATAATGAAAATATTTGAGTAGAATTTATTTAATATAGTAAGTGATATAAATTATATATCATACTTAAAAAAAAGTTATATTGTATTAATGCATTATGGGTTGCTGACATAAATGTTTATTAACTTTTAATTATTCTCCTCAATTTTTTGGAGTTCTCTGAACGTTTCAGGGTTTACGGTGTATTGTGATAAAGTCAACAGAAATTATTTGGTAGCAGCATGTAAGTAGTGGTATATTCCATGCCACAACTTAAGGTGTAAACAACATCCCGTTTCTAGAAGTTGTATTTTCCCTGATTTATTTATGGTTTACTGAACAGGTCACTTCCCTTCTTGCTTGAACAGCTGCTGCCATGCTAACCCTTTCAAAAAACAAGGTTTTGAGGACTATACTTGACCTGCCTGCTGTCAGTTCTCCCAGTGCTTATAATGCATTATGATGACCTCTTCAAATAATTTTTGCCTGGGTCAAATGAATAATTTATCTTGGCTTTTGCATGTCTATGACATGTAATGCTTCTTGCCCAAGAGCCTCTTCTTAACTCACTTCAGTCCCATTGTGCATTTTTCTGACCATGACACCATCCAAAAACTTGACTTGTCTCTATACAGTAGATGTTTATAAACTTTAAACAGATTTTCACATATTTAGGGTATTTTTACTTGTGTCTGTATTATTGTGTATGTAGGATGAGTGTATTTAAGTATGCAAGAGAGCCTTTTGTGGCCTTTATCATTATTTAAACATTATTTTAGTCAAATGAATATAAATAAGTGTTTTTACTGTATTTTCCACGACAATATTTAATGTCACAGATTTGATTTTATTTGGTTAGTCTCAAGCCCCCACCCCCCCAGTCCGACCTTCTCTCATCTGTTGAACACAAAAGGAGATGTTAGGCAGACTGTTGGGCTTGCTGAGAATCGCATTGTTCGTAGTTACTTTCATTTTATGGAGAAATATATTTTTTCCATTTAATGTGAGCGCAGTGTAGTTCTAGCGGGAAGACTAGCAGCTGTACATCATCACACCATTAGCTGGGTAATTCCTAGCCAATCGCAGGTAAGCCATAAATCAGCTCACAATCTATCACATTGCTGTTTCAGTGTGCTAGCATGGCAACCTCCACCTCCACCAGTTGAGCCCTGTCCCGCATGGGGGTAGGCTCCTCGCCCCTCCCTCCTATCTCCGGAAGGATATGACGGTTCCGAGTACAACTCCCTCGGACCGCCAGACGGGGCCTACGCCAAAGAGAGACATTACTTTTCTGTTTTACATTCATCAATTAAATGGCATCTTAAACCTCACTCAAGCCTGTGCGTGTCTTCCCGATAGAATTATAACATTCCACCTAACATCTCATTTTGTGTTCAACAGGTTTTAGCACAACATGAGTTTGATTAAATAATGACAGAATTTTAATTGTAAGGATAACTATCCCCTTAAATTTAAATGTATTCTGTTCTTTTGAATCAGACAACCAGTATTGTTCCTTGTCATTTTTTGGTGTCTCTTTTGAAAAACCTTCTAGGTAAAGTATTTTACTTTAACAGGTTTCTGATTCGACTTTTTTGTTCTTCAAGGACAATGCACTTGCTGCCAAGAACTGTCAAACAGGAGCATCTCAGTATAAAGAGGTGAGAGGACACCAATTAGAAAGCCATCTTTGGCCAGGAGTGCCAGCAGCACAGCTTGCCACAGGAAGTGGGATGCCTGACTTCCTGCATGGGGTCACAGCTGTTTATAGAGGCACTGATATTTCCAACCAATCCAGGAGCTGTTTAGCATCGGAAAAAGACAGCGCTCATTTGAATAGCAAAGTACCATCTCAATGTCACCAATGAATTTACATTGTCTTAAACATCTGTCGCTGGAACAAGTACTTCAGTGAAATTATACAAGCATGTGGGTGTCAAAACAGTTTGTGCAGAGCAAGAAGCAGATTGATATGAGCAGGGTGTTATATTTTCTTGGAAGAGGCAGAAATGTGACTTCATTGTAAATATTTCATATCTAAAATGATGTGTTCATTTTAAATGCAAAGTTATGAATTAAAATTTGTTTTTAGGATTGTGTGCCAATCTCAGAATGTATGTTTAGTAAACTAAATTAAAACTTTTCTCAAAATCTTAACACATATTCCAAAAGTGCTTCTGCCAACATTTAACCAAAATAGAACTTTTATTACATGGAATTGCTTTTGTGATAGATGTTAAAACACCTTTTCACTCACCCAGAATCCTCATCTTGGTTTCCTATCATAGCTTGGACCGGGATACACATACCTAGGTGAACAACTGGAGGTATGGATGACAATGTGTGATTGGCTCCTGCTATGCGCAGCTGTCCATGTCCACACTTGCCCCTGCACAATTACACTCACTGATCCCTGGCCGCTCCGCTGCATTGCAGTCAGACCCATTAATCTCCCTGGCTGAATGGTGTGCCATGTGTTAACAGGGAGGTCCCTACTCACTCTGCACCTTGCCAGTACAGTCAAGGCCTTGCCAGTCATTTTGACTTCTCACTCATGAGACAATTTATTCACCAAAACATGGCCGTAATTATACAATTTTGAAATGAGGTTGATTGTCAGAAAAAGACTTTGACTAGTTTAAACATTTGAAGTTAGACTGTTTGTCACCAGCCTCGGCCCGCAACAAACGACACCATAACACATCGGCTCATTGATTTCATTTTCCGGCTCAAATTAAACTTGTTTTCATAAAAACAAAAAATATATAATAATTTATATTGACTGCAAGTCATGACAATGGGCCCCACCAGTGCAAAAATTGTCATAACTTTAAAAAAAAATAAAATATATATATATATATATATATATATATATATATATATATATATATATATATATATATATTTTAGAGAAAGCACTAAAACTGAGCGCTTTATAGCTCAGACAAATAACATGTCCGGAAAAAAATTTCCCATCTAAATGCAGCTTTTAATATAACAAAGATGAACAAGGTAACTCAGAATAAAACAAAACAGGCACAGAACATGACAACACATGTGAAGTCTGACAAAGAAACCAGAGGAAACATGCCTAAATATGCCTTAAATACACAAGGGAAAACAAGGGAACAAGGATCACCTGGGGAAAACAATCAGGGGAAAAACAATCATGAAATAAATCTACAAAGGACTACAAAAATAATGGGAAATAGGAATTGGGAATCAAACGAGAATTTCAACATATAAGTCAACATATAAAATTTCATGTCAATGACTTACATTCCTATATAAATGTTTATTTTAAAAATAATCTGTATAAATCTATATATCTGTATATGTCCATACATAAATATAAACATAAACAAACATAAATATATGTAAAACAAAATACACATACCTCTTAAAGTGTAGATCTTTGCAGATATGATTAATTGCTTTTATTTTCACTCTATGTGAGTTTGTTGCATCTTTATATCTGGAGTGTTTTAATTCCTTCCCCAGATTATTCTTGAAACAAAGTGAAAAGCCCTATGCTTTGACAAGCATTGTTTCTGCTATCCTTTAAACAAAGTAAGCTTCAAAGACTCAAATAGCCTCAAAGTAATATTTTTAATGACTTATTTTCTGCAGTTTTACCAGGCGTGAGCATTATTCAGCAAGCCGCACTTCAGCTCCCTGCGTTATGAATAAATTATGCAAATGACTATGTACTGCTCATAGTTTTAATGTTTGCAGATTTTATATACACTGCTGTTATTGTATTTGTTGTATCTTTCAGTTATTTGTCATTTTGTGATTATTCAGAGCTCATCTTATACTTGACATGTTGGCTCTGGTTGTCACTATTATTGTGATTTGTATGTCAAGAAATCAGGTCCACGCGAGGACAACAGAATTGCAATACAACCTGTAAGTAATTTCAAAATAAATAAAGCCATTTCATTTTTTCTAAATAAAAACCATTAAATTGTCTTTATCTGACAGAGTTAATTGAATATTCACTCTATAATGGGGTCCTCATGGGGCATGTTGGCGGTACTTGCCTAGCAAGGGGATGCCCAGTGGCCCACCGGGAACACTCCCGGTGCTCACGATGGCCAGTCCGCCCTTCCTTGTCACTCCCGAAACTTTGTAGTTGTATGTGTGTCTCAGTGTTTTATTCAAAATCCCTAAACCAAAAAACTACATTTGTAACATTGGTACAGACATACAAAGTGTTCTGCCTTTTCAAAAAAAAAAAAAATATCTGACTTATGGTTTTTGCACAGCAGAAAAAATCACATAGACATACATTTATGGAATGTTCAAATGGGACCTTATTCACTGTAGCATCATCATTAATGGGAATGACAACAACAGGGATAGACTTACCATCTCTTCAATGGAATGCACTGTATAAAGCTGTAAAAAAAAATCCTAGATTTCATTTGATTTTCCACAATTTTGTCTGGATATTTTTTTTTTTTTGTTTACTGAATGTTCTTGGAAACATGTCTTTTCAATGTTCTGTCCATGGAATGACCAAGAAACCCTTTAAAATGCAGTAATGCCCATTGAAGAGATTGTACATCAATCCTTCACAGCCTTGTTGTCATTCCCATCAAAAATCAAAGATGGCGCTGCCCGTTTGAACATTCCGTAAAAGTAAGTCTATGGGAGTTTTCGGATTTTTTATTGTCCGATGTGCAAAAAACGTAAATCAGATCATTTAGAAAAGACATATCACAGTAAGTCAGAACACTCTGAAGGTCTGTACCAATGTTAGAAATGTTGTTCTTGCTTTAGGGATTTTGAAATTAACACTGGGACACATTGGCCTCATACACACTACAAAGATTTAGGAGTGACAACCGCATTTAAATGTGGACATGAATCCCCTAAATTTCCTTTCCATGTGTGTACGGAATACAGGAGTTCCTCCTGCAAATGTGATGATTGACAAGTGATAACATAGCAATCTGTGAACAAGAAACATGAATGCCACCAGATTAACCATGTTGTGTTAGCAAAGAGATTATCCACCAGAGATGTATTATCATCAGGCAATGTTTTGTTAGCTGTCGTCAACAGAATCGCTGTGTTTTGTTTATGCGCATCTAAGTGGCTGTTGTTAAACAGCACACTCTCTCAGGACTGCAGGGCTGATGAAAGAAACTAAAGTGCAGATAGACTAGTATACAGTATATGAATGTGTAAAGACACACACCTCTTTTTGTGTGATTTGCGCCAGAAGACGGACACATTTCACACGAGTTATTGATCACGTCAATTAACAACTAGTTGTTCAGATCAGTTTTGTACTAATTCGGGTTGTCACTACCTGAATCACCAAACTGTTTTCAGTACTCAAAGGTGAACTGACAACTGTATTAGCTGCAATGTGTACTGCTAAATACCCATTGAGCTGTGGTGCTCTTGTAGTCTGGTTTGCGACATCATGCCACCATCATTTCCTGTTCTTCCAAAAGGCCAAAAAATTACCATGAATTAACTTTTATTTGTGTATCTATGTATGTATGTATGTACACTACCGGTCAAAAGTTTTGAAACACTTGACTGAAATGTTTCTCATGATCTTATTATTAACAAACGTAAAAATAAAAACTAATATAAAATATTAGTTTTGTAGACAACAATATAATTGTGCCACTTCATGAATTTAATTCATTATAAAACAAAAATGTAATACAAAAAAAATAAATAAATAAATAAAAAAAAATTGCCCAGCATATAGATGGGAACTATTTCAATACTGTTTAAAAAGCATCCCAGGGTGATACCTCAAAATTGGTTGAGAAAATGTCAAGAGTACATGTCTGCAAATTCAAGACAAAGCGTGACTACTTTGAAAATGCTAAAATATAACACAGTTTTGATTTATTTGGGATTTTGTTTAGTCACAACATAATTCCCATAGTTCCATTTATGTTACTCCATAGTATTGATGATTTTACTATTATAAAATCATAAAATATATATATATATATATATAATGAGTAAGTGTTTCAAAAGTTTTGACCGGTAGTGTATGTATGCATTATTTATTTATTTGTAGAGGAAATATTGTGTCAAGGCCTACATAATTCTGTATTGTTTGGGGACACAGCATATTCTGAACAGATAATTGCCTAGGTATCTGCAGTAATTTACCTCTTTTGTGTGCATAGTTTTTTTTTTTTTTTTTTTTTTTTTTACTAAATTAGCAATCAGGAAAATCCACTGAAAGAAGCAGATACATATGTACTAGAAACCAGTCATGTTTCTTTCAGTTATTGCTCACTGATTGGCTGCTAACTTGTGATTAACACTGATAACACAGAGAATTAACAGAGATCCAAGCTAATGTTAATTTAGGAGCACTGGTTTAATCACGGTCTGAATAACAAGGTCCCAAAGTTATGGTTTAGCAAGTCCTTTTTGTTCACTGAGATTAAGGGAGGGTCAGACATTGCTCCAATGTTCAACTGGGAATGGAAACTCATTTGCGAAAATGAAGAATGTCTTGCCGGCATAAATCATGTTCCCTAATCCCTTCACTAATGCCACATAATGCAAATTGTCTTTTGCTAAAGGATCATACAATAGAGAAGAGTATTGAGACAAAAAAAGTCCACAGTATTTCTACCATTTCTGGTTTAATTAATGTGATCAGGGCTACACTTGTTGATTGAAACAAGTGACTAAACAAGACACCCTCTAAGTACTGGCACAAGGATTTAAAGGTGAAATGTATAGTTTTCTGATGTTAAAATCAAACTCTTATCTCCGGTAAATACACACAGACAACTATAGGTAAACCATTTGTAGGCTGATTCCCTTTAAAAGTGTAAACACAATAGCCACGTTTCAATTTTCAGGCCAAATGAGAACATGCTAGTGCGTGCCAGCACATGCTCATTTCCCAATCTTTCATATCTACAGATCAACTGTGATCAACTGAGAATCATCAGTACTGCTCAGTAGATGAAATCAGGGCTCTTCTTAATATTTTGACTGATGGAAATGTGCAACGTCAGTGTAACAAGGTGGATTAAAATGGGAAAGGAGGAGTCGGGAACAAGACTAACCATTAGTTCCAAAGTAATATTTTATTGAAAACTTAAACAAAAAGACATAAATACACACGGCAGCTGTGTGTGGCTCTGTCTCTCTCTTAAACTGCCGCATCCACTTCTCCTCAGCTGAGTAGCCTGATTGGGGGCCAGGCTTGTGCACTCATGGCCTAGCCCCACCCTCCTCCTTGTCACACTCCTCCCTCCTTGAGTTGCCCTTCCAGCTACGCCTGCCATCAGACTTTGCCCGCCTTCCTCGAAACCTGGGAGGGACACAAGGGGAGGGAAAAGGGGAGAGGGAAAGAGTGAGGCAGAGCGACAGTGAGAGAAAGATAGGAGAGAGTAAAAATTGCTCGCCAGTTCCCAGACACGCTGTCGCCTGGTCCTTTGACCACTCCATCACCTTCCGGTGCTCCTTTGGGTGGACAGCGGTGGCAAAGACTCCAAAACAGTGCATCCCTCCTCCTTCCCGGCTGTTGGCACCAATGTATCGGGGGGGATTAAAATGGGAAAGGAGGAGGCGGGAACCGGACCAACCATCAAAGGAATATTTTAATGATTTTTTTTTAAAGGACACAATCATACCGTGACAGCTACCTGTGGCTCTCTCTCTCTCAAACTGGCACATCCAGTTCGTCTTTATCCCTCTCCTACACTGATTAGTATGATTGGGGACCGGATGTGCGCACTCATGGCCCAGCCCCACCCTCATCCTCATCATAGTCAGAATGATGGCATCTGCCAAAACTAAGATGTGATTAAGTTTATTGTCGCTGAACTTGCAATGTTGTGTATCCAACTCACAATAATACAGGTTCGGGAAATAAAAATTTGCAGATACATTACAAATCCGTGTTCATTTCAAGGGCAAGCTCCCTTGTCTCCAGAGTCTGATACCTCAGCTTTTTTCCCTCTTGCTTGTGAAATGGGCGGGTTGTGTGACATTGGCACTAGGGCGGCATATTAAGTGTGGCTTTTAGGGAAATATTGTGGGGCTATTGCCCTGATGATAGGAATGCATATCGATTTTGGAATTGCGGCTCGAGACTATTTGAGTCCTGCTGACAGTTGATAGCCCTGGCTCACACTGGCCGCGATAGTGGAAAAGCGGCTATTGGAGTTTTGTGGCATGATCACAATATTACTCTGTTTGTTTGAGCATCCTAGCATGGCAACCTTGGCTCAGCTAGTGGTATATATATATATATATATATATATATATATATATATATATATATATATATAGTCAGGTCTATAAATATTGGGACATCGACACAATACTAATCTTTTTGGCTCTATACACCACCACAATGGAGTTGAAATGAAAAAAGTGGGAAGCACATATACAAACTGTTGTAATTCCTACACCGTTCACCTGATTTTGATGTAAATACCCTCAAATTAAAGCTGAAAGTCTGCAGTTAAAGCACATCTTTGTTTCATTTCAACTCCATTGTGGTGGTGTATAGAGCCAAAAAGATTAGAATTCTGTCGATGTCCCAATATTTATGGACCTGACTGTATATACACACACACACACACACACACACACACACACAGGTTGGGGGAGTACATGTAATGGGATACATGTATCCCATTACATGTATCCCATTACATGTAATGGGATACATGTAATGGGATTACGTATTTAAAATACAAAAGTTAAGTAATGTCTAGGTTACGTATGTAACTTCCGTACCCTGATGGATGCCCCCGGACATACGGGTATAAAGATGAGGAACTACCTGTGAGTTCATTCAGAGGTGAGTTCATTCAGGATTTTTCTGAGGAGCCGGGAGTGTCCGGCCACCTCAGTGGCTCGGCTCAGCGACTTGGCTTGACTTGACACTAGGGGTCCACTTCAAATCACGCCATGCGCTGAGCCGTGTACGTGTACTGCTGACACAGGAGCGGGCAGGTATTTCACGTGCCAGGACGACCAGCTGTGTCAGACCACACGTATCCTTCCCCAATGCCCCATAAAAGACGTCGGAATCCTTCTAGTTACCCAAGCAGGGGAACAAGGCGATGCTTGCCAACCTGGGACGGGCCGAGCCTAGCCAGGCCTCTTTTCACTCTATGTTTCTCTCATAGATCCAAATGGCTGGGGCCCTTACCGCATTGTAGGAAGGGGGTCTTAACTATTTTCCTATTCTTTCAGGGGGAAAAGACCCTGCAGAGACCACACCTGCCCAGGAATGGGGAGGTACCGTGGCAAAATACATCACATGTCCTCTTCAGTCACATGTTGGAAAGAATGGTGCGGTGGTAGATCCAGCCTCGAAGAGGGGGGAGTTGCTACAACACGGTGACCTGAGGGCAGCAAGAACTGCCTAAGGGAGACGCGGGTCAGCTCGTAAGTCCGCGTAGGAGGCCTGATCTGTGGAGCACCTTTCCCAGTGCAGGGTAGATTTGAGATGCCCGCAGTGGATTGGGTCGGCGAATTCATCGGGACACCTGCTGCAAGGGTACTCCTACCCTTCTGTCCAGGGTTTGAGTCTTCGGCGGCATGCGGGGGTGACTATCACACGGTGCGTGCCATGGCGCCATGCTCGTCTGGGGACTCGAGTCTGAAGCCAGTGCTGAAGCGGTCTCATATGCATCAACCCGAGCGGCGCGACCACCGTGGAAGATGCCATATGCCCCAGGAGCCTCTGGAAAAGTTTTAAAGGAACCTCTGCGCCCGGCCTGAAGGAGGCGAGGCATTTCAACACTGACTGAGCACGCTCGTTGGTGAGTCGTGCCGTCATTGAGACCATGTCTAACTCCATGCCGACAAAAGAGATGCTCTGAACCCGGGTGAGCTTGCTCTTTTCCCAGTTGACCTGAAGCCCCAAACGGCTGAGGTGCCTGTGCACCTGGTCTCTGTGAGTGCATAATAACTCTAGGGAGTGGGCCAGGATGAGCCAGTCATCGAGGTAATTGAGTATGCGGATAATGGCTTCTCGGAGCGGGGCAAGGGCTGCCTCTGCGACTTTGGTGAAGACGCGAGGGGACAGAGACATGCCGAAGGGGAGGATCGAGGAAGGGTCGTGTCGAGGCAATATTGAGACGTGTCCTTCAGGTCTACCACTCTGAACCAATCTAGATGCTGGACGCAAGTTAAGATGTGTTTTTGCGTGAGCATTTTGAATGGGAGTTTGTGCAAAGCCCTGTTGAAAACTCTCAAGTCCAAGATCGGTCGTAAGTCGCCGCCTGTCTTGGGTACAATGAAGTAAGGGCTGTAGAGACCCTTCTTCTTTTTGTTTGGAGGGACAGGCTCTATCGCGTCTTTGAGTAAAAGGGTAGCGATCTCCGTGCGCAGGGATTTGGCATGCTTACCGTGTACTGCGGTAAAGCGGACGCCCGTGAAGGGGGGCTGAGGCCTGGCAAAGTGAATTGCGTAACCGAGTCGGATGGTCCAGGCCAGCCAGCATGACAGATTGGGAAGTGAAAGCCAAGCATCCAAGCTCCGTGCTAGGGGCACCAAAGGGACGATTATTGTTGACGTACCCAGCGGGGCTTCGCAGTGGAGCGAAGCAGGTGTTACGGCATCGGGAGGCGATGACGCGTCCCGAGGCTCTGGTGCTGAGACTCAAAGAGACTCAAAGAACTTACCTTGCTCCGCGCACCCGGCAGGGGGCAGGTTCGTGACTGAGGAGGAAGGCTGTTAGAGGCGACCTCTGGACTCATCTGAACCGGCCAACTGGGGAACAGTCATGGGGCTGAGGGTGGAGGGTCCACATCCAGCATGCTGGGATTGTTGAGGTGTTGCAGCAGAGTGCCGTGAGAATGACATTTGCGGGTCAGATGACCCAGAAACTAAGGAAATAGCTCTGTTATTGAGAATGTGGGAACCACAGCCCCGACTAGGGCAAATTAAATAAATTCAACAAAGGATTCTCCTCCCGGCCCTCCACCGGGAAACGGAGTGGTCTGCTTACCAGCTCTGGAGCTAACGTCTTGGTCCCTGGGTCATCCGTCTCAGGAACACCTGGGAGACTTCCGGGTCCTCGAGGGGGTCCTTGCGACGGGGGGCATCTGCTTCCTGTGGGGCACTCAACGCGTGGGCTGAGAGCTGGGTCCAGGATGAGGTGGAGCAGCCTGGTGTTTCTTTGCAGGGGGACACCCTCGGCGAGCAGACGGGGCATGGCCCATGGCGGCAAGCTTGTGGCGGGACAGGATGTGAGAGATCGCCTCCATCTGTTTTTTCTCCGCGGAGAACTGCTGGGTAAAGTCCTCAACGGTGTCGCCGAAAAGGCTGAACTGGGAGACAGGGGCATTGAGAAAGCTAGTCTTGTCGGTTTCACGCATCTTGACCAAGTTCAGCCATTGATGACGTTCCTGGACGACGAGTGTGGCCATTGCCTGCCCGAGTGACTGCGCTGTGACCTTTGTGGCCCTGAGGACGAGGTCGGTTGCTGAGCGCAGTTCCTGCAGCACTTCAGGATCAGGGCTACCCACATGCAGATCTTTAAGCGCCTTGGCCTGGTGGACTTGCAGGAGGGCCATGGCGTGCAGGTCGGAAGCGGCGTGTCCGACGGCGCTGTAGGCTTTAGCAGTCAATGTATACATTGGGCCCGCGATCTCGTTCAGGGCTCGTGACGAAGATGAGTTATCGATCACGGCATCGGAGAGTGGGCTCATCATGTCCGATGCTGAGGACTCGGCAGATCAGTCACAGGCCGATGCGGAGCTGACGATCCTTGCCCGGACAGCTGCGAGTGTCGGCTGGAGTGGAACCCTCTGCCCCCCCCCCGAACCCTTGCGGTCTTGACGTTTGGTTCCTGGGGCCAGAGAGCCATTCACGGCCACGCTCTGCCCCTGTACCTTTCTTCCCGGATATGGATGAAGAGCTCACACGATCGTGGCAGGCACCTTTCACTGCCCACACACGGTACATGAGGTCCTCTGCTCTCAATACCCTCGATGGCGGGGTGGCAAGGGGCTATACGGCAATTCCTCAAGTGGACCAAGTGGTTGCGGTGCACCTGAAAGGATTTCAGTGGGACCAGCGTATTCTGTCTGAACGCATGCAGACAGTGCAGCACCGACTGCACGCGCTCATTGGTGAAGGCATTGGTTCCTTTTCCTAGGCTCCCATCCAGAGCCTGTAGGCTGATGTCATCACTGACGGCTAAAGCCTACAGCACTGCTGGGGATGACACTTCCGCCTTGCACGCTATGGCGTTCCTGCAGGTGCACCAAGCCAGGGCACTAAGAGAGCTACACAAGGGTAGTCCTGACCCGGGACTAATGCAGGAGCTGTGCTCGGTGACCACCTTCACCCTCCGAGCGACAAAGGTCATGGTGCGCGCTCTCGGGAAGGCGATGTCCACCCTGGTGGTCCAGGAACAGCACATTTGGCTCAACCTGGTTGAGTAGCGAGAGGCCGACAAGGTTCGTTTCCTTGACGTCCCCATCTCCCAGGTTGGGCTGTTTGGCGACACCACTGGAGAATGCACCCAGCAGTTTTCAACAGTAAGAAACCAGACAGAGGCCATACAGCAAATGCTGCCCCGGCGGAGCCACAGACACTGCACTCCACCTACTCGTTGCCCTGGGCATCCCCCTGCAGTGGCAAAATGAGCTCCGCCACAGCCCGCTCCTCGGGGCGGCCTCAGCGTGGAGCTTCCCGCAGGCTGCTCGAATTGATGCATATGAGACCACATATAACGCGTTCTCATCACGCAGCCTTGTCGCTGTCTATTCAGCCCTTGGTCAGGCCTAGGTTGCTACGGGCAGGAGTTTCCATAGGCCAGGTCCCCAGGCACGTCGTGGTTATGACAGATGCCTCCTAGCATGGCTGGGGCACCGTGTGCAATGAGCACTCAGTCGCCAGCCCTTGGACCGGCCCGCAACTGTGTTGGCACATCAACTGCCTCGAGTTGATGTTGGTACTACTTCCGGGCAAGCATGTGTTGGCCCGGACGGAAAACACAGCGACGATTGCATACATCAACCGCCAAGGTGTTTTACGCTCTCATCGAATGTCACAAATCGCCCGCCGTCTCTTCCTTTGGAGTCAGCAGCATCTCAGGTCGCTGCGGGATACTCACATCCTGGTCCACCTCAACAGCACAGTGGACGCCCTGTCTCGGAAGGTAATGCTCAGGGGAGAGTGTAGACTCCACCCTCAGGCGATCCAGCTTATCTGCAGTCAATTTGGCCAAACACAGGTAGACCTGTTTGCTTCCCCAGAATCCTCCCACTGCCTGCTTTGGTACTCGCTGACCAAGGCTCCCCTCGGCACAGATGCCCTGGCTCACAGCTGGCCCCTGGGGCTATGCAAATATGCACAGACGTTGCGCAAGGTCAGGGAGGACGAGGACTCTTTGTGGACTTGTTTCTCGGACCTCATGCTCCTCGCGACAGCCCCTCCCCCGGCGAATCCCCCTGAGGAAGCTCTCTCTGAAGACTGCTCTGCTGACGGCGCTCACCTCCATCAAGAGGGTAGGGGACCTGCAGGCGTTCTCTGTCAGCAAACTGTGCCCGGAGTTTGGTCTGGCTTACTCTCACGTTATCTTGAGACCCTGACCGGGCTACATGCCCAAGGTTCCCACGACCCCTTTCAGGGATCAGATGGTGAACCTGCAAGCACTGCCCCTGGAGAAGGCAGACCCAGCCTTGGCGTTGCTGTGTCCAGTGTGTGCTCTTTGCATCTACTTGGATCACCTGCAGAGCTTTAAAGCTCAGAGCAGCTCTTTGTCTGCGTCGGTGGAAAGCGGAAAGGAAGTGCTGTCTCCAAACAGAGGATTGCTCACTGGATTATCGACGCCATCACTATGGCATAGCATGCACAGCATGTGCCGCCCCCTGCTGGTCTGCGAGCCCACTCTACCAGAGGTGTTGCAGCTTCTTGGGTGTTGTCCCGTGGCACCTCTCTAGCAGACATCTATAGAGCTGCAGGCTGGGCAACACCTAATATCTTTGCAAGGTTTTATAACCTCAGTGTTGAGACAGTTTTGTCCTGTGTGTTATCAGGTGACATAAACATGTAAGATCAGGTCAGCTGGCCGGGTGTAGCACTTGCACATAGCGCCTTTCCCCTCCCTTGAGGTGAAGACGTGTGCTCTTTTCCCAGTTACGTTTGTGGAAAGTGTGAACCCTGGGCGTTCTTCCTCCTTAGCCCAGCGGCTGATGAGTCTTCGGAGAGGCTAGCTGCCGCCCCAGTACATGCATCACTTAGGCCTCCGTACTGAGGTAAGTGCTCCACATGTGCTGGTTGTCTCCTTAGGTAAACCCATGTGATGCATATTCCGCTAAATATTTTCCCAGCTGCTGAACCAACCGCTGACATGGCCGGGTCTGTGGCTAGGCTCCTCAGTGCGAAACCTGAGTGTGTGTTTGCAAGTGGCACTCCTTTTATACTGTATGTCTGGGGGAGTGGCATGCAAATCTCACACGCCAATTCTCACTGGCCTTTTCTCAAAGATCAGAGATGTCTGGGCTCCCAAGGGTGACCCCTAGTGTCAACTCATTGACACAATGTCTCGTTTCCCCTGAGTCTTGTTTGTAATGTTGTACATGACATGGGTTGAGTGGGTAGAATTCAATGAAGCTACAAGCTGAGGACATGTGACGCATCTATTTCTCAAACTAGAGACTCTGATGTATTTTTCCACTTGTTTAGTTGTACATCTTGCCTTCCACATCTCTTTCTGTCCTTATTAGAGCCAGTTGTCCTTTGTCTTTGAAGACTGTAGTGTACACCTTCATGAAATCTTCGGTTTTTTGGCAATTTCAAGCATTGTATAGCCTTCATTCCTCAAAACAATGATTGACTGATGAGTTTCTAGAGACAGATGGTTCTTTTTTGCCATTCTTGACCTAATACTGACCTTAAGTCATGCCAGTCTATTGCATAATGTGTCAAATCAAAAACAAACACAAAGACAATGTTAAGCTTCAGCTGTGTTTGATATAATGGCAAGTGATTTTCTAGTACCAAATTAGCCATTTATAAATATTACTCAAGGATAAGGTGTTGGAGTGATGGCTGCTGGAAATGGGGCCTGTCTAGATGTGGTAGAAAATTACTTTTTCAAATAGTGATGGTGCTGTTTTTTTTTTTACATCAGTAATGTCCTGACTATACTTTGTGACCAACTGAATGCCTCTTTGGTGAATTAAAGTACCAATTTTCTTCTGAAACAGCAAAACCGATGCATTTATTCCAAACTTTTTGTCGCCAGTGTAGATACTTGTCTATTATGTTCATCACTAGGAGACAGAATGTGTCTCCTTCCTGGGCGGTATGATGGCTACGTGGTCCCATGGTGTGTATACTTATGTAATATTGGTTGTACAGATGAACATGTTACCTTCAGACATTTGGAAATTGCTCCCAGGGATGAACTAGACCTGTGAAGGTTCACAATTTTTTTTCCCGATGTCTTGGCTGATTTCCTTTGATTTTCCCATGATGTCAAGCAAAGAGGCACTGCGTTTGAAGTTAGGCCTTAAAATACATCCACGGGTACACCTCAAATTCAGTACACCTCCTATCAGAAGCTAATTGACTAATTGTCTAAAGGCTTGACATAATTTTCTGGAATTTTCCAAGCTGCTTAAAGGCACTGTTAACTTAGTGTATGTAAACTTCTGACCCACTGGAATTGTGATATAGTCAATTAAAGGTGAAACAATCTGTCTGTAAACAATTGTTGGAAAAATGACTTGTGGCATGCACAAAGTAGATAATGGTTAAATGAAATGGTTAAAAAAATAGTTTTAATGATTTAAACTATATTATGTGATTCATTAAATTAATTCAGTTTATTTTTTTACACACAATGGTTAATGTCCTCTCTGTTTGCTATTTATTGCGAAATTGTGAAAGAGTCCAAAAAAGTGGATTTATTCTGTTTTAAAAAGGTATATCCACTGAAGCAGTATTCGTTTAATGCATAATGGTTTCATTTTTGTCGTAAATGTTTTTTTAATTAGCCAATTTAACAAAAATTAGGTTAAGACTGTCAGGGGGCTCATTAAGTTGAGGAAAGTCTCAAAGTCCCTCTTGTGATGAGTTTAATGATGTGATGTCATGCAGGAGAACAAGCTTTCAAAAGTAGACTTTAGTAGAGCACATAGTTTGCAGAGCTTATAATTACACATGCTAGTATACATTCCATCTCCAGCTCTCTTAGGCAGTGGACATAAGACAGCTAAAGTAATTCTGAGGTTTGGTTTCTCTGGTAAAGCAAGTGTACTTTCCAGTAACTTTCATTTCAGATATAAACCAGGTATAATATAGAAGTTTTTGAAAGAAGAATGATATCTGAAGATAACAAAATGCTTTTAAATTTTTTGTTCACCACCAGCTCATTATATTGAACTGCAACACGTTGGAAAGCATTAGGGCTATGTTATATACTATAGTTGGTATTAGGGCTAGGTCATATTCACAAAGCATTCACAGTGATTTTGCTAAGGATATGAAATTAAGCAACATCCCCTGATTTTACAGACTGATCTCACTGTGAATTCAGCAACAGTAGGTCAAAGGTTCTGCTGTTGAAATCGGTCTATGCTAACTGAAATTCAAAGCACTGCCTCCATTTGCAGAAATTGGAATTGTTGTTAAATGTATGGGCTTGTGTGAGCTCTAGTTTCCAGTTGAAAATATCACAGACTGGTGCCAAAATCAAGTTGTATTTTTAGTTGTAAATTATCTAAAACAATCAAGAGGAATGCATATTTTACTAACTCTTCCCTCTAAAAAAAACTCCATCCCTAAACCTAGCTATCAGTGGAGTAAAAATATAATTTTAGAGCAAAAATATGAACTCATAATCTTGCTCACTATTGTTTATGTGAACGTAAATACTGCCATGTTGGATTTTAATGCACTTTTAGTTTCATAATTTCAAATAGAAAGAACAAAACATATTGTAAATATACCCATAGTAATTTTATAGTATGCAATAGTTTGAGCTAAATTGGCCAGAGCAATAGCAATCTGGCATAAATCAGAATCAAAAGCACAGTGGTTTTGTTGAAAGCTATCCCACCATTATGAGAGCACTCCAGCAAGCCAAAAAGAAAAAAAAAAAAAATGGCCATCACCATAAGCACTTTGGAGAGATTCATTGCTGTGATGAAGTTCACCACATTGAGCACTCATTGACTCAAATCCCTCATGTCTTGTTATATGGCATTTCTACTCTAAAGGGACTTGCCCCACACTCACAAGGCAGATGTTGTTGCCGAGAGCGACAGGGTCTTCTGAAGCAATGTGATCCTCTAGGACCAGGCAAAAACAAACACAAACACAGCATTTCATCTAGGGGCTCTTCTCTTGTTTGGTTCTACAGTGTACACAGAGACTTGATGTGTGGCTCATCAAAGGCCCTTAAGTGATACCACATGTGACGAGAGTTATAGGCAGGCCAGGTGATAAAGGATTAATTTTATGGGGGATCTTTTTCTGCACAGCTGCCATAATAATTAAAGAGCAGACTGAGAAACTCCTGCGGATGCTCTTCTAAAGAGCTGGTGGGGCTACGTGTCATATCATAGGGGTTCTCTGCTGTTGTTGGGTCAACGGTTCTGGGCTTTTGAGAGTCACCCACACATGAACAGTTCCAGGGGTTTTGAACCAATCACCATTGACCTTGTCACAGACCAATAGTTTTTTATTTTAAACTGCTTTGTTTGAATTTGTTTCTTTGGATTGTTGAAAAGGCTGCTTTTTTATCCTTTTTCAGCATTTTATTCATTTTGTCAATAAATGAAAGAACATTAAAGAAAAGTATATTAAAATACACAGGCAGGCATTTAGTGAACATTTCTATGAAAAGGGCAGTACTTACTCTTTAACTAAGAACATAGCCTCATGTAATAGATTCAATACTGTAGCTTTCATGTTCTTTTTTATTTTTAGAGAAGAGGGCATTTTTTGTAACATTTACATCATTTAGCAATAGTCTCCTGACTTAACATATTCTACTAAAATACCATGAACTTAATCTGAAATAAATTTAAGACCACACATTAATAAAATGTTTGAAGTTTTAAGCTCACGTTTTTATCCAGTCTTTGAGGATGGTTCTGGTTTTCAACACTCCTGGGGCAGTTCCTAGCCTGAAGCTAGTACACTAGCAAGCATGATGATCAGAGGATTAACTGAAATGCGGTCAATATATATAGATTGATTACTACCCAGTAGGGGTTCCACTACTACTAATTTTTAATAGTCGACTTGTCGAGCTCATTAGTTGAATCGAATTTGACTAGTCGTTAAGTCATCCTCTCCATTATACCCCCCACATCCCTGTGGGTGAGGCAGAAATTCCACTCTATAACCCACTGAATGTTAAAAAATACAACAGAAATATCTTTGTGTACTAAAATGGGTTTTAACTTGCTGTATGTAATTAAACAAGTTAGCTTCATGTCATCAGGCATTAGATAGATATCAAGGCTTGTAGTGGGGTCATTTATGTTACTATGGAAATTTATGACTGAAAGTCTGTGTTCTTTGTATGTGAACGTATTGGTTGGAATAAACATCAACAATTATGTTATCTCCTCGTAAGCACTTTAAAAAAAAAATAGATAAAAAAATGTGTCAAAACGTGTAGGCATACGTCAAGCTGTAACGTAGGTAAAAGTTAACTTAAGTGTCTAAACATATTTTAGTGTAGCCTGGAAAACCTGTAGCTGCTGGCGGTACCCCCTCCTCTTGCATGCAATAATTTTCTTGAAAGACCGAACCGCAACCAGGTCAGATGTCCAAACACACAAAGTTGTTCTGAACAAATTGAAAATCACTATCTAGTGCTAGCGGGTACCTTTTTACATTATTATGCATAGCACTAGTATTTCTGTTATATTGGAAGGTCACTTTGCATATATTGGAGGTTACTGTAGCATCTATGTCCTCTTTGTCAAATTACATTTGAGCTACTTTTCTCTGTCAGATCAGAGCCATCAACCATCACACCTGCTGGTAAATTCCCGAAACAGACTGTTGGAGGGCAGGGGAAGAGTCATACACTGTATTAGTTATTATTAATAAAGCAATAACTAATTGGAAAAATTTGAGAAACCCAACCCCTAAACTTAACCCTAACAAATCAGGTAGAGCTTTCCTCATTATAATGGCACAATCTTCCCTTGCAATTATAAGTTTCGGAGATCCACCACCTGCTGTATTTCCTACAGATTCATTTTGTAAATCAAATGGAAAGCGACTAGTCAAGGCTGATGGTGTCGACTAGATTAGTTATAGTTGACTAGTCTACTAACCCCTACTACCCAGGTATGTACAGTACATGACCAAATTCATTTTATTTTATAAAAACTGTGCTTTCAAATATATTTGATCTGTCTGGAGAAACAAGTATGTTTAGTAGGCACCAACTGAACTTTGATGTATTTGATAAAAGCAGTAGTTCCCATCACCCTAATGGCACAATTCCTTATGATCCTTTATGCAAAAGCTTGCAGAGGATCAAAGAAACTGAGTTTTGCCCGAGGATATAAAAGATGTATTAAAAACGAGTTTGCCTTGAACGAGATATTAACAAGTTGAAAATCATCCAATTTATTTGATTGATTATGGAGACAATACCATAGATTCAAAGAGCATGTTTACTATTGATATATACTATGGCAGACATTAAATTACTAGCTGCTGTCCTTTAAATGGAAAAAAACAGCCCTTAGCATTGTAATTGACAGTTTTTCAAAGTTGAGTACACATTTATCTGCTTGATCACAAATATTACATATTCTATTACAGTGATTTTTAAATGGTGGGTCATGACACAAACAATGGATAGATGAAAATGCTTCCCATATATTTTTGTTGTTGATGTCAAAGGCTGTCCAATTAAAACATTTTGGTCCAAATATATATGTCAGTTGGTAGAAACTGGCCAAATTATGTAGATACAAACATGGAAGGGTTGCCTAACATGCCCTCATCCTCAAAAACTAACAGTATAATCTGAGGAAGGGGAGGTGTGTGACGGTCCGGTCTAAATAAATTAGGAGGTTAAGTCACCAATCTGTATTATTAGTATTTTGTACGATATACAGTTATGTTCCATTTCTATTTGATGTTTACACAGTTCCCTCACGACCTAGTTGAAACCACTCTTCAATAACTCCTAATATTCTAATATTGGCTATAGTGTTTGAGCACCGCACATTTTGGCATGAAGCTGTCTGCTATAAAGCAGGTGCATAAACACCATTTCCTCAGAAATTTTTCCTTCAAGACAGTGATCATCACTTGTCTAGAAGCCCTCTGATTTCGCTGTCGATGTCGATGAGTCAGTGGGTGGAATCTCCACGGGAAGACTTTCCACTCCCCTGCTGTGCTCCGCCGAACATCACACCGCCTCGCCTCATCGCTGGTGAACAGGCCTCAGCATCCTGATTCCTCACTGTGTTTCTGCAGGGTTTGTGTATCCTTACAAAAGCAATTGCAAATTGTGTATTGTATATTGTGTAATATAAATATATATATATTATTATTTATATATATACTGTATATAAATATATAAAAGCTACTTTTCATCTTTTTAAAGATGTCGTTCCATAAGTGTTCCTTATGCGAGACACACATCCTGCCATCACATCAGCGTGAGAGCTGCATTCGCTGTTTGGGCCACGCCCACACAGAGTCAGCTCTCATGGAGACAGACTGTCCTCACTGTGCTTGCAAATCGCCCTTGTTCTGAGGGACAATCCTGCCTCACGCGCCCTCCCAACCGCCTCTTCTGTGATACCCGAGGATTCAAACGAGGAGGCACAGCGGGGCTACAAGGCACTGGCTGGAAAAGCTTACTCTGTGGCAGGACAAGCTGGATCAGCATTCTACGCAATGGCAGTGTACCAAGTATTTCAAGCCAAGCTCCTCAAGCAAATGGACGAGCAATGCTTCAATCCAGAGATTTTCCAAGACCTCTGCACCAATATAGAATTAGCGCTGCATGCCACAAATCTCACTACGCAGGCCATCGGCAAGTCTATGGGCAACCTGGTCATTCTGGATCAACATATATATATATATATATATATATATATATAACCTTTCAAGTGGAAAGCAGAGCCCAGGGTTCCCTCCGGGTCAGCTCAGAAAAACCTGGACAGGTGCAAAGAAAGCGTGGCACATCAACTGTCTAGAGCAGGGGTCAGGAACCTTTTTTCACTAAGGAGCCAATTTGATGCATTTTTTTGGAGATACTGAATTTGGGATTTTCATTAGTTGTCAGATTTAATCATCACAATTAAATGAAATAAACATTTGAAATATATCAGTCTGTGTGTAATGAATGAATATAATATCCAAGTTTCACTTTTTGAATGGAATTACTGAAATAAATCAACTTTTTGATGATATTCTAATTATATGACCAGCGCCTGTATAACCACCTCCCCAAATCCCAAAATTTTCAGTCTCCAATGGCTCCATTTGCCATCATGCAAGTATCAGTATGCGGCAACAGGTGAGAATTACTAGCATACAACTTAAGAACTAAATACAATTATAAATGTAAAGGTAATTAAATACTTATCATAAAAAATAAGCCTAAAAAAATCATTGTTCCCAAAAAACGCTGCCAAATGTGTGTTCTTATCGCATATGTTTGTATTCCGTTTTGGTCATATTTATGTTGCCTAAAGAAAAAAAATAGAACTCAAATTTAGGTTCAAGGCGAACATGTCTTGTATTACTTTATGATTTAATCACTTTCATCTTTGTTTATTTAATACAAAGATACCTGTATATATTACTGGACCTGCAGAGTTGCAGAACTGAACAAACTCGCAGTACCTCACGAGATGATCAGAGATCATTTTCAGCATTCTAATAGACTACATTATTCTTGCAAACAGTTTTCAGTTTTCAGAGAGATAACTCTTTATATGCACTTGTTTCGTGAGACAGGGTCCCGTTGCATGCCTCTGAACAGTGAATCAGATACGAGCATTGACGGCTTTTCTTTTGTCTGTTCTTAAAAATATAATAAATGTGTCTTCAAAACATCAGCATTTCTTGTCATGTGTCACTTCGAGACACCTTTTGCAGGTAGATGAGCAAAATTACTCGTGCATGAAATGCATTTGGAGAGGAGCTCGCGAATTGGATTGAGTCTCGTTGCATTTTGCGGGTGCTATATCACACCCTGGTTGCACATAAAAAATAACAAACGTTCATAAAATCACTCGTAGAATATGGTCTTAACAGCTAAGATCAATAGTTATTGGGAAACGAGTCCCAGAACTCTATGAATGTTCAAACCTTGTTCACCAGAAGTAAGCAGTAAAATTCAGGAGAAAGGAAACCAAAACAGTGTCATTGACGCACCCACACTTTCTGCTGGAAAATTATATCCAGAAAGTTTTAAATGATCATGTGTTGGTGAATGGTAAGAGACCCGACGAGCCACTTGATTTTTAACAAAGATTCCTAAACCCTGGTCTAGAGCTATTGGCTGTATTCCTAGCCTTAAAGGCTTTTCAGTCAGAAATAGTGAACTGTCATGTCCTGGTTTGCTCAGACAGCTTGACAGTTGTGGCATATATAAACCACCAAGGCGGAATTCGTTCACCACCACTGTTGAGACTGACGCGTCACCTCCTCATATAGAGCGAGCATTATCTCTTCTCCCTGAGAGCGACATATGTCCCAGGCTACCTGATTTATGGTGCTGACCTATTGTCACGCAAAGGGGTGATACTGGGTGAATCAATAGTTTATCCTCAAAATATATTGAGGATTTGGGAAATATTCTGCAAAACATAAATCGATCTATTTTCCTCAGTGGGGAATACCCACTGTTCCCTCTGGTATTTGAAGTCCCAATCCCCACTGGGTGCGGACGCAATGGCACACAAATGGCCGGTGAAAAGCCGTTTCCCACAGTGTGCCTGATTCACTCTGTCATATGCAAAGTCTGAGAGGACAAAGAAACGATTCTATTGGTTGCACCAAAATGGCCCAACCAGCCATGGTTTCTGGAAATGATAGAGATGCTGTACAGCTCGCCATGGAAATGCAGCTGAATAGGGATCTCCTCTCTCAGGCACAAGGCATAATCTGGCATCCCCATTCATGAAATTCTCATATTTCTTCAAAAGCGTTTAGATGCAGGACTCACTCTGTCAGTGCTAAAAGTGAATGTGGCACCTATATCTGCGTATCACGCACATGAAGCCGGCGCCTCTATAGGCAAGTATGATTTAATCATAAAGGTCCTTAAAGGAGCAAGACGATTAAACCCCCCACAGTCAGCTGCAGTTTTGTCCTAAAACCTCTCACAGGTCCCCCCTTCAAGCTTTTGGACTTTTTTATAGAATTTGAGTTGATTTTTTAAGACCTTTAAGACCGAACTACTGCTGGCTCTGGCCTCAGTGAAATGGGTCGATGACCTGCATGCACTATGAATCGACAATTCATGTCTGGAATTTGGCCCTAATCTTTCAATAGCCACTGTCAAACCTAACCACAACCTTTAGAGTGGAGGTGGTTCACCTTCAGGCCTTCTTCCTGCCTCCATTTAATTCAGATGAGGAACAATCATTCATTTGTTTTGCCACTACACACATACGTTGAGCATACACTCCATTTCAGACTGTCTGATCAGCTCTTTGTATGGTATGGAGAATGCACAAAAGGAATGTTCATCTCCAAGTATAGACTTTCTCACTGGATTGCCAATGCAATTGCTCTGGCTTATGAGTTGTAGGGTAAGACTTGCCCAACTGGTGTTAAAGCACACTCAACTAGAGGCATGGCCTCCTCATAGGCATACATGAATTGTGTGTCCTTACAAGACATATGTTTTGCAGAAGGATGGTCCTCTCAAAACAGATTCACAAGGTTTTACAATCTAGACGTAACATCTCTCTCTTCACAAGTCCTCTCTGTTTAGAGTGCTTGTTATTCATTGGCCAAATATATCTACTTGTGTTTCTTACTTTTAGGACAAGCTCCCCATCTATTACACAGCCGCCTGGGTAACCGGTCCTGCACGATCCGCTCTGAATGTGATTCGAACTGGCAACTCAGTTGTGGGAGGCAGGCACGCTAACAAGGAGGCTAAAGGCTACAGCCTCTAACTTCAGTTGCTAGTGTGCTCCTTGAGGGCCGCTTCCACCCTGCATGCCATGGCCCTGCTGCAAGTCTACCAGGCCAAGGCACTTAAACATCTGCACTTGGGTAGTCCTGACCCTGATGTGCTGCAGGAACTGCGCTCAGTGACTGACCTCGCCCTCAGGGCCACGAATGTCAGAACGCAGTCACTCGGGCAGGCGATGGCCACCCTCGTGGTTCAGGAATGACATCTATGGCTGAACCTGATCGAGATGCGTGAAGTAGACAAAGCACGCTTTCTCAACGCACCCGTCTCCCAGTTCGGCCTTTTCGGTGACACCGTCGAGGGCTTCGCCCAGCAATTATCAGTGGTAAAGAAGCAGACGAATACCATCTCTCACATCATGCCCCGTCGCACTTACAGCATGGGCCGTGCCCCGCCTGCCTGCCGAGGGCATCCTCCTGTGGCTTCTAAGAAACGTCCAGCTATGCCTCAGCCTGGGCCCAGCTCTCAGCCCCAACATCGATCGCCCCACAGGAAGCGCACGCCCCCCCATCTCACGAACCCCCTCTAGGACCCGGAAGGCTCCCAAGCATTCCTGAGAAGAACGACCCAGAGACCAAGACATTTGCACCAGAGCTGGTAAGTCCCCAGGTGGAGGGCCTGGAGGAGAATCCTCAGTTAAGTTTATTTAACAGTGAACCCACATTCTCAATAAAGGAGCAATATCCTCTGTCTCTGGGTCACCTGGCCCACAAATGCCATTCTCACAGCACGCAGATCACGCGTGCCGTACACAGTACATTGGACACAGACCCTTTACCTCCAGCCCCATAACTGTTGTCCCCCAGCCGGCTGGTTCTGACGAGTCTAGAGGACACCTCCATGGGACCTCCTCCTCAGTCACTAACCCTGCCTCGAGTCTTCTCTCAGCACCAGAGCCTTGGGACACTCTTTTTCCTGCCAACGCCGTACTACCTGTGCCGCCCCGCTGCTCCGCCCTGCCAGGTATGTCAAAAATAATCATCCCATTAGAGCCCCTAGCATGGAGCTAGGACGTGTGGCTTTCACTTCCCAATCTGTCATGCTGGCTGGCCTGCACCATCCGACTCAGTTTGCCAGGCCTCCTCCCCCCTTCAGGGGTGTCTGCTTTACCGCAGTGCACGGCGAAGATGCCAAATCCCTACCTGCGGAAATCGCGACTCTCTTACTCAAAGACGCGATAGAGCCTGTCCTTCCATCCGAGATGAAGAATGTTTCTACAGCCCTTACTTCATCGTACCCAAAAACGGGCGGCGCTGGCTTACGACTGATCTTGGACTTGCGAGTTTTCAACCGGGCCTTGCATAAAATCCCGTTCAAAATGCTCACGCAAAGACACATCCTAACTTGCGTCCGGTATCTAGATTAGTTCGCAGCGGTAGACCCGAAGGACGCGTACTTCCACGTCTCAATCTTGCCTCGAAATCGACCCTTTCTACGGTTCGCGTTAGATGGCCATGCATATCAGTACAAAGTCCTCCCCTTCGGCATGTCCCTCTCCCCTCGCGTCTTTCCGAAGATCGCAGAGGCAGCCCTTGCCCTGCTTCGGGAAGCAGGCATTCGCATACTCAACTGGCTCATCCTGGCCCACTCCCGAGAGATACTATGCGCTCACAGGGACCAGGTGCTCAGGCACCTCAGCCATTTAGAGCTTCAGGTCAACTGGGAAAATCACGCTCGCCTCCATCAACAGGGTCGGGGACCTGCAAGTGTTCTCTGTCAGCGACACCTGCCTGGAGTTCAGTCCAGCAGACACTCATGTGATCCTAAGACCATGACCGGGCTACGTGCCCTTTCCCTCCGCTGATGCAATACCGTGCGCTCTTATCCCAGGAGATCCCACTAACTCGGCTCCCTGGATGACTCCTCCCTAGCCCTCTGGCCCGTGAATTCAGCGGAGGAATTCGCCGACCAAACCCAATGCGGGTACTCAATTTACTCTGTACTGGAATAGGTGCTCCACAGGTCGGGCCCCCATGTGGACTTATCTCCCTGTGTGTATTTTCCACGGTACGGTCCCTTGCGTGCGGACCCGCGTCTCCCTTGGGCAGTCCTCACTGACCCCCGGTCGCCGTGTTTGTAGCAACTCCTCTCTACTAATGAGGTAGGATCTACCAGGATCACATGTGACCTAAAAGCCCATGTGATGTATTTCACCACATTTTACCTCACCCAGTCTGAGCAGGTGTGGTCTCTGCAGGGTCTTTCCCCCCTGAAGGAATAGGAACTGGGAAAGAACGCCTCCCCCGATACATGTGATAGAGTTAAGATGGCCCCAGCTGCTTTAACTCTATGCGAGAAACGTAGAGAGAGAAAAGGTGCGGCTGGCTCCCATGCTTGGCACGTGCCTTGTTCCCCCCCATACCGGGGTGTAAGGAATCAGAAGGTTTTGACAATTTTTTGGGGCTTTGGGGGAAGGGTACGTGCAGTCTGGCACAGCCTGTTGTTTTGGCACGCAAACTACCTGCCTGCACCTGTGTCAGCTGCACACGTACACGATTCAGAGAATGGTGGGAATAAAATTGGACCCCTAGTGTCACTTCTTCGAAACAACGTCGAAGTGAGCGACAGTCGGGGAATGTCTAGGTTACTGTTTTAACCCCCGTTCCCTGATGGAGGGAACGAGACGTTGTGTCCTCCCGGCCACGTCGCTGAACCGAGCCACTGTTGCGGCCGAACCTCATTGTCGGCTCCTCAGACAAATCCTGAATGAACAGATGCATTCCCCTCCCTTTATACCCATATGTCCGGGGGCGGGACATGCAAATTCTTTCTGCCAATTTCTCATTGGCCTTTTCTCAAACTTCAGAGATGCATAAGGCTCTCAAGAGATACCCCTAGTGTCACTTCTTCGACACAGCGTCTCGTTCCCTCCATTAGGGAACGGAGGTTACAACAGTAACCTAGACATTCCCTGAGATGAAGAATATTAGAATATTGCCGTTATTGCAGAGAGGTTTCAACTAGGTTGTGTAAGAAGGCACTCCCCATATGCGTTAATAAACGCAATGTGTCATTCCCTTTGTATCAGGGAACTGAGGCAGCATATGTAAATGAGAGGTTTTCAGGCTTAGGGACCATGCACCATTTCCCTTTTGGCTTTAATTATTAACATTTCAGACCATTAGTCAACAAATACTCTGTAAACACATCAGTGTCATGATAGGCCTAATCTCTTTCATTTAAGACGAAGTAACCATTTCTGCATTAAAATGCTTTCTTCTATCCCAGCTTAATATGCAGAGACAATACACCTTTTTCACACTCCAGGTTTTGGAACGCGGAAGTAAATGATTGCAGGGTAAACTTCCAGCGGAATTGAATGGAGTGAATGGGAGTTCACAGAAAATAATATTTTCACTTAACCATTTGCTCCAAGAGCAAAAGAAAAAGTCCACTATTTGAATGACCTTCCAGTTGAGGAAAGAAATAGAGAGCGGTGTATTAAGGACAAATTTACTGTCACTCTCTCAACAGCTGTAATAGAAACCTCATTATGTGGTGATTCAATTTTATTAAACTAATGCCAGGGTAATATATCACAAAGTATAATGTTTTAAATTTACACTCTATATTTAAATAAATTTATAATATAAAAAAAAGAAATACTAGATAAATAAGACGCCATCACAGTCTGTGAAAAATGTCTATAAGTAAGCTACTTAGTAAGTTATTTTTATTTGTATTTATTTTTTGAGTGACCCACTTATACCTCTATCGCTTTGTTTGACCAGTGGCAAAGTTTTTTTTTTTTTTTTTTTTTTTTAAAAAAAGGTTATTTTGCTATTTAATTTTGTTGTGCCAGTGACATTGAAATTACATACTACAGGTTTAAATCAACCAAGTGGAGACGTATCCATGTTGCAGCATATTGACATAATACCTTTTACCACTAGGGATGGTAAGATTCACGATTCGCATCGGTGCATCAGCATAAAAGTTAACGATGCGATGCATCGTTTCTAAAATATTTGCATCGGTAAAAAACTATTATTTATTTATATATTTATTTGACGAGTAAATTTTGACTAGGCGAGATTTTTGTTTATTGAGTTGCCATGACAACTAGGTTTGCGCCTCCCAAGGGCTTCTGAGAACAGAGCATGACATTGCGATGGTAGCAGTGTTTGAGACTAGCTACCAGCAGCTACTATCCCTATTTTTTATAGGGATAGTATACATTACCCTGAGCATCCTTAAATTGTTTCACTGTTAAATGTGTGAACTGTTAAAAACTGCAACTAGCGACAGAACAGGAAAAGAACATCTGGTTTTATTTAATCTTTTTTTTTTTGCACTACAAAGGCCTTTTTGTGAAAGGTCCATGTGTTGGAAGTCAGAAGGCAATTTAATTTATAAAGTTAATTTATGATTTGCTGTCTGTCTGAACCAAAGAGATAAAAACAAACTCTCTGTAGCCTACCATATTGAATTGCATAGCATCATATTTTTTCCCATTGTATCGTATTGCATTGAATCGCATTGTGTTGAATCAAAATCAGATAGCACTGCATCGTAACAGGGGTGAATCGTGTCGCATCGGTAGCTGCTTCATATGTATATTTAATGTATCATATCATTGGCTATGCATCGAGATATATAGCATCGGCCTCATTTATGGAGATGCACATCCCTAGTGAACACATTACAAATGATTTCACTATTGACAAAGACTTGTTATAAGTATGCGAGCATTGTGAGAGGTGGGGCGTTATCGTATTGGCACGATAATCAGCCAATCATAGCCTGATAACTTTTCTCACATGTTTTACCTGTATTTTGCAGTTCCCCTTAACAAAATTCACATCACACTTTCACGAGAACACAACAATCTCAAGGGATTATAATGTTGTACTTTTAAGTTATTTTTGCTTCTGAATTTACTAACGAGAAACTGTATCCCTTGCCTCCTCGTTGAAAACGCCCCTGGTGGAGACAAGATCAGGACAGTTTCTTTGCTCATGACCACAGCCCTTTATCAAGTTGCTCTAGAGGTACTGTCCATACAAATACTCTTGTTTCTTTAAGATAAAAGTGTATGCAAAATAACAATGGTATACAAATAACAGCATACAACCAAAAATGTTTCTATTAAATTATGTTTGCATACGTAACTCCATTGATGCTGTAAAATTAGTCAGGCTCAAATAATTTAATAATTTCAATTAATGTTAGTTAATGTTAGAGTTATTGTGAATTCTCTTCCTCATTCAGATAAAACAATTAGAAAACCTAAGAGGTCATCATTTGCTGTCAGACAGATTAATGGTGGAAAAAGTCATAAAAGTTTCAATACATTTTTATTTATTTATATAAACAGCCTATAATTTGCTATTATTCTCACAATTAGGCTAAATTCTAGTTATCTGGAGATCATTGCTATGCTTTAAAATTATCAAATATATCAAATTTACTATATCTAAATTCTTATATGTTATGGCAACACATGATAATAAAGGTGAAATGTGCGGGAATGTCCCCAAAATTGGCTGAGTTGAAATGGAATACTTGGATGACCTACAGATTTTCAAAATGTGCAGTATAAAATAAATCACACCCTGAAATATTGTATCCTATAAAAAAGAAATAATTATGAAGTAATAAAATGTGCTTGGACTGACCTTCCATTTCCAGTTGGAAAAAAATTGACCATAAGTCAAATCAGCCGTGATTAACATCTTGAATTATCATTTAATCAGACTGATGACAAGAGTGAGAGTTAAGACATTTTCACACAAAGTGTGAAAGTAAACTGGACTAGGAATGTGTGCAGTTAAAATTTAAAAATTTGACACATAAAAATAATACTTGAATATTGCTTTTTGATTTTCCTTTATGCCCTTGCCATGGGCAAAAATGAAACTGCTTCTCTCACCTAAATCGTGTTGTTACATCTCATTGGTTTACGCTGTTGATACATGATGTTGTTAAAGGAATAGTTCACCTAAACGTTTCATTATTTAAAATGATTGTATCAGTTTAGAATACTTGAAATACATGTTTCTTTGTGTAAATATTGTTTTTTTTAATTTTTTTTAATCTAGATGTTCATCCATAGTGCTCTTTTTTCATAAGAAAAACAGGTTAAAATGTTGAAGTTAGCTTATTGTGAAAATTTGTGAAAACCCCAATAGGCTGTAAATTTCACGCTTGTGTTATACTCTTTATTTACTATTGTTTTTTTGTTTGTTGTTGTTTTGTTTTTTTGTTAGAGTATTCGACTACAAAAATGCCAAAAATAATATTTTAATTAAGTAATTTGGTATCTGCTAGCACTAAATCAAAAGTAATTGATCAATGCCAAAGATTAAGTTTGATGAACATGGGATCATGAGGCCAGCTAAGAGCTGCTTTTAAATGCACTTGCAACTTTACATGATCAGAGACATAAAAGAAAAGTTATATAAGTTATGTATAACATTATAATTAAATGTGATTTAATAATTAAGTGATTAATCTTTTTTTTAACTTTTATTTAATTAATTTCATAGTTTATTTTATTATTTAGAGGGATAAGTATATCTTAATCAGTGTTGGGTGTAATTCAATTACAAATAAATGAGTTACTGTAATTTAATGACTTTTTAGTCAAAAGTAGTGTAATGTTTACATTTTAAATACTTGTAATCAGATTACAGTTACTGTCTTTCAATTATCTTTATTATTTTCAAGTACATTATAGGGTTATGCTTATTTCTAATATATTATTTATGCAGAACACGTTAATTATGGCCCCGTAACGAGAAATTGTGAAGAAGAAATGTGAGGTGCTTGGAGTGATTTGTGTGTGACATTGAACGAGAAAGAAATATAGACATTATTTAGAATTTGTTGAGTGGAAAAGTGTTTTAGAAAGCAATTTAAAATTAAAGTAATTAGTAATGTGACATTTTCAATGAAGTAATTAGTAAAGCAATCTGATTACAATTTAAGATAAATAATTAGTAATTATTAGTTGTTGTTTTTTTGCATCTGTACTGTTTCTCCATTGTTTTCCTATGTAAATGCATGCTGTACGGATGTCTTTGATTGTTTCACCACGTCTTGCTGTTTCTTCAGCATCTTGCGCAGGACCAGAACATTTTAAACTTAAAATTTTCAAAAATGCATGTCAAGACACCTGCGCTCTGTTTTATTCTTTGCGCTGCATTTAGATTGCTTTTAGCGCAGGTGTCACAATGATTCAATGTTCTGAACAAGTTCAGGCTGCAAAGAGGAGACTGTTGCTTGTTTCTTTTTACTGTTTCAATTCTGTTACGAATGTTACCTATATGCTTACATAAAATACAGATTAATACAACAGTATTTGATAGAAGAGGAAATTATAAAGACAGAGAGTGATTTTGGGTTTGGGCTTAAAATATGATGGTATCGTTCGGGCCGTGCAGGGTCGGACCACATGGTCTAGGGTACGGTTCAGGTTTGGGTAAAATTTTAAGGCCCATGTAGACCTCTAATTTTAATGCAATAGAACGGAAATGCAAGCTCATTATTTATTAAGACCAGAAACCCTCGCACGTGACATCATATCCAGGTTCGTTGCGATGATGGCTATATTATTATTAAACTATTATTCAGAAAAGAACATGTTCACCAAAAAAGAGGTCAATTGAAGCCATTGTGTGAATTGACTTTTAAAGGTATTTTTTTATTCGATTAACAGATATAGACAAAAAAAAAATGACCATTACCTTTGACTCATGTACATTAACATATAATGCATATATGGAGTTACATTTTTCTATTTTAAATGTTAAAAAGTATTGTACACACCAGATTCATATACAGTGTTCGTAATACACTTAAGATAAAAGTCACCAAAACACAGAATCTGCTTAGTGATTTAACAATCATTCCATTACTCTTAAAAAAAAAATAGTGAATAGAAGTATAAACATTTCTTAATATTAAAGCTGTATTGCTTTGCATTGTTGTCCATGACAGACAGAAATATGCACTTTTCATACCCTTTTTTTGTGTGTTTAAGGGGTGACAAATTTAGGGGGGGAAAAGTGCAGGTCTCAGCTCGTGAGGAGAAGGAATTAGAGACATCAGTAAAATGATCATTTAACTTTTTCAGGACTGCATTTAGATTATACTCCTTGCTCAGTGAGTACCTTGACTCTGTTAAGCAGCGCAACAGTTTTTGTTTGTGAGATTGAGTCTTGTATTAGCCTGTATTTTTTTCTTAGTAGTTCTGAGTGCATGCTTTTAAAAGCTCTTTTTTCTCTCTCTCTTTGTTTCTCGAATAGAGTTAAAGCGGCTAGGGCCATCTTAACGTTATCACACGCATCGGGGAAGGCGTTCTTTCCCAGTTTTCCTATTCTTTCAGGGAGGAAAGGCCCTGCGGAGGCCACACCTGCCCAGACTGGGGGAGGTAAAGGGTGGTGAAATACATCACATGGGCTTTTAGGTTACATGTGGTGTGTGGTAGATCCTACCTCATTGGGAGGGAGGAGTTGCTACAAACATGTTGACCGGGGGTCCGTGAGGACTGCCCAAGGGAGACACGGGTCCGCTCACAAGGGGACGTATCGCGGAAAATACACACAGGGGGATAAGTCCATGTAGGAGCCTGTCCTGTGGAGCACCTATTCAAGTACAGGGTAAATTGAGTACCTGCATTGGTCTTTGTCGGCGAATTCCTCCGCTGAATTTGTGGACCAGAGGGCTAGGGAGGAGTCTTCCAGGGAACCGAGTTAGTGGGATCTCCTGGGGTAAGAGCGCATGGTATTACCTCAGCGGAGGGAAAAGGTGCAAGGTGCAAGCGATCCACCCAGTCAGTTGTCACCGCATTACCGAGTTCTACCAGCTCAGACCTGAGAAAACACGGGACGAAACCAACTCAACCGTGAGATTGTAAAATCTTGTAAAGGTATTGGGTGTTTCCCAACCCGCTGCTCTGCATATGTCTGCTAGGGAGGCGCCTTTGGCCAGTGCCCACGAGGACGCCACACTTGCCCATGCTATGGCATCAACCATCCAATGGGAAAGCCTCTGTTTGGAGACAGCGTTACCTTTCCGCTGTCCACCAAAGAAGACAAAGAGCTGCTCAGAACATCTAAAGCTCTGCGTGCAGTCCAAATAGAAATGCAAAGCATGTACCGAACACAGCAACAAAGGGGCTGGGTCTGCCTCCTCCCAGGGTAGTGCTTGCAGGTTCACTACCTGGTCTCTGAAGGGATTTGTAGGAACCTTGGGCACGTAGCCCGGTCGTGGTCTTAGGATCACATGAGTGTCTACCGGACTGAACTCCAGGCAGGTGTCGCTGACAGAGAACGCTTGCAGGTCCCCGACCCTCTTGATGGAAGCGAGCACAATCTGAGGGGCCGTCTTAGGGAGAGGGCCTTAAGTTCAACTGATTCTAGCGGCTCGAAGGGGGATCTCTGAAGGCTCGAGAGGACCACTGAGAGATCCCAGGAGGGGAACAGGCTTAGCCGGGAGGGATTCAATCTCCGGGCACCTCTTGGAAACCTGATAACTAAGTCGTGCTTACCCAAAAGACTTGCCGTCATGGTGGGCCACGATAGCGGCTACATACACCTTCAAGGGTATTCATCTCCTGCAGGAATGAGAGCACTGACCTGACTGTGCACCTTTGTGGGTCTTCAGTGCGGGAAGAACACCAATTCACGAACAAGCACCATTTCAATGCGTAAAGTTGCCTGGTAGAGGGAGCTCTGGCTTGGGTGATTGTGTCTACGACAACAGGTGGTAGGCCAGCTAGATCTTCCTCATCCCATCCAGGGGCCAGACGTGGAGGTTCCAGAGGTCTGGTCGCGGATGCCAGAGCATGCCCCATCCCTGAGAAAGAAGGTCCTTCCTCAGGGGAATTCGCCAGGGAGGGGCTGTCGCAAGGAGCACAAGATCCGAGAACTAAGACCGAGAGGGCCAGTAAGGGGCCACCTGAGGGAATCTGTTCCTCGTCCTCCCTGACCTTGCATAGCACCTGTGCAAGAAGGCTCACTGGGGGAAATGCGTACTTGCGCAGCCCCGTGGGCCAGCTGTGTGCCAGCGCATCTGTCCCGAGGGAGCCTCCTTTCGGGTGTACCAGAGCGGGCAGTGCGAGGTCTCTCGGGAGGCGATTAGGTCTACCTTTGCCTTGCCGAACCGTTCCCAAATAAGCTGGACCGATTGGGGGTGAAACCTCCACTCTCCACGGGGTAAGTGTTGTCGCGATAGCGCGTCCGCTACCACGTTGAGGTTGCCCAGGATGTGAGAAGCACACAGCGACTTGAGTCACTGAGGAGATGACTGACGAGTTGTGACATGTGGCGGGAGCATGGACCGCCTTGGCGATTTATGTACACTACCGTGGTGGTGCTGTCTGAACGGATCAAGACGCACTTGCCCTGAATTAGCAGGAGAAAACTTATGTCTGGCATTAAAAGGAACTAAACTTCTGAATGGAAAATTTTAAAATGCACAAACATACATGCATAAAATGTCACAGATGAGAACCACACACATCTCTGAGGCATCTCTGAAGTTTATGTCATGTTTGTGCTTAGATTAAAAATTAAATTTAGTAGAAACAATGTGCCGCTTTTTAGGAGTTTTCATTTTGATATCATACTTTGCTCTTTATTATAATAAAATAAAACACTAACCATGTAGTAAGACACTAACATAATGATTGATGTATGCAGTCATTAATTCAGAGTCGCTGTTCTCGAAATCTGAACACAGTTGGTCAAAATAGATTGCAGGTGTTAATGGTGATGATGCCTCTAAATGTACATCTTAATACCAGGTAATAAATGGGGCGCACACACAGTGGGAGTGTATGTGAAAAAGTTAGTGAAGTCAAAACTTATGCTCTAGGCTAAAACAATCTTCTTTTTTATCTGTTAAAATGACGGACAGCATTTGGAATTATCCGTCAATGTTTAAAAAATGTTCAATTTTCAGTTAATGCAACTCCTGCTAGAGAATATGTGGTGTCTGAGCCCTGTGTATAAGTTACTACAGTCAATCACTGCAGTTACAGGGCTCCAGACTAAAAAAAATTTTTAGGAGCCATTGTCAAGACATGACAATAAGGACTGCCAGATGGCCCAAGGCCAGTGTGAGAAAGATTCAGGCCAGTTGCTAGAACAGTCACTTGCACTATCGGGTCAGAGCTGCATTTATAACTTTAGTGCAAACAAATAACAAGCTTGAGAGCCAAAAATTACACGGAGCGAACAAAGTCTTCTAAATGAGGAGCTAGCGCAAGTATATTTATCTCGCAAAGATACGCAAATGCATAATATACTGGATGTGCCAAGGCACAGTCGTGTGCACGCACAAGATCGTGCAGACACCGAGCTCACTCTCCTAGCATTTTCCTCGCTCTATTCCAATTGTATTAGCAGCATATATTACCAATGTGTAGAAAATAGCAGGAAAAAAAACACTTAATGAATTTCTTAGTGGGATTTAATGTGTTTTGCAACATTTTAAGTATCCCCACACATTCTGTGTTCACAGTGCGCAAAATCCCCACGTTTTTCATTTCTACATGTTGACATTTTACATGTTTTTACAATAATTAGTAATCCACACATTGGAACTCATGAAATTAACAGTTTTTTTCTAAAAGAAAAATCCATGTCTCTCCATGCATACGTTTCATCATCGTCTCTCTCCGTGCAGTGTAGTCTGTTTAACATGCATGTGCTCTTGTAAAGGGACAGAGCGCTAGTTTTATTCCCACTGTAAATACAAATACATTTTCTCTCATTAATTCACCTTTAGAGATGAAGCGCCAAATGAGACGTAAAAAACTTTGTTAAACACCAGTTATACACGTGTCTGGAAATCACGAGCTGCTCACTATCCAAAATGAAAGTATACATTTAATTAGGTAATGTTTCAAAACGTAAACATTAATTCAACATGATAATGGCGTTTGATATGAAAAGAAGCAAGATCACTATTGCTATTAGGCTATTATTATCAGAGCTGTTCAGCTGCAGGGTGAAGATGAATATTTGAAACAGTCTTATTCATATCATCCTCATAAAACGTCTCGGTTACGTATGTAACCTCCGTTCCCTGATAGAGGGAACGAGACGTCGTGTCGAAGAAGCGACACTAGGGGTCTCTCTTGAGCGCCGAAAGATACCTCTGATCTATGAAAAAAGGCCAATGAGAGTTGGCGAACAGTATTTGCATACTCCGCCTCCGGATACGGATATAAAGGCGAGAGAAATACGCTCGTTCATTCAGGATTTTTCTGAGGAGCCGGGAGTGTTCCGGGCACCTCAGCGGCTCGGCTCAGCGACGTGGCCGGGAAGACACAACATCTCGTTTCCTCCATCAGGGAACGGAGGTTACATACGTAACCGAGACGTTCCCCGTCTGTCGCTCACTTCGACGTCGTGTCGAAGAAGCGACACTAGGGGTCCACTTCAAAACTCGCCATGCGCTGAGCCGTGTACGTGTACTGCTGACACAGAAGCGGGCAGGTATTTCTACGTGCACAAGCGACCAACTGTGCTCAGGCTGGACGTACTCTTCCCCAATGCCCTGAAAAAGCGTCAGAATCATTTTGGTTACCCTAGGGGGGAACAAGGTGACGCTCCCAACTAGAGAACGGGCCAAGCCTGGCTGGGCCTCTTTTCTCTCTATGTTTTCTCGGCATAGAGCAAGAGCAGCCGGGGCCCTTACCGCATCGAGGGAAGGGGGTCATATTCCCGAATCCCTATTCTTTTAGGGGGAAAAGACCCTGCGGAGGCCACATCCAAACGAAAGGGGAGGTAAAAGTGGCGAAATACATCACATGGCCTCTTGGGTCACATGTGGGAAAAATGGCGTGGTGGTAGATCCCGCCTCGAGGAGGGGGGAGTTGCTACAACACGGCGACCGGAGGGCAGCCAAAGACTGCCTAAGGGAGACGCGGGTCAGCTCGTAAGGTGACCGTACCGCGGAAGTACACACAGGAGGAGTCCCGTAGGAGGCCTGATCTGTGGAGCACCTATTCCAGTAGGGGTAGCCTGGGGTACCCGTAGTGGACTGGACCAGCAAGTCCCTCTGCTGAACTGCTACGGGCCCGAAGGGCTAGGGAGGAATCAATCAGGGACCTACGTTCTCTGGGAAAGAAGGCGCACTGTTTTACCTCGATCGAGGGAAACGGCGCTGGAACAAGCGATTCACCCGGTCAGATCGTCGACGTGTACCGAGTTCTACAGGCTCGGACCTGAGAGAACACGGGACGAGACTGACTCAACCCTGAGATCGTAAGGGTGTTAGGTGCTGCCCAGCCCGCAGCTCTGCACATGTCTGCTAGGGAGGTGCCCCTAGCCAATGCCCATGAGGATGCCACGCTCCTAGTACAGTGGGCTCGAACCTGCAAAAAAAAGGGGGGGGGGCACGGCCTGGGTGTGATAGGCCAACTGAATGGCATCCACCACCCAGTGAGACACCTCTGTTTGGAGACAGTGTTCCCTTTCTGCTGTCCTCCAAAGCAGACAAAGAGCTGCTCAGAGCGCCTGAAGCTCTGGGTGCGTTCCAGGTAGGCACGCAAGGCACATACCGGACACGACAGTGAGAGGGCTGGGTCTGCCTCCTCCCGGGGCAGCGCTTGTAGGTTCACTACCTGATCTCCAGAGGGCGTGGTAGGAACCATGGGCACATAGCCCAGTCGAGGTCTTAGGATCACATGAGTATCTGCCGGACCGAGCTCCAGGCAAGTGTCGTTAGTAGGGAACGCTTGCAGGTCCCCGACCCTCTTGATGGAAGTGAGCGTGATCAGCAGGGCCGTCTTTTTAGGAGAGGGCCCTGAGCCAACTGATTCTAGCAACTCGGGGGGAGGATCTCTGAAGACCGGCGAGGAACACCGAGAGATCCCAGGAGGGGAACAGGTTTGGCCGGGAGGGGTTTAACCTCCGGGCACCTCTTGGGAACCTGACGATTAAGTCGTGCTTACCCAGAGACTTGCTGTCTACTGGGTCGTGGTGAGCTGCAATAGTGGCAACATACACCTTCAAGGTGGATGGGGACAGCCTCCCCTCCAACCTCTCCTGTAGGAACAGGAGCACAGACCTAACTGCGCACCTCTGTGGGTCTTCTGCGCGGGAAGAACACCAATTCACGAACAGACGCCATTTCAGGGCGTAGAGTTGCCTGGTAGAAGGGGCTCTGGCTTGGTTGAACGTGGCTACGACCGTGGGTGGTAGACCAGCTAGATCTTCCGCATCCCGTTCGGGGGCCAGACGTGGAGGTTCCAAAGGTCTGGGTGCGGATGCCAGAGCGTGCCCCGTCCCTGAGAAAGAAGATCCTTCCTCAGGGAAATTCGCCAGGGAGGGGCTGTCGCGAGGAGTACAAGGTCCAAGAACCATCTGCCCTGAGGGGAGCCTCTGAACGGGTGTACCAGAGCGGGCAGTGGGAGGTCTCTCGGGAGGCAGAGGGGTCTACCTGGGCCTTGCCGAACCGTTCCCAAATCAGCTGAACCGTGTGGGGGTGAAGCCTCCACTCTCCGCCAGGCAAGTGTTGTCATGACAGCGCATCCGCTATCACATTGAGGTTGCCGGGGATGTGAGTGGCACGCAGCGACTTGAGTCGGTGCTGGCTCCAAAGGAGGAGACGACGAGCAAGTTGTGACATGTGACAGGAGCGTACGCCGCCTTGGTGATTTATGTACGCGACCGCAGTGGTGCTGTCGGACCTGACTGGGATATGTTCGTCCCGAATTAATGGGAGAAACTTCCGCAGGGCCAAAAGGACGGTCAACAACTCGAGGCAGTTGATGTGCCAACGCAGCTGGGCCCCTTTACAACGGCCTGAGGCTGTGTGCCCGTTGCAAACGGCGCTCCAACCCAATCTGGAGGCGTCGTTTGTGACCAGGACGCGTCTGGACACCTGCTGTAGGGGCACTCCAGCCCGTAAGAAACAGAGGTCTGTCCAGGGGTTGAATGTCTGACGGCAGGCGGGGGTGATTGTTACCCGGTGCGTGCCGTGGCGCCATGCTCGTCTCGGGACTCGGGTCTGGAGCCAGTGTTGGAGCGGTCTCATATGCATCAACCCCAGCGGCGCAACCACCGCGGAGGACGCCATATGCCCCAGGAGCCTCTGGAAAAGTTTTAAGGGGACCGCTGTGCCTGGCCTGAATGCGGCGAGGCAGTTCAACACTGACTGGGCACGCTCATTGGTGAGACGTGCCGACATTGAGACCGAGTCTAACTCCATCCCGAGAAAAGAGATGCTCTGAACTGGGGTGAGCTTGCTCTTTTCCCAGTTGACCTGAAGCCCCAGACGGCTGAGGTGCCTGAGCACCTGGTCTCTGTGGGCGCATAGTAACTCTCGCGAGTGGGCCAGAATGAGCCGGTCATCGAGGTAGTTGAGTATGCGGATGCCGGCTTCTCGGAGCGGGGCAAGAGCTGCCTCTGCGACTTTTGTGAAGACGCGAGGGGACAGAGACAGGCTGAAGGGGAGGACTTTGTACTGATACGCCTGGCCCCCGAACGCAAACCGCAGGTAGGGGCGGTGTCGGGGCAGGATGGAGACGTGGAAGTACGCGTCCTTCAGGTCTATCGCTGCGAACCAATCTAGATGCCGGACGCAGGTTAAGATGTGTTTCTGCGTGAGCATCTTGAACGGGAGTTTGTGCAATGTTCGGTTGAGAACTTGAAGGTCCAAGATTGGTCGTAAGCCGCCGCTTTTCTTGGGTACGATGAAGTAGGGGCTGTAGAAACCCTTCTTCATCTCGGTTGGAGGGACAGGCTCTATCACGTCTTTGGCCAGAAGAGTCGCGATTTCCGCGCGCAGAGAGTGGGCGTGTTCGCCGTGTACTGCGGAAAAGCGGACGCCCATGAAGGGGGGCGGGGGCCTGGCAAACTGAATTGCGTAACCGAGTCAGATGGTCCGGGCCAGCCAGCGAGACGGGTTGGGAAGTGAAAGCCACGCGTCCAACCTCTGCGCTAGGGGCACCAAGGGGACGGTTAATTTGGACGTACCCGGCGGGGCTTCGCAGCGGGGCGGAGCAGGTAGGGCAGCGTTGGGCGGCGACATGGCGACCCGCAGCTGGGGTGCTGAGAAAGACTCAAAGCACTTACCTTGCTCCGCACACCCGGCAGGGGGTGGGTTAGCGACTGAGGAGGAGGTCTCGGGTAGGCGTCCTCTAGACTGGTCGGAACCGGCCGGCCGGAGGGGCAGTCGTGGGGCTGGAGACGGGTGGTTCGTGTCCAGGAAGCCGGGACTGCTGAGATCTGGTGGCAGAGTGCCGTGGGAACGGCATTTGCGGGCCAGGTGACCAAGAGACAAAAGGAAATAGCTTGTTACAGAGAATATGAGAATGTGAAAACTAATTCGACAAAAAATTCTCCTCCCAGCCCTCCACCGGGGATGGAGCGGTCTTACCACCTCTGGAGCTAACATCTTGGTCCCTGGGTTGAGCGTCTACGGACAGCCTGGGAGCCTTCCGGGTCCTTGAGGGGGTCCGTGAGACGGGGGCGTCCGCTTCCTGCGGAGTGCTCGACGCTGGGGCTGAGAGCTGGGCCTGGGTTGAGGTGGAGCAGGGTGTTTCATAGCCGCAGGAGGACGCCCTCGGCGAGCAGACGGGGCATGGCCCATGGCGGCAGGCTTGCGGTGGGGCAGGATGTGCAGTGGCCTCCGTCTGCCTCACCGCTGAGGACTGCTGGGCAGAGTCGTCAACGGTGGCGCCGAATAGACGGAGCTGGGAGATGGGGGTGTGGGAGAAGGAGTGCCTTGTCTGCCTCCCGCATTTCGACCAGGTCCAGTCCACAGGTGCGTTTCTGGACCACAAGGGGTGGCCATCGCCTGTTCGAGTGCCGGCGCTTCTGACCTCCGTGGCCCGGGGGCGAGGTTGGTCATCCAGCGCAGTTCCTGCAGCACATCAAGAACAGGACTACCCAAGGTGCAAGTTTTGAAGCGCCTTGGCCTGGCGTTGGTTGCAGGAAGGGCCGTGGCAAAGAGTGGAAGCGGTCTGGGACCGTTCCACCGTGAGGGTAGTGAGAGTGGAGGAGCGAAGAATCCTTGGCTTTGCTCAACTCGTCGTGCGCGTCCGGGAAGAAAGGAACGGGGGGGCGTGGCTGTGAGCGCCGCACCTGCCCGCGGGACCGATCAAGTAGCCCGGGAAAGCATAGCGGATCTCCGTGTGTCAGGCTCAGGCTGGGCGGCAGACCCGAAGGTGGCGGCCCAGGCGAGCGATCAGCATCCGATGCCGCTGTAACGCTCTCCGATGCAGCGGTGATGTCATCCAATTCTGAAGCAAGCAAGCGTGCCGGGGAGGCGGGCGGTTCGAGGGGGTTTACCCGGCAAACAGAGCCCGTCATATTCCCTGAATCGCCTTCATCGCCCGTGGCGCCTGCGTCAATCCCGTAGGAAGGAGGCGAGGCGCGGGGGGCGGCTGAAGTGGCTTTCTCTCATTACAAAAGAAAGCCGTGCGACCACAATGCTATAACGGCCATGTTCTCACACTGAGAAGATGAACCATTGGAGAGAATGCTCATCCCGGGCTCAGACGGAAGCAAACAAGCGTGCCGGGGAGGCGGGAGGTTCGAGGGTGTTTACCCGGCGAACAGAGCCCGTCATTGTCCCCAAATCGTGTTCATCGCCCGCGGCGCCTGCGTCAATCCCGTAGGAAGGAGGCGAGGCGCGGGGGGCGGCTGAAACGGCTTTCTCTCATTACAAAAGAAAGCCACATGACCGCAATGTTGCCATGGCTATGTTCTCGCACTGAGAACATGAACCATTCATAAAACGCTGCCTGCGTGTGATCGCAGCCCAGGCATGTAAGACAGTGTTTTATGACCGAGAGAGGTGGGGAGAAATCACCGCATCCAGAAACTACACAGGGGCGGAAATTACATCTTTATAAAGACGCGTCCTGAAAAGGACGTTCAACGCCGCTGTGTAATGCTCTTTCAGAGAAATAAACTATTTTACGGAGAGAATCACTCTTTCAACTCTTTTAACTCTGCACTGTCGAAGCGCCCAGGGGCAAACTGCACGCCGGCAGTGAAGAGAAAAGCCGCTGTAGTGCGCCGTAAATCCAACAGCAAAGCAGAGCGTCAGAGGATCAGAAGCAGGATCAGTTGTGTTACTCGCAACTGACTGCAAGTCAAGTCAAGTCAAGTCAATTTTATTTGTATAGCGCCTTTCACAACACACATCGTTTCAAAGCAGCTTTACAGAAGTTCAGCATTAACAGACGATAAAAATGTAATGTCTATAAAGTCGATAAATCATCATCCTTGTGCAGGGCTCCAAACTGCGACTAAAAATGGTCGCATTTGTGACCAAATAAATTTATTTGTGAGTGTAATTTCTGTCAAGGTCGCCATTGGCGACAGTAAAAGTTTACTCCCTTTGATTTTAAAATTTGCATTACATTTCCCGAGATACATTACAAAAGTTTATATCAAAGAAATAGCGGGGAAAACGGAGTTCATTGCAGGAACTAACCATTTCAAAAAAGAGACTGTTAGAAAACACGGTGACAGTAACAAGCATAAAAAATGCATGTTACTGTCACCGTGTTTTCTAACAGTCTCTTTTCACTGTCTTACATGCAAACACATGACCTTCGGCTCCGAAGAAAATTACTGAATGAACGAGCGTATTTCTCTCGCCTTTATATCCGTATCCGGAGGCGGAGTATGCAAATACTGTTCGCCAACTCTCATTGGCCTTTTTTCATAGATCAGAGTTATCTTTCGGCGCTCAAGAGAGACCCCTAGTGTCGCTTCTTCGACACGACGTCGAAGTGAGCGACAGACGGGGAACACCTGTTACATGTCTCATTTCTGGACCATACAGGTAATATATTTTTGTTTTTCTTATTTGTAAATCAGTCATATCAAGTCAAGACATTTTTATTTGTATAGTGCCTTTCAGGCACAGAAGATCAGGCATTAACAGATAAAAACTGTAATATCTATAATATCTTAGTCATCATTGTGTCAGTGTTGGTCTTGTTTGGGTTGTCTGATTTCATGTTATATACACATTGTTAATGCACAGATTAGGCCTAATACAGGTGAAACTCGAAAAATTAGAATATCGTGCAAAAGTTCATTAATTTCAGTAATTCAACTTAAAAGGTGAAACTAATATATTATATAGACTCATTACAAGCAAAGTAAGATATTTCAAGCCTTTATTTGATATAATTTTTATGATTATGGCTTACAGCTTATGAAAACCCCAAATTCAGAATCTCAGAAAATTAGAATATTGTGAAAAGGTTCAGTATTGTAGGCTCAAAGTGTCACACTCTAAACAGCTAATTAATCCAAAACACCTGCAAAGGGTTCCTGAGCCTTTAAATGGTCTCTCAGTCTGGTTCAGTTGAATTCACAATCATGGGGAAGACTGCTGACCTGACAGTTGTGCAGAAAACCATCATTGACACCCTCCACAAGGAGGGAAAGCCTCAAAAGGTAATTGCAAAAGAAGTTGGATGTTCTCAAAGTGCTGTATCAAAGCACATTAATAGAAAGTTAAGTGGAAGGGAAAAGTGTGGAAGAAAAAGGTGCACCAGCAGCAGGGATGACCGTAGCCTGGAGAGGATTGTCAGGAAAAGGCCATTCAAATGTGTGGGGGAGTTTCACAAGGAGTGGACTGAGGCTGGAGTTACTGCATCAAGAGCCACCACACACAGACGGGTCCTGGACATGGGCTTCAAATGTCGTATTCCTCTTGTCAAGCCGCTCCTGAACAACAAACAACGTCAGAAGCGTCTCAAGCGCTCTCAAATTCCAAATTTGAGAGCAAATTTTGCATCTCATTTGGAAACCAAGGTCCCAGAATCTGGAGGAAGAATGGAGAGGCACACAATCCAAGATGCTTGAAGTCCAGTGTGAAGTTTCCACAGTCTGTGTTGGTTTGGGGAGCCATGTCATCGGCTGGTGTTGGTCCACTGTGCTTTATTAAGTCCAGAGTCAACGCAGCCATCTACCAGGACATTTTAGAGCACTTCATGCTTCCTTCAGCAGACAAGCTTTATGGAGATGCTGACTTCATTTTCCAGCAGCACTTGGCACCTGCCCACACTGCCAAAAGTACCAAAACCTGGTTCAATGACCATGGTATTACTGTGCTTGATTGGCCAGCAAACTCGCCTGACCTGAACCCCATAGAGAATCTATGGGGCATTGCCAAGAGAAAGATGAGAGACATGAGACCAAACAATGCAGAAGAGCTGAAGGCTGCTATTGAAGCATCTTGGTCTTCCATAACACCTCAGCAGTGCCACAGGCTGATAGCATCCATGCCACGCCGCATTGAGGCAGTAATTAATGCAAAAGGGGCCCAAACCAAGTACTGAATACATATGCATGATTATACTTTTCAGAGGGCCGACATTTCTGTATTTAAAATCCTTTTTTTTATTGATTTCATGTAATATTCTAATTTTCTGAGATTCTGAATTTGGGGTTTTCATAAGCTGTAAGCCATAATCATAAAAATTATATCAAATAAAGGCTTGAAATATCTTACTTTGCTTGTAATGAGTCTATATAATATATTAGTTTCACCTTTTAAGTTGAATTACAGAAATTAATGAACTTTTGCACGATATTCTAATTTTTCGAGTTTCACCTGTATATTACACATCACAACCGATAGTAGCAAGTCTGTCTTCTCAGCCAATAATCAAATCTTTAACTCAGTGAATATTCTTTGATCCTTCTTGTGAAAACATTACACATGGTCAAAAGTTGCATGACAGCATGACTAAATGGGTGACCGAAAACCCATAAACACATGTTAAAAACACATGTATAAATGGCTGTTCGGCTGAGATTAATATGATGTATTTATTAATTTATATCTGTAAAGCGCATATATGGGATTACATAAGGCTTAAATCATATCTTGCAAATGATAAATGTGATAAAATTTTGGGGGACATTGCATTTTGTATTTTTTTCTCCCCTTTTTCTCCGCAATTTGGAATGCCCAATTCCCTATTCGCTCTAAGTCCTCGTGGTGGCATATTGATTCGCTACTTATCAATCCGCGCATCTTATCTCATTGTTTTTGAGTGCAATACAGCTGAGACAGTATTCACGCTATTCTCCGCGGCATCCACGCACAACTCACCACACGCCCCACTGAGAGTGAGCCACATTATAGTGACTAGAAGGAGGTTACCCCATATGACTCTCCCCTCCCTAGCAACTGGTTCAGTTTGGTTGCTTAGGAGACCTGGCTGGAGTAACTCAGCACGCCCTGGATTCGAACTCGTGATTCCAGGGGTGGTGGTCAGCAATTTTACTCACTGAGCTACCCAGGCCTCTGGGGGACATTGTATTAAAAACACAAGACATGTAAAAAATATTTATCTTCAGACACATTTTTAAAGCCATGATGGTAAAGACATGGTCATTTTTGTGTTGGGGCCAATTAAAATTTTGCCAGGGCCAGTAAAAATCTGAAGCACTGGCCCAATCGGGCGAGAAGAAAAAATGCTTAGTGTTGAGCCCTGCATTGGCTCCTAAACTGAAACATTAAGGAGCCAAATGACAGCCAAATAAAAGGAAGACAGCTGATAACCCATTAATCGAAGGTTTAATAAACAGTATATATTGTTGAAAAGACAAGTTTGCACTCCCCTTTGTCTCATAAATGTTCACACCCCTTTCATAATTTCTACAAATATAAGAGATAAAATATTTTTTTATTTAATACTGTTCTTCAGAATCTACATTACAGATATTTACATATTGTAGTTGATTGTCTTCTTGAGCATCAGTGAATGTTTGCACCTTGTGTAATAGTTGTGTACAAGTCTCTCAATTGTTCTAAGTGTCAAAAGCTTCATTTTATATATACATGATCAGTCGCAACATTAAAACCACCTGCATAATATTGTGTAGGTCTCCCTCGTGCCGCCAAAACAGCGGCAACCTGCATCTCAGAATAGCATTCTGAGATGATATTCTTCTCACCACAATTGTAGAGCTGTTAGCTGAGTTGCCTTACACTTTGTCAGTTCGAACCATAAATAAAAGTGCAACAGAGACTGTTGTGCGTGAAAATTCCTGGAGATCAACAGTATCAGAAATACTCAAACCAGCCTGTCTGGCATCAACAATCATGCCACAGTCAAAATCACTGAGATCACATTTTGTCCTCATTCTGATGGTTGATGTGAACATTAACTGAAGCTCCTGACCCATGTCTGCATGATTTTATGCACTGCTGCCACACGCTTGGCTGATTAGATAATGGCATGGATGATCGTTGGTGCCAAATGGGCTAGTTTGAGTATTTCTGTAACTGCTGATCTCCTTGGATTAGGACCCATTGGCTCCTAAACTGAAACATTAAGGAGCCAAATGGCTGTTTTTAGTCACCAAATCACAGAATTGCTTGATTTAGATTGCTGTTCAGAAACAAGAAAGAAAGCAGAAGAAAGACAGCTTATAACCCATTAATTGGAGGCCTAATGAATGGTTGCTCCTTGTGTAATAGTTGAATACAAGTCCATCAATTGTCCTAAGTGTCAAAAGCTCAATCTCATTCATTAGATATATATATAAAGAAGCCCGAAATACACATTTGAAAAATATGCACTCCCAGATGTGAGCTCAATGGCAGCATATTGGCTGAGAAAGTGAATCTTTTAAGAAAGTGAAACTGCTAAACTGAGCTCCTGAGTTCAAACCCTTAGTCCTTTTTGAGTGATTAATGAAAAAGACCCAGTTCAAAAGACTCTTGAATGTTTTTTTGTTGGATGTGGTGCAGCGAGCTCACCAGAAACCGAACGGGTGAAAAGTGGCATGAGGTACACTGGTTTTGTGCGCTCTAAAGATGTATTCAATAACTCACAAGATGATATCTGACAAAACGGCATATGAACGCACACAGCCCAGCTGTCGCCAATGGTGACTAGATGTTAAATTATTGTTGCAATCAATTATTTTGGTCGCATTTGTGACCATTTTAGTCACAGTCTTGAGCCCTGGCCTTAGTCTTTCTTTACTCTTACTGGATGGCCCAGACACAGAGACAACAAGAGTCCAAATTGAATTAAATCTCAGATGCAGTTTATTGTGCTACTCCAATCCCAATCAATAATTACCAGAAGGAAATAAGTGGTACACATTACAGGACTTTTAATTATAAAGAAGCCCGAAATACACACAGGACACTTATTTTGAAATGTCTGCACTCCCGGTTGTGAATCTGATTCAAACTGCTAACCTGAGCTCCTGAGTTCAAACATTCAGTTCTTTTGGGGTGATTAATGAAAAAGACCCGGTTCAAAAGAATCCTTTTTTCAAGACTCTCTCACGCTGGGGTTGTGTGCAGTGCAGCGAGCTCGTCAGAAACAGAATGGGTGAAAAACGGCACGAGACACACTGGTGGTGCGTGCTCTAAAAATATTTTCAATAACTCACAAGAGATCTGACAAAACCGCATATGAACGCACACAACCTGACTGTCGCCAATGATGACTATATTTTTAATTATAGTTGCAATTAATAATTTTGGTTGCGTTTGCGACCATTTTACTTGCAGCGTGAAGCTCTGAGATACAGGTGGTGTCTTGGTGAGAAGCAGACGCCATGGTGGGTTTTAAAATGTCTTTTATATCATGCCCATGCTTTTAAAGCCTGTATTTCTAATGTAAATGAAAGTACTTATCAACAGTTAAAATATTGGCCAACTCTGTGTTGCTTTATGTTGTGGAAAATCTTGATCTTACGGAATTAAAGGGAGGTATTCTGAGACATTGAGTTAAAGCCTGTTAAATTGTATTGCATTATTCAGCAGCCATGGACTCCTGTTTTCATTCCAGCAAATATCTTTATCCTCTAAGGCAACTTGTGAAAAAAATTTTTTATAATTGACATTTTATAATGACCTGACTTTTAAGCAATTAATCCTTACATTGATCCGTGTTTTCGTCTATTGAAAAAAAAGAAAAGAATTTCTTATAGAATGCTAGGCCTGGGAACATCAGAAAAAGATGTAAACTTAGTCATGGACATTCAGATAAATAGGCAGAGATACACTTAATTCTCTCATTGCAAGGTTGCAACACTATTCAACTATGGCAACACAATTATAAACCAGACATCTTCCTGAATTTCGGTTATGAAAGGTGCCTTGAGTTGTTAGTTACCATGGAAACTTTTACACTGACCATACCCCATTGTTACTTATTTGTGGTTGTCCAAGTCTTAAAGAGCACCCTTTAATGTATGAGTCAAATAATACCACTTGATTCAAGGTCGTTTTTTTAAAGACCTAAAAGACAAACTGGAAAGTTTTAAAAATCTTTCTTTGAAGGTAATATAAACCGTCTAAAAAATTTAGAAGTTGTGGTGATGGGGGCGTGGTAGTTTTTCTGTTCGCGGGAGAGAGGGAGTGTTGTGGCTTGTCAAGCTGGATAATTTCGAACAGCTGTTTCTTAATACAGTGATAGCAGAGAGAGCCCTTAAAACAGCTGAACATGTCAGAGAAGGTAGAGATAGAACGAGTGTGCAGCGTTGGCGTCTGTTTACATTGAGTGTTGAATCTATTGAGTATTGTGAAAAAGTTTGTTTATTTTGAGAGTTGATAACTGAACAGAGTGAAAACATTGAATAGAGTTCTGTGACACTTTACAGCAGAAGGGAAGGAGAACACAGGGAAACAGGTTTTCCTGGCTCAGGTAAGACTTTTAATCAGCCAGTTCAGTGCTTTACAACTTCACTAACTCATCAGCTTTACAGGCATGTAGTTACCTAAACACATCAGTTTCACAGGCACGTAGTTACTTAAACACATCAGTTTCACAAACACAATAGATACAAATAAATAAATACAAACAGCTTCAGAAGCACCGTGTCCTTCCTTGTGCCAGACACTCTCTACCCTCTGCTGGTGTAGTGGCTGCTTGTATGCCACTCTCCCCATGCTCACTGGAATTAGAAACAGGTGTTAAACATAATTTAGCTCAGGTGCAAGCGCCATTACTGCTTTCTCTCTCCGGACGGACGCTTGACCACGCCCCACCTGCCACAAGTGCATACGCTGCAAACAAAGGCAAAGAATATAAAATAAAAGCTTTACCTGAAGCGTGTCACTGCTTCCCATCTCCTCATTTCCACACATGAACCTGACGTCATGTCACACTGATGCCGAAATCCAGGAAGAAATTTGAGGAGATACATCATTACGGATTCCTCACCACTTGGCGAGGTGATCAAGACCCTCACCGGCATCCAGCAGAACTAGCATCAGGCCCTCGTCGAGCTGCAGCAGGAGCAAGAGCAGTGTTTTCAACTCCTGCTCCAGGCCCAAGCGGAGGACAGACAGGTGGTCCAGAGCCTGATCAGACATAAGGGGGTTGCTGCGGTGGCCCAGGAACCCACCTCAACTGTCCAGCCAGTCACCCTTTTTAAAATGGGGCTGGCCAATTATCCAGAAGCCTACCTTGATTTCTTTGAGAAGATGGCCAATGTGTGGGAACTGTGAAATGATACACTTACCGTGCAACATGTATACGTGTACAGGATACAGTCACCTGTGTTTGTCACACTGTCGTTCCTCATATAATAATATTTCATCATATATTCAATGTAGTGACAAATGCATATGTTGTTCATTACAGTCATTACAGTCAACATGAGTCATGTTTTCATTAAAAAGGAAAGAGATTGTCTAACTATATCAATACTCTCTAGGTGCATCTGTGTCAATTGTGCCATCATGCCAACAGATCAAGAAAATATATGCTGCTTAGAGATCCCTGTGCATTAAAATTAATACACGAGCATCTAAAATCACTAGGATCAAATCAAATACTCAGTACACATCTAACAGTCTGTAACATACTAAGCAAAACAATTAACATGGATACTCACACTTGTTTGTTGTGACATCACTGTCAGGTTCAATATAGTTGGCACTGCATCAACTTTTAATTTAAGTCTCTCTGCAAAGCCTACTTTAAACTGTGTCTGTTTTGTGAAGGAATCATCGGTAAAATCAAGCAAGCAAACAAACACATTCTTACCAACACAATCCGGGACTATAAATGTCAGCCACTCTTTCTTAATGTTGGGATCCTTGCAAAGCAAATGCAAGAAATCTAGTTTCCCACAACCTGGTATCTTTAAACTTTTGTGGCCATCGTGACACCTCCTGTGGCTCCAAAAATTATCTCACTGCTCTACTCTAACGGCAAGAATGGTGGGTAGGCCTAAGCAGTGTCGACGATAAAGTAGGCATTGATCTGTTTATGCAGAGGCTGGCATGTGCTGATGTAATACCTCACAAGTGGAGAACAAGTCATTTTAGCACCTTGGTAGTTTTCGGTTCTGAAATCTACTGTAGGTTTTTATAGTGCTATGAAGACTTATATGTCAATATATCATGGTAAGTTTGATTTTACAATTCATGAACCCTTTAAGGGAAATATGTGCAGATGGGTCATGTGAAATAATGCCTCGGTGTGTGACGTGCGATGCTATGGCTTGGGAGGTGGTGCCAGGGCTGTTTACATTTGCTCTGCTTCAAAATGACACAAGGGAAGAGTCTCTACCCTCAGGGAGTTCTCTGAAAGGGATTTCCCTCTAGAGCAGTCATGTGACGAGTCGCTTAAACACACATTTGACCAAGTGAGAGTAATCAATGGTCAACAGCTCCAGCCTAACATTACGCTCACATACCCATATTTTTAAATGATCAAAGATAGGTTGTATCGAGTGACACAGGACACTCAAACAAAAGAAAATACAATATAGTTATTAGTCCCAAAGAGCCATCGGGAAGCTCTTCCAGGTGGCTCACCATAATCCAATGGCCGGCCATTTAGGACAGGAAAGAACACTTAACGTATAATGGTCCAGTTTTTTGGTCAGCATTCATGGGGACATTCGCAGGTGGTATGAGGTGTGGCATGAATGTCAGTTGGGGAATCCACTGGCCACCCCAGAAGCGCCATTGCACCCTCTACCGTTAATCAAGATGCCCTTTGAAAGAATTGGTATGGACCTCATCAGGCCATTAGAACACATCGCACACAGACATTGCTTTGCATTAATTCTTGTGAACTATGCAATGCGATATCCAGAGGCAGTGCCCCTGAAAAACATCTCACGATGTAGTGTTGCGGAGGCACTCTTCAGAATGATGTAGTGTTTACCACCCAACAGCCCAACAGATGGGTTGATGGAATTATTTAATAAAATCCTGAAAAATATGATTCATAAATTTGTTCACAAGGATGATAGAAATTGAGATAAATGGCTCGAACCCCTGTTATTGATAATTCGAGAGGTCCCACAAGCCTCCACAGGTTTTTCCCCATTCGAGCTGCTGTATGGGCATCTGCCTTGTAATTCTGTTTGGTGGCACTAGTGGCACATAAATTAATACTTAAGCTTAAAGGTAGGGCCGTAGCTAGTGGGGTGAAAAGTGATAAAGATTATATGGGCCCAAAGGTCCAGGGGGTCCCACAACAAATCTGAAACTGTATTATTTGAATAGGTAAGGGGCCCAGATCAATATACAGTCAGGGGGCCCAGAATTCCTTACTACGGGATTAAGAGAATACAGTTTAACACACCTACAGTATGTTTCGCCTTGAGAACTCAGGTAAACACATAAGTGGTTTACACGTTCTGGTGGGTATTTTAAGAGTGTTCATGTGCATGAACAGGCAGAATAATAAACATCATAGGATGGAGCTCACACAAGTCAACACAGCTGAAAGAATTCAACATTTCTCAGAGTACAGTGGGAAAAGCACATACACTATAAACTATACTCATTTATACACCAATATAAAAAATCGACTGTCCCTCACATTGGGGGAATCCCAGAGTTGTAAGTAAGATGGAAACTCTACTATTTCAGTGAATTCTACTCCAGGTCACAATGCAAAGTTAAGGAAGCAAGTACAGCAACATCTCTGGAATTTTACATTACTGCGGAGAAAGTTGCTTACTGACAGAGCTCCATGTATATTGGCTAATGTGTACACTGCTTAAACAGTGCATGTAAACCGGAATGTTGCTTTCTCGCAATAACCCGCTTTCTCGCAAATAAACCACTTTCTGGCATCCATGTAAACACAGTGAGTGTCTGCACACATGGAGATAGAAGCCATCTCCCCTAGGAGAAGTGTGCGTTTACATTTTAATGGCAGTGGTGATGAGGCTCTATTTACCTCAGGTGGGCCTTATGATCTGCTTCCCAAACAAGACTTATTAAAGTGCTCCCCTCCTCTCTCCTGCCCACTCCTGCTGTGAGCCTGGCCCTCAGAGTTGGGGTGACATAGATGAGAGGGAGGGGAAGGTCATTCCACCACACCATGCAGACTTCTAAGATATAAGTATTTAATTTATGTCTAGCAAATAAGTCATTTTCCTGATTGTATAAATTATTGAACATTGTTTATTACTTTTAAACACATAAAGCTATAGAAAATACTTTCTTTTTTTTTTGCCTTGAGGCCACGGAATGAGTGAGGTGACATAACTTGCAATCACTAAATCTCCTGACAGCCTGCGGTATTACTTGTACTCATTTGTTGAAGCTCTCCACACTGATTGCTTTGTGACTCATCATTTTGAAGGAAATTGGCTGCTTTGCCAATTTTTTATAAGGAACAATGTTGCTTTTATTAAAAGAGAGGGACAAAATACTTTTTTATAACAAATAAATTATTTCATATTTCAACTTGTGAGGGATCTTTCACATATCGCATTTTAAAAATAGAATAGGGGGAGTTTTCACTCTGTATTTCTCTATTAGCAACAACTTTTAATGTTCAAGAATTTCCATAGAGAGGAGACATTTAAGATTGTGCTATTTTGTCAAATCTACGAGCCACTGGAGGCTTTGCAATACAGTGATCTTACCATGGTTGAGCATAGGTCTGACACGATTATCAACAATGTCAACTAATTTTCGTTGTTGAATAGTCATTTGATCTTATTTAATGTAACATGAGATCACATTAAACTCTTATGATGATAAGCAAAACGTACGTGTCGAGCATCTGGCGTTACATCTTAAATGCAGTTACGTTTAATGTGTTACAGCTTTATTAATGTTCAAATAATAAGGAAGCAGACTTCCTTAGTCTGTACAGTAATACACTTATATACAAAATACAATACAATATATTTAAGATACATTCTCTTAAAACAAGTCTAAATATCGTATATGTTTCTTCTCAAGTAAATGTATCTTGTTTTCAGGAATTTTAGACAATTTAAAATGGAAAACAAGACAGAAATACTTGATAACAATAGTATTTTTTGCAGTGAATTTTGTTTTACTGAATAAAAAAGTTCAGTGAATATCATTTAAGGTATTTCTAAAAGATGATTTTGTCATCTGTATTGTTAATAAGCATGTTTAATACAACCTTTTAAGTCAGGCCACAAGCTGAATAGTTAATAGTTGATCGATTATCAAAATAATCATTAGTTGCAGCCCTAGTTGAGAGGTGTCATTAAAACCCCCTTTTCTTCACATTGCAACTGCAATATCATAAAAGACAACAATGCCAAATATATATATAGATATTTATATATTGAATGCTGTTTACTGTTTCCAAGCAACTTGCAACACCAAGTCAAGAGTGCTGCTGCAATTAACACTACATTGGCAAATAAAGCAAATGAAAAAAGCTATGTGGTTTGTGAGTAAAAATCGCCATGCATCAAAAGTAATAGGTAAACCTAAAAGATAGCACTTTTTAGGAGTTTTGAAAAAGTACGTTATTTAGAAATGTTTCATCTTGTAGATGTAGTGTGAGGAAAAGTCTATTGGGTATCTTTAGCATCTTGCAAATATGAAAATAATCGGTACTTTTAAGGATGTTTTTCTATCTGTCTAAAATTTTGCATGATTATGATGTTTGTCTGTACTTCTGTGTGCAAGTTATAGCTTTACTGTTATATTATAGGTTTGAAATGTCCTTCAGATTGCTGTGAGAGTAAAGTACATTTTTGAGTGCCAGGCCCAGCAGATGAATGGGCTGTCATTTTTAATCCAATTCTTGATTTAAGGGCTTTGGCTTTGAGATGTCTACTATTATTTATTTGATAACACACATCAATGTGTTTTTGTTGTGGCTGCATAATCAGACAAATCTTTTACCAGTAAACACAGTGATAGTGGTCCAGTATTAAAATTAAAGCTCTTTAACTGCACCTCAATCAGATTTTTTCCTCCTGCTTGTTTTCTTTTTGTTTCATTTTTTCTAATCATTGTAAAAGAAATATATATTTCATTGTTTTCTCCATCATAAGATTTGTGTTAAATGACTTTGACACCTGTGCAGTTGTTATTGATTGTAGTGTGAAACTTAATGAAAGCCGAATTACTCTACAACAAAAGGTGGTACTAAAGTGATAAAAATCCGCACTCTGTCTGTCAGGTTAACAAGCATCAAGAACTTAGCTGGCACTTCTTGACAGATACCTTGAAAACACCCCACCCCCTTGAACTCTGAATTGATAAACAGTAGCATTTAAAGCAAAGCAGTGAAGTGTGCGAAGAATGTATTGACATGAGAAACCTACAGAGCTGCGGCTTTGGTTTCTGAGATAAATAGAGGGTGTGGTACTGTACATTTCAGCTCAATTAACTTGTGCTGTTTGGACACATTTGACACACTTTGTTTCCTACTTCTGCTTGCTTTTCTTCTAGATTATTCTGTCTGATCATTACTATTCTCCTCTTGTTCACTTTGGTCATCAATAATTAAGACTGCTCGGCGTTGTCTTATTGACCTCCATGGCATAAGGGATTTTGATGGGTTGAGAAGAGCTCATGGAGTCTGGCCCAAAGCCTATACCCCACCCCCCATTCGGTCATCCATAGCATTTGATGCATGGCCATTTAAATCCCTTCTAATTAAATGTGATCTGCACTTGAGCTAAATGACATTTTTACAGAAGGCTATCTGGTACCTTGAAGACAAGGTGACATTCCACTTTCCATTTTACAGGATTATAACAAGTAGCCGGACTCTCACATAGTATGACTTCAGTGGTGGCTGTCCCTACAAAAATCAGTTATGCTGATGTGCAGGCAGCTTTGAGGAATCAAAGGGATTTGGGACTTAATTCATAGTTTAGCCATAACATCCCAGGTGTCAGCACAATGCAAAGTTCAGCACTAATTTGTTAATAAAATTTATGTCATCATTTCTTTCCTTGTCACACGCATGAACACAGAGAGATGATGCTATTGAAGCCAAATGTAGAGTTTATTCAAGATGAAGACAAAATTACAAACAGAAATAGCACTAAGAATACTAAAGATGTTAACAAAAGAATGGATTTTGCTCAATGCACAATAGATGAGACTAGACGATGAATAACTGAACATGAGGGTATAAATAGAAGTACAAATGATGTTTAAACACAATATAGCTGAACACATTGATGATGAAGTAAGTTATTTCAACATATATGTATCTAGAAGAAGACCGGGGGGGGGGGGCAGAATAGTTTGTGACATTCCTACGGAGTTTGTTAAATGCAGGGAATTCCAATTTGTAATCACCGAAGTCTCTTTGGATTAATACTTTATACAGTATGCATGTTACGAAATTACCTAAAGGGAGCATACGTTATTAAGAGTTTTATGATGGAGTATCTTGCTCTAGAGATGCTATATGGTATCGAAGGTGATCATTAAAGGGTTATTTCACTCAAAAATATCTCATCATTTACTCACCCTCATGCCATCCCAGATGTGTATGACTTTCTTCAGCAGAACACAAATTAAGATCTTTAGAAAATCTCAACTCTGTAGGTCCATATAATGCTAGTGGATGGTGATCAGCACTTTAAAGCTCCAAAAAGCACAGACCATTGTAGTAAAAGTAATCCATATCACTCCAGTGGTTAAATTCATGTCTTCTAAAGTGAAATGATCTTTTTGGGTGAGAAACAGTTCAATATTTAAGTCCTTTTCACTATAAATGTTTACTTTCTGGCACTCCCCAATGCATGCCCAAGAGGGGACTCAGTTCATGCTGCTTCTCACGTGACGCAAGCATGTTGGCATGTTTACACAAGACCTGACGTGATACCACCAGAAGTGCAGCACATTTTGTATACAAGAGAACACTGTTCACAAGCTTCATTGGTATTGCTTTAATTTTAACAAGCCAGCTTGCTTACATCACGAAAAAGGCATCAAGAACCGAGTCCACTCCTACGATTGCGCTTTTGAGAGTGACCGGAAAAAAACTATTTGAAAAGGGCATAAGTATCCATCTGTTTCTGACCCAAAGCAATCATATCGCTTTAGAAGACATTAATTTAACCACTGGAGTCGTATGGAATACTTCTATTATGATTGTTTGTGCTTTTTGGAGCTTTAATGTACTAATTACCATCCACTTGAATTGACCTACAGAGCTGAGCTTTTCTTCTATAAAATTCTGTTTGTGTTCAGCAGAAGAAAGTCAAACACATCTGGGATAGCATGAGAGTTAATGATGAGATAATTTTTGGGTGAACTATCCCTTTAAGTCTTGTAGTTGTAGTTCTAAATAGTTCCAAAGGTATTAAATTGCATAGAAGCGAGTCTTCAGTTTGAGAGGGAAAATAGAGGTGAATATTCTGTAGAGAATCCCATTTTAGATTGTAACTTCCAATCAAACATATTGTTAAATCAAATTTGTCTTCAGAGGCCACAGTTGTATCTGCCAGGCTGTATTACTTTCACATGTTCTGTGACATGTGCAAACAGCAAACAGCTGTTATAAGCAAACATCTCAAGTTAGAAGGCAAAGCTGTCTTGACCTTTGCATTTTTTTTTCAAATGGCAATGTTCTTGTTACACAAGACACAATAGTGCCTGTGCACTTTTTCAGCCCTTCTGTTTCTGGAAATATTCTTTGATTCATTTCTTCCATAGGGATTTCATAAAATCCTTCAAAAAACAGTTCTAAGCCATGAACAAAACCAACCAGCTCCAAGGTGAATCACAAAATTACAAACTTTTATTTGAAGCAAAAAAGTAAGCAAGACAAAAAGACAAAGGTACAAGACTGTGTACTTAATGAACTACAATTAAAAACAATATGAAATTATTTAAATGTATTTATAATAAGTATAGAGGCAATATATTTACATTTTATTGCAAAGCATTTACATATTTTCAAGTAGTTTGAGAGTGTATAAAGAATGACTTCCGTCATTTACAGTATGCCATGGGAGTATGTGGAGTAGGACGTGGTTTGTTTGCCACGACTCTCTGATTGGTGGATCCTTTACCTTCAGAATCAACAGTTGTGAAAAACCTCTGTACCTTCACCAAGTGAAGATACATGTGACCGAAGTTACCGTTATAAATCGATACTCCAATGGAAAAAAAATATGGGATTTTTACTTTGTGACTCTATAATCACTCTATAATCTGTAAATCATTGTTCTAATCCAGATGTTTGTCATCAAAATCAGTAGTTCTTAATTGGTTTACTTTTAAAGACCTAGATTTTAAATTGGACATTAACTTGACATAATTCAAATTACCATGATCTGCATTAGCCCAAAAATATCCACAATTATTAATGGGACATAGACTGAGAAAACTGACAAATTTGCTTTCCACATGTCTCTTGAATTTTTATGGTTTCATGATCGGCATCCATTAATTCACTTTAACATGTTGTTGGCACATACTATGTTTATCATGACTGCAGATGAACCCAAATTAATGTATTCTGTGTCATATATTTACCTTGCATAGCTTTTTTCATGGTTTTCAATGAGGGGATGTCACACAACCTGTCCATGTTGGCATCTGCCTAATTTGGCTAGTTTCTACCAAGTGACAGATGAATTTGCACAAAAATACCACAGAGTTTGAGTGCACACTCAGCCTTTGCCGTTAACAACAAAATATATTGGAAGCATTTTTTCCTTCCTTTAAAAAGCTGATTACTTTCCAAAATAGGGATGCACTGAAATTCAGCCATCAAAAATTTCGGGTGAAAATGGCATAGAATGTTATTTTTGGTTTTTGGCCGAAAGAGAAAAACAGGCTGAAAATCTTGGCCATAGATTTGAACCAGAACCATTACATTAACAAAAGGTAACAGAAACACTCACATGGCGAAAAATAATTGTTTATGTTGAACAATGAAGTCCACATCCCCAGAATTCTTGATCAAAGTGCTCCGTTATTGTGTGTTATTGTGTGTCATGGTCATTAATGTCAAGCTCCAATATGACATTAAAGAAGCATAAAAGCACCATTAAAGTAGTCTATATGACTCATGCATTATAGTTTTGTGAATTGCAAAGGATGCGTTTAATAAGTAAATATGCAGTTTGCATGCGCAGCCTGCTTCAGTGAATGAGCACTGCTCTCTTGTTGACGCACAGACACAGCACACGTGCAGCTCGTAATGTTGCGGCTCACAATATGTACTGTATGTGTTCCTCATAAACTCCATCTCAGATGTAGATGCTTAATCGTTTGGTTCTCTTAAAAAATGCATTGAAAACATGCACTGGGTACTGTGATATCCTATCACAACTAAAGTATCACAAAAGAGATCCACTAAAGAATCCATTCCACAATCCAGGTCCACATACAATGTGAAAAAAAAAAAATGTGCCAATAGAACTGGCTTCATGTTCACTTACGATTTTCACTGGAAATACTGTGTGGCAGGGCAGAGGGCGGGGCCAGGTCATGATCCTACACACCCGGTCCCTTATTAGGCTAATCAAGCCTCCGAGAGGGATAAAGGCCGATCGCAGAGGATGGTGCGGGAGAGAGCGATCGTTTACGGACATGTCCGTCATGTGTGTATTTGTGTATTTTGTTTTAAGTTTATTATTAAACTATTATTTATATCGTCAAGCCGGTTCTCGCCTCCTCCTTGCCCGTCTAAATTCCTTGTTACACTGGTGCCGAAACCCGGGAAGGAGGAGGGATGCGCCGTAGTAGAGTTCTCGCCACTACCGTCCACCCCAACGGAGCAGCCGCGGCCATCTGCCAGGGGGATGAGGAGCCCAGCCGCCTGGAAACGGAGGAATGACTGCCGACTGCGAGGGGAGAAGGGGCTCCTAGCCGACCGCCTGGAGTGGTCAGGGCCACTGCCAGGGGCGGAGGATGCCCCTACCAGCTGCTGAAATGCGGCGGGGTTGGAGACTGCCGACCGCGAGCGGGGAGGGGATCGCGACCCGGTCCCGCCCTCCGCCCTGCCACATACTATTAATTTTGTTGCTGCATTATCCAGTAGGAACCATAAATCTTTTCTTAATAGACTACACATTTTTTATGTAATTTCTTTCTGTCTGCTCTATTTTATAATGAAATATGTAATTAAAGATAAAAGATTTTTTTTGGCTCATATGTCCCAAACTTTTAGTTTCAGCCATGATTTTTTAATTCGGTGCATCACTATTCCTAACCATGCACATGTCTCCAAAAAAATATATGTAAAATAGTATAGTAAATAGTAAAACACTATACAAGTGTTGTAAGGGTCTGTGAGGAGGAGGAGAGCATGGCGCTGAATCATCCCAATCAGTGGGACAGGGATAAAGAGGAGCAATTAGGACACTGTGATGAGGAGGGTGTGGCCGGGCGTCCATCGTTATGGCCCAGCCACACCCCTCCTCCTCATCACAGTGTCCTAATTGCCATTTCAATGAAAGAGTGTTGTTGTGGAAGACTTGTGTTTAAAATTTTCTCACACACTGTGTGACCTCTGAAAAGCCTCAGCAAGAATTATTGCTTAACATGTCTGCACATTCCCAGTCACTGCAGATTTAGGTTTGGCAATACCATTAGCACATTTGCAAGCCTTTGCAACAGAGAAAAGCAGCAGTGTGCCGCCAATGCAGTCAGCAGGGAAGATCAATGAAGGACAAGAGACTTTAGTGACTGCGACTGAGAGGTACATTCCCTCTTGCATTGCTTGTAACATGAGATTAACTCTGTAAGCTTTGAAAATTTTGCCTTATACACTACAGACAGGGTCACATAGACTACAGCACTGTGATTAATTTGGGTGATGAGCGCCAGATCTCCACTAGTCATGATTTGATGGGAATGTCTCCCCAGTTAAAGCTAAGGCTCGAGTGTTGATCAGAAGTTGATGACACTTCAAGACAGAATAATTATCTCATCAGATATCATTCTTTATCCTAACGTAGAGCTATGACTGGTAGCTGCGAATCCAATTCCTGTAGCTTTGCTGGAATCCAATTTCCAGCCACAACCAGCTTTGCTATCACAAAGGTGTGATAAATTCTGCTTCATAAGAACAACTAATAATGGACTGGTAGAGGAAGGAAGATGATTATGTTTTACATACTAACCTTGGCTGCCAGGGCCTGTCCTTTAATGACAGCATAATTCAGCATTCACCTTGGGAAGCTGCCATGGATTTTAGTTTATGAGGTCACCTGCATAACCTCAATCATTCAAGTACAAGCTCTGTCTTTGCATCAGTGGCTCTCTCGTTCCCACTGTTACTGAAAGACTCGTGGCACTGATGTCCCACAGATTTATTTTCCTCTTTCTCTTTCTTCTGAAGATATTTCCTTTTTTTGTTTATTTTTTTTTTTTTTACCACAAAGTTCCTGACATAACCTGAATAATTCGTCAGGGGACATTTGCATTAAGCCACCAAATCGAGTGCATCAGTGTTGAGAGGTATAGTTTCATATCGAGTCTGGCTAATTTATGATGTTGACATTTCATTACTGGTAAGAAATATTTATACATGGTAAATTTAAGTGTGGCAAAAGGTTGATTTTGGGCACTGTGTGAGCCGAACACCCTCCCCAGTTATTGTCCACTAGCAAACAATTGAAAAACTGAACCTATGTCTGAATGATATGTTCTAAATTGGTGCATTAGATGTATAATCAATTTCAGACGATATTTGGATTTAGTTACTTTTATTTATTTATTTTATTTATTTTGATATGGTGGTTTGTTTGTTTCTAATTAATTGAAATGTACCTACATTCAAAATTTCCATGTTTATATCAGAAAATATTTATGATATTTAAACATCTCTGTAACAATGGGAAGGAGGAGGCGAGAACCGGCAAAACAGTATAAATAATATTTTAATAATAAACTTAAGCAAAAGCCACACAGGTGTTGGGCAACTGCCTGTAACACTCTCTCTGTCGCACTGCCGTCTCTGGTCACCTTTATCCCTCTCAGGCTTAATCAGCCTAATTAGGGGCCGGGTGTGAGGAATCATGCCCTCCGCCCTGCCACATTCCTCCCTCGTTCTCTCATGCCGGGGAGCCCCAGGAGCCCCCAGCATGACATACACCCCTTCCCTCTTTTATGGTGGTGGGTGGGGGGGGGGGGGTGTCCTTCCGGCCTCATCTGCCAGCAGGTCATGCCCGTCTTCCTGGATCTGGGAGGGGACAAGGGGAGGGATACAACAAAAAATGTGGTACTTACACAGTGATAATACCATTCAAAAACACAAAAATAATATTTAAAAAGAGAGGGAAAGGCTGATGCGGAGCGGCAGCGGGAGAGACAGGACAGAGAGAGAAAAACAATAATAATTTACTCACCGGTTCTCCGATACACTGTAGCCTGGTCCTGATCAGAGGCAGTCCTTTGGCCCCTGGCAGACGGAACACCCGCTGTGTTTTCGGTGGACGGAAGGGGGCACCAGTGTAACACAGTTCAATGGAAAGGAGGAGGGGAGAACCAGCATAACAGTATAAATAATATTTTAATAATAAACTTAAGCATAAGACACACACACACACACACACACACACACACAGGTGTCAGGCAGCCGCCCGTAACTCTCTCTCTGTCACACTGCCGTCTCCGGTCATCTTTATCCCTCTCGGGCTTAATCAGCCTAATTATGTGCAGAATTTTGGCCCGGCCCTGCCCTCAACCCTGCCACAATCTTAAATTCCAAATAAACATCAGATATCAGATAATTATCTAATCATAATTAACTTTCTAGTTTTATTTTTATTTTTTTATGCTTAATATATAGACTCACTGAACACTTTATTAGGAACACTATGGTCCTAATATAGTGTCTGACGTGGTCTTTTGCTGTTGTAGCCTATCTGCCTCCAGGTTCAATGTGTTGTTCATTCGATGTGTGATGCTATTCTGCCCACTACAATTGTACAGAGTTTACCTCAGTTACTGTATCCTTTCTGTCAGTTCGAATCAGTCAAGCCATTCTCTGTTGACCTCTCTCATCAACACGGTGGGCCGTTCACTGGATATTTTTTGTTTTTGGCACCATTCTGAGTAAACTCTAGGGCTGGGCTATTAATCAAATTTTATTTTCAATTACGATTTTAGCATCCAACGATTATGAAAACAAGATAATTGTGATAAATCAACCCTGGAGTTATATCTTTAGAGGATCCTTTATTAAAGTTCAAATAATAAGGAAGCAGGTTATGAAAATAAACTCAGAATCTGGGATTTCTATGTGTGGTCTGTGCTGTCTATTAGTTGCGTGAAGTGACTGGGGAAGAGATTGAATATTCTGCCGACTGATGCACATTCATGCACGTGGACTCTCGTCACGCGCGTGCATTTGCTGCAGCAAGATTATAACGTGATGGCTTGTGACACAGTGAATCATAATATATGTGTAATGTTCACTATGTGTATCTTATCATGAAGAAAATCAGTGTTACTCAGCTTTATTAAGAAGAGAAAGTTGTTTTTAGTGAGTTAAAGATGGATCAATGTGAACATAAAGGTGAGAGAGTGAAGTGTTAGCTCATTATACACTGGAACAAAATACATTTTTGATTAGTCTATTTTGGCTTGTTTTCCAAAATAATATCAAAAGCCCGTTTAAAAGAATGTAAATTTACTTCTGAGCTATATTAAAGAAGAAAAAATTGTTATCGGAGAATGTTGAATACAATATTTAATCAGGGCTCGATATTAACGCTTGTCTGGGACAAGTGAATTTTTGAAGGGGCAAGTAAAAGAGAATTTTACTTGCCCGACTGAACAAGCAGATTAATTAAAATATTTATAATGTAAAAATAACCAGCTATATTTGTGATAGCCTAGGCCTGTTTCACATATTAGAAAGTTAAAATTTTAATTATGCTGTTGAAAGAAATCCAGAGTAATCTTATTTTATCACGTAATTTTATAATTCACTAGAGTAACAGCTGCACCCTGTTTGATTGACAGGTGGTGTATATGTGTGCTGAATATGCGCGTATTCCGAAAATGCTTGCACTAATGCGCACCTGAACAGTCAAATAAATTTCGTTTTGGTGAAGTATTCATGTAACCACAGAGAGTGATATCTAAAGTGAACACAAACAGCACAGAAGAAAGCAGATTTGTATTAAAATGTTGGACTTGTAAGTGTAAATGTAAGCTAATAGACCTTCTGCCGTCTAGTGTGTCATTATAATAATCAAACTACCATAACAAGAAAACGAGAAAATACTCACTACTGCTCTTGACTGGGTAACGTTAGTAGCTTTAAAAAATATGAATGTATTATAATCATACAGTAAAGTAGTAGTTTTATGTTGCATTTCATTCAGAATATTTACTTGAATACTGCTTTTAAATCTGTTAAAAATATTACTGACTATTTCCATAGAAGTGTGAGCACCCCTGCTGTAAATGATGGCGAATGAGGCTTTCAGAAATACTCAAACCAGGTTATGAGGTTAAAGAAATACTCAAACCAGCCTGTCTGGCACCATTCTGATGGTTGATGTGAACATAACTAAAGGTCCTGATCGATATCTGCATGATCTTATGCATTGCACTGCTGTTACGTCCTAGAACCTTTATTTGTTTGTAGTAATAGACTTTCTAATGACTGCATATATGTGATGAGTATTGTGGCAGTGTTTTGGTGTTGTTTTGCTTTCTCTCTCATGTGAAGCTTAATGGACACCAGCTGACTCTGTTTACCATCAACTGCTGGTCTCCTCTGATTGGCTGCTGCAGGGAGAGCCTGTGGATAAAGCTGGAGAGGAAACTCAGTTTGAAGAGGCCTTTTTGTTTCCACACTGACGAGCCCCTTTTCACCTGCCCCAGACTTAAGCTAGTGTATCATCATCATCATCATCATCATCATCATCATTGTTGTCTGGTGATTTTATTCTTGTTATTATCTCTGCTAGTGTACAAATTGCTGTTTACTTACTTAGATTAAGTAAGCTTATTTCTATTCCCTGTTTTACTTGCTGAGTGAGAGATTTAAGTTATAATTTTTTTTGGAAGCAGTAGGGAGCTGTATGCCATTTTTGTTCCATGTTTCATTTTTGCTCCTGTTTCTTAGTTAGAAAGGGAGTGAGGTAAGGGTTGTTTATTTGAATTTTAATTTTTAAAGTTTAGGTACTTTTTAAAAATCAGAATAACTTTATTATTTTGGCCTGGTTCCTTTTGAAGCATTTCTTTCTTTTTATTTTTTTTTTAACTTATTGAAAAATCTTTTGTATTTTCTCTATTTTTATAGAGTGCTGGGACAAGAGAGGAAAGTTCTTGGCCTTTGTTACTCCTTCCCCAATCATAGACTGGGGAGGGAAGTAACACCGCTGCAAAATGATTGTCTAATTGGATAATCATATGAATAAGTAGGTGTACAGGTGTTCCTAATAAAGTGCTCAGGAGTGTGTGTGAGCGCCTTCTCAATCAGAAGGCCACATTAGACTGGATATCTCAGCTGCCATGTCATCAAGCACCGTCGAAGGCCATCTCAATTTTGTGAAGACCCTTGGAAGGCAGCCTTGTTTTGCAACCTTCATTTGCCATGTTTTGGTGGATGCATTAAGTGCATCCTTTGTGGTATTCAATCACCCACAATCAATTGCACTTGTCCCAAATTACTTCCAAAAAATAGTGGAATATGAGTCACGTGACCATGGAGGTGGAAACCTTCACGATGCAGCCATACAGACTTTTTTTATTTATTTTTTTACTTTTTATTTGCATTTACAGCAATGAAGATATATATATATATACAAAAATAAAAAGGGCAAGTAGTTTAGACATACAGAAGTTACAAAGCACAAAAAAATAAATAAGGTCAATTACATGAATTTGAAAAGCTTTAAAAGTTTTACAGTTTTAAAAATTCTATGGTGCTGTAATTTCACCTTTGAAAGGGTTTTAATAAGATCAGTGTTGCAAAGTGTAGTATATAAAAGCTTCTTTTTGAGTGACTAGCTTTGTGAATAAAAACATATAACTTGTTTTCTGCATTGTATGGGTTTTCTAAACAAAGTAGTATATTATGTGGTTCTAAGCATGTGGTTTGCCATGTGCACTTACTAGACCATTCTAGTGCTGAATGCTGAGGAGCCTAGCCCACAGCCTCAGAAGGACTGGTCTAGGAAGGACACCGCCTAACTAGGCTGTAGCCTTCCAATTGAGAAGCACCCTTTATCTGCATGCTATTATTACCAGTGTGCCGATAAAATCATTTTCAAACCATTTCATGGAGGGGGGCTCAAGTATTATAGCTCCAATGATAACCAGCAGCATGGTTCACAGATACTGTGTGTAAAGTAACTTCTACTGCCATCTCATATTTTGTGAGATGCTTTTGTATTGGAGGAAGTGTCCCATGGGATTTGCATTATTAAAGCACTTTGATGTGATTTACTTGTTTTCATTATGGAGAATGTGTTATCCTATGGTGTGTGAGGGGGTAAAGTAGCACAGATATGTTAAAAGCCACTGCCAGCCTCTACCAAAGACAGAGGGAGAGAATGCTTTACTCTCTATAGACATCACAGAGGTGCCATCTGTGAAACAGAACATAAGGCAATGCGAGCAAACAGAAGGTCTGAGAAAGTATTTCAGATAACCTTCTCAAAACCCTTATTTTGCTTTATGCCAGATCGCTTTATGATAGTGCCTAGCTTGCATATTCCCTTAGGGAGAGGATTTTCTGCCTGTGGCCCTTGTCAACATTGACATCCACAGATCACAAAGAGGCTTTAGTTCTAATGCCGCAAGTGTGCATGGCACAGTGACATTGCTGTGTGTGCATTTTTATGTAGCAATTTCTTACCCTTGTCTCTTTTCCCTTTGGAATCTTGAACGTCCAGACACTACTGATTTCTTGCCAAATTTTTAAATAAAATGTATACCTTTTTCTTTTTTTTTTTCTTACCTTTTTCATTATACCCTGTAAGTTTTTTACAGGGTATAATGCATTTTTCAAGTAGTTATTTTTCAGTCTGTTCACCACACACTCGTGGTGAAATCGTCAGGATTCCTATGACTTTTCTAAATTTGACTCCTGAACTCCTATGACTTTCACTACAGCCAATGACATTGCTGGAGATCGTTTCCATCCAATACATGACAATTACTTGCTTCTGTCACACACAACAGCTTCCTATCATGATTACATACTCTATTGATGGGTTAAGTTTAATAAGGGGTTTGGGTAAGGGCATAACATTAATAAGCATGTCCTCATGCGCGGAACTTGCGCTTACTTCCACATTAGACATCTGGGAATTTGCACGTGAGTCTAGTTTATGCAAACAATATCGTGCGAGACCATACGAAATAGCCAACTCGTAAATTATGTATGAATTTTCACGAGATTGGGTTGGGCTGTTTGAACCTTTTTGTTAAGGACCACTTTAATGCTAATGTGAAAGAGCTTTTTGAGAAATCACTGTGAGGTCTGGCATGCATTGCTGGTTCAGCTCCTTAACCGGGACCTGTCACTGTTCCTGTTGCAGAAGACAGGAGAAGAACTTTGCAAGACATTGAAAAAACCTTCTGCTTTTGAGTGTGAGAATATCATAAACTAGCTGTCAAGGGGTATTTCTTAATGGATCCAGGCAGAAATTAGCAAGTTTAGATATATTCCCTGTGAAGTCACATGTTAAAGACACTGATTCGATTTTATTCAAATTTATTTACATTTTGCATGTGATGATAGGATAGTTAGCCATGAGACAGTCAGGGATTCATGTAGCTAAAACTTACATGTTGTACAACCATTTATGTGTTACAGTATGTAGGCTATTTATATATATGTATAAATGCCTCTTAGTTCTGGAAGTACTTTCATAATTTTGAGGAACCTGTCAAGTGATGTAACAAATGATTTTGGGAAGCCTCAAAATAGATTAAGAAAATTAGTGGAGATGCTGTAGAAGGTATGGTGATGTGAATTGCTGCTCTCTAGACATTCATTTGGACAGCAGTATATGTACTATTCATTTTCCTATGTCACTACATTGCCACCTAGTGATGGCCACTCTTGGCTTTTCCAGAAAATATCAGAAATGATCTGAGACTGAGATCAAGGAAAATACTGGCAGCAAAATATAGAATATGAAAGTTGCTGCTCAGCATAAGATTCAGTGCATTTAGATGGTGGAGCAGAAATTTTTTATAGATATGATTCAAATAAGAAGATAGTATATTGTGAAAAACATCACCTGCAGTGATTTTAAACTACTCACATATGCAGCCTGTTGAATTTTGCATTATGCGCACTGTAATAAACAGCAATGATAGACTTGTTTTCTTTGCAGCGCTCCTGAAGTTACACAGTAAACAAAACAGAGTCAGTAGTTGGATTAAAATAAATGTTTAATCTGCACAGTATATTACATGACACAGAAGGCTATTTCTTGACAAACTGCATTAATCTTGAAAAGTGATCATCGATGCAACAATAATCGGATGAAGATCTGCATGAGAAACTGAGTTGTTAACTAGGACCTCACAAAACACATATGAACTCTGATGCCATGTGGAATGAGATAAATATTTAGTTTAAGTTAGAATTAATTTATGTACCCTTTCAAAAAGCTACAATTATGATGCTGCGCTGAGTTAGTGCTTTGGGAACAACTTTAGGTGTGACCAGCTGTGAATATGTGTGCAACACGTCAATGAACATTGACCGGAATTTATAGCCTCTGCCGGTGACATCATTGGATGCACCTGTAGCAGGGCTATAAATAGATGTGTCACAGGTGCATCGTCAGGTATTTTGTCTGAAGAGCAGTCCCATCCCATCCCCCTGGAATCTACGCCTCTGAGTGCCATGCTCCACCACTTGAGCTACAGAAACTTTATATAACGGCAAGCGATTGCACAGAAAATACATTGTAAAGTAGCAAAAAATTTATGAAGAGTCTAAGTAAAGCACAGAAAACCTCATTACAGAGAATTTCACAGACATAACTGAGTAAACAAAGCAGAATATTGTCGCTGTCTGATGAAAAACTGTAGTAACCTCTGTTCTCTGAGAGAGGGAACGAGACGTTGTGTCGAATGAATTGACACAAGGGGTCTTTCTTGGGAGCCTTGCATACCTCTGAACTTGAGAAAAGGCCAATGTGAAATTGGCATAGATAATTTGCATGTTCTGCCTCCGGACATACGGGTATAAAGGGAAGCGGCGTGCGTCTGTCAGTCAGGTTTTTGCATTGAGGAGCTGAGAATAAGGCACGGCCGTTTACAGTGGTAGGTCTAGTGCTCTGGTAAGAGGGACACAACGTCTCGTTTCTTCCCTCAGGGAAAGGAGGTTACGAAAGTAACCATGATGTTCCCCTTCTGTCACTCACTTGACATTGTGTTGAATGAAGTGACAATGTGTCCCCTTCAAAAACGTCATACACTAATCTGTGTTACGTGAACTGCTGAGAGAGGTGCAAGCAGGCTGCTGCGTGCTAGAGGCAACTGTGTTGGCTGCACGTAACCCTCCCCCACGCCCCCAAAAGAGAAGTCATATACAGACCGTAGGTTCCCGGCACCCCTAAGGGGGGAACAGGTGCTACATGACTAGCATGGGAGCAAGCCCGGCAGCCGCTGCCTTTTCTCTCTCTATGTCTCTCACATAGAGTGTGAAGCGGCTGGGGCTATCTTAGCGCTATGAAATGCGTTGGGGAAGACGGTCATTCCCGGTCCTATTCTTTCAGGGGTAAAAGACCCTGCGGAGGCCAAATCCTGCCCAGACTAGGGGAAGGTTTATCCGGCGAAACAGAGCCCGTCGTCATCCCTAATTCGCCTTCATCGCCTGCCGGGTCGTCCTCAATCCCATGGGAAGAAGAAACGAAGTGGGGCGGCTGAAGTGGCTTTTTCTCGTGAGGAAAGAAAGCCGTGACCGCAACGTTGCCATGGCTATGTTCTTGCACTGAGAACCATTCATAAAACACTGCCTGCATTTGATCGCAGCCCAGGCACGCGAGGCAGCTTTTATGACTGTCAGAAGTGGAGAGAAATCGACCGCATCCAGGAACTACACAGAGGCGGAAAGATAGCTTTAAAAAGACTTGTCCTGAAAAGGGCGTCTTTTATGAGTGAAAACTCAAACTCTTTTAGAGAAACAAACTCTTTTAGGAGGGGAAAACACTCTTTTAGGCAGTGAAAGTGCTGTCGAAGCGTCCAGGGGCGTGGACTGCACAGCGTGCAGAGAGAGAGGACGCCAGCTGGAAATGCGCCATAATGAGTGACAGAAGGGGACCTCTTTTTCTCAATTGTGCAAGATACTTGTTAAACCAAGAGCCTGATTAAATATCTTTTCATTGATCATTTTGATACACAATTCAAACAGTAGGAAGACGTAATTCGGCGCATTCTATGATAAAAAGTCAAAATTGCCACAAGTGGAGATAAATGTTTTTCATTGGACAGTGACGATGTGCAGCTCTGCTTGTGGATATACACTTTACTTTCTGCAACGTGCCTCAAATGATTCTCTGAATATCTTTAAAATGATTTGATGTCACTAGCCTGGCAAACCTGAGCAAATCTGTTATTTTGTTCACAGAAATGCTCATTGTATCAAGGAACCTTGTAAACACTACTCTTTTTCCAGGCAGACTGATAAAAAAAGTCCTGTGTTCTTCTACTTACGAATGTTTCATCTAACCATCCAATCAGATTAGGACTGATTCACTTCAGAATGCATTTTCTAGTTTTGTGTGCTATATGCAACAGACATTTGAGCACGGACTGTGGGCGGTCCATGGGTGTGCCATCTGAGGCTAAGGCTGAGGCTAGGTAGAATCTAGGCAAATAAGGCCTAGATTGTTTTGTGCGGACCATAATGTTTTTGTGTGATGAATAAGAAAAAACATATTATTTTATTTATAATTTGTATGTAATATCCTATTAATATTAGTACATGCCAATGTTTGATTTAAGGTGCATTGTTTACTTTTGTACAATAAACACATTTTCTTTGGTACAATTAATACTTGTTTGTTGAGCTGCTACTTGATGTCAAAAGTAAAATTTGGGTACTGTGTAATATCTGGGTCAAAAATCTAAATCTGAGTTAGAGGACATTAGTGAGACCTCATAATGGGGCACAGACATTGCCCCATCCCCTGACGATAGTCCTGATTAGGTATGCTTCTTTCATGACAAATTATGTGCTATCATGACCACATTTTTAAGTTTTCAGAAGGAAAGAGTGACCAACAACCTGTTGTTTCAGTAAGAGGCAAGACCCTTGCTGGCGAACTCTGGCAAGACTCCCGGGAGCAGAGAAACAAGGGGAAACGCATACAGGCGCATTCTGGGCCATGTATGCGCCATCGCAGGGGGGCTGGGTGACTCAGAGAGAAGTAGAGGATACATTGCGCTGTCTGAGAAGAGGCAAAGAGGTCCACTTCTGCCCTGTAAAATCTCACCCAGATTTGCTTTATTACCTCGGGGTGGAGTTTCCACTCCCCCCGTTGGTATTTTCTGTCTGGACAGTAAATCTGCTCCCACATTCAGGCATCCAGGGATATAAACTGCCCTGAGTGACAGGAACTTGCCCTGGGCCCAGAGGAGAATCCGACGTGCCAGGGAATTCAGCTGACGTGAACGTAGACCTCCTTGATGATTTATGTAGGAGACTGCTGTTGTGTTGTCCGCCAGCACCAGGACATGGCAGCCTCTCAGATGCAGGAGGAAGTATTTCAGGGCCAGAAATACCGCCATCAACTCGAGGCAGTTGATGTGCCAATCGAGCTGATGACCCTCCCATTCCCCTTGGGCTGAATGACCACTTAAGACCACTCCCCAGCCCCTCAGGAAGGCATCTGTCGTTAGCAGCCTGCAACGACAAGACACACCCAGAGTGGGCTCTTTTTGACATTGAGTCACAGACCCAGAGAAACCAGATGAGCTAAGATGATATCCCTGTGCTGAACTGCCAGTTCTTGGAACTGCGCTAGTATCAGCCAGTTGTCTATGTAATTCAGAATGCGGATGCCCCAGAGTCGCAAAGGAGCCAGTGCTGCATCCATGCATTTCGTAGGCCAAATGGAAGAACCCGATACTGGAAGGCTTCGCCCCCGAAAGCGAACCTCAGGAGTTTCCTGTGCTGTGGCAGAATTTGTATATGAAAATATGCGTCCATAAGATCAGCCAATCGTGATGTTGGACTTGTGACTTGAACGTCTTGATAGTTAGCATCTTGAACTTGAACACCCTGACTGAGCGGTTCAAGCCTCGAAGATCTAAGATCTGACGCAACCTCCCACCCTTCTTGGGGACCCGGAATTATTTGCTGTAATAGCCTGACTCTTTCTCTGGAAGGGGAACACATTCTATGGCCCCTTTGACCAAGTTATTTTGCAGTTCTTTCCACAGTAGACATGCCTGTTCCGGGTTTCACGGTAGTGGGGACTATGCCGTTGAAACACGGAGGGCGGTGAGTGAATTGAATTCTGTAGCCTTTTTCTACTGTTATTAGGACCCAGATAGAAATACCTGGCAGAAGTTTCCACGCTGCCAGGTTCTCTGAGATGGGTATTAATTTCGACACTTCCTGTTTAGGGTATGTCGAGTGTTCCACGTAATGGACTAAGGAAGGAAGCAGCGGTACACCCCACTTTTCGTTTGAAGCCTCTAACTCCAGAAACACCAGAGGTGGCGGGAATGGAGAGGATTCATGGGGGTAACGGGAGGGGCGAAGTGGATGATACATGCGCCCCATCCCGAGGGGAGCTACCTCCACAGGGCTGGGCGCACGACCGTCAGGGTTTTTTTCTCTTAGAAATAACTCCCCTGAGATCTTGCTTTGGGGGCTGTCTAGGGCGACAAGCCTGTCCCCAGTCTTTACGAGGGGGAGCACGACTCGCCACGCTTTGCTTCTGAGCACCAACGATAGTCGAATATATATCAATGTCGAGGGCACGTGGACACGGGAAGTATAAGGTTTCCTCCATGAACGAGAGAGCTCATCATGGATGTCATCAAAGAAGGGAATGGACTAATGAGGCGTTCCCTTCCCCCGGCCACCAGACAGAAATATATCCTCCAACTTGAGCGTTTGGGGGTCTCTTGTTGGCATGGCCAGTCTAACTGAAGCCTGGCCATTAATAACCACGTCGAATAATTCCTCCGCTGATTTACTATAATGCACGGAGGCGCCGGAGCGCGCTTCAAGATCACAGGAAGGACCAGCTGGGTTTGGGGAGAGAGCGAGCGAAAGGGACGAACCTGTCTCTCGCTCCTCAGCCAGATCCATACGAGAGCCCCACGAATGAAGTGTGGGCACAGACTCCCGGAAGTAAGCAAGGCAAGCACGAAGCATTTTGCCCGAAAGCAGATCGCAATGCTCGCACCCGCCCCAACGCGAGAGCAGCATGCTCTTCCCCCAAACAAACAAGTTCTGCTGTGTGTCCCTCTCGGACATAGAGTGGAGACAAGTAATCTTTTTTTTTTTTCTTTCCCCCATTTTTTGAAAAAAGAGAAAGGTCTTCTGCACACTGCCTAACAAATTCTAACTCCTAGCAGAGGAAAGAAAGTTTGACAGGCTTGTGATAGCACACAAACACAAAGTGATCTGAAGACAAAAGATCTGACGATGCTCCTGTATTGCATCTAGTTATAGCCCTGCCACAGGTGCGTCCAATGATTACACCGGCTATAAATTCCGGTCAGTGTTCATTGACGTGTTGCACACATATTCACAGCTGGCCACACCTATAGATGTTCTCTAAGCACTTTTCTCAGCGCAGCATCATAAATGAAGCTTTTTGTAAAGGGAACATAAGAGTATTTTTTTTCTTTCTGTTAGATCAAATGGGAATTTAGTAATAATATTTGCTGTGGTCTTTTATTTACTGCTGTAGTGGAAAAACAAAAGTTTAATTCACGATAGTAATGTGAAAAGGGTTCATTGTTGTTGTCTTTTGTTTGTTTGTTTTTTGTTAACAACAGTGCATGACATTTTGTTGGCAGTATAAAACCAGAAAAAAATCGTTTCTATCTTCAGACTGATCTGGATGCACAGACTAAATGCCTAATTGGACCACTTTGTGTGAGCTGAAGTTCTCTTGTTAATTGAAAAAATGGAAGAGAGCTGCAACAGATGTTCTTGCACTTTAGGCTACAGATGAGATGAGAAGGTGCATGCTTTAAAAAGGCATCCAAAATATCCACTGTCTCTGCACTCAATTGCTGTGCACATATTAATCAAATATAATAGGATAACTAACAACACAAATTAAAAGATAATATGATTGATGTGCTTATTTTAGGCACCAATACATTAAAGCACATTCATTATTAACAAACACTTGAAATAACATAATTACTGAACACTGTAAAAAAAAAACACTTATACATTCAACCATCTCTGTCCATTTAGCAATGTCACACGAGCAAGAGAGCCTATGGCCAAATTACAACCTTGTTGATGTTCAGTACAACTGCACAATTGCAACTGTGATTTTTCTTTATACAACAAACAAGATAATATAGAGTTGGCTACTACTGTATTTTTTTATTTAGTTTTTTTTTTCACCGTTAACAGATTTTTTTTTTCTTTTAGCTAAGTAGGATCAACCATTCCATGAATGCTGCAAACAAGAAAAGCGTAGGAAACAATTTTTGGAACACTACTTGGACCATTTAAATTAGAGGACCTGAATTAAGCTGTAACAGTGTGCTAATAAGCACTTCCACTTTAATAATGCAGTCCTCATCCTGTGTACAGATGGTGGAGAGGCTACATCAAAACCACTACATACAATAACAGATCTGCTCTATTGATGTGGGTGCCAATGAATTTGAAACTTTCACTGTCGTTAGGACTTAACATAAAAGCAGGAAAATGATTTAGTTTGGCTTTTATGAAGGAAATAAAGCAGTATGAGTCAGACTCCCTGTGTGGTTGACAGAGAATGATAACACAGGTGTCAATGAGCTCAGAGGCGGCAGCTAAAGTGTCAAAAGAGGAGCAGAATGTACTGCAGAAATAGAATGCTAGTAAGACATGTGCTGCGTGTAAATGAACTGATAATGGATCTTTAGCACCACACCAGCACGGCCCCTCTTATCTTTTAAGAAAACAAAGAGGTATAATTTTATTCATCTCTGTGGGTGTTTGCATAGATCACTGCTTAATTTTTTCTGTGCAATGTCCATGTTCCAGCATGCAAACACTCCGACTCGCTTGCCTTTTTAACGGTAACCAAATGGGTGAAAATAAATGACCTTTACATGTTGAACTTGGTGACACCGCCCACGGCAAGTGAGTAGAGTTGTTGTTTATCTCTGCATGTCCTTGTTTGTCTCCATGGCAAATGGTTCAATTTATAGCCAGACTTTATACTTTTGTGCCGTTGTTAAATCATCCTTATAAATTAAACAGCAGGTGCAAATTGAAGATGGGAAAATGCACCCATTATTATTAGAATCCAGCAGAGCCATATGTCTGAGGACAGACGTCGGACGCTCTATTGCTTGACAAATAGAAGCATGTCCATTGTAAGCGGTCATGTATTGTGTTATACTCTGAGATTGTGAAGCTATTTTGAAACAGTAGTTTATCAAGCTACGAGCTACTCATAATTTAAATAGTTAAAATACAAGCTGCTTGCTACATTACAAGCTACTAACAAAACTTAGCTTACAATACTAACAGTGTTTACCGGAATCTGTTAAAAGTATAAAGAAGCTATTTAAATATATGATCAGATTATATGAATGAATTTTGTTAACAGATAACTATTTTCTGGCTCAAAACAATGAGAATCTCAGATATAGTGATGGCCACAAAAATGTATTTTGACTTGTCCCTCCTTTTCTTAAATAGTGAGACGTGTACAATGGAAGTAAATGGGACTAATCTGTAAACATTAAAATACTCAATATTTTCAAAAGTATAGCCACAACACAATTACAATATACATGTTGGCATGATTTTACTGTGATAAAATTGCTTGCTAATGTTTTGTGTAAATTTCTGTCAAATTTTACAACTTACGTTACCATGACGATGTAATGTCAACCAACCCTAAAATGACAGTAACAATTACAATTTAAACAACTTTACAGCTCAAACATATACAAGTTTTAACAGAAGAATTAATGAAAGTGTTTTTATGAAATTATAAGATGCATATATCTGTTTAAACTCTCCAACAATTGGCCACTTTCACTTTTAATGTCCCCATTCACTTCCATTGTAAGTGCTTCACTGTAACCTAAATTTGTGCTTTTTTTTATTTCTTAAAGGAGGATTGAGACAAATTAAAATTTTGTGGTAATCAACATTATGCCACAAATGCTGTCGATTTAGCTTAACTGGTATTGAACCCGGAACATTCCTTTAAATCCAGAATATTCCTTTAAATTTAAACCGATACATTTACTTATGGTGGGGTAGTCACACTACTGTAAACAAACTACCGTTTTCAGTTAAAATGTACTAAATTTAGTAGTGCATAGTGCAACACTGGTGTCACTCAGGAAATATTATTATTGTCATTTTCTTTATCACTTTTCTTCTCAAATAAGTGGATTGCTGTCTACCTTTGTATTAACAAAAGAGTATTGCAAGAGAGCAAGGCAGACATAAACCAAAGATAACAGTGAATCAATTTATGTATTTTCAAAACAGGATTTGGCCAGTTTTGCTTACAAAGGTGATTGCACATTGTGCAATAGGATGTACCTTAAGCGCACATATCCCCGCGATCGTGTACCGTGTTGCCAGTATAACGTGATTTAACGAACATCTGGTTTTCAAAGTGCGCCTAATGATATATTTAATTAACCATGAATCTCTTTCTGTCAATTGCAGCAATTTGTCATTTTCTTATGAAATATAGAGTTTGATCTGAGGCGGGATGCATTCAGTCAAATTAAATAACATCTAATTCTGCAGATCGCTTTAGATTAACCTTTAACTGTCACAGTAAAAATGAGTAATAGGTCTTCATGTGGTTTAGCAGCACTAGCTTCTGTGGTTTCATATAGTAGGTGGCATTTTGATTACTTCAGACTAGATTGCCTTTTCCTTGCAATCTTGTTAAAAATGCAAAATCAACTGAAATACATTAGAAATACAATAGATATTTCCAGCAAATTAACAATTTGTTTGTACATACATTGATACTTTTGTCACTTCTCAAAAGGAAGGAACACCTTCCCTTCAATGATGTGTGGCAGACACAGACAGTCAGACAGTAGTTCTGTCTTCTCTCTGCTGCTTTGATAGTCTTTTTTTCCAATAGATCACTAATTCCTCATTAAAAGTGATGAGCTTCTCCATCACCTTGCTTTTCCCAGAGGAGCAGAAGGGAGTCCTTATCCTGAACCTGACAGTTTTCTCCCAGGTTTGCTCATATTGATCAGGGACTTCAGGTTGCCTTCCTCCATTTGAACCCAATGTGGGGCCTGCAGTGCGGCATACTAACATGATGTTCAATCAATGATTCATAGCACCAACCTGGCTTGTGCAGAGCCATCAAAATTATACCATATCATAGGTGCTGACTTCATGCCGAAAAGACCACTAGCAAAAGGTGGATAAAATGTGATTCTCTGGCCAAGCAATTGTATTAGCAAAAGGTGGGAAGAAAAAACAAGACAAGTGAGTGTATGTGCTCAAGGATGGATGCTGCTGAGAGACTGGATGTAATAAAATTCTTGACAAAACAAGGTTGATGTAAAATCCTGATAATTAATTTATAATGAAAATCCCCAAGAAAAGCCTTCTGACTAGTGTTTACACAAGAAGCTTCTAAAGAACATGCGTACAAGTAAAACATACAGAGCCTACCAGTTCTGTTCACTATACATACCCCTTAAGGTAGCACAACAGTTTATGCATTCTATGATATTTTCTCATTTATCGTATTGCATAACTGTTTGGGGTCAGGCAAACCAAACAACAATTACACCCATTAGGTCATTATATAAACAGGCACTAAAAGTAGTGGACCAGAAATCTGTAAGATGGCACCACTGCCTCATTCTACAGAAGCATAATATATTGAGTTTTGACGGTTTTGTAAATTTTTCATTTCTAAAACTAGTTTTTAAGTGTGTGAACAACCTTGCACCAGAAATATTCTGTCAACTAGTAGAGAATCAAAAGAGCGGAATAAGAACTAGAGGCACAATAAGTGGAAACTGTATAGCCGCAAAACGTAGAACAACATTTGGTCAGACATCATTTTCAGTAAGAGGCATACATCTGTGGAACGCTTTACCATCCGAAATTAAAACATTGACAGAACTCAAGGTTTTTAATACACACTTAAAGCAATGGCTGAAACTGAAACAATCTTGTGAACACTGACTGTACAGGATACAACACAATGCATACAAACATAATGTTGCATGTGTTAGCACGCACAGACATATGCACACTTTTGTGTTCTTGTATTGTTAAATGTGTCTAGACTTTGTTTTATAGTGACTTCTACATCTACTTAAGCCCCTATCTTATTTCATGTATGGGATGTATTTATTGTATGTATTTTAATAGTTATAAATCTTAAACTCAATATTCTGTCATTTCTGTTTTAATTTTATAAGCCTAACCAGGGACAGGGGTTGCAAATTAGTCATGGCTAGAAACCTGTATGCGTGGCATCTACTTTGTATTCTTTATAAAGCAATGTTCTATGCATTTTTCCCTGTCAAATAAACGTTAAATAAATTATTTTTTTAAATTTAGTCATTTAGCAGATGCTTTTATCCAAATGAGGAACAATTTTAAAAAGTGAAACTGTGCAGTTGTTACCTTATGGTGCTATTTCTACCTGATGTAACCCATAAAGATTACTTTGGTTAGCGTAACTAAATGCTGTCAGGTTGATTCATTTAAAAAATATATATGTTTAACTTAAACCTTTTAAAGGTCTGTCTGTTTGTCTGTCTATCTCTCTTCTCTTATAGACTGTATTTTTGTCAAGGTCTCCAATCATAAGTCAATTTTCTCATGATGTTTTTACAGATAAAACGTCTTTATTCTGAGTTCTGACACTTGGAAGAGCTACAAACATCTATATCAAAAATAGAAGTGTCCTTGAGGATGAAAAATCAGTTCATTTTATTTCAGCTACTTTTGAATGATAGCAGTAATTGAAAAAGTTAAGTTGTTGAACTAGTTTTCAACACACTGTAGTGTGTGTGTGTGTGTGTGTGTGTGAGAGAGAGAGAGAGAGAGAGAGAGAGAGAGAGAGAGAGAGAGTCAGAATTAGCCTCAATTAGAATTAGCCTAAATTGAATCAGGTCAACTGTATCATTACGAATACATTGAAGGCCATTATATCCCTTTGCCATTGGACTAAGCGGCAAAATAGCCCTATAATGGTGAGAAAATAATGTAGAAAGTGAGAGACATGAATAAGTGTTGAGCATGACACTAGACGTCAGTGGAAATGGTGAAGTTAAAATAGATATAATTCCTCCTCTACCTCTTTAACAATGGTGGGTGAAGTACACTAATCTTGTAGTTGAGTAAAAGTACAGATCCCCTGATGAAATATTACAGTAAAAGTAAAATTACACCATGTCAATTTCCACTTGAATAAAAGTACACTTAAATAGTTTTTTGTCAAAAAACGGTAAAGAACTGGCAGCAGGGTTGCCAGCATGTTACTGTAAAATCAGTGGTGTGGAGCTGTTGCTGAAATTAACAGTTAGATACTGTTTTTACAGCTACAGTATACACTTGTAATTTAAGCTGCATATAGCAGTCAAATTACATACTATCTACTGTTGTTAAAATTAACATCTATATTCGCAGCATGCACTGTGGCATGAAGAAATTAATTAGTTTTTTTTACTATTTACTAGGGCTGTCAATCGATTACAAATTTTTATCGAATTAATTACATAGTGTCCCGATTAATTAATCATGATATACAAATATTTGCTGAGAAAGCCCCTCATATAACAATAATTCAATATATAATGATGAAATAAAGATACATGGTTATCTTTAAATATATATATATATATATATATATATATATATATATATATATATATATATATATATATATACTGTATATATATATATATATGTATATGTATATGTAACCCTCTTCGTCTGTGTGCTCCCCCATATGTCTCTGCGTTGTGTTTGGGTGATGGTTGAATGAGGAGGACACAAATATCGTGGTCGTCACAGTAATGAAGCTTTATTATGGGCTCTTTTCACAAGGAAAATAAAACTCTTAGTTACCAATATCAAAAATAAAAATGCATACAAAATTATAAAACAAAACAATATAGTCTTAGCTGCAGTTATATTAAACCTTAAATCACAGGGGTTCTCAAAGACTGGAAAAAACAACTTTCTGCATATGACAATTAATGTTAAATGTCACATGCATCCAAAATACAATGAATAAAACCCAAAATACTCAGATAAATGTTAAAACACTACAATATAAAGAAAAAATATACCCCACCACATGGAATTTACAACCCATGAAATAATATCAGAAATATAAAACCATCCATCACAAATAACTGCACATATATGTTAGTTAACATCTTTAACAGCAATATATTTCTTCAAATAACATGGATGGCCAATATAATTAAAGAAATTAAATAGATGTAACAGAGAAACAGTGAAACCCCTCCTTACCTTTTCACAAGGAAAATAAAACTAAATTAAACAACAGCTCCACCCATGTGAAGAAGGGCTCACTCACACAGTGAAACACTCATGGAACACAGCTCCCCCCTAAGGCTGGGAGAAACATTTTACATCTTTCCTACATCCACCCCCTACTTAAATGATGCCGTCCCAGTCATCACTTATAAAACAAAATCAAGTCAGTTTAAATCTTAAAATTATCTTTGAAGTGTCTGTGTGGGGTGTGTATGTGTGTATGTATTGCTAAAGTAGAGCTGCTTCTTCTCTTTAGCCTTTTCCCACACTTTCCTTCCTCTCTCTACCTTCTCCTTGTCAATCTTGCTTTGGAGGACATGTATCTCCAAGGAGAGTCTATTTGGTGGGTGCCTTTTCCGTTCAGGATATCTCCTCTCTGGCAACTCAGGATTGGAGACTTCCAACGTTTTCTGCTCCCCATGCTTCTCCTTTTCACTCCCAGTCTCTTTCAATTGACTTCCATCCTTTTCATGCTCTTCGTCCACAACATCTGGCCATTCCACACTTGTACACTGTGTAATAGTGCCACTGTCTCCACTTTCAATTGTCTCCACTACTTCCTCTTCTTCCTCTGAAACACTTGAGTCCATTCCAGACACTTCCTCCATGTCAGACTCTTCTCGGGCAAGGTACTTGGAGCTCACCGGGAAAAACATGCACTGGGACAGAAGATTTCGGTGGATGACTCTTTCCCTGCCACCATCTTCTGGACGAACCACATACACTGGAACTCCTGGCTGTTTCTTCACCACAACATATGGACGTGGTTCCCACCTATCAGCCAGCTTCTGTTTCCCCTCGACATAACACACTTTCACCATCACTCTGTCACCAGGTTGGAACATGTGGCTTTTGGCTTTCTTGTCATAGTGCTTTTTCTGAAGATCCTTGCCTCGACATTCGGTCTGCCTCATCATAAGCGTAGGTCAAGCACTCATGCAGAGTCTGGACATATTCACTGTACTCACATGGTTCTTCTGCTGTTGACAGGCCAAAAAGGAGATCAACAGGCAGTCGTGGATGTCTGCCATACATCAAGAAGTATGGGGAGAAACCAGTCGAATCGTGTTGAGTGCAATTGTAAGCTGTGTCAGTGCATCAATGTATTCATGCCACTTGGGTTTTTTTTTCAGGATCAAGAGTGCCCAACATATTCATCAGAGTTCTGTTAAATCTCTCTGTGGTCCCATTTCCCTGCGGATGGTAGGGGCTAGTATGAGTCCTTGTAATCCCCGTCAGCTTACACAACTCCTTCACTACTGTACTCTCAAAATTTCTGCCTTGATCTGCATGGAGTCTTGCTGGGAAACCAAATCGACAGAAGAAATTCTTCCACAGCACCTTTGCCACAGTGACAGCCTTCTGGTCTTTTGTGGGATAAGCCTGGGCGAATCTTGAGAAATGATCGGTGACCACCAGGACATTCTCTATTCCTCCCTTAGACTTCTCCAGGACAAGGAAATCCATGCAGATGAGTTCCATAGGGGCATTAGTGTGAATGCTCACCAGCGGAGCCCTATTTCCAGTGGGAGTTTTCCTCAGACAACATCTTTCACACTGCTCACACCATGACTTTATTTCACACTGCATTCTCGGCCAAAAGAATTGTTCCCGGAACAGATTCAAAGTACGCTCAAATCCTGTGAGCGTTCTAGCCAAAAGTCGCATTTTCTCTGGCAAGACCAGCTGAGCAATGGACCGTCCATGAACATCCTTAACTTGCCTGTAAAGAATTCCATCTTTGACCACCAGCCTCCTCCACTCTTTTAAGAGAAGCCGTGCCTCTTTCCCCTTTTCCAATCCTTCTCCACGTCTTGGCTTTTTGTTTAGTGTCTTGTAATGTAGGACTGGCCCAATGACAGGGTCCTCCTTTTGACATCCTCTGATCTCCAGCTTTGTCATTGCTGGCAGCGCATCAGTACCCGCTCCATCAAATGGATTGGCTAGCTCGTCAACCCGGCCCAGAAACTCTCCCTCTTTCCATACAACAGTTCTCTCCGCTTGCTCACTAACGTCTTCCTTCCTCCCTGACTCATCGCCGCAGGACTGGTCTTGCTGCGTGGAGGAAATGCACTGTGGGCAGGACTGAAGAGTTTCTATGACCTCTTGATTAGACATCCTTGAGAGTGCGTCAGCATTAGAGTTGGACTTCCCTTGCCTGTACTCAATGCCAAAGTCAAACATGGCAAGCTGTGACACCCAACGCTGACCTGTGGCGTCCAACTTCGCTGTACTCATCACATATTTAAGTGGGTTGTTGTCAGTCAGCACAGAAAACTTATGCCCATAAAGGTGATCATAAAACTTATCTGTAACAGCCCACTTTAGAGCCAAAAACTCTAACTTATGTGCAGGATAGCGGGTTTCAGGTGGTCTCAAACCTCGGCTTGCATAAGCAATTACTTTTTCCACACCATCTTGAACTTGTACAAGGACCGCCCCAAGACCCTCACCAGAAGCATCCGTTTGCAGTAAAAATGGTAAGCTGAAGTCGGGGTAGCCCAGAACTGGTGCTGTAGTCAGTCTCTCCCTCAGTGCCTCAAACGCTCTCTCACATTCATCTGTCCACTCAAACGGTTTCACAATTCCAGAAGTTCCTTTCACCCCTCTTTTCTTCTTCTTTGGGTCTCCAGAGATAAGTCTATACAGAGGTGCCGCCAATGTTGCATATCCCTTGATGAACCGTCTGTAGTACCCAGCGAAACCAACGAACCCCAGCACTTCCTTCACACTTGACGGCCGCTTCCAGTCTCTGACTCTGCTTATCTTCTCAGGATCTGTATGAATACCCTCCGCAGACACCACATGGCCCAGGTACTGAACTTCTTTCCTCAGTAGACTACACTTTTGAGGCTTCAGCTTCAAACCATGTTTGCAGAGTTGGCTGAACACTACTTCCAACCGCTCAAGATGCTCTTCAAAAGTCCTAGAGAAGATAATCAAGTCGTCAAGGTAGATAAGGAGGCTCTCAAAGTTCAGATCACCAAAGCAGAAGGTCATCAATCTTTGGAAGGTTGCGGGGGCATTCTGCAGACCAAACGGCATCCTGTTGGCCTCAAATAACCCCATGGGGGTGCTGAAAGCAGTTTTGAGCTTGTCGTGTTCAGCCACCTCAACTTGCCAGTAACCAGATGTAAGATCAAGAGTCGAGAAGAACCTTGCCTGTCCCAGCGCCTCCAATGCCTCCTCTATTCTTGGTAGCGGAAAAGCGTCTCTGGTACTGCAGGAATTCAGTTTCCTGTAGTCCACGCAGATCCTCAGGGAGCCATCTTTTGTAGAAACAACAACGATGGGGGATGCATAGGGGCTTTTGCTTGGCCGAATGACTCCAGCTTCTTCCATCTCTGATATGGCCTTCCACACTTCCTGGTACTGAGACGGGGGTATTTTGCGATAAGGGAGGCACAGTGGTGGTATGTCCATAGTCCATGGAGTGTTTTGAGAAGACATCAGCATTTCTCCTCAGCAAATCCTTAAGCAACGCCAACTGCTCCTCATCTTCTACCACCGCAGCACTAAGATCAACTCCACATGTCATACCATTAACAGACTCAACACTGGTAGTCTGCTGTTGACTTTGACAAGATGCTGTCACTGAATTCTCACACTGATTCGGACACATGAACTGGTTCTGGCACAGCATTTGGCACTTTTCTTCCTCTTCAACGACATTCTGGACCAGGAAAGCATCTGCAAGCAGGGTCCTTGGGTTGACAATAACATCCTTTCCAGACAGATTTAAGAGCCGGATGGGAACACAACCTTTGTCAACATTAGCAAGTAGCCTGGCAACCATAAGGCCTTCTGGAATCCTTTTGGAGGACTGGCTCTCCACTAGAACTGTATAGTGTGTTCTCTTCGGTCCACCCATAACTCTGCCAATAACATCCTGCTCCTTACCAGCTGGTATCCTTATTCTGTGACCAGCATACTGTACTTGACCAACTTTACCTGTAGCTCCACCAGGTTCACTTTTACTCACAGCAACCATCGCAGAGTGCCACTCAGGATTGGTCAACTTTACTTTGGCCAGATATTTTCTGCCATATGACGCTTGAAGGTCATTTCTGGAAACCCTTATTACATTAGTCCCAATGAGCAATGGAACACTGGATCGGTACTCTGTCACAGGGACAACAAAAGCAGGAACATTTGAGTAGACCCTTCCTAAAAACTTAAGGTTGATACAAAGCACACCAACATAAGATACGGGATGACCAGCGGCACCTTCAATGGGGATGTCTGATGGCTGCAATTCCTGAAAACATAGGACAGGATGTCAGTGCCAGAACTCATCAGTAATTGTGGTAACTTGAGAGCCAGAGTCAATGAGAGCTTTAAACAGTTCTCCATTCACTCCAACCACCCCTTCATTACAGGGACCTACCAGCGGGGTATCAGCTGGTTTTGACCTGCCCGTTTCCTGTTGCTGGGGACTCTGGTGCATGCCTGTGGTTTCCCCGGTAACCACAGGCCCTAAGCATTTAAATCCTGCCTGGACTCTGCTCCAATTTCAGCTTGGGCTGCCTCATCAGTCATCACTGTCCGACAGAGACGTGCAATGTGTCCCGGTTTTCCACAACGATAGCACACTACCCCCTTACTGCAGTGTCACTACTCTCTTGAGGTCTCTGGGTGTGAGGAAACACAGTCTGTGGTGATGCTCCAACTTTAGCCTCCAGCTGCGTCAATCTGTTAAGCTGGTCCTCTTGACTGCTCACCAGTTTCTTCACCATGGCTGTGAGTTCAGTAAGATCTGTGTTCTGCCTATTTCCTTTTTCTGTTCTCGGCTTTTCGCCACTCAGGTTTCCACTCACTGTCATAAACTGAGCCTGTGCATACGTCTTTTTGGCCTTTGGCTGTGTCTGAAACTTCTTTGTCTCCCGAGCAAGGTTACGAATTTCTGCTTGAAGTTCACGAAAACGTAGAAGTCTAGGCTTCATCGGTGCTATCCTGTGAAAAACCTCTTCATCACTCAATCCTCATGAATTGACGAGTCAGTTTGCCGTCCCGGTCTGGAAAAGGCTGGCCTCCATACTGAGTATCTTCCACTGAACGTAAAGTGGCCTCCAGAGCAATGGCATATGAACACGCTGATTCACCAGGGCGCTGGTATCTCTCATAGAAATCAGCTAATGGGTCCAGGGATGTCTGCATATCACTATACTCAGCTCTTAGTTCTTCAAAAGCTCTGCCGGCAGTCTGCTCATTAGGAGGGAGATTCAGAACTAGCCTCCTGGCTTCACCACTCAAATGTCGCACTACAGTAGCAAAGGACAGATTTTCGGGCATTCCCCCAGCATCAAGGAGGTACTGCATATCTCTTATCCAGTCTTCAATAAGTATCCTGCAATCGGGACCACCGCTGAACACTTGCACATTTCGAACTTGATGTGTCTGTGTAAAGCAGGGCTGTGCCGTGGTCATTCCAGAGGCAGGGATGTATGCATCTTGGTGATGAGCCTCATGCTGAGGTGCAGTCTGAGGTCTATGCACTGAAATGGGTTGTTGTGCATACATATGTGAACCATGATACACCGGCACTGTCATAGGAGCATACACAGGAGGTGAGGAGGACGACACAACGGCACATTGCGAATGTAAGGTGCGCTGTCGATCATTGGAATTTCTGTGTGTTTGAACGGAATCTGTTTTCTGCAAAAAGTTGGATCCAGACAAGACAGGAGGTGCAGGGGGCTGGAGTGTATCAGGTGGTTTTGAGTACATGACATTTGGCCCACCATAACAGAAGGATGGAGGAACCTGAGAGGCCGTTGGATGACCCGGCAAGTTGGTTTGGGGTGAAACAGCCATTGCAGCATGAGAGTGCAGGCCATATGGCGAAGTGTACATACTGGGTGCATGGATCATACCTGGATAAGTAGAAATGTATGTTTTAGGCGGCACAGTCAACGCTGGGGGTAGGTATGGGTCATTTGGAGAAGGGGACATGTCAGTTGGCATTCTGTTGTCCACGTTTGGTGGAGCCTGAATGGTAGTGACATTGTCATGCATGTTATGTTGAGACAAAACAGTCAGCACATTAGATGGATGTGGGCTAACTGAAGACATGGGCATGGTGGTTGGAAGTCCATAGAATGGGTTATCTGGGCCTTGGGCATGAGCTGAGGGCTGATGTTGCACAAAAGCGCTGGGGCAGGTGCCCAACTGGTGCCAGCTTACTGCCGTGGTGGGCACATTCTCTGTATGTGCAGCTAGCTGCCTTGTCTTTGGCCTGACAGACTGCTGGGGGTTATCATTTAGCTGGGATACAGTTTCAATACTCACATCGACGGGCATGCTTATTTCATACTGTTGGATTTTGTCCTGCTTTACTGGTAACCATGGGGTGGCCTGGAAGGGCTGCCTTAGCGGTACTTGTGGACGAGGAGGTGGTCGATGAGGGGTGGTTTCATGGAGCTCCTGCATTTCTCTTCCACTTCTTTCCATTTTCTCATCTGTGCAATACACAATGTGTATGTAGTTTGCAATACACTGTGTGTAGTGTTTGAAAATGTAAAAATATGAAAAATGTAGTAAAGTGAAAATTAATGCTGTTAGTGAATGTGTTGTATATATCTTATGTTTTCTGTAATCACAAAGCAAATAATCATAAATGAAGGTAAATGGGAAAAAAAAAAAATGACCCATTTCAAGAGCTTTAAATTCACCCGGATGCACAAAAAACAGATATTGTTTCACAAAACACAGCAATTCACAAATGTTACTCAAATCAACAAATTAAGACTCTTATAGCACAATATCAAAAGTTCAGAGACAGATTATTTATTTATTTTTTTTTAAAAAAATCTTTAAGCAAAACTCAGTTCAGTCCAACAATATACGGTATTTAACCTTGTCACTTTAAGACAAAAGAAAGTAGGTCAAATATTTATTTTTTTTTCACTCTACTCACACTTCTTATTTGTCAGATTGCTTCCGTTGACGTAGAAACCAGCGATCCGGGTCACGGCACCAAAGATGTAACCCTCTTCGTCTGTGTGCTCCCCCATATGTCTCTGCGTTGTGTTTGGGTGATGGTTGAATGAGGAGGACACAAATATCATGGTCGTCACAGTAATGAAGCTTTATTATGGGCTCTTTTCACAAGGAAAATAAAACTAAACTAAACAACAGCTCCACCCATGTGAAGAAGGGCTCACTCACACAGTAAAACACTCATGGAACACAGCTCCCGCCAAAGGCTGGGAGAAACATTTTACATCTTTCCTACATATATATATATATATATATATATATATATATATATATATATATATATATATATATATATATATATATAAAATAAAAAAAATTCAATAATTAATATGCGATAATTAAAGTGCATTACATTCTTGTGACAGAAGAGTTAATCATTGATAAGACAATACAAAAAGCGGTTTTAGAATACAATGTATTGTTTACCATATTATTGATCATAAGCCAATCATTGGCATACAGTTCACAGCAATCCATTTCACAAGTGAATTTGTCAATCAGTTTGAGATTTATTATGAGTGCTTGTTTAAGGACCCGTTAATGAACGGCTGCGTCAGACATGCTTGTGTAGCGTTTTGGATGCGTTGCATCATAAACATCAAATGTTTAGGTCACTGTGTCAAGTTAAATATAGTTTAATTCTTAGAACACATCTTGAGATCCTATAGTTTGGATTTGCCCTCCTTTAAGTGTTTTGTTCTGCTGCTCAAGGGTGTTTTTCTTCACTGTATAAACTGCGAATTGCCACGCAGCTGAAGTTTCACTTACTGCCCTCTGGAGTAAACAGGTTGTACTACAAGCTTGCATTTTTCAGGAATCTTCCATATTACGTTCCAGGGGGCATTGCAATTAATGGCGTAATTTTTTTTTAAAAATGTTAAATTGACGTTAAATCGACAGCCTATCAACTACTATTTACTGGTTTATTTTGACGTTTTTTTTTTTTTGTTGTAGTCTATGTTACTTTTATTTTAATGTTCAGCTTGTACTTTTTTACATAAAAGTATGTTTATTAATTGTCACCATTGTTGCGTTTTGTATGCCGAGAGTTGATTTCTTTGTGTCTTGATAACAACTCGAGTTATGCTCTAAGTTCATCAAAAACATCACACACTAAATTTTTTAAATATACATTTCAAAATGTCACTATAGCTTTCACCAAGACGATATCATGATTTTAAATGTTAATTTTCCCCTAATGCCTTTCACAGAACAGCTATTTACCCTAAAACTAATCACTTCACAGAGGGCCCGCTCTTGATCTCCCAGATTGCAACATTTTTAACAGCAAACTTTTCAGCAAAAATGTAAGAATCACAGTAGATTGCTGTAGGAATTTGGCTGTAAATTTACAGCAATTATTTACAATGTGAAGTACTTGCTTTCAAATATACTTAAGTATCAAAAGTAAAAGGTTCTGGTCTATTAAAGGAATAGTTCCCCCCCAAAAATTCTCTCATCATTTACTCACCCTCACGCCACCCCAAATGTGTATGACTTTCTTTCTTCAGCAGAAAACAAATAAAGACTTTTAGAAAAACATTTTAGCTCTGTAGGTCCACAAAATTCAAGTGAATGGTGGCTAGAACTTTGTCGCTTCAAAAGCACATTAAAGCAGCATAAAGCAATCCATATGACCCCCAGTTATTAAATCCATTTCTTCAGAAGAGATATGGTAAGTGTGAATGAGAAACAGATTGTTTACTCTAAATCTCAATTTTCACTTTCTTTTTCTTTTGTTTTTGGTGATTCACATTCTTCGTGCATATCGCCAAACTCTGGGCAGGGACAAGAATTTATAGAAATAATTGACTTAAATGTTGATCTGTTTTTCACCCACAATTATCATATCACTTCAGAAGACATATATTTAACCACTGGAATCATATAGATTACTTTTATGCTACTTGATGTGCTTTTTGGAGCTTCAAAGGTCTGATCATCATGCACTTGCATTGTATGGACCTACAGAGCTGAAATATACTTCTAAATGTCTTTGTTTTTGTTGTGCAGAAGAAATTCATACACATCTGGGATGGCATGAGGGTGAGTAAATGAAGAGAGAATTTTCATTTTTGGGTGATCTATCCCTTTAAAGCTTTTAGTTTAACATTCATTTGCAATTCAATATGCAGTATCCTCCTACTCATATACATTTAAGTTGAGAGTGCTCTAATGTCACAGACACACAGATAGTTTATATATTTGTATTAAGAAAATGTGTGTGTGTGTGTGTGTGTGTGTGTGTGTGTGTGTGAGAGAGAGAGAGAGAGAGAGAGTGTGTGCATGTATGTGTGTGTGTGTGTGTGTGTGTGTGTGTGTGTGTACTTTTCATCAGAAGTGTTGGTATCTGGTGACTGGGACATGATCTCTTTTCCCAGATGGTCTCTGAAGTAGTCCTGACCTGAAATTGAATGATCTTTAATTGCTACTAAACTTTTTTGCAAACATACAAGGCATTTTCCACATTTAAATTGTAAAATGACAGTACCGTACTAATCAATACACAGTAGTAGGTATGGTTAAACTAATGCAACTTTGTGAATGCAATGGTTCAATGAGTTATATGATTATTCATATTATAAAACCGTACTGGCATACATTAAAACAAGGGTCAACAGTAATGAAGACATTAACCAAAATGTTGACCTGTGTTCTCAGGAAGAGTATTCTTAGTACATATTTGCTATTGTAGTAATAATTTTGTGCTTCATAATTGTTTTACTACAGTACATAAATAATTAAAGGACAACATACCCCGCTAGGTCAACATGTGTTTAATAATTCTAAATCGTTGTTATGGCTGAATGACACTAAACAGATGAGACTGTAGATTGCAATAAAGCTCAACAAATCTTATATCATGCTTTAGCCTTGTTATTCATTTTATGAAAACAGAGATTAAAACAGAGAAAACAACTCCTAAAACAGAGATTAATAAATTTTCTTAGACATATAAAAGGTAATAAGCGTAATCTATCTGTTTTATATAGCTCTCTCTATGCAGTATATCCTATATTACCCTGCAAACTAATTTGCATTTGCAAGAGTGTATTTATAAGACTTGTGCTAGCAAGCAAGTACATTTGTGTAAGTTTCATTAATATAATATTAATAAATAAGTATTACTTACTTCTTGAAAGCCGATACCGTCATTGTTTATTTGCTAGGCAGGCACAGAAGACATTTACAAATTGCACTGATGTTATTTCCAGTGCTTTTGACATTCAAATGGATTGGGCAACGCTATCCACCTTATTCCTATGCCCCATGATACTTTGCGTGAAATGTGGCAGGTACTTCCGCTATGATGTACACACAGTTGTAGTTACTTCTTACGTTCATTAATTTTTTTCATTAGGTGTTGATCATTCATTCATACTTCTAGATGTGTGAGCACAGCCTGACAGAGCTTAATAAGGACAATATACGGATAGCCATTCTATATTTTATAGAGTTTTGGGAGGACGATTTAAAGAAGTGGCCTCAGGATATATGTAGAGCTATGAACTGCACATGTTATCCCTGAGTTCTGTAAGGACATTGTAATGTGTTCTAGCTGAAACGACTTGAGCAAAACATAATACAGTACTCACTAAGACATTGTTTATAGCTGGTATTTGTAATTATTTGGTATGTGGTATTCATTCCACATCCATTTCTCCCATAAGACCCCCAGGAATAAGGTCGATATCTGAATGGTAATTCTTGTTCTGCAGAAACTCTCGCGAGACTGCATTTGTTGCAAGATTACTGTTATAGTCTCGTGAGAACAAGACCTACTAGTCTATTTCAATTTAATGCTATTTATTCATTTCAAAGTAGCGAAAAATGGCACATTTTTACAAAAAAAATTAGTGGAGTAAAAATAATTTATGCTTTTGAATGTAGTGGAGTAAAATAAAAGTATCTGTGGTGAGCACGGTGGAGCCATTTACATTACGTTTACATTTATGCATTTGGCAGACGCTTTTATCCAAAGCGACTTACAGTGTACTTATTACAGGGACCATTCCCCCGGAGCAACCTGGGGTTAAGTGCCTTGCTCAAGGACACAATGGTGGTGGCTGTGGGGATCGAACCAGCAACCTTCTGATTAACAGTTATATGCTTAACCCACTACGCCACCACCACTCTCTGGAGCCAAGCGGCATCTGGGCAGAGCGAGGCTGGGAAGGTAAGTGGCAAATGACTTCCACCTGTGCGCCATAATGGCCTCACATTCCAGTGAAGGGTTTGACTGTTTTTATGATTTTATGCAGCCTGCTGAAAAGCAGTGTGTTTTTGTTTCTTTGTATACTGAAAATTGTCATTAAATGTCTATGTGTTTGTCAAGCCAGTCTCAGCCTCCTCCTTACCTTCCTAAGTGTTTCCTAACAGTTTCCTAAAATATTAAAATACCTGAAAAATTTACTTAAGTACAGTAACAAAGTAAAAATACTGTTACTGTCCACCACTGCTCTTTAATCATTTTGTCTCATTTTAACAAAGAATCCATTAATAATGTCATAGGTATTTGGAGTGTGCATTGATAAATGAGATCCTGCCCCCTCTGTCTGGTGGGATTCCCATTCTCTTCTGAGACCCTGAATTAGTATAATATTCCCGCCTGCTCTCAATAGGACTGCTCATGTACTAGTATTAATTACTAGTCAGAAATTACTTTGTTCATCAATCAAATAATTTTCCTAGACTTGTCAAAAGCAATGCCATTGCACTTTGCATGAAGCCCCCTCTGCTTTGTTAACAGCACTATTGTTATGACAGAGTGAAAATGAAAGCAGCTGCGACTTTTTCGTTTTGTTTGTCACAAGCTACACCACTACCCTGCTGAGGCAAAGTTCACTTAAAAAACCCTAAACAGAGCAGAAACAAATGATCATGTCCAGATAGATTAATAGTTTGTGTTACTGAATTATCATTACTACTTTGAACGCAAGAGACATCGGTGACAAATGTATGAAGATCCTACAGATTGGCCTTGCCTGTGCTAACTGAGCAGCACGTAGATGTAAAGGGCAAGTAGGATTGCACATCATGGTGTTCTGCTTCCTGGATGTGCAGATCTAAGACTAGAAAATAGATTTTGAGTGATCAGTCTCATTAAATGCATTTGTATTTGTGCCAAGATCTGAGAACTTTGTGGCTTGACTGAATAGTTTAACCATTGACGTGTACAGACCTTAGCAGGTGCAGGGGTGAAAGGACAGGGACAGAGCGTGAAGAGAAATCTACCATCAATAGTTGCTGCGCTCTTAAAGGCACCTCTGCTTAAAAGGGCACTTTTACATTTGTGAAGGGCACCTTTAGATTTGTCAATGAAAGTGGCAGGGGCTTGCATCCCTGTAGCCTTCATTCTGTGCACATCAGTGAGTTTAACTGTAGTGTAGCAAATTGTGACTTCTTTATTCTAAAGTTTCTCTATATACAATGAAAACAGAATGGTTCTGTACACTTTAGATTAGACTTTGCTTAACATGCCTAACATGCTGACTCACTAACTACTGAGGAGCTATGCTCAACTTAGAGGTCTTTTTGGGTCCTAAGATCTGTACCCGACCTGAATCAGAGCACCGCCACCTGGCAGAGCTGCCCAAGGCTCCTGTCCAGGGCCTGTAGGCTTATGTCGTCACTGGTGGCTAAGGCCTATGGTGCTGCTGGACAGGCCAACACTGCCCTTCATGCCATGGCTCTCCTGCAAGTACACTAAGCCAAGGCACTCAAAGAAATGCATGAGGGTAGTCCTGACCCAGGATTGATTGATCTTTTCTCAAAGATCAGAGGTGTTTGGGGCTCCCAAGGGCGACCCCTAGTGTCACTACATCAACACAACGTCTCGTTCCCTTCATCAGGGAACAGAGGTTACGACAGTAACCAAGATGTTTTTCTGACCCTATCTGCCAAACTCCAAAACAGACAAAAACCACTATAAAAGAAAGATTAAAAATAATCATATATGATTTGCGTGCTATATTTAGAAATGCTCCAATATAAAAAATTTTCCAATACGTTACCAATTTTAACAAAAAAAAAACGTTTTAAAACTTTTGCCACTTATCTTATTTTGTTATCAGATCATCATTTGACTTGGGAATTATGCTAAAAAATTTACAAAGAGGTACAAAAACGTTTTTACTGTTCTAAAAATAAATTATTTTCACTGAACATGGATTGGATCTGTTAAACACATGACAGCCCAAAATTTCAAAGAGAGCCACAATGAAAGATAAATAGAAGTTGAAAAGATAAAAAATTCGATAACATAATGATTGATATGAAAAAATCTTATTTTGTACTTAAAAATGTTTGCACTTCTGCATAATATGCATATGTTGGTCAATTCCATTGAAATGTCAACCACATCATGGAAAATTAAAAGTTTTAACCAAAGGAACATAACCCCCTTTTAAATTCTGTATTATAGCCCTATCCCAAATGGCACCCTCCACCCTTGTGATCTTCCTCTGAGTGAAAACTTTGGTGACAAAGTGCAGACCGATGGGGCACTAGTCAGCTAGTCAGGGTGCATGAGTGCTAAAAGTGTGGGACACTTCAAGACTTCAATCAGATGATGCATTTTTTTACGTAGAAAAAGTTGAATATTTGTTTTTATTAAATAATTTCAAGCAACACACTGACAATAAAACATTAGATAATTTAATCAAGAACCTCTAAAAAAACAAAGCACACCTACAACGTGCTTTAGAAAATGTAAAAATGGAGCATTCTGCCAAATATTCACAATAACAGTTTTTAGCCACACTTTTGCAGGCATAAATATCACTGTTTGACCAAATGTTGCTATTTCAATAAATATAAGCAATCTTACAAGCTAAAGCCATGTGCATTAAATAATTTACTCCTGTCTTGTAATTTTAGAGAACAAAATCCTCTTTGAAACAACAATAGCAAAGTTTTAATGTTAGGTTACTTTTATAAACATAAACCTTCGCCAAGAAAAACTATTCAATTAACTGAATGAGTAATTCCATAGCTCTGGAAAATTAACACATCAGACTTAAAAGTAAAATGATATAAACATGATAAGGAAGTGATCTGCCGTCGACAGTCAGTAAAAAAACTATTATTGAAATCAATATTTAATCAGCCATTGATCATCGCCTAGTCCACCATGTTTTTTTCCTCTAGCTCGGAAACTCCTGTCCACTGTAATTGGTCAAGAGGATCAGTAGCGGTGACTGTTGGATAATAGTCCGCTTTGGAGCTCGCACTGATGCAGGCTCAGCCGAAGGGCACATATAGTGTGCAAAGGGGGGGCTCGCAAGCACCCCTTGGACAGCTAATATGCTAAATGGGACACCTACGGTCTTGTGGTCTTCAAGGGAATGTGCAAAGGAAGGCCACAAGACCACAAGTCCACAGTGTGCCATTTGGAACAGGGCCTAAAGTGGTATAATGGATAATGCCATCCAGATTGCTAGAGGGTGCCACTTGCTCACACATCGCTGAATGAATACTATATTTAAAAAAAAAAACAACAACAAAAAACGTTTTTTAAGGTTTAGTAATACCGCAAGGCCATGTTGCAATTTCAATCTTCAATAAGTCATGCAGCATTAATGTATATTATACGGATGTCTCAGAAGTCAAAGTCTGCTGGTTTCAGAGCATTTTTGATGAACAACATGTGGGAGTAAATAATGATAGAATTTTTTTTAATTTGGATGAACTATTCCTCCACACTTTTTAATTCCAAGATTACACTTAACACTACACTCCCTTTATTGTGCCTCTAAGCTAGATCAGTCTACAGCTATTGAGTCATTGAAATGCAACTGTTTTCATGACATTGTTTATAAAATATCTCTTGCTCTCCTCAAACCCTCCCCTCTCTGAAACACTGTGAATAAGATGTGGGCTCTTGTGGATATATGTTTGATGAAATTGACAGACATTGATTTTCCCTTTGAGAAAATACACAATGGTCCAACATGTCAGGTGTAGAAATAAAGAGATTTAACTTGCAACAAGCGGTGTTCTTTCTGGAACACCTTTCTCCGGATATAACCACATTTATTTTGCCTGGAGCAAAAATTGATATTGCTGCATTTGCATATACATGCATTTGTAAAGATCCAATCAGACATCAAGGTGCAAACACAATTCCAGAATTAAAAACTGAGACAGAGCTCAATGAAACAAATGCACATAGCCTTGGGTGGTGGGTTTATCTAGCTGATAGGACTGATTGAATGTTTCCCTCTTTAAAAAAAATAGATGGTTTTGCTTTGTAGGCAAACATTGTGCAGATCAGTTTTGTTCAAGCCACTTTGAAACTGTAGCTTGCCAAGATACAAAATCATAATTTAAACTACAGTCAAGCTACTCTTTTGATAAAAAGTTGCTTGCAACACTACAAGCAACTAACATACTACATTATAGCTTTTTAAGGTGCCAATATATTTTAGAATAAACTTTTGTTTGTTGAAAAAAAAAGCTTGTTACTGGAAAAGCTATAATACTTTGATAAAAGCTGTACTGTTACAATACTAAAACAATTTTAAATAAAAAATAAAAATGGGATTTTTTTGGCTTTCAGTCCATAGCTTTGATGCTCCTACTCCTAAAAGTTGACATAATTAACTTTTAGCTGATATACACATTTAACATTTAAAGAAATATAGATGATTCGTGTTGCTCTCTAGAATGAGAATGATCCTCCCCCTGCAGAAAACTACCAACCCTGCTAACACATGATGTACCAGTTACATAATTTATTCATCCTTTTTGTAATTTCATGACTTACTAACAGGCAACATAACTGCAGTCACAGGCCTGTAATTTCATTACCATTATATGAACAATTCACTGTGTTGTCTTTACGTCCTCCTAATGTTGAAAGCTTTCCCAGAATGGTCCAGTTACATAATATATATTATTAATGCAAAAAATAAATGTGCTCTCACTTTCAACTGCTTTTATTTTCAGCAAATTTGTGTAAATATTTGTATGAACATAAAATATTCAACAACTACGACATAAATTGAACAGGTTTCACAGACATGTGACTAACAGAAATGAAATAATGTTTCCCTGAACAAAGGGGAACAGTTACAAAATCAAAAGTAACTGTCAGTATCTGGCGTGGCCTCCAGCTGCATTAAGTACTGCTGTGCATCTCCTCCTCAAGGACTGCACCAGATTTGCCAGTTCTTGCTGTGAAGTGTTACTCCACTCTTCCACCAAGGCACTTGCAAGTTCCCAGACATTTCTGGGGGGAATGGTCTCAACCCTCACCCTCCAATCCAACAGGTCCCAGGTGTGTTAATGGGATTGAGATCCAGGTTCTTCGCTGGCCATGGCAGAACACTGATATTCCTGTCTTGCAGGAAATCATGCACAGAACGAGCAGTATGGCTGGTGGCTTTGTCATACTGGAGGGTCATATCAGGATGAGCCTGCAGGAAGGGTACCAAATGAGGGAGGAGGATGTCTTCCCTGTACCATACAGCATTTAAATTGCCTGCAATTACAACAAGCTCAGTCTGATGATGCTGTGACACACTGCCACAGACCATGATGGACCCTCTACCTCCAAATCAATCCCGCTCTAGAGTACAGGCGTCGGTGTAATGCTCATTCCTTCGACGTAAACACGAGTCCAACCCCTGGTGAGACAAAATCGCAACTCATCAGTGAAGAGCACTTTTTGCCAGTCCTGTATGGTCCAGTGAATGTGGGTTTGTGCCCTTAGGTGACGTTGTTGCCTAAAAAAGACGTTGTTGCCTGTTGTTTAAAAAAAAAAACTTACTCGCCGTAGCTTGTTCCTCAGCCACTTCTCCACCCTCTACAGGGCGACAGCCGCGCCTCTCCGGGGAGATCGGAGGCAGTCCTCAGCCCCTGGCGGATGGAACGCCCCGCCGCGAGTGGCCTTTATCCCTCTTGCCTGCTTAATTAGCCTAATACGTGACCGGGCGTGCGTAATCACGCCCCGGTCCCGCCCTCCACCGTGCCACAGTGTTACTTGAGGGTTTTTGCTGGTAAAACGTCACAATCCCTTATGATTTCCATTAAGTATTTATTTTTTACTTAAATGTGCCCTTTAAAACCATTAAGTGTTGCATAAAACCCCTTAACTGCCATTTTCCTAAGTATGTCTTAAGGTTAGGAAAACTTCCCCTTAAGTATCCACGCAAGTGAAGGACATTTTGCTTATCATTCTGTTGTGCATGGCCATAGCTTTGCACATTCATGACCTGAGAAAAGTCTTGCAGGCCAGACTGGAGGAATAGTTCATTAAAAAGCAGTTGGATGCCCTAGTTGAAGCTGGTGACATTTGAGCGAATGATTTCTTTTGTAAAGTCAGAAACTTTTATTCAGCATTGGATTATCTCCAAAAGTGAAGCCCCACTGTTGTCTCCACTGAGAAATATACAAGAGTGGAAAGACATTCAGGGCAGCCTCAAGCTTCTATTCCAGAATTCCCGCTCTCGGTTTGATTGATAAAACCATGCTCTTTAAGGAGTGGGTTTGCGTGAAAAACATTGTCACTCGTCGCATCAGTGAGTGGAACATGAATAAGATGGTCATGTCGGACAGACATTTTTTGTGAGCTGGAGAGCAAGACCATCAACTTCGGAGTCTTAGCCAAGGTCGTGAATTTTTTTTTTTGCCTGTCTAGGTCATCTGTGCAGCATGTGTTCTTATTAATGAATGCAGCATGGACACAGGTTAAATCTCAACTTGTGTAGTGTAAAAGTCATGAAAGCAATGCTTTTTGATACATCTTAATTTTGGACTGGACTGCTCTGCATTTCATGATAAACTTTTGAAAAACAAGTGCACACTGAGAAAAACTGCTGCCATCGAAAAGTACAAGGTGACAAGAGTTACAGATGCGGATCCACCCTCAACTTCGCATTGATCTGCGCCTATGTAAGGATACATACATTTCATTTTTGCTGGGAGGGGGCTGTCTCATTTTCCACAAGCAGGAATCTGGTCCCCTATGATAGGGAGAATCCAGTTTAGACCATCTAAGTGATGGAAAACTGTTGCAGTTGTTGTTGGAGTGCAGATTTGATTGTTACACAATATGAGAAATCGCTAAATAGCTGGAGGGCGATCTAACAGGAACACACAAAAACCAGAAGTGTACCCAGTATTAACTGTGTAAAACCATGACACAAGTTAATTTGCGATATATCGCTAATTTTTATATATAAAATCAAATCACTTTATTGTCACTCAACCATATTCAAAAGTGCCACAGGGGGGGAAAGTCTTGAGTGCTGTTCCGAGCAGCATGTCATGACAGTGATGAGACATATACCAATTTACATTAAGCATCAGATTTACACAACAAAATGTACATATCTAATATACACATATTTACACACAACACAATATACAAGTAATAATATACAATGTACAGTATACAATACACACAATATAGAATAAACAGTATATGTTACATGAAATATATAGAAGGTTGTATTGTGCTGTATTGACATTCAGGCTGTCAGTTGATAGTCAGAGAATATAATTTATGACAGTCCAGAGTAAGATTAATAAGATTAATAAAGTGCAGTGCTTATGTATATTGATTGTGAGAGATCAAGTGTTCAAAAGTCTGATTGCTTGGGGGAAGTATCTGTCATTAACACTAGAAGCGCAGTGCCACTGTAACCTACGAATATGAGCACTATGATGTTGAATGCTGAGCTGTATTCTACAAAAAGCATTCTCACATATGTGTTCATTATTTCCAGGTGGGAGAGAGCACTGTGTAGTGTAGCTGCAATGGCATCATCAGTGGAGCAGTTGTTGTGGTATGGAAACTGCAGTGAGTCCAGTGAGGCAGGCAGCACATAGCAAATGTAATCTCTGATTAGTCTCTCAAAGCATTGCTGATGGTGGGGGTCAGAGCAACAGGATGCCAGTCATTTAAGCAAGTGATTTTATTGTATTTTTTTTTTTTTGTACAGACACAATAGTGGACATTTTAAAGCATGTGGGGACAACAGACAAGGAGAGGGAAAGATTGAAAATGTCAGTAAAAACACCAGCCAGTTGGTAAGCGCATGCTCTGATGACACGGCCCGTCTGGACCCGTGGCTTTACGGATATTCACCTGTTGCAATGATTGGGTTACATCCACAACAGAGAGTGAACTATCCTCTGGAGCTTCGGCCATGAGAGCTCTCTCTACGAGGGCAGTGTTATTTCCCTCGAAACGAGCATAAAAGATATTAAACTCATCCAAGAGAGAGGCAGCATTGTTCACGGTGGAGTTTTTATTCACTTTGAGGTCTGTGATGATATTAATTCCCTGCCGCATGCTTCTAGAGTCGGTGGTGTTGAACTGTATCCTACACCCCTACTGACCACCATTAATTTGGGAACAAGAATCTTAACATCTTGCACCTCTAATCCAACTCTTACTGGGCAGTCTTTCCAAGGTGTCTTTCTCAAAAGGCCATAAAAGCAGAATCCTCCATTAATTGGTCTGCATGCGAAGCAAGAAACAATTTGTACACAAAAAGTGTTTGAATCGATTAAATTCAATGATTTTACCCCAGATGAAAATGGAAATCTGCCTGTGTATTCTCCAGAAAATTTGTTTAAAAAAAGATGTATGCAGTAATCATAAATTACCGTGATTGGTGCATACTGAAAAGTGCTGTGAAAATTAACAGGTGACACGTGACAATGGTTTTTACGCCCTGCTTCAAAAGAGGTTGGACAATAATTTACACATAATTAATGATACAGGGAAACTTTAATAGTCATTAATATGAAAATAAAATCATAGTGTAGAGTTAAAGCATTTTCTATTGTCACACCTCCCTTGGGCTCTCCACCTCCCTCAGTGTTCCACTCCTCTTCAACAGATTTCTAATTCGCCACACCTCCACACTATCAGCTCACTCATCAAGGACTGCTTTTAAGTCACCTTCACTTCATTTCACTGTCAAGTCTCACAAAGGACTCTAGTTTGACTGCTCTGCTCTCACGCAGTGTTTATTTACCTAGAATTGTGCTAAACCTGTAGATTACCCTATTTGTTTGTTTATAGTATATCCTGATCCTTCTCCTTCAGTTCTGTGGATGTTTTACCTGGAAACTCACTTTGTGATTTCTTCGTCAGCCTGTGAAAGCTACTTAACATAACATACCTTTTTTTCTCATCAGTGTTATCTAATCTATCTCACCATGCGAATCCTGTAAATCCTGTGTCACATTAAATGCTCTCACACCTGGTTTCAACAAATTACAACTTGTGTGGCTTCAATTCCTAACATCTATGTCATAAAATTGCCCAAGTGTTGGTCAGGACACTTCTGATCTTCTGAAAGTTGGCTGAGACATGCCATGTCCATGGTAACAGTAGAGCTTTATTATGGTAAAACCTCCCTCACTGTAGTAAATCCCTTAACGGTTTCCCTTACCTACAAGAAGTGTATAAGGGATTATATGCAACACCCAAAAGTCATTCCCTCAGGTAAGGGGAAATCATGCCTTAAGTGTTATAATTAAGGGAAAAACTTTTTTGTGCAACTACTTGATGTAAAAAAAATTATTTTAATTAGATCTGTTGGGAGACACCATCAAAATGTGCATAAATCAAGTGCCTACTTATTTACACAGTAACAAATTTATGCAAATGCTGCAAATTTATGGCAAGTTTGCAGCTAGTTTAGAATTTTTGTAAGGGAGGACAGTTTCTATAGTGAATGACAGGTTTTGTTAATTTTTCTAAATACAGCTAATTGTTAGTGCTTGCCATTTTGATCATATTCATTTATGTATAATAGCAACCTTTCTATGCATGTTTAAATTTTTACAATGTGAAATAGCTTGTATGTGACCAAAATTCCATTATCGTCAGCAAGCTAACTGAGTGATATGTATTATGGTGTCAAAATAAAAGTTCTGCAAGAAATATGAATTAATGAATCTGGCATCGTCCATGTTTCCTGTTCTTTCTGACAACAAAGCATGTGAACACAGCATACTTGTAATTACCACTTCAGAAGTGGGAAAATTCTGATAGCACAGGCAGCAATGCAAACCCTTTAGTTTTTCCATTTTCATCTCACATTATTTTACATAAGGCAGCACGGTGGTGCAGCGGTTAGCACTGTCGCCTCACAGCAAGAAGGTCGTGGGTTCAAACCCCGGTTGCCCTGGCCTTTCTGTGTGGAGTTTCTCCCCGTGTCTGCGTGGGTTCTCTCCGGGTGCTCCGGCTTCCTCCCACCATCCAAAGACATGCAGGCTAGGTTAATCGATGTCTCCAAAAATTGCCCTAGTTGTGAACGTGAGTGTGAATGGTTGTTTGTCTATGTGTGGCCCTGCGATGGACTGGTGACCTGTCCAGGGTGTACCCCGCCTTTCGCCCAATGTTAGCTGGGATAGGCTCCAGCCCCCCCGCGACCCTGTACACAGGATAAGTGGTTGTCCATGGATGGATTATTTTACATGTTTTTCTTAGTTTTTTTTTTTTTTTTTTAATTTCTATTTCAATAGCTCCTTGGTCATGACCAACTGACCTCAAACAAGGGGCAGAATATCCACTGACTACCCTTCTATATTGCACACCCTTTAGCTTGTACATTTTCAGCTTGTGATATTTACATTTATGAACTTCTAATTTCAGTATCTCCTTAGTCATGTGACCTACTGACATCCACCAAGGTTAAAAATGTCCACTGACTACCCTTCAATATTGCACACCCTTTAGTTAGTACATTTTCATCTCACATGTTACATTATTTTTTTTTACTTTCTATTTTCAATATCTCCTACGTCATGTGACCTACATCCCTCAAACATGGGTCAGAATATTCATGGTCTATCCTTCTATATTGCACACCCTTTAGTGTTACCATTATGCATTTTTATGTAGTTGTGTGGGATAACCATTTGTTCAGTTCATACCTAATGTATGCCTCTGATAAAGAACCTGGAAGTGGCCCAAAGACTGACAGTCGACATTCTGACCCTTGTTAAAGGTTAGTAGGTCACATGACCGAGGAGCTATTAAAATTCAAAATAAAATAACAAATCATGAGAAATAAAGTGTGATGAAAATGGAAAAGTTAAAGGGTGTGCAATACAGAAGAAATGTCAGTGGATATTCTGACAGCAGTTTGAGGGTTGTAGTTCACATGACCAGAGAGCTGTTGAAATTTAAACAATGAAAAACCTTGAAAATCCATGAAAAATAGTTTGAGATGAAAATGGACAAAATGAAAAAGTGGGTGCAAGATAGAAGGGTAGTCTGTGGACATTTTGAACCTTGTTTGAAGTCAGTAGGTCACATGTCCAAGGAGCTATTGAAATTCTAATAAAAAAAAAAATAATAATCATCATGTGAGATGAAAATGGACAAAATAAAGGGTGTGCAATACAAAAGGGTTGTCAGTGAATAGTGTTAACCTTGGTTGAAGTCAGTAGGTCACATGACCAAGGAGTTATGTAAAAAAGTTTGTACTTTGTTTACGCCCCTATCTCATTCAACTAGGAATATGGAATGCTGCTCACATTTTCACGTTTATTAGCTTTGGAAAGCAAGTGAATGTCCAAATTGTGAAAATAAGATCTGTGTAATGTTGTGTGCAATTGTTCTAACATCATAACACTTATTTGGAGTCTGTGGCTCAACTGGTTTGAAAGCTATTGAGGTTTGACAGGGGTCTGAATATCCGTCAAATTGTCACCGTCTGTCTCCCTCGTGTTTCCTAGGACTCTTATTTTGAAGTGTTTCCCCCAGACTAAGTTTCCCCATCATGCCCTGCCCTCATCACTGCCATCTGTTCCCCATTGTTCTCACCTGTTTTCCATTTCTTCGTTAGCCCTTGTGTGTGTATATATACCCTCTAGTTTTGCATTTCTTGGTCAGTGCTTGTTTGTTGCTTTATGAGCTCATTTTAGTTTGTGTCACTATTACCGGTTTCATTAACACTTTCCTGCCTGAGCCCAAAATAGGGAAAATTCCATTCTGTGCCAGAATATGATATTCATATCCAAATTCATATTATATTCAAATGCCATATCCATTTGCATTGTGGAAATTGGAGAGGCATGTAACTGCACGTGTGTCCTTCCACTGAATTACAAGTAAATTCCCCTCAATCCTACACCACTTCATATACCCCCGAGCTGTCTTGCGTTCCCATCTTTTGATGTCTTTATATTCTGCAGGAAACAGTTTACGATTCACCCTGCATGTCCCACAGGCATTAGTTCCATTTCTAGCAGCTTAACCAAAAGAGCTGGGGATGTGTAAACGTTGTCAAACCAAACATTATGGTCATGGTCTTTGAATGGCTGCAGTAATGATTGAACTCCTTTGGTGGCCAAGTCAGTGACACGCCCATCATGACTACCTGTGTAAACATTAAAGTCGAGAGTATACCCCGAGTCTGATGTTGAAATTACCCATAATTTAAAATCCCACCGAGTAGGCTTGCCCTTCATGTAATGTTTATATCCTGACCAAGTTTTAGACTTGACCATAGGTTCATCTATTGCAAGATTTTGGTTTGGCTGAAAGAGCTGCTTGCATTTTTGTTTGAGGTGTGTGTGTGTGTGTGTGTGTGTGTGTGTGCCCCTAGTTTTGCAGTTCTTTGTCAGTTCTTGTTTGTTGCTTTATGAGTTCATGTTAGTTTGTTTCACTATTACCATCTTCATTAAAAGCCTGCATTTAGATCCAATATCTACCATCTCATCACAGCAACCACTCATTACACAAATATCCAACCTGAAACTTTACCTCGATAGATTACGATGCAGTTACATAATGGCCACATAATTTGTCTAGCTGGGAAGTAGCAACTCATGATTCATGTCTCTGACATACTTAAAGCATAGGTTCTTTTTTTTTTTTTTTTTTAAAAAAGGGGGGGTGGGGGTGTGGTGAGCACTTAGAAATGCCCCCATCTAAACTTCCTGTTTCAATAAGAAAAGCATCAACACAGGACAGAAAACACTTTCAGGGAGTTTTTAAGTTACTAGTGTCTCTACTTTTAGTTACTCCCCAACACTGGTGCAGATCTTGTGCACAATCTTTCCTGTGTCATTTCATCAAAAATGTATAATAATGTGGAATGAGACAGAAAAGTGATTCAAAACTGTAGTCACCACTTTTTGTTTACGGATGCTTTGTCATGATGAATGCACCATAGTATTTAAGCATGGTTTGAATAACAGCATTGTTTATTCTTTGAGAATTTCTTTCTTGTTGAACTGGTGAAAAGTCAGATTTGTTCTTTTACCATTGTGATGAAAATGAACTGCATTGGTGTGATTTAAATCAACACAAATTAGAGAAACTTTCTTCACAAAAGATGCACAAGTTTAACATGAAAATCGTGTTCCCACGCAACTTATTGTGAATGGAACTCTTAAAGTAATGATCAAATTGTCCTGTGGATAGCTTATGTCATCCACATTGTCAGAATGATCTAATCGTTTTGTTATATTCATGATATATGCTTGCTATAATGCACAATTTATACCCTCAAATAACAGACCAATACATTGAGGGAAAGAGCCCAAATGTCCAGCTCAACACCCAAGCCTTCAAAAAAGGAAATAAAATTTCTCACACTAGTTTAACTGCAGTGATTTAAAAAGTTGAAAGAGTAGAAGTCAGGAGCTCTGAAATATATTAAACACAGTGTAAGAAGATAGCAGAAATATTCATCATTCTAAGACTTCAAAATGCATTACCAAAGAACAATTTCAACAAGCTCTTAGTACCTCAAATTAGACAGTGTATCAAACCAGAACAAAACTCACTTCTACTAACTACATGGAGGAAGTGGATTGGAAAATTAAATGGAAGAGACAGCACAGCCTTTGCCATGGTACTGTCGCCAGGTCTCGTTCACGCTCACAAGTCCTTCTGCTGCAAAATGGCATGCTCTTTAATATCACATCATTGATTGTCTTTGAATGCCTTGAGTATAACAGAAAACACATAAAAATAATTGCTTAAAGACCAAATGTCTCTACTTCACTTTAAGATGACTAAGTAGCTAGAGAACAATAAGTTTTGAGGATTATGCACTTCAAAGTTTCATTTTGGCATGAGTTGGATAAATGAAGGTTTTACAAAGATCCTGTGAGACCTGAAGTTTTAAAATGTATACAGGGGGATATCATTCATATTTATAGGTATTCGTATGTAAAGTGTGCACATATATTTGTGTATGTTTGTAGACACTGAAACATACAATAGCAACATACTTGTACATGTATGCAACATTCAAAATACAATACAAATGGGTTTTCATACATGTAAAATATATTTTCCCAAATACATGTTGAATTTGAATATGTACATGTATGCTTAGATATATGAACTGTTCGTGTATGTTATGTAAATACCATTGATCATCTCCTAACAAGGCCACACGTCTAGGTCTGGATAGATTAGATGTTAAGCAAACAATCAGTTCCCATAGTCAACGTAGTCAATGCAGGAGTAAAGACCAGAGTGACTTTGACAAGGGTCAAATTGTTATGGTAAGACAACTGGGAAAGATCACTGCTGAAACATCAAGGCTTGTGGGGTGCGCCCGGTCAGTGGTGTGTAGGGCTGGGATGATTCATCGACGTAATCGATGTCATCAATTACATAAATACGTCGAGTTGCACAACATTCATCTATGCGTCGCAATGGACTAATTAAAATGGCAGTATAAACCATTCGTTTTCATTTTTAATTCAGAGGTTCAGCAATACCTAAGAACAATTTCCAATTTGAGTAACAAGAAAGCTGTAAAGTGTATTGAAATATGTAAAAAAAATTATATTTTTAAGCTGTTTATTTATTTATTTTCCTTTTTGTTGTTTGTTTTAATATACCTCTTGGCACTTGATGTAAAAGAGTTGTAAGCATTAATGAAAAAAAAAAAAAAATTATGAAACAAAATGGCAGCACCCGTTTTAAGCATGGATTCCCAGAAGAACAAGCTGCAGATAAAAAAAACCCGCCCACGGTCATCTGAAGCATGAGAGTATTTTAGCCAGAGACCTAACAATGTGGTGCTGTGTAAGCTATGCAAATTGGAAATGGCTTATCACAGCAGTACAACCAGCATGAAAGAACACTTGAAGTGAAAGCATCCCGGAGCGCTTGTCAAGATGGCAGCACCGTAAGTCCTGTTTACTTTTAGTCCCTACCCGCATGACATATACAGTATTAGTATTACAACACGTGTTTCTGTTAGTAGTAGTCACTGAAATAAATTTTACATTTGTTTAATTTGGATTGCTAAATGTAGATTCCATATTCCTTCTTACTTAAAGTTCTTACTTAAAATCACTCCAAAATAGAATTTAAGTAATCTACATTTAGCAAACCAACAACAAAATAAATTAAACAAATGTAAAATTCAAGTCACTTTCAGGAGGAATATCAAAACATTGTGCAACCTGAGTTTAGCAGTCCAACATAAAATTTCTCCAAAATAATATTAATGTTGGACAGTAAAACTGAGATTACCAGTTAGGACAGGGCTATTTTTGTTGCAGAATAATGCCCTGCTGTGCACACGTTGTTTCTTGTACATTTGTTTGTGATTAAGATAATATAATTTAAAAAATATTGAAATATTAATGAGACAAAATAAGATTTATTTTGGGTTAATTAATTGTTATATTAATCAAGCAATAATAATAAAAAAAATCTTTAGACAAATTGGCAAATTAGTTGTTAGATTAATTGACTAATCGGGAAAAGAATCATTAGAATAATCGCTAAAAAAATAATCATTAGGTGCAGCCCTAGCGGTGAGTCCCTGTCAACAGTGTAACGAGGTGGTATAAACCACAAACCAGTGACAGGGTGTTGGGCACCCAAGGCTCATCGATGTGTAGGCTTCTGTGTATGGGGCTGTGTAGGCGCAGACCAGTCAGATAGCCCATGATAACCCCTATCCACCATTGAAAGCGCCTACAATAGGCACGGAAGCATTGGAACTGGACCTTGGAGCAGTGGAAGAATGTAACCTACAGTTATTTCAGTTAAGGCAATTATCAACCTGTTTTTTTTTTTTTTTGGTTTTGTTTTTTTGCTCTGAAGGTTTGTGCAAATAATATATGTAACCACAAAACGACTCCAATTTTGCTGGACTTGTTGCCCAGCATTGTTCACCAAGCACAAGAACAGTTGACCAGACTACCGTAGAGCAAATATCACCAGGGACAACTTCAGCCCCTTCATCTTCAAACATGGTTAGTTTCCTTTTTCCAAAGCACAGTCACCTGTGGCCATTTTTATTCATCCTGAAATTCTCACTGGTGTGTGAACATTTTTGCTATTAAGTAACGTATTCTAAATTTTCTTATCAAGCACTGGTAGATTTTTTTTTCACTTAAATCAAATTGATCTTGTTTTAAGGATTTTTAGATATTAGATATTTTAGATAAAGGTCTTACTAGAAAAAAAATAAATTATGATCTAATGTGAATTTTCTTGATAAAAAAGTTTGATTGTGCCTGGTAACATTTGCAGGTAAAATGGCTAGAAAGAGCATTTTAGCTTAGCATAAAGCTGACCATTTACACAAGGTTTATTTCTATTTCTTCTGCTCCAAACTTACTTACTTCTCTGTCTGCTCGTATGAATGGAACACATCACTTGAAAAATGTCACTTTTAATATCCCATCTGTTCTTTACAGTCAGATAAAAAAGTATAAAGAAATATAAATTGTAATCATACATGAAAAGCAAGAATGCACTCTCTGGTAACACCTTGCTTATGTGAGATGCTCATTGAACTCGTTGAAGTGAAAGTACCATTTTAGCGTTAGTTAAATGGGTGTCATGAAGTGCTATTTTTTATCATTTTATTATCGTACCTGAGGTCCAATGATAATTTTATGAAAGTTTTTTGCACCAAAACAATCACAATTTAGTAATATACAATCATTTTCTACTCTGTTTTTGGCCCTCTGTCTGAAACGCTCTGTTTTGGCCTAAGTGCCTTCTTAAAACTTCAACGTAAACACCCAATGTTCTGATTGGCTAACATCATGCAGCCCCTCAAATTCAGCAAACTTGATCAGAAGAACATTATAAAACAAAATTGCAGGGTTTACATATAACACACATTCAACACATTGCATCTCAAGCACAACTGTTAACACTGAGCACCATAAATTCTCAAACAGTCATGACATTTGAAATATTCATGAATGACATGGTTTACTTAAATTTTTTGAAGTGTTGCTAACTGATCCATCCTCAGTCTCCAGTCGCTCTTATTACTTTCAAGGCCTGATTAGGGGCTGGGTGTGTAGCATCATGAACTGGCCCACCCACCGTCCTGCCACAAATTGCTTCTCCCTTTCAGATTTGTAACTTGACTCCGTCTTTTAAAAGCAGTGAGATACATGGCAGTGTAAGAGTCAGTGTAGTTCATGTTCATATACAAAGATAATCCAAAATAGTCTAGATGGGTACTCTTAGGTGTTATGTTAGGAATAGTTAAACACAGAAGGCATCCTCTCTTGACTTGAACTGCGAGCAAATGGGCGGGGCAATGCATCATAATGTCATGAACAGACAGATTCAAAATGAGACATTTCAGCAGGGTGGCAAATAGGGCTGCACAATTAATCAAAATAAAATCAAAATCGCGATATGACCTTGTGTGATTATTAAATTGCAAATCTGCCTGCTTGAAAGTTTATTTGCACTTCTCTGTCCAGTCTATATTAGGTTGGAGCATTATTACAGTGTTTTCAGAGCAGTTCTGTATACTACAACTCCATCTCATGCTTAAAGTAACAGTGCTCAGAGTTTGGTTCCCCGTCTGTCACTCACTTTGATGTTGTGTCAAAGAAGCGATACTAGGGGTCTCTCTTGAGAGCCTCGTGCATCTCTGAACTTGAGAAAAGGCCAATGAGAAATTGCCAGACAGGATTAGCATGTCCTGCCCCCGAACATACAGGTATAAAGGGAGGGAAATGCAACTGTCCATTCAGATTTTTCCTTCGGAGCCGAGAGGTTGTGTGATCAGCGAGCTGCATTCACTGACTGTTCACTTCATACCTACAAGAGCATATGCTGTTGGATCTATGGCACATATCAGTGGCTTTCTTTGCACAGCAGTGCAGCTTTTCCCCTGGGCGCTTCGACAGTGCGTTTAAAATAGAATATTTTCACTAAAATACTTTATTTCTCTAAAAGAGCAATATACAGTGTCTTTATAAAGATGCCCTTCTGCCCCTGTGTAGTTCCTGGATGCAGTCGAGTTCTCTCCGCTCCTGACGGTCACAGGCACTGCCTCGTGTGTCTGGGCAGCGATCACACCGAGGAACCGTTTGTTGTTGGTTCGTTTTCTCACTGCGAGAACCTTACCATGGCAAAGTTGCAGTCGCGGCTTTCCTTCCTAAAAAGGAACGGCAGTCCAGCCTTCCCCCGCATTGCTCCTTCTTACCACGGGATTGAGGACAATCCGGCTGGCGATGGAGGCAATTTGGAGATGGCAGCGGGTACATCCCCACGAAACATCCCCCCCCCCCCCCCCCCCCAACACGCTTGTTGACTTACGTCTGGGCTTGGCGGTCGCCATGGTTAACAGAGTCCACCTGTGTCCCGAGAATGTCGACACCTGGCAGGCAGGATTGCCCGGTACTCCCCTCCAAAGCCTGTAGGATGACATCGTCACTGACCTCCAAAGTCTACAGTGCCGCCAGACAGGCTGCTTCCACCTTGCATGCCATGGCCCTCCTGCAAGTTCACCAGGCCAAGGCACTCAAAGATCTGCACTTGGGTAGTCCTGACCCCGATGCGCTGCAGGAACTACGCTCAGCGACCGAACTTGCCCTCAGGGCAAAGAAGGTCACAGTGCGGACACTCGGGCAGGCGATGGCCACCCTCATGGTTCAGGAACGACACCTGTGGCTAAACCTGGTCGAGATGTGGGACGTGGACAAGGCATGCTTCCTCAATGCCTCCCAGTTCAGCCTCTTCAGCGACACCGTCGAGGACTTAACCCAGCAGTTCTCAGTGGTGAAGAAACAGACAGAGGCTATCTCTCACATCATGCCCCGCCACTGCACGAACCGTGCTCCATCTGCTCGCTGAGGGTGTACTCCTGCGACTTCCAGAAAACATGCAGCTCCGCCTTAACCTGGGCCCAGCTCTCAACCCCAGCGCCGAGCACCTCACAGGAAGTGCACGCCCCCCCTGTCTCTCAAACATCCTCCAGGACCCGGAAGGCTCCCAAGCGTTCCTGAGACGGACGACCCAGAGATCGAGACGTTTTCTCTGGAGCTGGTAAGCACACCACTCCATCCCTCGGTGGAGGGCTGGGAGGAGAATCCTCAGTTCAGTTTGTTTTCTTTACCACACCCCCTTTGGGCTGCGGTACCCAAATTCTCAATAAAAGAGCAATTTCCTCTTTCTCTGGGTCACCTGGCCCACAAATCCTGATGCCACACCTCAACAGTCCTGGCACTCCAGACGCGGACCCCCCCACCTCCGGACCCACGACTGCTGCCCCCCGGCCGGCTGGTTCTGATGAGTCCAGAGGGACACCTACATGGGACCTCCTCCTCAGTCACTAACCCGCCCCTGCCGGGTGTGCGGAGTAAGGTAAGTGCTTCGAGTCTTCTCTCAGCACCAGAGCCTCAGGACACGTTTTTGCCTCATGGGACCATGACCATCCGTCTCGGCTATGCCATCCAGTTTGCCAGGCCCCCGCCCCCTTACGGCAGCATCCGCTTTTCCTCGGTGCACGGCGAAGACACCAACACCCTGTGTGCGGAGATTGTGACCCTTATACTCAAAGACACGATAGAGCTTGTCCCTCCAGCCAAGATGAAGGGTTTCTACAGCCCTTACTTCATCTTACCCAAGAAAGGCGCCGGCCTACGACCGATCTTGGACTTGCGAGTTTTCAACCGGGCCCTGCACAAACTCCCGTTCAAAATGCCCACGCAAAGACGCGTCTTAACTTGCGTCCGGCATCAAGATTGGTTCACAGCGGTAGACCTGAAGGACGCATACTTCCACGTCTCTATCTTGCCTCGACACCGATCCTTTCTACGGTTTGCGTTCGACGGCCAGGCATATCAGTACAAGGTCCTACCCTTCGGCATGTTCCTGTCCCCTCACGTCTTCACGAAGGTTGCAGAGGCAGCCCTTGCCCCTCTAAGGGAAGTGGGTATTCGCAAACTCAACTACCTCAATGACTGGCTCATCCTGGCCCACTCCTGAGAGTTACTATGCACCAACAGGGAAACAGGTGCTCAGGCACCTCAGTCACCTAGGGCTTCAGGTCAACTGGGAAAAGAGCTAGTTCACCCCGGTCCAGAGAATCTCTTTTCTCGGCATGGAGATAGACTCAGTCTCAATGATAGCGCATCTCACCAACGTGCGTGCGCAGTCAGTGCTGAAATGCCTCACCTTATTCAAGCCAGGCATGGCGGTTCCTCTAAAACATTTCCAGAGGCTCCTGGGGCATATGGCATCCTCCACAGTCGCGCCGTTGGGGTTGATGTATATTAGACCACTTCAGCACTGGCTCCAGACTCGAGTCCTGAGATGGGCATGGCGCTGCGGCACGCACCGTGTGTTCATCACCCCCGTCTGCCACCAGACTTTCAAACCCTGGACAGACCTCTGTTTTCTGCGGACAGGAGTCCCCTTAGAGTAGGTTCCCCGACACATTCTGGTCACCACAGACGCATCCAAACAGGGTTGGGGCGCCGTGTGCAATCTCCTGGAAAGGGCCACCGCTGCGTTGGTACATCAACTGCCTAGAGTTGCTGGCTTTACAGGGTGCAATTTATACTTAGTGATATAGAAATCCTTGGTCTGTTGTTATTAGTTATTAGTATTGGAGTTATTATTAGTTATGATCAGTATCTGGACACTGCAGCGGTTATGTAGGAAATATAATTAATTCAGGGGAAGGCTACAAGTGCACAGTGCATAGAACTATGCACTTAACCAGTTGATCAATTAATATTTGCATAGGTCTATAGTTCAGTACTGATGTCCGTTATTTTAATCCTGTTCTTTCTGCATCTGTTCAGGTCCCAGTGTTTGATGATTTACTGCTGATATGATGGGTTGAAAATATTCACTAAATCTATTTTAAAAAAATATTTAAATATATTATTTTATTCTTGTAATTTTCATTTTATTCCATAATGCTATGACTATCTTCTCATAATTTTGACTTTATTCTCAAAATGTTACAACTATATTCTCATAATGCTATGACTTTATTCTCAAAATGTTTAATATTCGTGTTTAATATTCGTTAAACACTACGTGGCACTAAAACGGCGTCATAACTGCCCCTCCTCTTTGCTTTTTTTATGCATTGCAAGTTTGCCTCAAATGAGTCAAGTCTCTCCTTGTCTGCTATAGGGAATCAGATCAAAGCCTTTTCAGAGAAACATATTAGTTTGAATAAGCACTACAGCCAAATCAAACAGCCCTTTCTTTTGATATGCTTTGACAGCAATGTGACAAATGGGAGTTTTAAGCATTTTGAATGCCCTGAGATATTCTATGCATGCAAATATTCTCTTTGCCTCTGTGCATGTGTTGATGGAAAGTTCATCCACTTATGTTGATTGTGTTTTGTTGTCTTTATGGCTGAGCTCTGACATTCTTGTTTAATGTCTTGTCTAGTCTATGTGAGAGTGCATGGCTTGTCCTTTTGGCGCTGTCATGCATTCTCTTGTTTTGTTGGTTATTTGTACGAGTGCATTGCTCTTATGTCATTGTTGCGGCATGCACACGTCAGTTGTTTTGTGTTTGTCTCTCACGATCTCGGGCATGCTTCATGTTGTGCTTGCTTTGTGCTGGGCGTCCGGTTTTTGATCTGTTGTTGTGCTGGGGTTCGGCCGCTTCTGTCTTGGTGTCTATTTGTGGCCGAATCCTTGCACAAATGTGCCATCTTGTCTGTTGTTAGGCATGAACGCATGTTGCTTTTGTTTCTAGCGATATGCACTCATGTCATTTGGGTGTTGCGTCTGTGAGAGCGCGTGGCTTTGTTTAGTTTCTGTATTGCCACGTGTATCTCAGTCTTGCGTCACACCCTACCTCCTTGTCTGCTCATTATTAATTTAATTTCCCTCGTTAACCTGTCTCCAATCGCTACCGCCGTTCTCGGCCATGGTGGTTGCCGCACAGCCTGTCCAGTGCCCTGTGATCGTCAATGAGCCTGTACAGTTTCATGTGACTTTCGAGAAGTCTGTCCACTTCCGCATAGTCACCCGAGTCTATCCAGTTTCCTGAGGCTGTTGACAAGTCTGTCCAGTGCCCTGTGACCATTGACAAACCTGTCCAGTGCCCTATAACCATTATCAAGTCTGTCCAGTTCACTGTGGCTTTCGACAAGTCTGTTATTTTCCCCGCTGTTGCTGACAAGTCCAGTCAGTGTCCTGTGACCATCGATGAGCCTGTCCAGTTCCCTGAGACTGTAGACAAGTCTGTTAATATCCCGCCTTTTCTACACTGCCGCTGACAAGCACATCCAGTTCATGATTTGGCCACCAAAGAGTCCTCCGTGATAGATAAACTATATGATCTTTATGTAAATATAACAATGACACAATTTTTTTTTGTTAACTTGCGTCAACCAGAAAAGTTAAATTCCCAGATTCATTGTGTAGGATTTTTGGTCGTATAAATGTAGATGGGATCAGTTAAAGTGGCCACATTCTTACACCAATATATGTGGGGAATTTTGTTGATGTATATGTACATGGTACAGATTAAAGTGCCACAATTCTACACCATTATATGTAAGTAAACATTATGTGTGAGCTAGGAACTAAATTAAACTGTCCTTCTTCTACATTAGTCATGTTTGACAACCATTATAAATTAGATAAATGACAAATAACTAGATTATTTGTCTCAATAAAATTCTCCACCAATAAAATCGTAATACAATGTCTTGTTGTATCTGCTCAAAATTTCTACTGTAAGGAATTAGCTTTAATAATGGAATTATGATTAATTCACTTATTTTAGTAATATTATACTCTTTTCAAAACAGGGATGAGATTTTTTATCAAAATATACCACAGTAAAATTATCTTTGAATACAGACAAATTTTATCTCTATTCTAAACATAAAACTAATCTAACACAGTATTGAAAGAATGTTAAATAAATTATCAATACAGAGAAAATGAATTTTATGGAGTCTGTTGACAATGCCTTAAGAACCATTTATACTTCTTTAAGTCTAAATCGATTTGCAATTGGATAACCCAAAGTATTAAACTAATACACCAGCACTTTGAGCAAAAGTCTGGAGATGTACTTTCGTGTCCTTGTGTTGAATTCTCTGGTGTTTGAAGAAAGTTTGTTCTGTCTATGTTTTGGAATCTGATGATCATGGAAAGTTATTGACTGGATGGAGCAAGGCCTTCTGCAAGGAGGACTCATGGGTTGGGTATGTGATCTGTAGAGTAGAGAGTGAGAGGCTTCCTCGGAACTTTGAGTCCCAAGCTTCCTTGGACTCTACATGACTCTACATACAAGAGCCAGAAGAACACGAGAGAAGAGAGTGCTGAGAAAGCGAGTGTTCATCCTGTTTGGAGACATTTTAACTGAAATTGGCCACACACCAAAAGGTGTCCTGCGCCAATCAGATGTGGATTTTCAGAGTCATGTGGTCAACTGGGCTGTCCTTTTTCGACAGGTGATTTTATTGCCCTTTGTTTCAGATTCTTACAAAACTCCCGCTCAAAAATAGTGCATGTTTAATCATGAACTTTTATATCGTGAAAATGGTACAAGAGACATGACATTCGTTGTCATCAGCTTTCTCTACTTAACCCAGCAAGTGTTTGCATACTAAATATGATATTCTTTCATGAATATTATACATGTAGGTAACAAAACATGAAAATCCCTGGTTACAAATCATACTGATCGATTCATTAGTTTTACAACATGGATAATACATGTTATAGGAAACCTGATTGTAGGGGTTTAGTATCCAGTTGAACCTTGAAGTTACCATACAAGATTAAAGATTATAATCATCGATTTGTTAGTTAGAAGTGATTAAAAATCATTACACATATTTTTAAAAAAAATACATCAGGCTATAATCATTAATTTGTCAGTTATAAATGTTACCACAGTTCAAAGCATTTTTCAGAAATATCTAGCAAGGCTAGGAATGGTTTAGATCTGATAAGTCTCAGTGTAGCAAATTGGTTTATATCGGAGGACAAAATAGCATGTGTTTTGAGTCTTTCTTGGTAACTCCAGGACTGTGTGTTCTCTGTCTTTTATTGCTTGTGACCTTCAAACTTATTGCCTCTTTACAGAGAAGTTCTCAAGTCATGCGCAATTGTGGCAGCGGGGGCATGGTCAAGTGTCCGCCTGGAGAGAGAAAGAGCGGTAAGTGTGCTTGCACCTGAGCAAGATCATGCCTAACACCTGTTTCTGATTACAGTGATTATGAGAGCGGCATAAAAGAGCCACATAGCCAGTAGACCGAGAGAGAGTCTGAGAGAGAGAGTCTGGATCAGAGAGAGTTCTGTGAACCTGACGTATTATTGTGAAGCTGAACCTTATTTGTTATTTTGAAGCTGTCATCTACTGTGAAAGCCAAATAAAAGACTACTCACTTGAGTTGAAGGAACCTGTTGTCCGCTGTCGTTCATGAGATCCTTTACAGCAATTTAGAAAAGTCTCTGTTAGTTTTATTGGCCAGATGTGAGACTTGTTGGCATATTCTTTTAATTTATGGTGTTGTGGAATGCTAATTCAAAGGTTGTGGGATTTTCCTAGATTCAAATTTTCCTAGATTCAAAGAATTGCATATTTCTGCAATTCTTCTGCATGGATAATCCTACAGCAGCCACAACATAACTTTGTGATGTGTCAGACCATCATAGTGACTTTGTGGCAACGTCGTGGATCAATAGTTGTGTGTTGGTGTCAGGATTCACCTTCCAAGGCTCCATCTCCTGAGCCTTTCACGGCTTCACCTTCCATGGCTCCGCCTCCTGAGCCTTCCCCGGCTTCGCCTTCCACGGCTCCGCCTCCAGAACCTTCCACTGCTCCATCTCCTGAGCCTTCCACGGCTCCTTCACCTGAGCCTTCCACGACGCCGCCTTCCAAGGCTCCGTCTCCTGAGCCTTCCACTGCTTCGCCTACCATGGCTTCGCCTTCCACGGCTCCACCTCCTGAGCCTTTCACGGCTTCGCCTTCCATGACACCGCCTCATTAGCCTTCCACGGCTCCGCCTCCAGAGCCTTCCATTGCTTTGTCTCCTGAGCCTTACACGGCTCCGTCTCCTGAGCCTTCCACTTCTCCGCCTCCAGAAAAGTCTCTGTTAGTTTTATTGGCCAGATGTGAGACTCGTTGGCATATTCTTTAAATTTATGGTGTTGTGGAATTCTAATTCAAAGGTTGTGGGATTTTCCTAGATTCAAATCATATTTCTGCAATTCTTCTGCATGGATAATCCTACAGCAGCCACAACATAACTTTGTGACGTGTCAGACCATCATAGTGAGCTTGTCGTGGATCAATAGATTTGTGTTGGTGTCAGGATTTGCCTTCCACGGCTCCACCTCCAGAACCTTCCACTGCTCCGTCTCCTGAGCCTTCCATGGCTCCATCCTCCACGGCTTCTTCACCTGAACCTTCCACGTCTCCTGAGCCTTCCACGGAACATAAGTTCTAGAACTCCATGGTGGTCTGCATTCTAGGAACTTGAGGCACACATGTTCAACCTAGAAACATACAACAATCACATCTTCATACTCAGAAAGTTCATTGCAGGAAGCTACACTAACGTCAGGCTCCACTTCATTGCCAAGGAAACGTGCTGCATCACACTCCAAATGGTTTAGGAAAACTCTGGGCAAGTTTGTGTTGAAAAAAAATCAGTAAGATATAAAGATCAGTTCCTACTGCCAGCAACCCATTCTGCAAGAGACAATCCCATCCCTGGAAATTAAAGAATCATCTTTATTTATAAAAATATGTAACAAAGATAAACAAAAAGAGATAAGAAAGGTATTATACATGATACATTAAAAGGTATAAGTTACCCAAAATGTAAAGTCTGTCATCATTTACTCAACCTCATGTCCTTCCAAACCTGTGTAACTTTTTTCTGTGGAACACAAAAGATGATATTTTAAAGAATGTTCCCCGTCTGTCGCTCACTTCGACGTTGTGTTGAAAATGCGACACTAGGGGTCTCTCTTGTGTGCCGAATATGCCTCTGATCTATGAAAAAAGGCCAATGAGAAGTTGGCAGACAGTATTTGCATACCCTGCCCCTGGACATATGGGTATAAAAGCGGGGAAATACATCGAGTTCATTCAGAAATTTTCTTCAGAGCCGATGATCGTGAATGCAGTCAGCTGCGAGTCACACACCTGTTCCTCTGACACTTCTCTGCTGTTGGATCTACGGCACACTTCAGTGGCTATCTCCTTCTCTGCACGGCAATGCAGTTTGCCCCTAGACTTCAAAAGTGCAGAAAACTCAAGAGTTATTAAAAGAGTGATTTGTAAAAAGAGTATTTCCTCTAAAAGAACAATATACAGCAGTGTTGAACGTCTTTTTAAAGATGCCTTTCCGCCCCTGTGTAGTTCCTGGATGCGGTAGATTGCTCTCTGCTTCAGACAGCCACAGGCGTTTTCTCGTGTGTCTGGGCAGTGATCACGCCGAGGCAGCATTTGTGGATGGTTCATGTTCTCACTGCGAGAACGTTGCGGAACCCTACCACCTGGCGGTGTCGCCCTGTACTCCCCTCCAAGGCCTGTAGGACAACAACTTCCGCCCTGCATGCCATGGCCCCCCTGCAAATCCACCAGGCCAAGGCATTGAAAGATCTGCATGAGGGTAGCCCTGATCCCGATGTGCTGCAGGAACTGTGCTCAGCGACTGACCTTTTCCTCAGAGCCACAAAGGTCACAGAGCAGTCAAGCATGCGATGGCCACACTCGTGGACCATCGCGTCATCTGTGGTTGAACTTGGTTGAGATGCATGACTCCGAAAAAGTGCACTTCCTCAACGCCCGTCTCCCAGTTCAGCCTCTTCGGTGACACCGTCGGGGACTTTGCCCAGCAGTTCTCTGCAGTGAAGAAACAGACGGAGGCCATCTCACACATCCTGCCCTGCCGCAAATCTGCTCACCGAGGGTATCGTCCTGCAGCGAAGAAACGCACTGCTCCACCTCTGTCCGGGCCCAGCTCTCAGCCCATGCGTCAAGCACCCCACAGGAAGCAGACACCCCCGTCTCACAGACCCCCTCAATGACCCGGAAGGCTCCCAGGCGCTCCTGAGATGATCGACCCAGGGACCAAGACTTTAGCTCTGGAGCTGGTAAGCAGACCACTCTGACCCCCGGTGGAGGGCCGGGAGGAGAATCTTTTGTTGAATTTAATTAATTTGCCTCTCAGTAAAAGAGCTATTTTCTTTGTCTCTGGGTCACCTGGCCCACAAATGCCGTGCTCACGGCACTCTGCCGCCAGATCTCAACAGTCCCGGCATGCTGGACATGGACCCCACGCCTTCACCCCACGACTGTTGACGAGTCTAGAGGATGCCTCCGTCGGACCTCCTCCTTAGTCACCAACCCGCCCCCTGCTGGGTGTGCGGAGCAAGTGCTTCGAGTCTTTTCTCAGCACCAGAGCTTCGGGACGCATCCTCGCCTCCCCAAAACGTACATCCTGCTCTGCCCCGCTGCGAAGCCCTGCCGGGTACGTCAAAAATAATCGTCCCCTTGGTGCCCCTAGCACAGAGCTTGGATGCGTGGCTTTCACTTCCCAACCCGTCACGCTGGCTGGCCCGGACCATCCAATACGGTTACGCAATTCAGTTTGCCAGGCCCCCCGCCCCCCTTCGCAGGTGTCCGCTTTACCGCAGTACACAGCGAGCATGCCAAATCCCTGCATGTGGAAATCGCTACTCTCTTACTCAAAGACATGATAGAGCCTGTCCCTCCAACTGAGATGAAGAAGGGTTTCTACAGCACTTACATCATCATACCCAAGAAAGGCGGTGGCTTAAGACCGATCTTGGACTTGCGAGTTTTCAACCAGGCTTTGCACAAACTCCGGTTCAAAATTCTCACACAAAAACACATCTTAACTTGCGTCCGGCATCTAGATTGGTTCGCAGTGGTAGACCTGAAGGAGCCCCCTCTACCAGGCAACTTTACTCCCTGAAATGGCGCTTGTTCGCAAATTGGTGCTCTTCCCAGGCTGAAGACCCACAGAGGTGCGCAGTTAGGTCAGTGCTCCTATTTCTGCAGGAGAGGCTGGAGGGGAGTCTGTCCCCTTCCACCTTGAAGGTGTATGTTGCTGCTATCACGGCCCACCACGACGCAGGTAAGTACGACTTGATCATCAAGTTCCTAAGAGGCGCCCGGAGGTTAAATCCTTCCAGACCAGGCCTGTTCCCCTTCTGGGATCTCTCGGTGGTCCTCGCGGGCCTTCAAAGACCATCAGTTGTACTCAGGGCCCTCTCTCTAAAGACGGCCCTGCTGATCATGCTCGCCTCCATCAAGAGGGTCGGGGACCTGCAAGCGTTTTCTGTCAGGGACACTTTGGTCTGGCAGACACATATGTGATCCTAAGACCGCGACCGGGCTATGTGCCCAAGGTTCGTACCACTCCCTTTAGAGACCAGGTAGTGAACCTGCAAGCGCTGCCCAGGAGGAGGCAGACCCAGCCCCTTCGTTGTTGTGTCCGTGCTTTGTGTATCTTCCTTGACCGTATGTGCTTTGTGTACCTTCCTTGACCACACGCAGAGCTTTAGATGTTCTGAGCAGCACTTTGTCTGCTTTGGCGGACAGCAGAAAGGGAACGCTGTCTCCAAACAGAGGCTTTCCCACTCACACCCAGGCCGTGCCCCCCCATGCGTGTCCGAGCACACTCAACAAGGAGTGTTGCGTCCTCGTGGGCACTGGCCAGAGGCACCTCCCTGGCAGACATATGTAGAGCAGCGGGTTGGGCAATACCTAATACCTTTGTGAGATTCTACAATCTCAGGGTTGAGTCAATATCGTCCTGTGTTTTTTCAGGTCCGTGCCGGAAGAACTCGGTACACGCTGATGGACTGATCGGGTGGATCGCTTGCACCTAGTACCCTTTCCCTCGGCCGAGGTAAAACTGTGCGCTTTTTCTCCCAGGAGATCCCAATCATTCGGATCCCTGGAGGACTCCTCCCTAGCCCTTTGGGTCCGCAGTACAGTGGAGGAACTCGCTGATCCGATCCACTGCGGGTACTTAATCTACCCTGTCCTGGAATAGGTGCTCCACAGGTCAGGACTACTGCTTGGACTCCCCCTGTGTGTATTTTCCATGGTTCGGTCCCCTTGCGAGTGGACCCACGTGTTTCTTGTTCTATGCGGAGAAACATAGAGAGAAAAGAGGCCTGACTAGGCTCGGTCCGTTCCCGGGTTGGCAAGCGTCTTCTTGTTCCCCTGTTTAGGATAACCAGAAGGATTCCGATGACTTTTATGGGGCATTGGGGAAGAGTACGTGCAGTCTGACACAGCTGGTCGCCTTTGCATGTGAAATACCTGCCCGCCCCGTGTCAGCAGACCATGTACACGGCTCAGCGCATGGCGTGATTTATATTGGACCCCTAGTGTCGCTTCTTCGACACAACGTCAAAGTGAGCGACAGACCGGGAATGTCTAGGTTATGTATGTAACCTCCGTTCCCTGATGAAAGGGAACGAGACGTTGTGTCCTCCCGGCGCTGAGTCAAGTCACTGTTGTGGCCGGACCATTTCCGGCTCCTCAGAAAAATCCTGAATGAACTATGTATTTTCCCGCATTTATACCCGTATGTCTGGGGGCGGGGTATGCAAATACTTTCTTCCAACTTCTCATTGGCCTTTTTTCATAGATCAGAGGCATATTTGGCGCTCAAGAGAGACCCCTAGTGTTGCTTTTTCGACACAACGTCTCGTTCCCTCCATCAGGGAACGGAGTTTACATACTTAACCTAGACATTTTTGTCGATATAATGAAAGTCAATGGTGACCAAACCAAGCTATTTTGCTCACCATTTACTTTCCTTATATGGAATACAAAATACCTTCTTTTGGGTTCTGCAAAAGAAAGACACATGAATTTGGAAGGACATGAGGTTAAGTAAATGATGACAGAATTTAAATTTAAAAAACTTTTCTATTAACATTAAAAGTTAAAACTATCTGAAACACAGTCATTTTATAAGACTATTGTCATACCTCATGTTGCAAAAGTATCTACATTGCAAATAAAAACAGATAGTATAATCTTTTTTACTAAGCTATTGTTGTCTATTCTCTTACCTGTTAAGACAGCGCTTCAGTGAAGCCAGGATGACAATTGTCTCCTTGTACAGCTTTTTCCTCCTTTTGCAAACCAATTCCAGTTATATCTAACATTCAATGGGATGATTATTGAAATCCAGACTGCAATCTTACCTTGTTTAACTTCTACAATATCCATGTGCTCCTGGCGAATTTCAACTGAATACTTTAGAAATGATGCCCGCGAGTATGGCCGTGTTCAGGCCTACACTGCAAAAAGTACAAATCACACAAAGAGAATTAATGCAAGCCCACATAATATTCATCAGTTGTATCACCAGTGTTGATCTGTAAGAATATATCCAACTTGACCAAAAAAGCTAACTTAAAAAGCTGCTCTGTTAATCATTGTGGTTATTTTCCTAAACTAACGTTAGCTACATAGCTAATATTAATTTAGCCTATGAAAATAACAACAATGAATGTTCAACGTAAACCAAAGTTACACCGCATTATTATATATTCAGAATTAACACTTTAACCCTCTGGGGTCGACGGATCCGCCGGCACGTCCTGCTGGATATTTTCGTCATTACAGCAGAAACAACTGTATTTTTTAAGAGAGATTTGATCCAGCCGAGGATACAATTTCAGACGAGTAAGTCAATTAAATTAAAACATTAGTTGACATGCTATTTTATATAAACTTGAACATATTTTACTAGTGGGAGTGTTTCTAGACTTGCCAGCCAGGATTCAGAGTATTGAAATTTGAAATATGTCCTAATAAGCAAGTTTTAGTTACATTTAAATGCTGTTTCAGCTAAAGCAGGCATTTCAATTATATGCTGTATAATATAAATATGATATAAAAATAATATGAATGTTTAGATTATATTTTATCTAGTGTTTATAATGCCTCTGTAATGGGTACCATGGCAACGGCACCGTGGTGAACAGATTGACTCCTGAAACACAGGAGAGAAACGAGGAGACAGCGTGTCAGGTTCGAGCTCTCTGCAGTAATTTATTAAAAAATCTTCTTCAGCAAACACATCTCTATTATTAAGAGTCAGTCTATGTTTCACATACTACATATTCTGTGTCCTTTTAACATTACAATGAATTTCAGTGTCCATGTCAATACAAAATCCATAATACAATAAACCTCTAAGTACCAAATGCATGTTCACTTACTCTTTGTGCTTGTATTTTACACTATTTATCAAAATGAAATGTAAAGACAATGGTAATATACACCAGCTATTTTTAACAGACTTAGAAACTTCTATTCACAGTATTGTGTCAGTATCACGTTAATACAGTACTGCAAATCATGCTCAGAACTAACAAAGTATAACTTCAAACCTCATTTTAAACAATAACCATTATTGTCTAAACTCATTGAGCAAAAACATTTTTAACGATGGTGGGAAACTAACATACAGTGAGTTAACCAATACTCGTTAACATTGCAAGCTCATAAAATACCTTTGTGTGCACATGGGAGAATGTATATTTTGAGCTGATTTACTCTCTAACGTAAATGTGTGCGTTGACGGTAGGCCGCTAATCTGCCGAACTTCGCCCTCTCGTTTCCAACTCGTCAACCACAAAATCAGAAATAGACTCTAATGCAAATTTACTTAACTAAAACAGTTCACCCATGTCCCAAACACATTTTAGCATGGATAAATTCTAACTCTGAGGTTGTTTTGTACATTTACCCCACCTGTAACACAGGAGAGAAACGAGGAGACAGCGTGTCAGGTTCGAGCTCTCTGCAGTAATGAAAAACCCACGACTCACGCAGCTAAACCCGTCACCCGACCCTGCCCCTGCTGGCCCGGAGCAACACTACACAATTTACATTTTGCAAATGGAAAATCACATTAAAATCAAACCCTTTGAAATACTTGTTTTCCCAAAAAAACAAACAATCACGCGTTCAAATAAAAAACAATGATTCCGAATATTCTTATATGACACTTTTGTGGTCGTCACACCTCATTATCATTAACAAAGCTTGTGCTTGCAAATATGTGTTCAATGAGTAAAATGCACTTTAAATATGCCCATATTATAAAATCAGCATATTATTATGATTTCTGAAGGATCACGTGACACTGAGGACTGCAGTAATGATGCTGAAAATTATGCTTTGATCACAAATTGCATTTTACAATATATTTAGATAGAAAACTGTTAATATCAATGTTAATAACAGAATATCAATGTTGTTTCTGTATTTTAGATCAAATAAATCCAGTCTTGGTGAGCAGAAGAGACTTCTTTTAATGGTAATGTAGGCCCTGTTTGTGCTGAATACAGTGTTATCAGACTTTAGCCATTAATATGTTTTTAAGCAACTGAAAAAGCACAAATGTCAAGGCATGTCAAAACTTCTCCAGGGCCCAAAATACCCTCAGACCCCAGAGGGTTAAAGCCTGCAAAACATATGTTTGAAAATGCCTACTGATATTTTACCTCAGCTTCTTAGACTTGTTTCTGTTGAGGTCACACTTGCACCACAGAAGGTAATGATGCTGTTATAAAGAGTAACATAACATGCTCACACATTCAATAAGCAGGAAAAAAAATGAGAGTCCAAATAAATAACTAATTACATGTATATGAAGATTGCATTGTGATGCTATATATACAGACTCAAAAAAAAAAAAAAAAAAGTGAATGGATGGATAAAAATGACTCAACAAATACCCATAGGGAGTACAGAATGTTAAGGAATACAAAGGTAGCGGCGCAGTAGCTTCTCTGTTGAGACATCATGAGCAATCCAGTTATATATATAGATCAGCGGTCTTACCTCAGAAAAACAAACTCTCCCGTTAGATGTCCATTGTGCACGCGCTGTTCTGAGATGACGTGTGTGCAAAAGTTCAGCTGAAGGCAGTATTGTTACATTACAGTATTGTGTATTTCCCATCCATCACCATAGGTTATGAGTACCATGTTACTTTTATTTTAACTTTGCAAAAAGTAACACATCCTGTCTTGAGAGAGATGTACTTTTCCTATGTTGGACATGTTTTAAACATTTTAAATAGCAAATTCTTGTCATCATAACACATTAAGAGAACGTGTCTTCATCCAGAGGACCATCATGTTGCAAAGTTATTGTGGTTTCAATGTGTCATTGTGTAAATATGGCTCTTGATTAATGCATATATTTGTCCCAATAACTGACAGATTTAAGATCATTGTAACCTTTTTTTCATTTGAATTGTAAAGCAAACAGATACAAAAGCAGACGATGCATGGAATAGAAAGTTTATATATATATATATATATATATATATATATTCATTTATCACTTAATGTCATACAAAGTCCAGTAAACATAAAAAAGTGAAATCAATATTCGGTGTGACAACCTTTGCCTTTAAAACAGCACCAATTCTCCTAGGTAAACCTGGACACAGTATTTCTTGGTTGTTGGTAGATAGGATGTTCCAAGCTTCTTGGAGAATTCAACACAGTTCTTTTATCTATTTAGGATGTCTCAACTGCTTCTGTCTCTTTAGGTAATCTCAGACTGAAACACTGTTTAGTGGTGGCTCTGTTGTGGACATAACATCTGTTGCAGCTCTCTCCCTGTTCTTCTACTCTAATCTTTTCTATTTGCAAAAGTAATGTTTCAGAGTCTAAGTCTTATATTTCCTATTGACACACTAAAGCTGAAGATATAATTAAACATCTTAAAACAAATGCTTTTGTGAAAAATCTTAGACTTTTGCACAGTACTGTGTGTGTGTATATATATATATATATATATATATATATATATATATATATATATATATATATATATATATATATATATATATAATTATTATATTGACACATTTGGTAAGATTTAATACCTATCCCCTCAGTCTTCCGAATACATATCTAGGCTACAAATATTTGATAGAACAATTTACCTGTGCTGCAACTGGACTCTGCATTTGCTGGTTATCACATTAGGAGAAAGTTAAAAAGAGGAATTGGGATTGGAAGGCTATGTGGTAATGAAATAACGGGCCTATGACGTTGCAGTTATGTTATCAGTTAGCCACAGAATTGCCAAAATATTACGAATACATTATGTAACTGGACCATTCTGGTTAAGCTTGGGATGTTAGGAAAATGTAACAACGACGTTGTGAATTGGTCATATAATGGTAATGAAATTACAGGCCTGTGACATTGCTATTTAGTAAGTCATGAAATTACCAAACAGGAGGAATAAGTTATGTAACCGGTACGCTGTGTGCTAGCAGACCTTAACCCCATTGAAAGTCTTTGGTATGTGCTGGAGAAAACTTTACATAGTGGTTTGACTCTCTATACTCATCTATACAAGATCTCAGCCAAAAATGTATGTGACTCTGGATGGAAATAAATGTTGTAGCATTGTATAAAGTTGTCGAAACAATGCCATGTAATCGAATGCAATCCGTAATCAAAGCTAAAAGTAGTCCAACAAAATATTATAGTTTTGTTTTTTGGCCAGGCAGTGTATAACAAAACGCATATTTAAATATGAAGACTTTCATTCACACCAATTGCCGTGATTTTGCTTTGGTTTTCTCTCTCTTCTCCCCAACCCCCCAATACAATTTTGTATGTTTCTTTAGTTTCTTTCTGAAGCAGTTTGCAAATCTGCATAAAAGGCAACCTCGTGTTTTTACCTTTATTTTATTCATTTTGATCAAGAAAACAATATACCTGTCATTAGGGTACTGTTTGCATAATCAGCCAAACAGTGTCTTGTATTTATCTGAAAAGAGCTTGTTACAAGAATGATTGGAATTAGTTTCAATGCATGTCAAACTGCTTTTATGAGAATTTTTAAAACCATTAGCCAGATGAAGAAAATAGATGCCCTACTTCAGTAGACAAATAGACAAATAATATTGTCCAGCTCTATTACATCAACTATAGCTGATCAATTATTGTAATTTTGTGCTCTTCTTTATTATGGTGACAACAAACTACTTCCACTGTTACACTTAAGAACTGAGATTGCTAAATCTTCTTTCCCCAACAATTGGTCTGAAGAAAATGTTCTGCTTCAATACTGAACAGACAAAACAACAATCATATTCACTCATCAGCCTTTGCAATCACATATCGAAATGGAAATTACACCCTCTCGGAAGAGTCTAGCTGATTCATGAATTACTTTTGCATTGATTGTGTGTTTTGCATTTATCCAGCAACCTTCACTTTGCACAATTGCTGATAACATATGGAGTGTTGTAATCTAAAGCCAATTGTGTTTCCACATGCTTGAAAGTGACACAAATAATTGTTGATCCATTCTGCAAGATTTCTTTTGCCACTGCAAAATAATGCTTCCTTTTTTTCTTTTTTTTTTTCTCTTTTAATTTTTTTTATTTATTCAGAAATCTTTTCAAAATTGTAGTGCTGCAGTTAAAGTGAGTGCACGGTGTTGAGGAACAAATCAAGCAGATTGTGAGTTCCACAGCTCATACAAGGTAACAAATTAGTCATGCCAGAAATAAGCCTAATAAACAGGGGTGGAAAGAGTACTAAAAAATCATACTCAAGTAGAAGTACTGTTTCTTTCCAAATATTTTAGTGTGAGTAGAGTGAAAGTAGCTATCCTAAAAACTACTCAAGTAAGAGTAAAAGAGTAGCTAGAAGAATTATAAAGTGTATTTGATCATTTAGGCATTTAACTGCATTAGCGCTCAAACATTAGCTGCCTGTCAATCAAACAACATGCAGCTACAGATGTCAGGAAATACAAATTTAATCTTTTATTTTTCATCTAGATCAATCAACCAGTGGTGCTCTTGCTATCGCGATTGATGTAATGAACACCCCTGTTCTAGATGTAAAACATAGTCTAAATATAGAAAACTACTCAAAAGTTAGATCAAGGACATCTCTCTTTTTTCGGCTAAACATCTAGATCATTTTATTACCCAGCCCCAGGGATGTAGTGGAGGCTAAACGCAATCAAGATTCATCAGTCACTAGCCCAAAGTATACATAAGACATGATTTTTGAACACTTCATTGAGTTTTGTTTGGTAGAATAAATATTTGTAAAAGATTTTCGTTTGTATAAATTGTATCTTAATTTTGATCAATGTTTTATCAACCAACTGCCTGTAGGTCCGCATCGTCAACTTCATCTTTGCAGCGACACAGAAAATACCAGTTTATTAATAAACAATTAAATGTCTCCTTGCTATTTTTGACACATTAATAATTACTTTCGCCGGTTCTTTGTGGCAAGCTTTATGCGTGCGGGCGTGCTTGAGTGCGGCTCTATTAGGCTACGTTAACGCTCATCCATCCTGTATAGCCTATTTAAGTAATTAAATTAATATAGGGGCGATTTGTCCACTAATGGCTAAAATGAACAACTACTAGTCGATTAGAAAAAAAACTTTAGTCGGAGGCAGGCAGCCCTTATTCTACATATTTTCGAACCAGCAGGTCATTCTGGGTTGAGCGAGCGACCCTGAGCGTAATGAGCGAGCGGAGCGGAATATTCAGAAATGCGCGCTCCGCGCATGCTCTGATCGGAACAAACCAAGCGTGACAAATTCAAACTTTATTTCATTTTCTCCGTTGCTTGAACACACTACATTATCAAACACAATATGTTATGTCTATTTTAATTTATTTATTTTTATTTCACGTTTCTAAGTAGGCTACAAAATTATGTAAGTCCACAAGGCGGTCCACAAGCTGATGCTATGACGAGGGGGGCTCCTTCCCGCACTACTGCCTACATGTAATCATGAATGAATTGTAAAAATGGACATCTGGCAGTTTTTTAAGCGCCGTCAAGACAGCAGCCCTCCTCCTGATGCCAGCAGCCCTGGATATAAGCCTCCCTCTCTATCTCTCTTAAATATTTAGTTCTCTCTGTTTTGTAATTTAGTAAACTTAGATTTCAACCATATTATTCCTTCTTGAGTCTCTTTAACAAGAACTTAAATGAATGTATGAATTGAATAGTGATTGTGTGACCTATGATGAGGGAACAACCAGTGATACCCTTGGAAGTACCATCAAATGATAGCCTATAGCGATGTCATCAGGATACACATACACCGGTAGGCAGTGGCCCACCTTACCGGGTGACCACGTCGTGGTCCACCAGAATTTATAGTTTACCTACCTCTTTTTTTACCACTACACCTCTGCCCAGCCCTATTGATAACATTGCATCATAAGGTCATATAACACATACTAAACATTTGTCCACACTTTTTTTGAGAACTGGATCTTGTAGCCTAGAGTTTTTGCTACAAAATGATGTGAAACCCATACTGATCACTCATTCATACAAAACAATATAGTAATTTAACTTTTGCTAGACAATTTTAGTGTTGAAAGGTAATATGCGAGGAGGCATGAATGATCATGAATATTTAGGTATTCACACCTGAGAGACAATGACCCTTGGGACTATCAATGAGGAATGTGACAGAAAGAGAATGAATGTGAGGAGACTTAATGATCAAAATCAAGTTTTAAGTTAAAAGAAGATATCTGACTATATATTTTCTTTACATAAAGACTTTACTTAATTTTAGACCTACACTACCATTAAAAGAAGTCTCTTCTGCTCACCAAGACTGGATTTACTTGATCCAAAATACAGAAACAATATTGATATTCTGAACTCTTTTTACAATTTAAAAGAACAGTTTTCTATTTAAATATATTGTAAATTGCAATTTGTGATCAAAGCTGAATTTTCAGCATCATTACTGCGGTCTTCAGTGTCACATGATCCTTCAGAAATCATAATAATATGCTGATTTTCTAATATGGGCATATTTAAAGTGCATTTTACTCATTTAACCTGAACACATATTTGCAAGCACAAGCTTTGTTGATGATAATGAGGCATAAACACTAGATCCGACCACTCCTCCGTTCTGCTTCTGCCCGCTTACAGGCAGAAACTGAAACGGGAAGCACCCGCCCTCAGAATGATCCAGTGCTGGTCGGACCAATCAGACTCTGCGCTACAGGACTGTTTTGATCACGCGGACTGGGAGATGTTCCGGTCTGCCTCCGATGACGACATCGAGGTTTACGCTGATAGTGTAACGTGTTTCATCAGGAAGTGCGTAGAGGACGTTGTTCCGACAAAAACTATACGGATCTACCCCAACCAGAAACCATGGGTTAACGGCGATGTTCGCGCGGCACTTACTGCGCGGACCACCGCTTTTAATTCCGGGAACGCGGAGGAGCGTAAACAAGCCAGTTATGCCCTCCGTAACTCCATCAGTATAGCCAAACGCCAGTACAGGCACAAAATTGAAGGACAGTTCAACACCACTGACTCCAGAAGTATGTGGCAGGGAATTAACACCATCACAGACTATAAACAGAATAAAAACTCCGCCATGAACACCGTTGCCTCTCTCCCGGACGAGCTTAATACTTTTTATGCTCGTTTCGAGGACAACAACAACACCGCCCTCGCGGAGAGAGCACTCGCGGCCGATACTACAGATGATGGTTCACTCTCCGTCTCTGTTGCGGATGTAACCCGATCCTTTCGACGGGTGAACATTCGCAAAGCCGCGGGTCCAGACGGCATTCCGGGCCGCGTCATCAGAGCATGCGCGAACCAACTGGCTGGTGTTTTTACGGACATTTTCAACCTGTCCCTCTCCCTGTCTGTAGTCCCCACATGCTTCAAAACATCAACCATTGTGCCTGTACCGAAGCAATCAAAAATCACTTGCTTAAATGACTGGCGTCCTGTTGCCCTCACCCCCATCATCAGCAAATGCTTTGAGAGGTTGATCAGAGATTACATCTGCTCTGTTCTGCCCACCTCTTTGGACCCATTGCAGTTTGCCTACCGTAACAACCGCTCCACGGATGATGCTATTGCATCTACAATACACACTGCTCTATCCCACCTGGAAAAAAGGAACACGTATGTGAGAATGCTGTTTGTAGACTACAGCTCAGCATTTAACACCATAATGCCCTCCAAGCTTGATGTGAAACTCCGGGCTCTGAGCTTAAACAGCTCGCTGTGCAGCTGGATCCTGGATTTCCTGTCAGGCAGACGTCAGCTGGTTAGAATGGGCAGCAACATCTCCTCATCACTGACCCTCAACACTGGAGCCCCGCAGGGCTGTGTTCTCAGCCCACTCCTGTATTCCCTTTACACACATGACTGTGTGGCGACACATAGCTCCAATGCCATCGGATTGTAGGTCTGATCACTGACAATGATGAAACAGCCTACAGAGAGGAGGTGCACACTCTGACGCGCTGGTGTCAGGAGCACAACCTCTCCCTCAACGTCAGTAAAACCAAGGAGCTTGTGGTGGACTTCAGGAAGAAAGACAGAGAACACAGCCCCATCACCATTAATGGAGCAGCGGTGGAGAGAGTCAGCAGCTTCAAGTTCCTCGGTGTCCACATTACTGAGGAACTCACATGGTCCGTCCACACTGAGGCCGTTGTGAAGAAGGCTCACCAGCGCCTCTTCTTCCTGAGACGGCTGAGGAAGTTTGGAATGAACCAACACATCCTCACACGGTTCTACACCAGCACTGTAGAGAGCATCCTGACTGGCTGCATCACCGCCTGGTACGGCAATAGCACCACCCACAACCGCAAAGACCTGCAAAGGGTGGTGCTAACGGCCAGAAACATCATCGGAGGTGAGCTTCCCTCCCTCCAGGACATATATAACAGACGGTGTGTGAATAAAGCTCGGAGGATTATCAGAGACTCCAGCCACCCGAGTCATGGGCTGCTCTCACTGCTTCCATCAGGCAGGCGGTATCGCAGCATCAGGACCCGCACCACCCGACTACATGACAGCTTCTTCCCGCAAGCAATAAGACTTTTGAACACATGATCTCTCACGATCAACAATCACTGCACTTTATTAATCCTCATTCTGTCAATATATTCTCGCTCCCAATTCAGTTAGTGTATATATATATTTATACCCTTATCTAGTATATGTGTATTCTACATTGTGTGTATTGTGTACAATGTATGTGTACATTTGTTATGTAAATCGTGTTGTGTAAATATGTTGTTATTGTAAAGTGGTTTATGTCTCGTCACTGTCATTACTGCAATGTTGCTCGGAACTGCACACAAGAATTTCACCTGCTGTTGCACTCGTGTACACAGTAGTGTGACAATAAAGTGATTTGATTTTGATTTGATTTGAGATAAAATATAATCTAAACATTCATATTATTTTTATATCATATTACATATCATATTTATATGATATTATTTATCATACAGCATACATTTTAAATGCCTGCTTTAGCTGAAACCGCATTTAAATGTAACTAAAACTTGCTTATTAGGACATATTTCAAATGTCAGTACTCTGAATCCTGGCTTGCAAGTCTGGAAACAGACCCACTAGTAAAATATGTTCAAGTTTATATAAAATAGCATGTTAGCTAATTAAAACTAAACTCACTCATCCGAAATTGTATCCACGGCTGGATCAAGTCTCTCTTCAAAATACAAACATTGATCGGAGTCCCGCTCTTCTTCTGAGGAAAAAGTTAACTCTTCCTTAATATCCAGAAGTTTCATCACCTGTGTATCATTACAAACGCGCAGTAAAATGAATGAATTGTTTATATCAAACCTCTGAACACTGTCGGGGGCATGTACATTTGCGTTGATCGTCTCAACACATTACCGTATGAATGGCGTGCTCTGCTGGTGGGTGGGATCACATTACAGATAATTAGATGAACCGGCAAAAACTGAACATCGCTTTGTTTCAAACAGATTGCATTGCAGGAGAATATTTGTTTTAAATTTGAATTGGTTTATTAAAAAGAAGACATTTAAAGCTTTCTTTAGACAAATGTTTCATGTTTGTGTGATAAGTATTCGCAGAGTTTCAGTTCATTTTTGTGACGTGTTTCTGAAGTATGCTCGTGAACACAGAGACTGCTGAAAGCTCACCCTTTTTATTTTCTTTATTTTACAAAAGCACAATGTTTCATTGTTTTTATGAGTGTACACAAATAAAAGTAGACCCTTTATAGTCTCTAATGATGTCTTACACTTATCTGTATACCCAAAAATGACGGAGTATTTTAAGTTGTTTCTGCTGTAATGACGAAAATATCCAGCAGGATGTGCCGGCGCGTCCGTCGACCCCAGAGGGTTAATCTCTCACAGCAGCCTAATAATCTCAGTGATAGATAGCTAAATTACAGGCTACATTATAGGCACACAGAATCTAGTAAGCAGAAATATTAAATTTACCTCAATATGTTTCTTCAAATTAAAGGCAGGATTAATACTGATATCTGGCTTGAGCAAGTTAAACTCACATGACACGATCATGCAATTGGCCTTTTTCACTGCGAAAAGCCCTTCCAGGTGCAGGTGGTTATGTTCAGCTTTAAACTGTGCTTGAGGCATTCTTCAGATCCATAACAGTTGGCACCAGATCTGCAGCTGCCGTTCAAGTTTTTACCGTGTGATTTGATTTGACGGGAGTCACGAGACTCTCCCTTGCCATTCATGTTGATAGATAAAAATAAAATCAGGACAGGGAAGTAGTGAACACAGATAGTGGGAAAATAGCAGAGTTAAAGTACAGTTACAGCACTTAAAATATACTCAAGTAAAAGTATATAAATTTTAAACTACTTAAAGTACAATTCTTGGGGAATAGTTAATTACAGTACGTGAGTATTTTTAATTCATTACTTTACACACCTGCTAATAAAGTTTTAAAAAGGTGAAAATGAAATTTAGCTAAATGGTACTCAGAATGTACCTATTTTGTCTCTGTAAGCAAGAGATGTTAATAACTTTAATAAAATGTACATCTTTTACATAAGTCATCCAGGGAGTTGTCAACAAAGTTGTTGTTCGTTCAGTCATTTAATCAACCCAAGGATGACCTTCCAAATCCAGCCTGATGGCGGACACTATTGACTTCCGTGTCTCATTTGAAGCTCTGTAATTTACTTTGTGTGACACAACTATTTCTAGCTGATAGTGCATCTAGACCCTAGACTTTGTGATCTTAGATATCGTATTTGACTTTGCCAGATGATCAATATTCTATGAATTTTTGAAGCTCATTTATTCTCGGGGGGGGGGGGGAAGAGAGCAGTCAAACGTGTTGGCGAATTATTGAACCTAAATAAATAAACAGGAGTATAAAAAGTTGCTTTTTTTGTTGTGTTTTAAAGCATAGTATATTGCATGCATTAAAATATCTTGATTTATTATAAAAACACAGTTGTTATATGTGTTAGTCATCAATATTTAATTAACAATAACAATAACATTGTGGTTTAATTTGTAACCAACTTATATGCACAGAATGTTCTTCACTGTAGCCTATAAGACAGATACATATCTTCAAAGATATTTTGAAGAAATATGAAGGTAAGTAAACTCTTGTTCTGCCTCCCACTTTGTCATTTGTGATGTAACAGCACTACAGCTAAGATAATAGTGGCATATGGTATATGATCAAAATTGATGTCATCCAGAAAAACTTGCCATAATGCCTACATTGAATTTGATCCTTTCCACTCATATTGATTCTGATACTGTACATTGAGTTTTGTGTACTGAAGCCTATTTCATGGCTCGTTTTTCCTTCTGAGTGGTAATGTGTGAATTTCTTAGGAATAGTTCACCCAAAATGAAAATTATGTGATTATTGACATATGATCATTTTGCTCCAAACCCATACTGTATATACTGATAGAATGATATTTACTTCAGAAGACTCCCTTTTTAGTCCTTTTTGGAGCTTCATGATGAATCATTGTTATATCTAGGGCTGGGGAAAATATATTATATTCAACAGTTAGTTCTGGTTCTAGAATCTGATTGGACGAGAGACGTTCCATGAGCACTGATGGTCTGATGGCATTAGCAATCGGACACTTCACTGTGTGTATCACTCAGATTGTGGTTGTCATTATACATCACATTCGTCAACTAAAATGTAAGAGCAGTGCATATGTGTTAAGAGCTACTGTAGTCTATGTGTCTCTTTTTACATCTATTTATTTAAATGACATATGTTAGCCAGCAGGTGGTGGCAAAAGATAATTTTTGTGTGTATTTTGAGCCAGTTGGTGACGTGAAGTGAAACTGTTAGTCATTGTTTACATAGAACAGCGCTCCGTGATTGCTCAAATTACTACTACATGAATAAAGCTAGGAAATAGCTTTAAACGGCTCATCACAGCTGAGAGACACAACAGACTGGTTGATTACAGAACTCAAGGTGCTTACCTCTTATCAGAGTTTCAACATTGAATACATACTGTATAAAATGGCAGAGGACATTGCAGTTTCTATAGGGAATGACTCTTGCGCACTGGCTACCTCGAAATGGAGAGGAATACGCCTGCTTGGGCAGCTATTTTTACACTGAGAAAGCTAATCTTCAGAAAGCTGACAATATCTCTGCTTGGGTGTGGCAACATGTGATCGCACCCACTCCATCTTTCTCTCTCTCTCTCTCTCTCTATATATATATATATATATATATATATATATATATATAAATATCTCATACACACACACATCCATCCATCCTTGTTTATCCAATAACTTCTTTGAAACAGCACAAGCCGTGATACTATTTCTGAAGTGACATTTTTAAATTACTTACGAAGGCTTGGACGCATCATTTGTTTTGAACCAGCAATGGCAGATTCTGATCCGTCGTGTAAGAAATTAGTTCCATGCACAAATACATTTTTATGACCGTACTTTTTTTAAATTTACTTGTTTATTGAACTGTTGTATATAAGCAATATCACACTTGCAATCATGCTATATGGCCCTAAATATTGCTGTGATTACCTACAGCAATCGGCCTACGGCCAAATCACAGCAGTGCTGATGTAGGGCCATATTGCACTCTTGCTTGTGTGATATTGCTTATTTCAAACAAACCAGATATCAATATGTAAAATCCCCTCTACAATGTCAGGAAATCACTTGCACATGTTACAAAGGTTTGTGCTATGTAACTAAAAATTTCTGTGATTAGTCACTGGATGGTAAGATATCTTTTCACTGTGTGTTAAGAGTAAAAGTTTGGTTTGACTCGTTCCATGTAATGTGTGTACAAAGACAAGATCCACACAATCCATTTGTCATTGAATAATGTCTCTTTTAATACCTTTTCAAATCTTTACTGTCAGTAGTTGATCAAAAATACAAATATTTAATTCTCATTGCACAAAGCATGGGTGTGGTAAAGAAGCTGTGTAGCCCTACTCTCGTTAAGCTCTCAAGCAAAACACTTTTGTGAGATGCTCACTGAACTGCCTCTATTTTTAAAGAGACAGTATCATTTTAGCACTTGTTCTACTTATCAATGTAAATACTTCTAATAGTACAATTTATGAATGCTGACAATAAATATATAACAATATATTTACGGAGACTCAATTCTGATTGGTCAATAGCACTATCTAGTGGTCTGATATTTCTGAGTAACAACCGCACATCCAGGGAATAAGACATATCAGACTGATCGTCCGGATGTTGCAAGTCATCTTTCCTACTTATCGTATCACTGTGTGATCTCTACAGGTAAGCTAATCAAATAACTTCAACTCAAATCAATGTTTCATGTCTATTTATATATTTATTTAGCAAGTAGTCTTGTTCTAAGCTGGATAAAGATCAGTCATACAAATAAACAATGCCTGAACTCTGACGCAAACCAAAGGTACAAATCAGCTGTTCAGGGATTTCTTTCTTCTTGCATAATAATATAATTTCTTAATTTCCAAAAAATTGGGGCCACATGGCGAAAGAGAAGCACCTTAGTTTGCTGCCATTGAACACTTAGCTAAATTATTTATTTATTTATAGAAAGTTGTTGTCACAGTGACGTCATTTTGTTCTTTACAAAAAGTGGTAGATGTATGGCCTTTATGGGTTTTTAAGATATGAGCAATGAAACATAGTGGCTCCGATATATACATTTTAGGCATCCTTCCGTCTTCGGGAGATGATGGTCTAGCTTCTAGTTGGGTTATGTTATATCTGCACCTTTGCGAGCAGCTGAATTGTCTGACTCTTGAATGGCAGTCTCTGCTACATCTGCTGCAGATGAATGATGACAATGCCTGCTGAGGCTGCAGTTGTTTTTCCTTCCTTCTTGCTCTCTTTGCAGCAAGGGTTTTGCTTTTGGCCTCCTCGACTTTCTCAATGCCCTGTCTGACAGCAAGACACCAAGCGGAATGGTTGTCTTTGCTACTCACCCATATGATGACATTGATGTTGGACAGCTTCATGTATTTCATGCAGATGTTTTTGTAGCACAGTAGAGGGAGTCCAGTTGGCCTTGAGCACTCTACTGGCTAGCCATAAAGTAGGTTCTTGGAAATGTGGACTTGTTCCATTCTCCTGACGTGGCCAAGCCATCAAAGGTGCCATTTGCTGAGAGCGGTGAGCAAAGCTGTTCATGCTGGTGCATTCCAGAACCTCCCCACAGTTGGGAACCCCCAGAGTTGGGTACTTTGTCCTGCCATTGAATGCGCAGAATGCTCCACAGGTACCTCATATAGAAGCTTTTGAGTTTCCTCTAATGTCTCATGTAAGTGGTCCATGTCTCGCTGCTGTAGAGAAGCGTACTGAGAATGCAGGCCTGGTAGACGAGCAGTTCTGTCTTTTCTGTGAGATTTGGGTTGTTCCAGACCCTCTGTTTCAGTCTGGCCATGGCTGATGCTGCCTTGGCAATCCTGCTGTTCACCTCTGTATCAATGGAGCCTGACCTGGAGATGGTGTACCCAAGGTAGGTAAAGTTCTCAACAACTTCCAGGTTGTACACGTCAATGATGTTGGTCGGAGGGGAGGAGGGCTGGCATATTGAAAAGATCATGTCTACGGTTGACTGGCCGGCTCTGAAGCCACAATTGGATTCTAGATATACTCGGGAGGTGAGGGTCTGCAGGCGTGTCATGGCAACATGGGTGAATGCCCCGCTAATTATTGCAGTCACTGCGGTCTCCTTTGTTCTTATACAAAGTGACAGTATTGGCATTTTGCATGTCCTGGGGGGTCCTGGCTTTGCTAACCTCTACCAGAGTGGATGGGGCATCTAGCTCCTGCATGACTGGGAGATCAGGTATGGCATCCAGGACTGTGTGTGATGATGTTTTGGGTTGAGTGCAGCTCAAGTGCTAAACCAGCGCTGCAGCTGGTAATGATGAGTTTTAGCTGGTGAACAAGTCCTTATGGATTCTGGATATTGCTTCATCCAGGGCCTTGTAGAACTGGTCTTTCACCTCTGGAGTGTAGCAGAGGGTTGGGGCGTACATGCTGATGATGTTGACTGGGTCAGAAGATTTTGACAGGTGGAGGGTGAGGATCCCCTTGGTGCCTGATGAGGGAAGCTCAATGAAGGCGACGAGCACGTTCTTCACAGCGAATCTGATACCGTGCTGCCTTGATTTGTCAGAGGTCTTCCCTTGCCAATAGAAGGTGTAGCTTGCATCCCTGATGGTGCCACTGTTGGCTAGTCAAGTCAAGTCAAGTGGTTTTTATTGTCGTTCAACCATATACAGTTAGTGCAGTACACAGTGAAACGAGACAACGTTCCTCCAGGACCATGGTGCTCATAAAACAACATAGGACAAACACAGAACCACATAAGACTACACAGACTAAATAACATACCTATATAAAGTGCACGTGCAAACGTGTGCAAAAAGAACAGGACAGTACAATAAATTATTAAAAATTAACAGGACAATAGGCACAGTGAGAGACAGTGCAGCACCGACCAGTACACAGTAGTGCAGTTTATAAAGATGACAGTTTATAAAAATGCCAAATGTAAACATAACATACTATGAGATTGCGTTCTATGCACATAGCAGTTTTTGAGGTAGCAGCCAGGTATAAAGTGACAAATTAAAGTGCAACTCAGGACACGTGTGTGTGTGTCAGTCCAGTCTCTGAGTATTGAGGAGTCTGATGGCTTGTGGGAAGTAGCTGTTACATAGTCTGGCCGTGAGGGCCCGAATGCTTCGGTACCTCTTGCCAGACGGCAGGAGGGTGAAAAGTTTGTGTGAGGGGTGTGTGGGGTCATCCACAATGCTGGATGTTTTGCGGATGCAGTGTTTATTGTACATGTCTTTGTTGGAGGGAAGAGAGACCCCAATGATATTCTCAGCTGTCCTCGCTATCCTCTGCAAGTCTTTACGGTCCGAAACGGTGCAAGTCGAGTCTCCTGTAGGCAGGCAATGTCGACTTTCAGTCTGGAGAGTTCCCTGGCAGACTTACATGCATCGTTGATCTGCTGCAGGTCGGCAATTAGTCCAGGACACATGGTTCTGATGTACCAGTTTGCGAATTGAAGAGCTGGAGTCTTCTTTCTATGTTGAGTCTTGCCTAGTGCTGTGTTTTGTGCCCTACTTGTCGAGTCGGTTCTCTAAGCTCCGGCATCGTGGGAGTTGCCAGAATGACATTTGGTACAATGTCAGACCACCTTTGGGACACCCTAGTTATATAAGAGCTGTGATAATTAAAAAAATTTACTTTTGTATTTCATGGACAAAATCACAGCATAGTGGTCTGGAACAACATGAGTGTGAATAAATACTTATCCATACTACATGGATTTTCAGTGACATAACAATTCCTTTAAACCAGATTGATTAGCAGTGTATGAGATTGTCAGGGAGTTCCTCTGGATTCAATTATGTGGCAAACATAATATTTATGTATTATTTTTCCGTTACCTGTGAATTTTCCAGAAGTGATGCATTCTTACTGTTCTGTTTTGCATGAATCTATGTGTTCATGCAACATTGAGCATAAAGTTGCATGCTAAATGTATTGGACTGGTGTAATGTGTTGGACAGTCATAAAGCCTGACTGAGGCCTACATACAGTCATAAAACAATCACGCCAAAATCAAACAAAGGGAGTCCAAAACAGACTACAAATCCCATGAAGCCTTGCTCACTTTACACCTATGTACACGACAGAATGCGCCCTCAACCATGATGTCATCGGGAGTAGAAAAACCTTTGAGATCTTTCTGGGTGTTGCTTTCTAACGACATTATGTGCCATGTCTAGATGCAGCTCTGCTGCTCTGAGGTATAGCCTTGTTGCACAAGGAAGAAACATACGACTTGAAACTTTGGCCATACAATCTCTATCTTGCTGGACGAGATGAGACTCCTCTGTGTTCCACCAAACACGCTAACGGATCCGAAGGAGACCACCGAGCAATCTGCGTCTTCACCTGCTTGCCTGATTTCTCTTCCATCTTCAACCATGTCGACTTTGCTGTTTTCTCCACCAGTCTGCCGAGAATCAGCCGCCGTACTACCCGCAGACACAGCGAGGAAACGTTCTTCTGTCATCACCCGAGATTTTAGGAACCGAGTCGGAGTCAAACGAAGAATGAACACATTCTACCCACGTCCTCACGTGATTCAAGTAGGAGGTTTACATCTGGGCAGTGATAAATTATTATAGTGTGTTATTCTTGCGTATCAACGTTATTGTTTGTACAGTTAACAGACCGCCGAGTCCATTCTAATAATACTCAAGGTATCATTGTTACATACTGTTATCACAAATGAGATTTGTTGTAGTCCAACCACATTGGACTGTTGTGTATTTTCACCATTGTGGGTGAGTCAGGCACACTGGGTTTATCCATTAAAGAACCAAAGACCTTTGGACGGTTTTCAAGCCATTCATCATCTCTGGGTGATAAACTAACAATTGCCTTTTTCCCCCACGATCACGGAAACCAGCTTCGGTGTGTCACTTCTCTCTCTCACTCTCTCTTTCGTAATTAACGCACATACACGTGACCCCTCACAAACATACCAGTACACACATTTGGCTAGTAGATAGCTTGCCGATAAAGCTCAGCTTTGTTCCTAAGTTATCATATAAGGTGTTAAATGGGCAGACGCCAATAACCAGTCTCTCCAACCACATCCGCGGCCATATTCTCTGTCCGGAAACTTTGCGTGACATACTCTCCATGAGAGCCACATCCGCCATTTTGAACGTTTCATTCCTTACACACCCACGCATACACACATACACACACCCATTCACACACACATACCTTCCTCTCATGTATTATAGACTTATTTTGTTACCATATCTAATCATGTTACTGTTTAGTTTGTAGTTGGAAGTTTATTGACTGCATTGTATTGATTATTAATTGATATTACTGCATCAATAAACTTTGTTATACTTTAAAGAGAAGAGTTTTGGATTGTTTTGCATACACTTGTGTCAAGGACTGGCAGGGGATATCAGTGCTCGGATTCAAGCCTTCATTGTTTTCCTTTTGAATGTCAATGTTCTCCAGATGTCAACTTTCCTAAGAGACCAATCCTATATTGAGACTACTATACTGTCTGGTTATTAGTCCCTGATTCCAGGGTGGTGTCCCAGTGATATTATTCCTTATTAACATTCTATTGAATTTGATAATTGATGTTTATCTATGATGATTCTTGATTTAAAGGATTAAAAAGCTAACATTGATTCTAATCAATATTCTAATGATTTTAATAATGAATAATTATCTTTGATAATAATTAATTATTTCTAATAACCAAACCCGCTCCAGAATGTAGCACACAACAAATCATGTTTGAAACTTGGAACATTGTGCATTCAGGAAATTTGTTACATGTCAAAGAATTTCTCCTAAGAGAGTACAACAGGACCTGATCATACGTTTGTCCACCTGTCCATGAGATTAATTTGAGATGGTTTGTAGTGGGCTTAATGATTAGAGGTACACTCTGCTGCAAGAAAAATAATCACATCAGCTAGTGTCATTAGCAATTCTTTCCCCAGAGATTAGAGCTTGTGGCACAGTGTAAAACTGAAATGAATTCCCTGACCTAATCAGAACATCATTCCAAAACATGGTTTGATTTTCTTTTCTTAAGGCAGTTATAAAATGTATAGATTAGATACCATGTGGCTTCCATAATGATTTGTTACAGCCATGTAATTATAATATGCAGTAGTATTCCTGTCTTGTGTACAAGCAGAATGAGAAGTGAACATAGCTTATACCTTGCTTACCTCAATGTTTATCTATAGCCTCAAACAAGTTTTATTATGCTTTTTTATTAGGGTTTTTTATCTTACTGGAAGTGCACTGATGTCAAACCAATTGTCATTGATGAAGACAAAGGAGATATGGTATTAGTTAAAAAGAAATCCATGTTTTGCTTTCAAACTAAAAAACATCTTTATCTAGCACTGCAGAGGAAGTAATTATAATTGTCTTCTCGTCAGGTCTTACATTTAAGGAATCGTCTAGGTTACTATTGTCTCATTCCCTGATGGAGGGAACAAGATGTTGTGTAAAAGAAGCGCAAAGAGTCTCTTTGAGAGCCTCACGCATCTCTGAACTTGAAAAAAGGCAATTAGGCCCAAAGGTCACGTTCATAGCAACGAAAAGGCTGGGTCTGCCTCCACACGGGGAACCGAACTCCAGGCTGGTGTCGCTAACAGAGAACGCTTGCAGGTCCCCAACCCTCTTGATGGCCTCTGTTTCTTCACCGCTGAGAACTGCTGGGTGAAGTCCTCCACGGTGTTGCCGAAGAGACCGAACTGGGAGACAGAGGAATTGAGGAATTGTGCTTTGTCCACGTCTCGCATCTCGACCAGGTTCAGCCAAAGATGTCATTCCTGGACCACAAGGGTGGCCATCGCCTGCCCGAGTGTCCACGCTGTGACCTTCGTGACCCTGAGGGCAAGGTCGGTCGGTATGTTGGCCATCTGTGCGTCAGCCTCAGACTGGGCATGCCGACCCGAGGGTGGCAGTCCAATCGAGTCTTCCGCGTCAGACGCCGGAACGCTTTCCAATGCAGCGTGAGCTTGTCATCCAGCTCGGGGGGCTCAAGGGGATATGCAAACTGGCCATGAGGCAAGCCGCTATCACCCCAAGTCAGAACGGAAGTCAACGAGCATCCCTGGGGCAGGTGGTTCGTGGGGATCTTCCCGGCGAAACAGAGCACGCTGCCATCTCCAAAACGCCTTCAACACCAGCTGGGTCATCCTCAATCCCGTGGGAAGAAGGAGCGATGCGGGGGGTGGCTGGAGTGCTGTTCCTCTTTAAGAAGTAAAGCCGCTACTGCAACGTTGCCATGGTAAGGTTTTCGCATTGAGAACACGAACCATCCACAAATGCTGCCTCGGTGTGATCACTGCCCAGACACACGAGGCAGCGTCTGTGACCATCAGGAGCGGAGAGAACTCGATCGCATCCAGGAATTGCACAGGGGTGGTAGGGCATCTTTATAAAGATCCTAAAAAGGATGTTCAACGCTGCTGTGTATTGCTCTTTTAGAGAAATAAACTACTATAAATATTCTCTTTTAGAAGCACTGGCGAAGCTCCCAGGGGCAAAGCTACACTGTTGTGCAGAGAAGTAGAAAGCCGCTGATATGCGCTGTAGATCCAACTATGCTCTTGTAGAAATGAGTGAAACAGTCAGTGAATACAGCTCACTGATCACACAACTGGTCGGCTCTGAAGGAAAAATCTGAGTGGACAGACACATATTTCCTTCCCTTTATACCCATATATCCGGGGGAGGGACATGCAAATTCTGTCTGCCAATTTTTCATTGGCCTTTTCTCAAGTTCAGAGATGCGTGTCGCTTCTTCAACACAATGTAGAAGTGAGCAACAGACAGGGAACCACTTGCACTTTAATACACAAACAATTAACTGATTGAAATTCAAGCAGTAATTTCACAGCGCAATGTTTCGACACTACTTTGAGAATATTTAAATTATTTGTCATTCTTTTCAGTGCAAACATACCTATTATACCTTATTAGGCCTTCAGAATTTTCACTGAAAAATTACTTACATTTCTGGTTGTTTCTCACCAAAACCAAGAGCATGCCTTCAAAAGACTTACAATATGATGCATGACTACTTTTATAATACTTTTGGGTCCTTTTATAAGCTTTAAGCTTTATATGGAAATTCTTTTGTAAAACAAAATGGTATCTTTAAAACAAAGATGAAGTGGTATCTTTAAAACATTAAAACATCTTCTGTGCTCAACATAAAGAAGAAAGTCATAGGTTTTTAACACCATGTGTGTAAATTATTTTAATTTTTTGGTGAACCACTCTTGAAATAAGAGTGAAGAGAATTAAGATTGTGGATAACAGTAACACAAGATAAGCTATGCTTTAAATGCATTTGTATTACCATCTTGAAAATGCATTTTTTTAGCATCCCCTTATTATTTGAGCTATGTAGGCCCCAGATCATTGTAGCCGAGTAGTGTCAATGGGTACAGTAGAATTTTAATTTGGCCAGTAGGCTTTAGCTTGTCATTAACGTGGACTGTACTTGTTTTAAAGGCTATATGGGAATGACAAGTCACTGTAAAATATGCTTTCAGACATTACCCTATGTTGGTGCCAGTGCGCCAGCTATGCTAGCACTTGTCACATTTTATATAAATCATTCACACCCACCCCTTGCTGCTTTTGACGTACAGTATTTATTGTAAATCCATTCAACACAAGTATAACTGGCTATGCTGTGAAGTACTGAGGACTGAACATAAAAACTAAGCAATACAGTCCACATAGCACCCCCACCCCCATATATTATGTATATGAAGCATATACATTGTTACATTGGCAGTTAGAAATTAAAGATTTGTTTTTCTTATTTGATTTATTATGTTTATTCCCAGTATCATCAAGACTATTTTATTGGAAAGGTGTGTACTCTGCAATTTCAGATATAACAAGTATTAATATTTGCAGAAAATGCAAAACATTCAAAGTAACAGCAAAATGCTGTAGTGTTCTTGAGCTCGATTCCCACTCATTGTGTACACTTACCATTTACTTAAACCAGTGGTATTTTTGTTTATTTAGATGATGCTTTATTGAGTCTATTATTCCAATGTTTAATTACATTTGTTTACTATTTTTATTTTCATAAATTTAAAATTACAATCTACTTTATGATTCTATAATGCCTTAATGAACAATGATATTAAACTACTTAGTTTATTTAAAAAGTAATCTTAAGTGAAGCATCTAGAAAGAAAGAAAGAAAGAAAGAAAGAAAGAAAGAAAGAAAGAAAGAAAGAAAGAAAAAGAAAGAAAGAAAGAATATGTTGGATACTGAATAGTAAAAAAGTAAAAGTTGAAAAACAATTATTTCCTTGAACCTGAGCAAATAGGCTGCAGTGCATCAAGTGAGCAGGAACCAGAATCTCTTTGTTAGTTTTGAGCAGGATTTGAGAAAACTCTGAAATAGTGCTTATTGCTTAGTTATCCACTTTTGCTATAATGAAAAGCATGTCCTGAATCTTTCATGGGAGATTAGGTGAATGTGATTACTGTTGTCCTTTTGCCAGTGTTGATTTATATCCAGCGGCAGCACTGTCAAACCATCCGGTGTTTTACTTCTCTTTATGCCAGGGAAGATTAAAAAGATTGAATGGGTGATAAGGACCTAAAATGAAGAAGTTTCATCAGAAGGAAAATGTCTATTTCAGTTTCAGAGTGCCATGCAAATGAATTTACCATCTTGCCACTTAAGAACGAATGCATTATTATGAGTGTTTGTGGTTATATTTGCACAAAAAAAAATAAAAAATATTCTGTGTAAATACCTTACTAATGAAAGTGCCTGCATATTGCTGTGCAGAGCTAGGTGATTTATGCAAGATCAAAAGGCACAATTTGGAAATGTCTCAGGTATGCTCGCCCATCCTTTGTTTGCTGCCCATTTTAACAATCATGCTTCCTGCTGGAGAAAGGTCAAGCCGTGTGTATGACCGGCAGAAGATGTGTTACATTGCAATGAGGTCATGTACAACACTGAAAATGTGACATTTTCTTATGACATATTAAGAAGGCATTAATGACACCAGTCTGTCATACATAATGCTTATTGCTGCCAATATGAGTAGGATGGCAGGGCAGACTTTTTGTTACTTCATTATGTGCACACATAAATATTGTTGTGTTTGTTACTTTGGAAATTGCTTACAGCTCTGTGTTGAAATCAATTAACTGAGCAGTCTTAATCTTAACCAGGACCTATGTTGGCAATCACTGTGCCTGTTACAAGCGTAGGTGCTGTAAGAACAGTAGGTTTGTCTATTCTTGAGCTTAACTTGGTCGGTGCTTACCAAAATTCAAAGCATTGCCTCCAGTGGCTGAAGCAGGAAATGTTTTTGAATTTAAGGGCATGTGCGAGTGACAGATTTCAGGAGAAATGCCCACAGATTGGTGCTAAAAGGAAGTTGTAAAGGGAGGTTTTTTTTTTGCTGTAAATTATGCAATATGGTGAAGAAAAATGCATATTGTATTAACTCTATCCCAAAAACCTAAGCGTCATTGCAGTAAATATGCAATCTTGGAAAATGGAACCTCTTAATTGCGGTCATCACTGATTATGTTAATATGATTACTTTCTAGTTTCAGCCCTGGATGAGAACCTGAGTCTCCCATGCTGCTGATGCAATACTCTAATTGTCAGTAAGTTGGCAGAATAGTGCCAATGTCGAGGTACTGGAACATTCAGTAGCATCTTGCCGAAACGTGTGATCGTGTTGGTCAGGATGTGCCTTATTCTCAAACAAACAAGGTTAATTATGTCACAGTGTTTACATTTTTCGTGAAATCAACCGAATAATTTCTAACTTATAGTTGTCTCTGCATTTCAATCTGAGATAGGAGAATTTTATATTGTATGTATTTTAACATGGAAAAATTACTGAGGACTGATTCAACCTTCCCTTGAGACAGTCTCAGTTTTTTCACCTGTAAGTTTCTGACTGAGATGAATAACTCTGTTGAAGAACTAAAGAAGGTTTGAAGTGTTTGATGAACACATTATCGAAACTTGAATGCAGCATTCTCATTAGCATTAGTAATCTAATGCTGCAAGGGGCTAAGGTCAAATCCTTCTCCATCCTCCATGTGGAAGTTTTTAAACTTATTGAAGGAGTGGCCTTGCCATCAGCTATGTTTGGTGATTGAAGAGAGGAAAGAGAGCTGGCTTAATTAGTTTCATCTGAGGAATTATTAAGCTCTAATATAATGGCGTGATTCATCTCTCACACCATCTGGTCCAAGAGAAGTGCTCTGGTGGTGCTGATTGCTTTCCCTGGTGCTGTGTGGAGGTAATAGTCTGTTCAAAGCTGACTCCACCATGGACAGCTGAACAGAGGAGGGGCAGTAGCATCTGGACTTTAGGTTGTCACCAGCTGCCTGTCATGCAAGCTCCCTTAACTGGGAAGTAAAACCCACTCTATCCAGCATCACAAGCTTATGCTGCAGGAGAATAATCATTATATCTTTAGTGGACTGTCAAACAGAATGTATGACTGATGGGCTTCCAGGTCATGGGATGCTGCTCTGAGATTCTCCTTTTGATAAATGGTGTTTTCTCTACTCGTAATTATTGAACATTAATTTTCTTTGGACCTGAGCAGTTTTATTACATTTTGAAAACATGGATGAACTATTATCCAAATCAAGCAATCATACAAGTGCTTTGTGTAGAATAAAGTAGTAAGCCACAGGAGGCCATTCATTATGGTGATTTTACCATTTGGTAGGCCAGAGAACATACTCTATTCAAAGGCAGGCTTAAATCATTGGCCAACACACTGCAAGCACGTATCCTGTGGAACATTCTTAAAGGGATAGATCACACAAAATTTATAATTCTCTCATTATTTACTCACCCTTATGCCATCTCAAACTCATATAACTTTCTTCTGCATGTGGAACACAAAAAAATACATTTTGAAGGATATATGATGTGTTATTTCCAATACAATGTAAGTCAACTGAGGTCAAAAACCTTTAAGCTAAGGTTTTGGGTGAGAAATAGACTAAAATGCAATTCCTTATTCATTATACATCTTGGCATTCACAGTCCACATTGATGCGTTCATGAGAAATGTTTGTTCAATGTATATTCGTTTGTGTTCTGCAGAAGAAAAAATTATGAGAGCATTATCATATTAGGGTGAACTATCACTTTAATGTTTGCTCTTTTGTTGCTATGGCAATAACAATCCTCAATGCTGTTTGCCTTTTAAATTACATATAATATACATACAGTAAGTCAGGCATATGAGGTATCATTAGAAAGATGCCTTTGAAAAAAGTTCTGATACTCTTAGAATCAGAAATTTTCAGAGATAACATCAATTCTGCATTTATGTTACTTAAAATAACAATCTAAGACCTCAAAATTAATGAAAATTAATGCCCCTAGAATGTAATGGTGTACAAATATTTATGTGAAAGCAAAAATTCTTCAAATAGCACCTAAATGGACACGACATAAATCAAATGAAAGCTCTGTTCCCTGTCAAAAAGCTACACTTTGATGCTGCGCTGATTTTAGCGCTTTGGGAACAGCTTTAGGTGTGACCAGCTGTGAATATGTGTGCAACACGTCAATGAAATTGACTAGAATATAGCAGGGCTATAAATAGATCACAGGTGCATCGTCAGATCTTTTGTCTTCAGATCACTCTGTGTGTGTTGTGCTTCTCAAGCTATCAGAATTTTTTTTTCCTCTGTTAGGATTGTTTGTTAGGCAGTGCACAGAAAACCTTTTCTCCTTTCCAAGAATGAGTGTGAAGCAAAGTAAGCAGTGTGTGTTCCCGTGTTTACGCTCTATGGCTGAAACAGACAATCACGTGGGGGACACTGAATCTCTTGAGTCTGCGGACTTTGAGCACCCACCTCTGAACATTCCACACACAATAATAAAGCGGCTGAGGAATTACTCGAGGTGGTTACACAGGCTGTGACCAGCCTACAGTTAGACTGGCCACGTGTATAAAAGACCCCAAAACGCTCCAAACTAGAAGACAGATTTCTGTCTGGTTGCCAAAAAAAGAAAAAAAGAAAAGGGGAATGCTATATCAGTTCCTTCCTTTCTTTGATGACCTCCATGACGAGCTTTCTCGTTCATGGAGGAATCTTTATACTTCCTGTGTCTTCGTGCCCTCGACGTCAACATATTCGACTACTGTAGGTGCTGAGACACGGGGTTATTCGGTGATGCCGCCATTAGAAGAGACACTTGCGGGTTATCTCTCGTCTGGCTCAGCATCATCGCTAAAGAGACCCACTCTCAGGACCACCTCCATTCTTATTGGGGAGGCTTATCAGGCAGCAGGTCAGGCTGGTGCTGCCCTGCACACTATGGCAGTGTTACAGGCGTACCAGGCTGATCTGTTGAAGGATGAGCACGGGCAACACGGTAGATGAAGAGGCTTTCTCTGAGCTTCGTCGAGCCACGGATCTGTCTCTCCGCACGACCAAGCAGACGGCGCACACCATTGGCCGGTCTATATCTGCTTTAGTCAGCACAGTCAAACACCCGGTTTCCATAGAAATGTTGGGCGTTCCGTTGCTTCCTGCCGTAGTCCAGGACACGGGACACTCGACATCCCCTCAACAGGAAGTGTCAGAATCGATACCCATCTCAGAGAACCTGGCAGCATGGAATCTACTGCCAGGTTTTTCTATGTGGGTCCTAAGAACAGTAGAAAAAGGCTTCAGAATTTAATTCATTCACCATCCTCCGCGTTTCAACGGCATGGTTCCCACTACCGTGAAACCGGAGCAAGCATGTTTACTGTGGAAAGTACTGTAAAATCTCTTGGTCAAAGGGGCCATAGAACATGTTCCCAAGAAGTGTGGGGGGTTGCGTCAGATCTTAGATCTTCGAGGCTTGAATCGCTCAGTCAGATGCTAACTATCAAGATGGTCATGTCACAAATCCAACATCACGATTGGCTGGTCACGCTCGATCTCATGGACGCTATATGAAAATTTCTTTCATATAGAAATTTTGCCACAGCACAGGAAGTTCCTGAGGTTCACTTTCGGGGGCGAAGCCTTCCAATATCAGGTTCTTCCGTTCAGTCTAGCCCTATCACCCCACACATTCACAAAATGCATAGATGCAGCACTGGCTCCTTTGTGACTCCGGGGCATCCGCATTCTGAATTACATAAACAACTGACTGATACTAGCACAGTCTCAAGAATTAGCAGTTCAGCACAGGGATAAAGAGTGTTCTCTCTCCCACCCAGGGAATTACATATCTGGGAGTTATATGGAATTCGATCACGATGCAGGCACAATTGTCTCCCGCTCGAATCATGTCCATTCAGAACACCCTGAGCAAAGTCAGGCTAGGTCAAGGTTGCACTGTTCATCAGTATCAACGAATACTAGGTCTCATGGCATCTGCGTCCACGGTGATCCATTTGGGCCTTCTGCACATGAGAACGTTTCAGTTGTGGCTAAAAGCCAGGGGATTTCATCCAAGGACCTGTCCCCTAAGGCAAATAAGGGTTACGCACCGCGTGCTATGTACCCTTTCTATGTGGTTCAGACCCCGGTTCCACACTTTGGGTCCCACTCTAGGTGCGTCTTGCCATCGCAGGTTGCTAACAACAGACACCTCCCTGATGGGCTGGGTAGTGGTCTTAAGTGGTCATGCATCTCAAGGGGAATGGGGGTGTCATCAGCTCGATTGGCACATCAACTGCCTCGAGTTGATGGTGGTATTTCTGGCCCTGAAATACTTCCTCCTGCATTTGATAGGCTGCCATGTCCTGGACAACATGGTGGACAACACAGCAGCAGTCTCCTACATAAATCATCAAGGAGGTCTACGTTCACGTCAGCTGAATACTCTGGAACGTCGGATTCTCCTTTGGGCCGAGGGCAAGCTCCTGTCACTCAGGGCAGTTTATATCCCTGGATGTCTGAATGTGGGAGCAGATTTACTGTCTAGACAGGAACAACTCTGGGTGAGATTTTACAGGGCAGAAGTGGACCTCCAATGTCCCCTCTACTTCTCTCTGAGTCACCCTGCAACCCTGGGTCTGGATGCGATGGCGCATACATGGCCCAGAATGGCGTCTGATAAACTTCTGACTCTCAAGATGGTTTTTCTTATGCCGATTACCTCTCTAAAGAGAATTGGGGATCTACAGGCTCTGTCTGTCTTGCCAGCCTGCTTAGATTTTGCCCCAGGAATGGCTAAAGCAATTTTGCACCCTCATCCTGACTACCTGCCTAAGGTGCCTTTCTCGACCTTAAATCCGGTCACTCTCGAAGCCTTCTGCTTCTCGTTAACAACGACGGAGCAGGAAAGACTTCACAGAATTTGTCCAGTCCGTGCCCTTCAGACTAATGTCCACTGCACTAGCCAGTGACATAAGTCAGGGCAACTATTAGTTTGCCATGGAGGCCGCAACATGGGGTGGCTGCCACCAAGCAGACAATGTTGCATTGGGTGAGGGACACTATTGCTCTGGCCTATGAGGCGCACGGTCAAGCTTCGCAAGTAGGTATCAGGACTCACTTTACCAGAGGGGTCGCCTCCTCTAAAGCCTTGGCTAGAGATGTCCCTCTGCAGCATGTTTGTGATGCAGCAGGCTGGTCCTCACCGCACACATTAATTAGATTTTATAGTTTGGATGTTCAAACTTTGCTCAGTACATACAAAGTATTTGGTGCATATGTGTATTCAGTGTAGTTATAGCTCTAGGAAAAAAGCTGTCCTTGAGTCTATTTGTCCTTGACTTAAAGCATCTGTAACGCCTACCAGAAGGCAACAATTTAAACAGGTGGGAACCAGGGTGAGAATGGTCTTTTTCAATGTTCTGGGCTCTGCTGAGGCAGCGGGAGTTGTAAAGGTCCTTCAGGGAGGGAAGAGGGCAACCAATGATCCTCTGCGCAGTGTTAATAGTCCGCTGTATTCCCTTTCTCTCTGCCTCCGTACAGCTACAGTACCATACTGAGATACAATATGTTAGAAGGCTCTCCACCGCAGAACGATAGAAGGTCTCCAGCAGCTTCTTCTTTAGATTGTTCCTCTTTAACACTCTCAAGAAGTGAAGGCACTGCTGTGCCTTTTTGATAATTACTGTGGTGTTGGCTGACCATTTGAGGTTTGCTGAGATGGTTGTGCCAAGGAATTTGAATGTTTGAACCCTCTCTATGCAGTCTCCATTGATGTAGAGGGGAGCGGGGTCTGCCCTGTGCCTTCTAAAATCGAAGATGATTTCCTTTGTTTTGGTGGTATTCAGTGTCAGGTTATTGGCGGAACACCACTCCGACAATCTCAGGATCTCATTTCTGTAGGCAGCCTCATCCCCCTTTGAAATTAGTCCCACCACTGTAGTATCATCTGCAAATTTGATGATGTTGTTCTGGTGATGGACTGGGCGGCAGTCATGCGTATAAAGAGAGTACAGAATTGGGCTCAGCACGCACCCTTGAGGGGAGCCAGTGCTGAGCATGCGGGTGGAAGAGAAATGAGGACCGAGTTTAACAGTCTGAGGGCGGTCCGTCAGGAAATTCCTGATCCAATTACAGGTAAGTAAAGGGAGGCCAAGATCTGTGAGTTTGCAGAAGAGAATGTCCGGTATAATAGTATTAAAGGCTGAGCTATAATCAATGAAAAGCATCCTCACGTAGCTCTCCTGATGTTCCAAATGGCACAGCGCATTATGGAGGGCTATGGCTATTGCATCCTCAGTTGATATGTTTGCTCTATAAGCAAACTGATTTTCATCGAAAGTGAAGGGGAGGCAGGTTTTTAGATGGTGCAACACCAGCCTCTCAAGGCACTTTGTAATGACCGGTGTAAGGGCAATAGGGCGATAGTCATTGAGATTATCTGTGGCTGATTTCTTTGGTATGGGGATAATTATGAAATTCAATTCAAGAAATTCAATTCAGGCCACTCCGGGCTCTTATGAGTCGACATCACAAGCTCATGTCTGAGACCTCTCACGCTTTTGTGAGCACACTACACAACCATAAGGGGTCCGGACATCCACAGTGCGGAGGCGTGGGTATTCTCGTTCCTAAAGCACTAACATCATAAGTGTAACTTTTTGAAAGGGAACTTCTCGGGTTACTTGACTGTAACCCTTGTTCCCTGATAAAAGCAGAACGAGATGCTTCATTGCCGCACTGGGATGCCCCAGGACTGCTCTTCAGACAAAATACCTGACGATGCACCTGTGACGCATCTATTGATAGCCCTGCTACAGGTGCATCCAATGATTTCACCGGCAGGGGCTATAAATTCCAGTCAATGTTCATTGACGTGTTGCACACATATTCACAGCTGGTCACACATAAATTGTTCCCAAAGCGCTAACTCAGCGCACCATCTCTTTCCGCTTTTATCAGGGAACAAGGGTTACAGTCAAGTAACCCAAGATGTTTTCTTTTATTAAACATTCCAGATTATTTGGCAGTTAGTGCGTGAGTTGACTCATACAGATAGCAACATGAAACTGATTCAGACTGTTTTTGCAATAATGTTTGACCAATTCATTGCAAAAAAAAAATGAGTGATTAATTTGTGACATCATTAAAGATGGACATCTTTATTTCTGACTCATAGCTGGTGACAAGAAACACCGGGTTCACGAAATTATGTAGCGGTGTAGCTTTTGTCAATGCTACGCCACTACCTAATCAATAAAATAGCTTTACTACACGAAAAGCTACTTGATTTAAAAACTAGCAAAGCTACCAACTTGCTACTAAGTAATTTAGTTAAGCTAATACTGTTGTTTTTCTATTTGTAGTGAAGATATTCACTACAAATGAATGTACTGATACTGTAATACCAGAATTCAGCATTTTCAAAAAAGCAGTCAATTTTCAGAGGAATAACAAGCATGACCCAAAAGGGTCATTTTTTTTATGCTTTTGCCCAATGAATCCTTAGTCCTCAGTCCTTGTCACGACAAACCTGATGTCTAATTTTAGAGCACTGAATAATCTGAAAGAGTCTGGATGACATTTTGTGGATGATGTGTGGTCTCAGCTAACTCACCTTTTTGACACAGCCTGTCTCCCCTCACAATTATATGAGGTGCGGTTAGTGAATATGGTCTGTCTATATACATACAAAATATCTGGTGTCAGATTTTTGGTCTTTAAGCTTGTGATGCATGGAGTATATTACCTTGCAATATCAATTCAAAGTCCCAATTAAAAGTGAACAGGGTTTGTTCTACAATACCAGACACCAGATGATTTTCGGGTCATTAAGTTCTACCTGTATCTGTGGAAATCTTTTAGAGGTGAACATCTGGAGGTTATTAGACAGAGCATAAATGAAATGTTGTGGCATCCTCTCTTTGCCTTTTGTCCTTAGTGGTCAAAGGTAATGAAATGTAATGTCGTGATAAGGATCTTATGCATGTTCATAAATCATAATCGTATTTTGATAAAATGTAAATAGATTAAAAAGAATGTTGATTATTTAGCTTCATACTATATGTTTAGGAATCTAGCAAAACAGGTAGTTGATAGTTTGGTGTCAGGGATTCTTGAAAAGCCCCCACATCCTTGCAACCTAACTCCCCCATCCACCCTGCTCACGTCATAGAGTACTTCATTTTTCAGAAATATTGGACATTTTTGTATCTGTTTCAATTTCATCAACCACCAACTCACTACATTGTATATTACTCACACAAAAAATACATATGAACTTATATGCACTCACTACAACATTCCTCAAAGACCTCAGTCATTATTCAGTGCTGTAGCCTTTTTTATATAAAATACCTTGTTTGCAGTAATCATGGCCAATGTAGATCATTTTTTATCGCATTAGGGTAATTATATCCCTGAATAATCTTTCTTAAGCTAGTTAATATGAACTCTGTGTATTATAGTATCATTAAGTTGTCAGAAAAGATATGCTCAGGAAATGTTTCATAGACTGTAAAGATTAGTATGACATGAGAAATATATGTGGGAGGTATCTTATATAGTGGTTATGACTTTATTTATCAGATTGTGAGGGAGGTGTCTGATGTTTTTAAAAAAAGTATTGTGCTCTGTAAATGTAAAAAAAAAAAAAAAAAATCATAACAGTGTTGTCTGTTAAAATCTTCAGATCTTTCCTGCTGCAAGGATTGTATACATTTTTTATTTTTTTTTTATTCATTTTGGTTGGAATAATTTAGGCATTTGTCTATGTTAAATGTCCTTTACTACTGGTAGATCCAGATGCTGTTAAAATTAATCTGAGGCTGACTTCAAGGAGTCTGCGTTGATCAATATTTTTAAGCAGAGGTAAGAGCTAAATTTTTATTAATTATTAACCCAGCACTTTCGAAAACTACTGAAGCAGAATTACAAGTAAATTGTAAAATTAATAAATATTAATTTCAGCAAGACTTGATCCATCCCAGCCGTTTTTAATCCTGGGAAGTGATTCTGATGTGAAACTACATGTGCAAAAAGACTAAAGTCATTTTATTTTGTTTTGTATTAATACATTTTTTAAAACAGTACTATTTTATGATTTATGGGAAGCCCATGTAGTTCAAAAACGCAATATTCATGTTTAATTCTATCCCAATTTTTCAAAGAAAATGTTATTCTTGGCTCAATATTGATTGGAGAAAAGTGAAGAATACAGGGAAGAAATTTACATCTGATTTCATTGAAGATCTTTATGGCCGACAATTTAGTTACCCAGGTTCTCTAATGATTCATGTGGTCACATTTAGCTACTTAAATTACTAATTTCTGCTATGACTCTTGATATTTACTGCTTGAAATATGAACAATGCTCTATTGTCTGTAACAAAATTAAATAGCTTTGTAAATATTGGTTGTCTGAAGTGAAATGGGACATAGTGTATGGAAAGAAACAACACCAAACACTTTTTCTTTCTGCTCTTACAGTAGGTGGAATAGCAACTCATAAACTCACAGGATTCTTCAGAGTTTGGTTGCCTCAGTGACTAGCACTATAAAAAGAACCAAGATGAGTCAATGTTGCCATCTTGTGGAAAGCAAAAATCCAGTGTGCAGTGACATATTCAGCTTCCTTCTAATGGCGTTATCTTAAGACTCATCCTTGCCCACAGAACAGTTATTCCTAGAATTACTGTAAATGAGAAAATATATCTGCATTTGAATTAAATAAAGATGATAAATTAAGGTGAAATTTAATCACAACCCACACCCAGTTAGCAATTGACACATTTGAAATACATGATTTAGCTATTTATATGAATATACAAAAATTGAGCATTACTTATCAAGTCGAATAAAAGTTATCTGTCATTTTAGCCATGTACAAATACACAGTGAAGCAAAATTGTATTTCACCTAGTCTGCAGTGCAACTTACAGCAAGATTTCACACTGTAAACAATATAAACTATATAAGCAATAAATAGAAAAACTATAGGAATCAGGGGTCGCCGGGGTACATATCGATACACATAGTGTTCATTGCGGATGATGAGGCTTTAACTGTACTTAGTAAGTAAAGATAAGTGAAAAGAGTGCAAAATATTAGTTAAAAAATAGCTGGTTGCTGTAATGAACTGATATAGTAATAGTGCAATTATAATAATTATAATTATAAAGTAGTGTTGCAGAGGACTGGCAGTAGTGCAAAGTGCAGTTAATGTTATAACAGAAGTATCAATTTTGTCTCTGGTGCAACAGTAGATTCTTATCAAGATGTGATTATACTTACAGTAATTCCCGGTTCTCTAATATTGGACAAACGCCATTCCATATGTGTTGATATTTCATATCAACATTGGAATGCTTCACTGTTTGTTTTCACAGCTGTGCTGGTATTCATTGGCATGACTGGGAGTGTGATATTTCTTTTAAACAGTTCTATAATAAATAAATAAATGTCAGATTATACTCTCAAAATTAAAAGAGTTCTTTCTTTCCATGGTTTATTTTCAATTTTGAACACTACAGTATGTGAAGTTGAAATGCACTGTGGTTCTATGAAATGGCAGCCATGACAACTCCAATAAAAAAAAAACTTTCATAATATCCAATTGCCATTGGTTTGCCTTATGGAGCTGCTGTAATGATCACACTCAGTGTTGTTGTGAGTTTTCTGCTCAGAGGGTTTTAAACTCTCTCTTGTTTCTGCGACCATCGTCAAACACTATTTAAAGTCTTGCTAGAGATTTGATGCTTGATGAATTCAAGATGATCCACAGTAATCAGCTCCATTGAGTCCGTTCTTCTAAGCCACAGCACATTTTGCTGTGTCTTTATGTTACATCATTCTCCACATGTCATATTATTAAGCTTATGGGAGCAGGCTGGAAGAAAGCCTTGCCCTCAAATTTGTTGTTGCAGTGAGCTTCAGCTGTTACAAGCACAGATGGATCACTTGACGACCAACCCAGTGCAAGTCGTTGAATCTAATTAATGCATGGCTCTGGAGGGCCAAGGCCACTCTTAGCATTGACATGACTCACAGAGCTGTATGCCTTTGAATATGATATTAATGACATGAGTTGGCTTTGTCAACAGGCATGATTTCTAAGGGGGCCTAATACACACTAAAGAAAGCTCTGACAGAGTTTTGATGTAAAGGAATACATACAATGTGCTTTGAGAGTGTGGGAAGAGCCTGTGTTCTCAAAATCGGACCATCCTGCTTGGGATGACCTACCAGTTGTTTAAAATCTTGTTCAGATATAAAATTACAACATTGGTAGCACATTTCATCTGGCAGAATATACTTATCAAGATGTGCTACCATCTTTGGGGCTGAAATAACCGAAAAACCCTACCCCTATCCCCAACCCTTAAACATTGCTCATATGCTATGGGTAGGTCTTCTTGATAAGAAGGTAGGTAAGATTGTCTATGCACGGAGTCATTTTTAAATCTAGCGGGAGTATAGAAAATGTGATTTCTGAAAGCACAACTGGCCTTTTTGGGATTCTCATTGATTTACGGATGCCAGTGTCAAAGTGCATTGCACAAAAAGTTCAAATTTTTTCAACTTTTGGTCACGGAGACAGACACTTTCACAAACAAAAAAAAGTGTCCTTGCAACACACCATCCCTATAGAAATCGATGGATTTGCTGTGTATACTCAGTGTGTAGGTTCCCTAATCAGAACAGAAGAAAGACATTGGCTCGGTGGATTGCTGTTTTGCACTTACTACAATATGCCAATTTGAAATTCCAACGAGGTGCAGTATCATGGTAATGATTAGTTATGCAGTGGTGTTTTGTGTGCACTGCGGCAGATTATCAAAGCTTAACGTGCCACACTGAGGATACACCTTTTATGAAGCCCATTCTCCTAGTGGCAATGAATGATCCAGGTGCTTTTCCTAAAAACAGTGTGAAGGACATGTTTTGGGAGAATGTTAGAGCTGGAAACACAATAAAAGTAGCTATTCCTTCACAAAGGGTGCTGGTTGCCCAAGCTCAACTCCCTGTGATAGAACTGCTACTGAAAAACTCAAAAGCAATGGCAGGATATCCTCTGTTGGCAAGCACAGTTTGCCTTTGAATTTGTCCCTTTCCACAGCGTCATACCTAATAATTATCACTGAGTTTAATTGTATCTTCTAATGCCTTCCCTTTTATTGCAGGCATAGTTATTCAGTGGCGAATACATACAGTATACTATTGGGTTCAGTAAGTTAAAGGGGCCCTTGAGGAAAACGTACCTATTATACTGATTTTTAAAAGCCATTTAATTTTATTAAATAACCCTGTGAAATCAAAATTAAAGTTTTGCTTCTAGCTTTAAGGTCATCAATGTGCTAGTGCACTTCTAAACATTTACAAATTGATACTCTCTCAGACCCAGGCACCAACATGACTTCACATAGAGGCTAAGAAATTTGTCCAATTAAATGCTTTCTGTAATGTTATCAACTTTCAGCCCTCTGAAGCTCTCACAATGTATGGTAATTGCCTTTGAAGGGAATAGGGAATAGGGATGATCACTTCTGAATGGAATGCACCAATGCAGGAGCTGGATGCGAGGAAGATTGTAGGAAGTTGATTGATATGTTTAACCCAAGTATTTTTCAGAGGTTTCTTGGTATGTACAGCACGATTAACTGTTCTTTCTTCATTATGTTTAAGTATATTGTGATTTAAACATTAATATATTGTGATAATTTACTCGTTTCTCATTCATCTGCATTGACTTTCACAACAGCTCCAGCTTCGTCATTAGCAAAGAACATGATGTACTGTGTTTATTTGTTGGCTGGTTAGGTAGCAACATGGTCAAGATCAGCTTTTGGTTCTGGTGAAAAGCAGTTGGACTCAGTATTGTCACTTATCAGTTTCCCTGGCTGAACTCATACTCTGGCATGAGAAGTAGCAAGGATATGCATGTGTGTGTGTCGGCTGCGATGTAATCTAAAGCCAATTGGCTATTTAAAAAAGGGCATGAACTGTTCCATGAAGTCCCACACCAATTTCATGTTTCAGTAGAAAATATGTCAACAGGTCAAAAAAAACTGTGCTCATCAAGACTATAAATGATAGAATTGACCGACAAGATGTTGCCTGTATTAAACACGCAAAGGTTGTTTCTATGTCACTTGAACTGTGTGGGGCTATATGAAGTCAAACCCCAGGACTGTTATAACAAAGAAGGTCAGAAGCAGAAGCGGTGTCCTACTTATGCACAGAGGCAAGTGCCATTGAGGTAGTAATATTCATTCTTTCATCAGGCTTTTTAATACTAGAATTCTAGCACATTAGCCACATTCACCCTTTTCATGTGCCAAACTGAATATAACCCAGAAGTATTTGTTGTCCTTATTGAAGGTTCTACAGATTTACAAATAGTTGTTTCAGTTGTTTAAGTAGAAAGGCTACAAGAGAAGTCTATTTTGCGTGGGGCAAAAGATTAATGTGTTTACATGTTTGTGTTTTGCCAAGGGCGATAAATGAGTTAAGGCTGAGGGAGACTAGAGCTGTGAGATGTTTTATGAAGGTCATGTGAGAACCATGGTGGGGAGTTTACTGTACATTCAAGGAGAAGCATGTTTGGTGTATGAACATTCAGTCAAGAAAATAGTTGCATTTCTGAACACCCAGTACATAAAATAAAGCATGTTGTTTGCTTATATAAGCTACAAACTGTATACAATATTTCTGTCTATACCCTTTGGGTATTATTATTTATTTTATTTCTATATTTAATTTTAATTTAATTTAATTGCCCAATTGTCACATTGTACATACATTTCTGCATATATACAGTGAAATTATTTATTTTTCACATATCCCAGCTATGCTGGGGTCAGAGTGCAGGGTCAGCCATGATTCGGCGCCCCTGGAGCAGATAGGATCAAGGGCCTTGCTCAAGGGCCACACAGTGGTGTCTTGGCGGTGCTGGTGCTTGAACCCCCAACCTTCTGGTCAGTAATCCAGAGCCTTAACCGCTGAGCCACCACTGCCCAACAACATATTAACACCTCATATTCTGTTGAGATTTACTGTCTTTATTTTTGGAGTCCAAGAGACCCCATGTACATGCACACATAAAAGTAATAATAGTAACTTAAAATAATGATTTCCTTCAAATGCTTTCAATATGACATCTAACCTAATCAAATCCCAGCAGGCAGGTATACAATAAGCTTTAACCCTCTGTATAATAATATCGTTTGTGTTTGATGTCAATTTAACAGCAAAACACATTACAAAATATACAATAAAACAAATCTAAAACAAACAATTAGCAGAAGTGAACTACAACAGTATTAACATCAGTCAGAAAATGTCTTTATGTGGAAATAAATGGCTTTTATATACGTACATTATTTATACCTTGTGTGTGTGTGTGCCAAGCAGAACTAATGTTTCGGTTTTCATGAAAACATTTGAAAACGTCTGGAAAAAAAAATTCATGGAGGACGAAGCTTGTTATCAAGTTGAAATTTTGTTTATTATTATATCTAATAAAATTAGGAAAGTCATGCAATGCGAACTTCATATTTCAAAATAATGTGATATTAATAGGACCTTGGGGTATCTCAGATGCCATAGAGAACATTCTCTGTTGAACTCTGTTGATCTCATCAAAAAGGCACTTCCGTCCGCAGAACTGACACTCACTGAATTTTTTTTTTGGTAAACTCAAAAGATTGTTGTGCTTGAAAATCCGAGGAGATCAGCAGTTACAGGAATACTCAAACCAGCCCATCTGGCACCAACAATCATTTCACGGTCGAAGTCACTGAGGTCACATTTTTTCCCCATTCTGTTTCCCCATTCTGATGTGAAGATTAACTGATGTTCCTGACATATATTTGCTTGATTTTTTGCATTATTGCACTGCTGCCACAAAATTGGCTGATTATATAATCACATGAATAAGGTGTACAGTTCTACGTGTGTATTTTGAATGACTGATAACTGACAGTTCATATACATTTCCATTGTACTTTGATAATCCCTAGTAATTCTGAATAAATTAAGCAGAGTATAACTGCTTAACTGAACTACATACAAAGAGAAAAACCCTCAGATAGTTGGAAACCACTGAATGGGATGCATAGACTTAGACAAAAGTCTCTAAACATTAAAATGTATCTATACAATGACATGGTTTTCTAAACTATGTAAAGCTTGTTAAATGCATTAAAATGACTAATATAGAAAGACGCTCTAAGGCTGAATTTGAAAGAGAATTTGCCTTGTCAAATTCTTAAACTGAATGCTATGCTATGAAATCTTATGCAAAAGTGCACATGGAGCCCATGTGAAATGCACAGTAAAATCAAATGTATCTTTTGTTAATAGTGATAGGCTCAAATCCAGTCTCAGAACCTGGATCAGGCAAGTGCAGTATATGTTGCCGTGGGCAGACCACCTGGCAGTGACGGTGTGAAGCAGTCACCCATAGTGAAGCCACCTACAAAATGTTCCAAAAGTGATTAAATTAACTCAGTGTGCTGCAGTACTAATGTCCCTTGGCTGGCAGCTATTGACCATGACCTGAAGGTTAAGCACTGCCCCCTCTGCCCTGGTTTCTGTGTTTATCCTCTGAATATTTTGGGGCATTGGTTAATGAGAATAACTGTAAGTGGCCTGCTTTGCACCTAGATATGCAGGTGTACAGTGCTTAGAGGGTTGGGTACGTTTCTATAAGAGCAGATTAAGCCACAATTCTGAGTGGGGTTAAATGAGTGCCCTGGTTCTGCAGTTAAAAAAGGTTTACTATTAAATTATGCTATTAAAGAGAGATAATAATCTTTGTTTTTATTTTTTTCCTGAACTTTATACAGAGCTAGTTTGATGCCTTTTACATTGAGGTCTTTTGTTTTAGGCATTTCCACACTTAAAGGAATATTTCACCCAAAAGTATATTTGCTGATAATTTACTCACCCTCAGGCCATCCAGTTTCTTTATTCATCAAAACAGAATTTAAGACATTTAGGATTTAATTTAGGCCTCCTCCTCTAAACAATGCAAGTGAATGTACTCCATTTTTTGATGGTCCAAAATGCATATCGTCAAGGTTACTGTTGTAACCTCCGTTCCCCGAGGGAAGGAACGAGACGTTGTGTCAAATTTAGTGACACAAGGGGTCTTCCTGGGACGCCAAACATACCTCTGAACCTGAGAAAAGGCCAATGTCAAGTTGGCAGACAGAATTTGCATGCCCCGCCCCGGACATACGGGTATAAAGGGAAGTGGGGCAGTGAGTGCCTGTCGGGATTTTGCACTGAGGAGCCAAATATAAGGTACGGCCATTTACTGTGGTAGGTCTAGTGCTGTGGCAGGACGGACACAACATCTCGTTCCTTCCCTCGGGGAATGGAGGTTACAAAAGTAACCATGACGTTCCCCTTCTGTCACTCACTCGACATTGTGTCGAATTAATTGACGCAAGGAGTCCCATATAAAAATGCCACGCACTGACCATGTACGTGAACTCTCGAGACAGGTGCAATCAGGCTACTGCATGCTAAAGGCAACTGTGTCGGCTACACATAGCCCTCCCCAATGCCCCAAAGAGATGTCACATACAGACCTTAGGTTCTAGCATGGGAGCAAGCCCGGCAGACGCGGCCTTCTCTCTCACTATGTCTCTCACATAGGACGTGAAGCGGCTGGGGCTATCTTAACGCTATGAAATGTGTCAGGGAAGGAGGTCTTTCCGGTCCTATTCTTTCAGGGGGAAAATACCCAGCGGAGGCCACATCCTGCCCAGTCTAGGGGGAGGAACATGTGGCAAATACACCATGAGGGTTGTGAAGCCGTACGTGGGAAATGGCGCGGTGGTAGGTCAAGCCTAATGAGGGGGAACTCTACAAGCATGGCGAACGGGGCTAAGGGAAATGTGAGTCTGCAGACAGGGGGGCTGTTCCACGGGAAATACATCATGGGGAGTTTGCCTGAAAAGGGAACTAAGCCCGTGGAGCCCGACCCCAGTACAGAGCACCTGTGACTTGTAGTGGGTCTGGATGTGAATTGCTCCGCTGAATTCGCAGGCCAGAAAGCTAGGGAGGAGAACATCCAGGGAGCGATGCTTAGTGGCTAACCTGGGATAGAAGGCGCACTGGATAAACTTGGTGAGGGGCGCTGTGTGCAAGCGGAACACCCGGTCGGTTGTGCCACGTTACTGAGTTCTTCCGGCTCAGACCTGACCAAACACAGGATGAGACTGACTCAACCCTGAGATTGTAAAATCTGGCAAAGGTATTGGGTGTTGCCCAGCCCGTTGCTCTGCAGATGTCCGCTAAGGAGGTCATGGTCCAGTTCCCACGAGGATGCCACACTTCTCGTAGAGTGTGCTCGAACCCGCAAGGGGGCGGGCACAGCCTGGATGTGATAAGCTAACATCAGCTAGTCTGTTTGGAGATGGCGTTCCATTTCCACCGTCCGGCGAAGCAGACAAAGCTCTGCGTGCGGTCCAAATAGATATGCATAGCACGTACCGGACACAGCAACAAAAGGGCTGGTCTACCTCCTCCGTAGGAACCTTGGGCACGTAGCCTGGTCACAGCGGCTTAAAGGGGGGTCTCTAAAGGCCCGAGAGGACCACTGAGAGATCCTAGGAGGGGAATAGGCTAAGCCGGGGAGGGTTAAGTCTCTGGGCACCTTTCAGGAACCTGATAATCAAGTCGTGCTTACCTAGGGACTTGCCATCTACTGCGTCGTGGTGGGCTACAATAGCAGCTACATGCACTTTCAAGGTGGAGGGCGACAGCCTCCCCTCCAGCCTCTCCTGCATGAATGAAAGCACTGACCGGACTGCGCACCTCTGTGGGTCTTCGGCTCGGGAAGAACACCAATTCGCAAACAAGCGCCACTTTAGGGCGTAAAGTTGCCTGGTGGAGGGAGCTCTGGCTTGGTTGATCTTGTCTACGACTGCAGGTGGTAGATCCACTAGATATTCCGAATCCCGTCCAGGGGCCAGACATGAAGGTTCCAGAGGTCTGGTCACGGGTGCCAGAGGGTGCCCCATCCCTCAGAAAGAAGGTCCTTCCTCAGGGGAATTTTCCAGAGAGGTGCTGTCGCGATGAGCGTAAGATCCGAGAACCAGGCCAGGGTGGGCCTGTAAGTGGCCACCAGGATGACCTGTTCCTCGTCCTCCCTGATCTTGCACAGCACCGGTGCAAGAAGGCACACTGGGGAAATGCGTACTTGCGCAGCTCCTGGGGCCAGCTGTGTGCCAGCGTGTCTGTCCCAGGAGGAGCTCAGGTACCAGTTGTCAAGCAGCAAAGGCTGTGGGGAGGACGAATGGTTCCAGTAAAGTCACTCGTCATGTGGAGGACACCTGGAGTCCTGCTGCAAGAGGATTCCGGTCCACAGAAAGTCTATCCAAGGGTTGAAAGTCTGACGCAAGAAGGGGTGATTGTCACGCGGTATGTGCCGTGGCACCATGCCCATCTCGGGACTCGAGTTTGTAGCCAGTGCTGAAATGGTCTCATATGCATCAACCCCGAGCAGCGTGGCACGGCCACAGCTGAGGATTCCATATGCCCCAGGAGCCTCTGGAATTGTTTTAGAGGAACCACTGTGCCGGGCTCAAAGAGAGCGAGGCACCTGAGCACTGACTGAGCGTGCTCGTTGGTGAGAGTGCTGTCATTGAGACTGAGTCTAACTACATGCCGAGAAAAGAGATGCTCTGAACTAGGACGAGCTTGCTCTTTTCCCAGTTAACCTGAAGCCGTAGACGGCTGAGGTGCCTGAGCACCTGGTCCCTGTGAGTGCACAGTAACTCTTGAGGGTAAGCCAGGATGAGCCAGTTGTCGAGGTAGGTGAGTATGCGGATGCCCACTTCCCTTAGCGGGGCAAGAGCTGCCTCTGCGATCTACGTGAAGACGCGAGGGTACAGGGACAGGCCGAAGTGGAGGACCTTGTACTGATACGCCTGGCCGTCAAACGCGAACCGTAAGAAGGGTCGGTTTCGAGGCAGAATGGAGACATTGAAATACGCGTCCTTCAGGTCTACCGCCGTGAACCAATCTAGCTGTCGAACGCAGGTAAGAATCTGTTTCTGCGTGAGCATTTTGAATGGGAGTCAGTGTAAGGCCTGGTTGAGAACTCGCAGGTCCAAATTGGTCACAATCCACCGCTTTTTTTGGATACGATGATGTAAGAACTGTAGAAACCCTTCTCTATCTCGGCTGGTGGGGCAGGCTCTATCGCATCCATGAGGAGCAGGGTCATGATCTCTGCTCGTAAGGTGCTGGCTTTCTCAGCGTGCACGGAAGTGAGCGAACACCGCTGAAACAAGGTGGGTGCCGGAACTGAATCGCATAGCCGATGGCTAGCCAGCATGACGTATTGGGAAGTGTAGCCACGCATCCAAACTCCACACAAGGGGTACTAACGGGATGATCGCTGTTGACGTACCATGTTGAGCTTCGCCGGGGGGCAGGTAATAGCACATCAGGAGGCAGAAGAGCGTCCCGAGGCTTGGGTGCTGAGAAAAGACTCAATGTACTTACCTTGCTCTGCGCACCTGGCAGGGGCGAGTTAGAGACTGAGGAAGAGGTCCTAGAGAGGCGTCTTCGGAACTCGTCAGCGCTGGCCTGCCGACATGAAAAGTAACCATTCACAGTGTGTCTTGTGCTTGCATGCAGCTTTGGGGTGGGTTTATCTTAAATAGCTGATACCACAATAATGACAGATATGGAAAAACACATTCAAACATGGACTGGACTACCCAGGTGCAGATCTTTAAGTGCCTTGGCTTGATGGACCTGCAGGATAGCCATGGCATGCAGGGCAGAGGCGGCCTCTCCGGTGGCGCTGTAGACTTTGGAGGTCAATGATGACGTCATCCTACAGGCTCTGGAGGGGAGTACCGGGTGGTCCCACCAGGTGGCGGAGTTCTCAGGACACAGGTGTATCGCAACCACTCTATCCACCTGGAGGAACTCCATGTACCCGTGGACCGCCATCCAGGGTAGTGAAACCGGACGAGCGGAGGGGTCGGTTACGGGCAGTAAAAGGTGCCCTCCACAACCGCGTCAGCTCGTCATGCACTTCCGGGAAGAACGGTACGGGGGTGGGGGTATGGCTGTGAGCGGCGCCCTCGGAGCCGAGGTTCCAGTCGTCAAGCCGCGAAGGCTGTGGGGAGGACGGAGGGTCCTCCCCACAGCCAAGCAGTCCAAGCATGTCGGCCATCTGCACGTACAGTAAAGTCACTCGTCATGTGGAGGAGGAGTCAGGAAGCGGGTCATTGTTTACATTGTTTTTATTATTATTATTTGGAAATAATTGTTTATTTTATTTTAAATTGTTTTGAAATTGTTTTGGCCTGTTTTGGTTTGTGCTCTGTTTCTATATTAAACAATGACGCGCTATAAGTTTCTATACACATTTCTATTAATAATAGTGTTTTCTCTACAGTCGGTCACGGACCGAAAATGCTGTGCATATGTTTGAATTTGTTTTTCCATACTTGTCCATTATTGTGGTATCAGCTATTTAAGATAAACCCGCCCCTAAGCTACATGCAAGCACAAGACACACTGTGAATTGTTACTTTTCATGTTGGTCAGACAGAGCTTTCCTCTCTTCTTGACCAGAATAAATTGCAAACTAGCCCAGACTTTATGTCGAGAGTCAAAAGTCTGGCTATGTGAGGCCAAGGGGAGAAAAACTCCAGGATAACAGAATATCTCTGGGAATTGGCAAGGAACTAGACTAACCCAGCCGGAGGTCTTTTTAGGACAGTTAAGCATTGCGGGTAACTGTTTATTCAGGCAAAGTAATGGCCTAGAACTCTAATTGTCATGGGTAGTTCATCTTCACCAACAAAAGCAACTAACAATGAGGTCTCAGAAGAATGCTTATACATTTGGTGATTAAGATCTCTCTATTTTTTGCAGCTGTGCAGAGCACAAAAACTGCTCAGAGGATTGTATGTGTTGATCCATCAACTGAATCAATAATGTAAAAGAAAATATTTAATTAAATTGTAACTCTGGCATTGCTTAACCTTCAGTGTGTTAGACAGAAATTTTATATTTGTCTCCATGACAGCTAATTGGATGTGTTTTAAAGGGAAGTTGTAAATTTAATTAAATAGTGTTCAAAGTTTGTTCTTACCTCATACCTTGACCTTACAGTGCTAAATAGAAATTGTTTTGTGTAATAGAAACTTGTGTTGCTTGTCTATTTTTCAGGCTATTTAAAATTTTGGCTGCTCTGAAAATATAAGACATATTATGGTTGTGCACGGCTTATCACTGTTTCTAAATCTGGAGTAGGACACCACAAATTTATGAATTTAGAGTTTCGTTTAATTAATAATAGCTGTTTCATGACAGCCTCCAGCCTGAGGAGCATTTCAGATTTAATTGCAGCCTATTATTTATTCATATTAAACTTATGTTGGAAAGGCTTTTATTGTCTTTCGAGTTAAGTATCTCTAAGGTATCAATCCTTTCAATGCAATTTTTATTTTTTATTTTATATTGTATCTGTTTGTGTTATGTTCCCAATACTTAACTTCCTGAAAGGATATTGAAAGGCAATCTCGCATTTCACTTCAAAAAAATGAATGATGTTTTTTTTTTAGATAAGGTTGATGTATTTTTTTCACTCTTCACTGAAGTTTGATTAATACTGTGTTCCCATTTGTCCATAGTTTGGATGTTATGGATTAGTGTAAATGCTTCGCAAATAATGCAGATGCATTTGCTGTGTTTGTCAGTCTTACAGTATCTCTGTTAAAAGTTCAGTTGTAAGCTCGCTAGTAAATTAACATTCATATTTGTGGAAGTTCTTTTGTGTTTGTAATAGTGACTCATTGTATGTAGTCTCTGAATAACAGAATGTCTCCCCTGGAATTTGAAGCCCATTAAAATGATTGATTGCACTGTGTCGTAGTTTATGCTTAGGGACAGTTTACACCCACAAAGCAGTCTAATTGCATTCATTCTGATGAAAAATCCACAAACACTGAATCTCAGCTCTCAGGCAAGTTGGCAACAGTCTACCTGACATCAGAAGACTGCATTTGAGCGAGACGAACAAAAATTTAAATTTTGACAATGAAATGAGGGGGTCTACATCACAAATCAGTGGACAGGCCTACAATGCATAATTTCAAAGACAGCACAAAGCCAGTACATGCAAGCCGTGTATGGGTTAAAATCTTCTTCTCTAAAGCCTGTTGGTCTGCGCATTCCTCTCATCATATCTTGTTAAAATGAATGACAATCAGTGCATCATCTCAGTCTCTGAGACAAAGTCACTACTGTACCTTCCATTTCAGGCTTGAAACATCTGACGAGCATAGTAAGCATGCAGTTCTCTTATGCAGCATGTCATTTTCTGGCACTGCAGAAAATACCTTTGAGATTGTATGAATAGCAATTAAGACATTTTCAAATGAGATGACTTAGGCAAAGCAAATCTTCTTTCTCTGCTTCTCTTCCATTTCTTGCCATATAACTTCTGACATTTTTGACAGCAATTACTATCATTATCTAATGTCATATATGCAGTTTATATATCATATCATATGCACTGTATTGCTGCCTTTTTGTTGGATTGTTTCTCCTATATGCTTTGAGTTTCCTGCATGTAAACAAACTTCAGAGTGTTTTATTTTTTTGAAGAGTTACAGACAAAATATTCAGTATTCAAAGGAAAACAATAAAGGATTTTAAAGGTTTTTCTTTTCTTTTTCTTTTTTTTTTTTTTTTTTTTTTTTTGCATGCTGAACAAATCTGAATTTGCTGGTCCAGTGTGTAGTCCTATAGGTTCTATTAATCTCTTAGCAAGACTATTTATATATCTTCTTCAGACCTTTCCCTCAACTTCCATACCAACCATTAAAAGTATTGTGTGGATAGTTGACTCATAACTGTGTTTCTCTAGGATTTTTTGGAACAGCTGAGCTGTTGTGCGCACATCCACGAGCCCACAACACTGGACCCGCATTTACGTGCGGCAGTGGCTTAAATAGCTTATAATGACCACAGAGTCATTATAGGTGGGGTTATTCATGTTCGCCTTGTCATGTGTGTTTATTTACTGGGAGCTTTTGACCACTGAAGGCCAGATAGCAGTAGTAATAACTGTCAAATAATGAAATTCTTCTCAATGAACCCTCAATGCAGGAAATTACTTTCACAATTTTTATTAAGCATAAATACAAATAGATAATATAAACAAGAGGCGATTCTAGGATTTCAGGAGTCTCAGCCCCCAATGACACTATTGGAAGGATGTGTGCATTTAATGTATTTAAACTGTGTTTTAAGCTAAACAACTCAAATTAATTCAGAAAATTGTCATTTTCAATAATTAACATTTATAAAGTTACGAAAAAATAACCAAAATCGGTTGAAAAATACTGACAAACCATATATTATTGTAACTGTCTATTTATTGGCAGTACATTTTGTCTGTCCTAATCATTCCTTTTTGTTCTCCAATTATTAACAAAAATGATTGAACATGAATCAATCAATTCACAGCTTCTATGGTTTAAAGATTTATCAAACACCACAAAAGACTCTTAATACAAAAAATGTCAAAATTATTAAGTGGAATGTATAAACTCTAGATGATTTTTCTCTGTCTGTCATTCAGAATTGTTCACTGATTTGTTCAGTGACATTTTTTGTAAATCACACCTTAACTAATAGGAGGCAACAAATGAATGTCTTTTATGAGTCGTTCACACCGAAACAAGTCTAATTATGGTTTGTGTAAACAAAGCATAGCTGTCGTTGTAATTATAAAAATAACTATAAGTGATTTAATTACGTCCTTGTCATGGCAATGTCATCAGAACTTTTACTATTAATTATTCCAGCCACTTTCTCTCCTTGTTGAATGATATTACTGAAGTAAACGAATGACATACCTCCTCCTCTCCTTCAGTCGGTCAACAACAGATCCCTATATTTTCTCATTCAGTGAATGAGCGTACTCGTTCAATAAGTCAAACCATTGATATTCTCATTTGCAGCCCGTAATCAGTTGGCTCGCATTATAGTCAGTCTTTTCAGGCATGATAAGCAACCAAAGCAGTCTTGCACTTCATACTACATCTTATTGGCATCAAAAGGTAGAGACGTCAGTGAACAAGAAATATGAGTCTGCGTATGGAGGTGAATGAGAACGATTCATTCACGTTAAAGATTATTTCAAAAGACAGATTAATTCACAGATGAAACATCACTACTGCGCACAATGTAGTGCAAAGCATGCAGCTGACTGGGACTAGCAAGTGTTACGTTACTTGAATATTAAGAGTATTAAGAATATAGAATAAGAATAGTATTGAACATGTGAAATTTCAGCAGCAACACTAATAATTAATTTCAGAATTTTCAAGGGAAACGTCTCGGGTTACTTGTGTAACCCTTGTTCCCTGAAAAAAGCGGAACGAGATGCTGCGCTGCTAAGCGCTATGGGGAAACAATCTTATTGTGAGCTGCTCTGAACATGTGTGTAACACGTCAATGAAATTGACTGGAATTTATAGCCTCGGTTGGTGAGATCATTGGACGCACCTGAGACCAGGCTATAAATAGGAGGCGTCACCAGAGTGTTGTCAGATTATTTTTCTGAAGAGCGGTCCTGGGACGTCCCAGTGCGGCAAAAGAAGCGCAGCATCTCGTTCCGCTTTTTTCAGGGAACAAGGGTTACACAAGTAACCCGAGACGTTCCCTTTACAAAAAGCTTCACTTTGATGCTGCGCTGCTAAGCGCTATGGGGAACGAAATGCCCACGCCGCCGCACTGGGGCTTTCCAGACCCCTGATCGTTGTGAAGTGTTTTCACAGAACGTGAGAGGTTCCAGACATGAGCTTAAGATGTCGACTCAAGGGCATAAGCCCGGAGTAGCAGAACATCTAACACCATAAAATCCGAAGAGTGTGTGCGGAAAGGACTAGCCTGCCGTATCACAAACCTGGTTTAGACATGAGCTTGAGATGTCGACTCAAGGACATAAGAGTCCGGAGTAGCGGAGCATCTAGCCCACAAAGTCAAAAGATGAGTTTGAGAAGCCGATCCAAAGGCTCTAACTCAAAAGTTCGTACCATGAACTTGGATTTGGCATGAGCCTGGGATGTCGACCCAAGGACATAGTCCGGGGTAGCAAAACATCCCAGCCCATGTAGAAATTGTAGAATGTGCATGGAGAGGACCAGCCCGCCACGTCACAAACCTGTTCCTGCATGAGTTCGAGATGTCGACTCAAGGACGTAAGAGCCCGGAGTAGCATGAACATCCAAACTATAGAATTTAATGAATGTGTGCGGAGAGGACCAACCTGCCGCATCACAAACTTGCTGCAGAGGGACCCCTCTAGCCAAGGCTTTAGAGGAAGCGACCCCTCTGGTGGAGTGAGCCCTGACACCTACTGGCGAAGCTTGACCGCGCGCCTCATAGGCCAGGGCAATAGCATCCCTCACCCAATGTGACATAGTCTGCTTAGTAGCGGCCGCCCCCCTGTTGCGGCCCCCATAGCAAACAAACAATTGCCCTGATTTACGCCACTGGCTTGTGCGGTGGACATAAATCTGAAGGGCACGGACTGGGCAGAGTCCGTGAAGTCTTTCCTGCTCCGGCGTTAAAAACGGCGGGGAGCAGAAGGCTTCTAAAGTGACAGGATGTATTGTCGAAAAAGGAACTTTAGGAAGGTAATCAGGGTGAGGATGCAAAATTGCTTTGGCCATACCGGGGGCAAATTCTAAGCAGGTCGGCAGAATAGACAGAGCCTGTAGATCCCCAATCCTCTTAAGAGAGGTAATAGCCATAAGGAAGACCATCTTGAGAGTCAGAAGTCTGTCAGACGCTGACTCCAGAGGTTCAAAGGGGGTCTCGACCAGAGCCTCCAGGACTATTGTTAAGTCCCACGAAGGAGTTCTGGCCCTAACGGGAGGCCTCAGTCGCCTGGCTCCACGAATGAAGCGGGCGAGTAGAGGATGTCTCCCTAAAGGCACCCCGTCAATCAAGGCGTGGCAAGCCGAAATGGCAGCCACATAAACCCTGAGAGTAGCGGGGCATATGCCTGCTGACAGTTTTTCTTGCAGAAACTCCAGAACTGAAACAATTTGGCAGTTAACTGGATCTGCATCATGTGAACTGCACCACCTTTCGAAGACACCCCATTTATTGGTGTAAATTCTTCTGGTGGAGGGAGTCCTAGCACTAAGAATGGTTTCAATAACCCCAAGCGACAGCCCTGTGTCCCTCAGTTGGTACCCTTCAGGGGCCAAACGTGAAGTTTCCACAATTCGGGCCGGGGATGAAATATTGTCCCCTGTGCTTGAGACAGAAGGTCCCTCCTGTCCGGAATCGCCCAGGGCGAGCCGTCTAGGAGAGACATCATCTCTGAGAACCAAACCCTGTTCGGCCAGCGAGGTGCTATCAATAAGAGGCAAGACCCTTGCTGGCGAACTCTGGCCAGGACTCCCGGGAGCAGAGAAACCGGAGGGAACGCATACAGGCGCATTCTGGGCCATGTATGCGCCATCGCGTCCAGACCCAGGGGGGCTGGGTGACTCAGAGAGAAGTAGAGGGGACATTGCGCAGTCTCTTGAGAGGCGAAGAGGTCCACTTCGGCTCTGTAAAATCTCTCCCAAATCTGTTGTACTACCTCGGGATGGAGTTTCCACTCGCCCGATGGTAAGATTTGTCTGGACAGAAAATCTGCTCCCACATTCAGGCGTCCAGGGATATAGACTGCCCTGAGTGACAGTAACTTGCCCTGGGCCCAAAGGAGAATCCGACGTGCCAGCAAATTGAGGTGGCGAGAACGTAGGCCTCCTTGATGATTTATGTAGGAGACTGCTGCTGTGTTGTCCACCCGCACAAGGACATGGCAGCCTATCAGATGTTGGAGAAATTATTTCAGGGCCAGAAATACTGCCATCAGCTCTAGGCGGTTTATGTGCCAATCGAGTTGATGACTCTCCCATTCCCCTTGGGCTGGACAACCACTTAAGACCGCACCCCAACCCGTCAGGGAGGCGTCTGTTGTAAGCATCCTGCGACGACACAACGCACCAAGAGTGGGACCCAAGGTGAGGAACCGGGGTCTGAACCACATAGAGAGGGAACGAAGCACTCGGCGTGTAACCCTTATTCGCCTGAGGGGACTGGCCCTTGGATGAAACCCCCTGGCTTTTAGCCACAGCTGAAATGGTCTCATATGGAGAAGGCCCAAAGGAATCACCGTGGACGCAGACGCCATGAGACCTAATATTCGTTGGAACTGAAGAACAGTGCAACCTTGACCTAGCCTGAGAATGCCCAGGGAGTTCTGAATGGAGATGACACGAGCGGGAGACAACTGTGCCTGCATCGTGACCGAATTCCATATAACCCCCAGATAGGAAATTTTCTGGGTCGGGGAAAGAACGCTCTTTTTGGCATTGAGTCTCATACCCAGAGAACCTAGATGAGCCAAGACGATATCCCTGTGCTGAACTGCCAGTTCTTGAGACTGGGCTAGGATCAGCCAGTCGTCAAGATAATTCAGAATGCGGATGCCCTGGAGTCGCAACGGAGCCAGTGCTGCATCCATGCATTTTGTGAATGTGCGGGGTGATAGGGCTAGGCCGAATGGAAGGACCCGATACTGGAAGGCTTCGTCCCCGAAAGCGAACCTCAGGAACTTCCTGTGCTGTGGCAGAATTCCAATATGAAAGTATGCGTCCATGAGGTCGATCGTGACCAGCCAATCGAAACGTTGGAACTGAGACACGACGGACCTGACTGTTAGCATCTTGAACCTGAGCGTCTTGACCGAGCGGTTCAAGGCACGAAGATCTAAGATGGGACGCAACCCCCCCCCCCTTTCTTGGGGACCAGGAAGTATCTGCTGTAATAGCCAGACTTTTTCTCTGGAAGGGGAACATGTTCTATGGCCCCTTTCTCCAAGAGATTTTGCAGTTCTACCTGAAGTAGACATGCCTGTTCCGGGTTTACGGTAATGGAAACCACGCCGTTGAAGCTCGGAGGGCGGCAAGCGAACTGAATTCTGTAGCCTTTTTCTACTGTTTTTAGAACCCACATAGAAATACCTGGCAGAAGTTTCCACGCTGCCAGGTTCTCTGAGATGGGAACTAATTTCAAGACTTCCTGTCGAGGGGGTGTAGAATGTTCCGTGTCCTGGAATATGGCAGGGAGCGACGGTACATTCAACATTTTGTTGGAAACCCCTGTCACCCGAAACACCAAGGGTGGCGGGAGTGAAGAGGTTTCGTGAGGGTATCGGGAGGGCCGAAGTGAATGATACACGCGCCCCGTCCCGAAGGGAACTACCCTCACAGGGTTGGATACAAGGACGTCAGGGCTTCTTTCTCTTGGAGATACCAGCCCTGAGGTCTTGTTTGGGAGGTTGCTGAGGGCATGACTTGCCACGCTCTGCTTCTGAATCTCCCTCCTCACAGAATCAGGGCGAGACTGGGTGACCGACGGCCTCGCCCCCTGAGTGCGACGAGGAAGGAATTTTCCAAAGGCTTCCTCATGGCTTTTTGCCTCCTGGAATCTGGAGATAACCGTGTTCATGGCGTCTCCAAAGAGACCAGAAGGCGAAACTGGGGCATCAAGAAGGAAAACCCTGTCCTTATCCTTGATGCCGGATAGATTCAGCCATAAGTGCCTCTCAGTGCTAACCAAAGCGGACATAGACCGGCCAATAGCACGGGCTGACTGCTTGGTGGCACGGAGAGACAAATCAGTAGCTCGACAAAGTTCAGAGAAAGCTTCGTCGTCGAGACTTCTTCCAGCACTCAAATCTTTTAGCAGGTCAGCCTGGTATGCCTGCAAGACAGCCATGGTGTGCAGCGCAGCACCAGCCTGACCAGCCGCTTGATATGCTCTCCCGACCAGCATGGAGGTTACCCTGCATGGCTTAGAAGGGAGAGCAGATTTATTAAGTGATGATGCCGAACCCGGCGAGAGATAACCCGCAAGTGTCTCTTCGACCGGTGGCATCTTTAAATACCCTCGCGCCTCAGCGCCCACGATAGTCGAATATATTGACGTCGAGGGCACGTGAATGCGCGAGGTATAAGGCTTATTCCAAGAACGAGAAAGCTCGTCATGGAGATCATCAAAGAAGGGAAGGGACTGATGAGGTGTTCCCTTCCCTTGGTCACCAGACAGAAATCTGTCCTCTAACTTAGAGCGCTTGGGGGGAACTTGGTCACGTGGCCAGTCTATTTGAAGCCTGGCCACCGCGCGAGTAATCACATCGAGCAGCTCCTCCGAAGATTTAGAATCGCGATTGGAGCGCTCAGATGCGGTTAACTCTAAATCTGACCCAAGGGAATGGAGGTCCCCCTCGTGAACTGAAGAGGCGCCGAAGCACGCTTCAGGATCACGCGAGGGACCAGCAGGATCTGGGGAGAGAGCGAGCGAAAGGGGCGAACCCGTCTCTCGCTCCTCAGCCAGATCCATGCGAGAGCCCCACGAATGAAGTGTGGGTGCCGGCTCTCGGAAGTAAGCAAGGCGAGCGCGAAGCATCCTGACCGAAAGTAGGTCGCAATGCGCGCACCCGCCCTGTTCCAACGCGAGAGTAGCGTGCTCTTCCCCCAAGCAAACAAAGCAAAATTGATGCGTGTCCCTGTCAGACATAGAACGCTGACAAGGAAACACGCATTGTTTGCCCTGCTTTTCCGCCATTTTCCCCTTCTTTTTTTTTTTTTATATATATATATATATAAAGAGAGAAAGAAGGAAAGACTTAAGATTTTTTTAAACAATTTTCTAGCAAGAGTTTTGTGAAAACACACAGAGAGAAAGCTCTGAAGAAAAATGTCTGACGACACTCTGGTGACGCCTCCTATTTATAGCCTGGTCTCAGGTGCGTCCAATGATCTCACCAACCGAGGCTATAAATTCCAGTCAATTTCATTGACGTGTTACACACATGTTCAGAGCAGCTCACAATAAGATTGTTTCCCCATAGCGCTTAGCAGCGCAGCATCAAAGTGAAGCTTTTTGTAAAGGGAACACTGCATAATGATGAATATTCAGAAATATTCTGATTTTAGGGCCAAATTAATAAATATCTTAGGTCCTTTTTGTAGTTCCATTTCTTTTATTTTTTTTCACAATTTTAATAACCTTTTTGCTTTAAGATAATTTTTAATGGTCCTACTGTGTGACAAATTAATTTTTAAAAGTTCCTATATTTATTTAGTCTCTCAATTAAGTTCAAATTCAGAAAAAGGCGCTTTCTTTCCTTAAATGTAATGAAGTATGCACAACCTTAGTTTTCTGTCTTTCATTTCATGATTCAGGGACTTTAAAATTGCAAATCCCTTGATGACAGTAGCTATAGTGTTTCAGATTATGCATGCCAAAAAGAAACACCAAAGCATCCAAGCTCTGACTCTATCAGTGTTTTCGCGAATCACGTAGTGTGGTTTGTCAATGTGAATAGCAGGGGGTGGAGAGTTTTTTTTTTTTTTTTTTTTTTTTTTTTATGGATATATAATTTCCTCATATTTCATCAGCCTGGCCTAATAATTATGAAACATTATTATCTCAATTATTTGCCCTTGACCTAGTTAATGCAAGTTGACATTTATTTTTCAGAGCAGGGATAGATTTTTTCCATATATTTTTTTTTGTTTTGTTTTGTTTTGTTTTTTTCATATTTCTGTACATAACAAGGTATAAGACTAGAAGTGCAACAGCACCATCTGCTGTAAACACACACTTACTCATGCACATCAGAATGTGAAGCCTTATTCTTAAAGGATAGTTTTCCCCCTAAAAAAAATTCTGTCATCATTTAGTCATTTATTGTATTAGTCATGTCTTGTTTATACTGAAATCTTATTAAAGCTTTGCAACCAGTATGAGTAATTTGATGGTCCAGGTGAAATTGACAGGAGTAAAGATTTTTTTTATGTTAGTTCCAAGGAAATCATATTTGATATTTTATAGCAAAATTGAATGTGAGAGGGCTTAACATTTTGTGACAGTTTATTATTAAAAGTTTTGTTTTAAAGTTTTGAAAGCTATAATAAATGTCCTCATAATTAGAAAGTTCTTAATAAAACAGATGAAGCTTGAAATACTGTGAGTGGGCATATATTTATTTATATACTATCTTTCTTTCATTTCAAAGTCTTGGCATTGATTTCTCAGCTCCAGGTTGGATGAAGTAGACATGGCTTTATGTGAAGGCATGAACTGTAGGTCAGGTAATTTCACAAGCCTTTCAGATATTGCCATTTCCAACATCTGGAGGGATTGAAACAACACCTGCACTCTTTTTGCCCTTTTGCACTCTCCCCCCACCTGCTTTCTGATGTGCTATGGTAATTGCATTGCATTTATAATACATTTTATTCCCTTTGAAATGTCCAGGATTTTTCTTTTTTCTTTTCTACTGCTCTGATGGAGAACAAAGCATATAATTGCAATCTATCCATTTTATCAGACTCAATCTTGCTATGGAAACCACACTATCATTTTCCCATGACTTTCATCTTGTGACATTTCAGAGTATCTACAAATAACACATTAATTTTTTAAAGGTTATAGTACAACACTTCAAGTTCTTTTTTCTAGACTTGATCCTCCTAGGTGAACTTGAGTCTCTGGGTCTATTTGATTGAAGTGATATTGCCTCTTTTCATTTAGTATTGATTCAGTTATATTCTTTATGCAGAATTTAGATTAACTCTGTATAGATTTATCAATAGTTATATTAATCTTGCTATTATTTTAAGATTTTGACTTCTAATCCATAATGTTATATTCATCTTGCTGTTATTTTAAGATTTTGACTTCTAATCCATAATGTTCAGTATTGTAAAAATTTTTTAAATGTACAGTATTGTTACCCATTCCGTTCAACTATAAACAGAATGGGTAACATATTGATAATATGTTGCAGATGACATGGTTAATGTGTGTGATTTGTAATAGTTAGTGACCTGAAGTCAGCGTTCTGATTCTAACAGTTTCAAATGGAAGAGAATGGAGTATTATATTAGTTTCATATGTCAAGCAAGGGGTTAAAATACTTCTACTAGGCATTACAACTGAGGCAATATGAACACGCAAACTTTCAGCACTGGTTATTCAAACCTGTTGTACAGGACGTAACCACTTGAGGTCAGTATTGAGCAACTTTGTATATACGTATATATAGTGCCCTCCATAATTATTGGGACAGTGAGATGCTTTTCATAATTTTGTTTCTGTATGCCTCTAAAATGGATTTGAAATTAAGCAATGAATATGTGATTGAAGTACAGACTGTCATCTTTAATTTGAAGAGATTTACATCTTAATAGAGTGAACAGTTTATTAATTACAGAACGTTATATAAACAGACCCCCATTTTCAGGGTCTCAAAAGAAATGGGACAAACTAACTTAATCATAAATTAAATTATTATTATTATTATTATTATTATTCTACTTGGTAAAAATTATTTGCAGTGAATGACTGCCTGAAGTCCCATGGACATTCTGAATTTCATCCCTAGTGAAGCATACAAACTGGCTAATCCATATATCTTCTAGCTGCCTTGAGACATCACACAGGTCACTTAAACTGCAACATACAGAGACTGTATCACCTAGATATCATATAGAGACTGTGTGTGTTCCCCAAACTACCAAACACAAAACAAATGGATGCGCTCTGTTTGAATGAAACCTGGCTTAAACCATATTAATATATTAATTTAAATGAATTTACTCCCCATGTTATTTTTATAAACATGAGCCTCGTCTGAATGGGCAAAGAGGAGGAGGTGTTGCTACAATATACTGTGTAGTTTTTGGTGTTACTCAGATTACAGGATATAAGTTTAATATAAGTCTTTTGAACTAATAATGCTTAATGTGACACTATCTAATACAAATAAAAAAATCTCTGTCGTCTTTTGCCCTTGCTACATTACATTGATCACCCAGGCTGTATTCTGATTTCCTTGGTGAATTTGCTAATATTCTGTCAGATCTAGTTGTTACTGTGGATAGAGCTTTAATTGTTGGTGATTTCGACATTCACATAGACAATGAAAATGACACATTGTGATAAGCATTTATCGGTATTCTCAACTCTCTTGTAGTCAGACAAAATGTAACATGACCAATACACCACCATAATCATACGCTAGATTTAATTATTTAATATGGAGTTGATGTCGATACTATAGAAATTCTGTCACAGAGTGATGACTTCTCAGATCATTACCTCGTCTCTTGTATACTGCGATAAGCTAATGTTACTCAATCTATACCACGCTATCATTCAGGTAGAACTCTTATTTCGACCAGTAAAGATAGCTTCACTAATAATCTTCCAGATCTATCTTATATAAGCAGTAAGTCACAAAGTCTATAAGAACTTGATGTAATAACATAACATTTTAAATAGAGTCTTCTCTATCACTCTTGATAATCTTGCCTCCCTTCGATTAACGCAAATGAAAGTAAAAAGCCCCGCACCATAGTACAATGATCACACTCATGTTATCAAGAGAGCAGATTGGAAAATGGAGCGCCAGTGGAAGAATACAAAATTAGAGGTATTTTGAGATACATGGAAAGATAGTGTCTGTAGATACAGACAGGCACTAAAAGCTGCCAGGTCAGCATATTTTAGCAAACTCACAGAAAATAACCACAAATATCCTAGGTCTTTATTCAGTACTCTTACTGAATTGGTTAGGAATAAAGCTTTAACTGAACCAGATATTCTGTAGCAGCACAATAGTAATAACTTCATGAAAATCTGTCCTTTTGTACAAAATTAATTTGATTACTGATCACAAATTGTGTGGAATGTTGAATATTTCTTATATTATGTCATTGTAAACATTTAATCACTAGCATGCAAGCAACAGCGAGAGAGGATCAGGCTATTTTATGTATATTAAGTTTTTCGCACATGCATTCCAATCTACATCTTGATGTAATCCTTCCTTATTATCATGCAGCGTGTTTTCATCAGCTGAATGGGAGACTAAACAGTGTTAAAGAGTGACGAGACTCACGCTGCGCATGCAAGCCATTCACGCATCACAATATCAACTATTTAGCCCTTTTCGGTGAATCGCACTTGCAAAATCCTAAAACATTATTTCCAGGTTTAATTTATATTTTGAATAGACTCTGATTTTTTAACAACACAATGTGGGTTTATGTTTTCTCTTTTAATCGTTTAATGTAATATTGAGTGTGACTACGGTTTAAGGGGGTGTACCTGCACGCTGGGTTGGAAATCTCAAGGATTAATAGTGGTGTTTTTATTATTAAATGTTGTTCTGAAAGCAAAAAGAAACAAATCAAACACGGAATGACCGAAGCAAAGTGGGCACGCTTACTTGCATGATTAACCGAAAGTGAAGCGCTGCCAGCTTGTGATGTGTACTGCAGTCTCGTCAAATTTTTACTCTTTGTTTTGAAAACACGTTGTGTGATCTTGAGGAACGATTACATCAACATGTAGATTGGAATGCAGGTGCAGAATTTATGTAAATAAAACAGTCTAGCTCTCTTACCGTTTCTGGCCAGTGATTACCCCTCCGCATGCCAATGCTGGCATGCGTGCCATAGGTTTCCGACCCCTGACATAGACTATCAATTAATTGCCAACAAAAGCCTTCATCAGCCAACTAATAAAGGACAATCCATCTATGTAAACGTCTGCAGTTCATCCTGGATGGACTTCAAATGCATTAGTCATTAATCTTACAGTTCATACAAAATCTTTGTTTAAACTCTGGCCCTTAACACTTAATAAGTTTCCAATTTTAATCCATGACTTGCACTGTACAGTAATATTGGCATTATATTTATGCTGATAGTGAGAGGGGAACTGGCCCCCAAAGTGAGCCTGGTTTCACCCAAGGTTATTTTTCTCCATTAATCATCATCTTAAGGAGTTTTGTGTTCCTTGCCACAGTCACCTTCGGCTTATCACTGGGGCTCTAAATACAATTATTATTTAATTATTTATTTTTATACCAAGTTTACAATCATATTTAATAAAAATAAACAAGGATAACTCTAAGACTATATAGATATTAGTTTCATTTTCTGTCAAAACATAATTTTCTGTAAAGCTGCTTTGAAATGATGTGTTGTGAAAAGTGCTATACAAATGAAAATGACTAGACTTGATCCTTTGCCAGGATTTTACTGCAGCTGTCTTAAATTGCTGCTTGTCTTTCTGCTTTCAGTTTGGTCTTTAGCAAGTGAAATGCATGTTCATTTGGGTTGAGGTCAGGTGACTAGCTCATGACTTTCAGCCTGATGATGGCCAGCTTTGACAGCATTGACACCTCTTTAGACCTCATAATGACAGTTTACAGCAATGCTTCCAAAGTTTTGAATCAGCTCCAGACCTTTTAAATGCTTAATTTTTAATGAAATAAACTTGGAACAGTCCAAACCTGGCCATGAAACAGCTTCTCAGTTGATTGTCCCATTACTTTTGAGCCCCTGGGAGACTGTGTATGAATCGTGCTGTAATTCCTAAACCGTTCATCCAATTAAATATCTTTAAATTAAAGCTGACAGTTTACACTTCAATCACATATTGATTGCTTCATTTCAAATCATTGTGGTGGTATACAGGGCCAACATTATGAAAAGTATCTCTGTCCCAATACTACAGTACCTACATATAAAATTGCAATTAAAAGGAAATGAAACAGCTCATACACAGTGCCTACTTGGAGCATAAATAGCACATAAATACTCAGAAAGAGAATAACTTTTTATTTCTTAGTTTCATTTGCATGCCATATAAAACAATGAACATTTTTACTGTTTTAGAGAAAGCATTTCTGTATTACAAATGTCACACTAGTAAACTTATTCTTGATGAGCATGTTACATTCCAGTTAAGTCGGACAGGTGATGAGTCTCTTCAATAAATAATTTATGTTATTGTAAAAAAAAAAAAAAAAATATGGAATTTATATAAGACAAATGTCAACAGGTCTGATATTGAAAGCATGGTTAAAATATTAAAGAATGGCATTCAAATCTATTGAAGTAGCATGCCAAAAATGTATGATCATAAATTACATTGGACCAGTAACTATATACAATACATATTACAAAACCTTTACATAATGGAGAATATCAATATGATATATTAGAATATTTTCTATTGTAAACATTATTACATTAAAAGTCATTACTAACAAACAAGTGCTAATTACTTTGGTGTTTTTTTTTATTTTTTTATTTATTTGTTTTTCTTGTACTTTCAGAGACAACTTTCTTACAAGTAGTTTCGTGCTGAACCTAGTCTCAGACAAAATGTATATTCAGATGAAAATTGTTCATGAGTGTCCACAAATATTTTGAGTAAACAAACACAGTGTTTTGTTGCAAGCTTACATCTGGAAGTATTCACAGTGGTCTTTTAAGATTGTTTATCTTAGATCAAAATATATTTGACACGAAATGCCACAAGTAAGCAAGTATGCTGTTGTCTTTACCATACAACTGATTTCAATTAGCTGAAAATAATGTGCAATGTTAACAATATATAATTAATAGAATTATATATTTGAAATCAGTCAAATCTATATTTCGATAAATGTCAAATTCTTTTCTCGCAATATAAAATGTGAAATTATCATATAATTTTACTACAGTTAAAAATCTTAAGCATTATTTTTCTTTCTTTTTTTAAAAATAATTTCTAGTCTGTAGTAGTGAGATATCGGAGCAAAAACAGAATGAACAGCACACCACTGTCTAAATGAATGATTCCAATGTTGACATCAGCTTTTATTAACTATTTGTATTTGCTATTGAAAGAGCATTCCAAGTGTTGACATCAAAGGCCTCTTTTTGCCCTGCTGTGAGTGCTATGAGAGCACAGCTCAGGGAATCAGAGCTTTCAAGGCATTTTCACGACCACTACACATGCCCCGGCCCTCCCAATGTTTAGAGGGACCTCCTGGAATAACAAGAGACAGAGGTTAATGACGAGTGTCCGACCACAGCAAATACCCTCCTCCGCATTGCTCACAGTCACACTCAGTCTGTAGTACCCGTTTTGAAATAGTCTACTGCACCATATCATGTTATGAAAGAGAGAGCAAAAGGGAGCCATTGGAAGCTTAGACAGAAAGCAAAATAGATGTGAATAGAGTGTTTGTAATTCAGGCTAGCTGTGGAAAAAGTGGTTAACCTCATGGTGCTCAGTGCCATTTTGACACAGTGGAAAAGAAATGAATGGCAGGAAATGCTTGCAGTTCCTCTCCACAGATATACATCATCCAAGCATTCAAGGAACATTCACAAAGCTCACGGCTTTGACACTTATTCAACATTCTAAAACATTTATTGGTGCAATTGTTCTCAATTATCTGTGCAAACAAAACAATTAAAGTAAACGGCAATAAAATGGGGGAGCAATTGTAACATTTTTTTTTACATTTTCCATAATAACTCACCAGCAATTAAAAATGTAACTGTCATATTTTAGTATAAATGTGTGCCAATATTAATAGTACCAAAATATTTAAATTGAGAGTGACTAGATCACAGTATTGAATTTGAAACAAGAAGTCAGAGTGTTACAGAGTGTAAATATATATATATATATATATATATATATATATATATATATATATATATATATATATATTAACCCACTGTTTCTCAAATACAGCACACCTCTATATATAATAATATAAAAATAATAATATCATTAATACTTATTAATATTACTGAACAGTTTTGCCTTTCATACAGTACTAATTCTTTCAACTTATTTGTATTTTATGGTTCAGGAAGAACTCTTCATTCAACTCAGCCAAAAAAGAAACGTCCCTTTTTCAGGACACTGTATTTTGTAATAATTCAGATATTTTTTTTTTAGATCATTATTGTAAAGGGTTTAAACAATGTTTTCCATGCTTGTTCAATGAACCATAAACAATTAATGAACATGCACCTGTGGAATGATCGTTAAGACACTAACAGCTTACAGATGGAAGGCAATTAAGGTCACAGTTATAAAAACTTAGGACACTAAAGATAACTTTCTACTGACTCTGAAAAACACCAAAAGAAAGATGCCCAAGGTCCCTGCTCATCTGCATGAACGTGCCTTAGGCATGCTGCATGGAGGCATGAGGAATGCAGATGTGGCCAGGGCAATAAATTGCAATGTCCGTACTGTGAGACACTTAAGACAGCTCTATAGGGAGACAGGAAGGATAGCTGATCATCCTCGCAGTGGCAGACCACATGTAACAACACCTGCATAGGATTGGTACATCCGAATATCACACCTGTGGGACAGGTATAGGATGGCAACAACAACTGCCACCAGAAATGCAAATCCCTCCATCGGTGCTCAGACTGCCACAATAGGCTGAGAGAGGCTGGACTGAGAGCTTGTAGGCCTGTTGTAAGGCAGGTCCTTACCGGTCATCACCGGCAACATTGTCGCCTATGGGCACAAACCCACCTTCGCTGAACCAGACAGGACTGGCAAAAAGTGCTCTTCACTGACGAGTTGCAGTTTTGTCTCACCAGGGGTGATGGTCAGACTTGTGTCTTTTGTCGAAGGAATGAGCATTACACGACGCCTGTACTCTGGAGCGGATCGATTTGGAGGTGGAGTGTCCGTCATGGTCTAGGCCGGTGTGTCACTGCATCACAGACTGAGCTTGTTGTAATAACAGGCAATTTCAATGCTGTGCATTACAGGGAAGATATCCTCCTTCCTCATGTGGCACCCTTCCTGCAGGCTCATCCTGACATGATCTTCCAGCATGACAATGCTGCCAGCCATACTGCTCATTCTGTGCATGATTTCCTGCAAGACAGGAATGTCAGTGTTCTGCCATGGCCAGCAAAGATCCCAGATCTCAATCCCATGGAGCACGTCTGGGACCTGTTGGATCGGAGGGTGAGGGCTCTGGCTATTCCCTCCAGAAATGTCTGGGAACTTGCAAGTGCCTTGGTAGAAGAGTGGGATAACATCTCACAGCAAGAACTGGCAAATCTGGTGCAGTCCATGAGGAGATGCACTACAGTACTTAATGCAGCTGGTGGCCACACCAGATACTGACTGTTACTTTTGATTTTTGTTCCCCTTTGTTCAGAGACACATTATTCCATTTCTATTAGTCACATGTCTTTGAAACTTGTTCAGTTCATGTGTTAGTTGTTGAATGTTTTTATGTTCATACAAATATTTACACATTAAGTTTGCTGAAAATAAAAGCAGTTGAATGTGAGAGGATATTTCTTTTTTTGCTTAGTTTATATATATATAAACTAAGCAAAAAAAGAAATATCCTATATATATATATATATACTTTGTCATGCTTTTGTCGGGTACACACTATTTACGCACTATTTGCACACTATTTTGTATCTAATGTAACTATAATGTTTAAGTAATGGAACATGATATTTAAAATTATGTATTTCTAATTTTATGCATTTCTAGCTGTCATGAATAATGTGTGTTTAAAGCCAAAGTCTTATTGAAACGTACATTATAATTATTGAAATTAGTTAAATCCTTTTTACTATATTATATTTGATAAGCTGATGAGTCAAGAACAGTCTTGAACTGAATACTTAAATGACAATATTCATCACATATTTTAAATAATTAACCTGTCAATGTACAGTAGCAATATCATTTTTAATTTTAATCTTACAATTTAACCCAACCTAACAGCCATGATAATTCTATGTGGTAACTACCATTGAAAGTGTTTGCATCTTTTAACCAACAACCTAGAGATAAAATAGATACAATTTCCAAAGGTATCAAAACATACAAATAATAATATTAATAATAGGGGCCTGGGTAGCTCGGTAAGTAAAGACACTGACTACCACACCTGGAGTCATGAGCTCGAATCCAGGGAATGCTGAGTGCCTCCAGCCAGGTCTCCTAAGCAACCAAATTGGCCCGGTTGCTAGGGAGGGTAGAGTCACATGGGGTAACCTCCTCATGGTCACTATAATGTGGTTTTCGCTCTCGGTGGGGTGCGTGGTGAGTTGTGTGTGGATGCTGCGCAGAATAGCGTGAAGCCTACATATGCGCTATATCTCTGCAGTAACGTGCTCAACAAACCATGTGATAAGATGTGTGGATTGACAGTCTCAGACATGGAGGCAACTGAGATTCGTCCTCCACCACCTTAATTGAGTTGAGTCACTTTGCTACCACGGGGACTTAGAGCACATTGGGAATTGGGCATTCCAAATTGGGGAGAAAAATAATAATAATAATAAAATTATTATTATTTTTATACTTCAAAATCAGTTTTTTGTTTCAAAAGCTAGACATTTGCAGAGAGATAATTTTATTGTGTAATTGTATAGAATAATTGTAAATAACATGTTTGTGACTGAAAGAATTTTGTGTGTAACAAATGCCCCTGGTCTCTCCAACTAAAAGGCAGTGTGTTATGATACAATGCCCTTACCTCCGTCCATTCATTGTTCTGTGCATCATAGGATTCGACACTATTTAAGTAGGTCTGTCCGTCGTACCCTCCAACTGCATATAACCTGTCTCCCAGCAGACACACCCCCACTGCATCTCGGGGGACGCTCAGGGATGACACTGTGGTCCATGTGTCTGTTTTGGGGTCATACCTGTAAATGCAGTACAGAGCATAAGAGACACAGTACAGCAACCTTTGCTTGCAACAGTGCTGTTTCTGTGAATATGGGAGCCCTAAACAAATTCCTAAAATATACTAGAGCTCTTCTCAGAACTCAACTTTTTCCGTTTTCCTTCAGTTCACACAGGTGTCCTGGCAAAATGTAAAACGTATTCCACAAAGTTTGACAACCTGATTATCTGAGTACTTTCTTGTTTTAAATTTGAACAGAATAACTATTATGTCTGAAAGCTAATAAACCTTTTTCTGTGTAACGTTTTGCTTGAAAAGTTTGTTAGTGCTATATTTTATCAAAATAAATTCCACTTGGTTTGATCTCTCCCCCTTTTTTGTCATATCATGTCAAAGATATTCATACTTTTTAATCAAAGAGAATTTCAAAAATAAACTTTGTTTTCAAAACAGCTTTCTGAATACACCCACATCTGCCATTGGTCAAACAATGTGATAGTCCCTCCCCTCACCCACACCATTGGTTGTGGAACATTGTTGGAGTGGGTCTAAGAAGGCCGCAAAATACAGCAATTTTCATAGTGCCACAGAAAGACAATTTACCTATGAATGGCTTACTTATATTTTCCTTTGCATATTAAGCTGGGATAGGCATTTCAACCTGCAAAAAATGTTACATCAGCTTTAAATGTTGCACTGTCAGCTAAATTATGCTCAGTAGTCTTCTATTTTGCAATCCAATTGGGCAACCCTTGTGTACCTGCTCTTTGTCTTGTTGTGTGGCATGCTTTTCTTTGTCAAGAATTGTTCAATAATTTTTGGATGCTTAACTAGTTTCTCACTAATTCCCATTGCAGTTGTTGTTTGTCATAGTACCAATTATCACCAGCAGGAGGCGTCTGACACCAGAATATGAATTACCATAGTTTCCAATCACATTCCATAGATACAAGGTAACAATGTGAGAAAGGTGTGTTCAGATTTGCAGATAAAACAATGTACGAATTGCAGTGCTTGGCATCCACTTTCAAAAATCTGCACTCACACCCTACTTTTTGTAAGGTGTTATTGTTGTCATGATTACACATAATTGGGTGTTGGGTTTCTTTATTGTCTTAATGGTGTGCCATGGAAACTTACCTCTCCACACAGTCAGAGAGGCGTGAGCAATGGCTTGAAGCTGGTGCATCATGGCCTCCGACTGCATACAAGAAACTGTTGTATGTGGCCACACCCACTCCTCCTCTGCTCTTTGACATTGCTGCACACATGCTCCATTTATTGGTGTGGGGATCAAAACATTCCATTGATCGCAGACAGGAGCTTCCATCACGACCACCTACAGCAAACAACCTGTAGAAATGCACATACAGGCTTTACTTAAAGCCAGTGTTAAACAACATTTGCAAACCCATTGTACTTCCATAAAGTGATGTAAATCTGAGTGAAACAGCATATTCAATGAGAACAGAATACAGCGCAGGACTTGATTTTGTCCATCAGGAATTGATCAGATTTTGAAAAGAGGACATTCCATACCAGAATGGAGACAGACCAGCCCTGCTAAAAAGACCAGCAGGACTAGCATGCAATTCCCATGCTGGTCTAGGCTGGTTTATTTGCTGGTGTAACTGGTGGACCAGCATGATATTTCTGATGAAGCTGGTTTAGCTAGTTTAAAAGCCTGATGGGGACAACAGCACACCAGCATCCCATTCTGGGAAAACAGCACCCAAAACACAACATATGTTGGTCTTATCAGCAGGGTGGGCTGTGTCTAGAAGGTAACAACCCAGCAACCTAAGTCTTGCGAGAGTCTCATTCACTGATACTATGGTTAGGTTTAGATTTAGTGGTAGGGTTAAGGTAAGGATTAGTGTTTCTGTAGGACTCCAAATAAACAGTGTGAACGTTGCGTGCAGCTCGCGGATACCCTCTAGACAAGACCCCAGACCAGAGACAGTATAAGGAGAAGAGGATGACCACTTAGAGGTAAAGCATTGCCTCGTGTTATTGCTCTAGAACATGCATGCATACTTGTTGAAATAACATAAACAATAAATTTGTTAGCCTGATTTCAGCTAATGAAGCTACATTTATTATACCATTTTGTCAAATTTTATTGTGATAAAATATGTCACTGCCATAGTAAGCTTAGTTAATTGTTTAAGAGATTTCTGTCTTTTCCCAGCTAGCCCAGATGGTTACCATTTTTACTGACTTAAAGGGACCTTGGCTCGACCTGAACGCAAATTTACATAGGATTGTTGATGAATACTCCCCTCCTGGAGGTTGAAGGTCATGTTCAACCTCAAGAGCATCTCGATAAATCCCATTGGTAATGCTACTTATTCAAATCTACCTTTATTTGGTAATATCTCTATAACCTTTATTACAATAATTTTAACTGGCATTAAATGGCATGTTAATTATTGTCAAGATTTTAGAAAGGCTGCATTACCTTAAACAGTAACTATTTTATAATTGGGTTTATAACTTTATTTTTCTTAATAATATTTCTTCTTTGAAATAAAATGCACAGATTAACCATGTTCAAGAATAAGATCCTATATTAAAGGGGTTAGTTCACCCAAAAATGAAAATTCAGTCATTGTTTACTCACCCCTGTGTTGTTAAAACCCCATATGACTTTCTTTTGTTTTCTTAACACAAAGGCAGGAATTGTGAAAACATTTTGTGCTCAGTGATGTCATACAATGGCAGTTAATAGTGACCACTTATTCAAGCTTCAAAAGGACACAAAAGTATAATTCAGTAGTCTAATACATTATTGTATGTGATTCTTGTCTTGTTCTAAAGGAATAATATAAGGATTGTTGGGAAACAGACCAAAATTTAATGTATTATTTAATGAAAATCTTCAACAACCATTCATGAGACAGCATGCACACAAGCTTTATAGCTCCTTACATGAGAGCAGCCGCTCATGAGATGGGGTTAGCCATCTTAGATGTGCATGTGTGTGTTTAGCTCACAGGGTGATGTGATGCAACAGTGCAGCAGTTAGAGGGAAGCTGCATACGTGCTTCCTGCCTGCGTGCTAATCTCTCACTTGCAGTGATATCCAGAGGTTGTTCATGGCCAGCCACTACCCTGCTGCCTTGTGGGAAAGACTATTGAGACAAAGGCTAGGGGAACACACCTGGAGAGAAGCAATGTGTTGGTGGCACACGTTAGGCGGTTCTTCAACAGACTGGATTTCTGGCAGACTCCAGCAGCCATGTCAACCTCATCATGGTGAAGGCACCCCCTGTGGCACTCTAAAAAAACACTTTGCATAAAGTGTCTCCATCTCTGACCACTGTGTAAGATATCTGACCTTACATCCTGTTGAAGTCTGGGTGAGATGGAGTGCCTGCCGATGGGAGCAGGGAAGAATGGCCTGGGAGCTCCCAGTTAGAAGTCTGCATGTCAGCGGCATAAGGTATATGGTTGTTAGCAGCTGGGGTTGAGTGGTAGCTGCTTTTGGCAGACCGTGCAACTGAGCAGCCCTATTTAGGGACCACACTGCCTGCCCCCAAAAGGGGAAGGGCCTAGAAAAGGTGGCCTAAAAATGTCCCACTCTCCAGGGTGGGTTACAGTGCATACCGGGAATTCCACCCTTTGGTCAAAATAAGAAAAGGATCCCCTTCAAATTAGCAACATGGAATGTCAGGACTCTCCTGGATAGCGACAGTAAAAGACCTCACCAAAGGATTGCACTGACTGCTGAGGAACTGAGGGGCTACAACTTGGACATCACTGCTATTAGCGAGACAAGCTTCCTGGGTGAAGGTTCTCTGAAAGAAGAGGGAGGAGGGTACACCTAGTTCTGGAGAGGCTTCCCCCCCTGGTGGCCAAGATCAGCATGGTGTGGGACTGGCAATCACAAACAACCTTCTACCAAACTTCACTGAGACACCCACTGAAATAAGTGAGAGGCTCCATATTCCCCTAGCAAAGGCATACTATGCTACTCTAAGTGCATATGCGCCAACACTGCCAACAGACAACAGTATGAAGGATGGCAGGAACAAGATTTTTTTTCTGGGTGACTGCAATGCAATGGTGGGAAGAAACAATGAAATATGGAGTAGAGTAATGGGTAGGAACATTGTTGGGCAGGCCAATGCTAATGGCCTAAGGCTACTAACACTCTGTGCAGAACATGACCTCAACATAACAAACACACTGTTTCAGCAGAAGACCAAATACAAAACATCTTGGATGCACCCGCGATCCAAATACTGGCACCTGATCGATTACATTATAACAAGACTTGTTGAAACAAGCGATGTGTTGTTGGCCCAGGCCATGAGAGGTGCAGAATGCTGGGCAGATCACTGCCTGATCATGACCAAGCTCCATATCAAAGTGTGCCCCCTCTCAGGAAATCTACAAAAAAACAGCTGAATTGTGTTAAGATAAAGTCAGCCCCAGCAAGGAAACATGTATTGTCGTTCTGTGTGTATGAGGGCACTTCTGTCATCTAAATTAGTTGATACGATGAAGCATAAATCATCATTAAACAAATTTAAAATCTCTCTGTCAGACAGTACATTGGTATTATGAATCCAGGACATGGCAAAGGATGTAAAAACATTTAATAGAAAACCTAGGCAAACATTTGTTTAACTAAATGTAATAATGTTAGCTAATAGAAGATTTTATACAGCGTTACCAAATATTTGAAGCATTTTTATATTAGGGGGCCCTTGTATTTGCCGACAGTCTGGGTGAGGAGACCCTGGATCATAAAGGTTGACAACCTCTGACATTGAGAGATTGAAAATGCAACATCTCTAAATATACCTGTGATATGTCCTGTTGGAAAGACTGATTAATTAATCACTTGATAAGGACACTGGGCTCTAGAGGTAGCTTGTATGGTTTGATTTTGACCTGGTTACAGAAGTGCCCATGAGTTAATGTTCCGTTAGATATAAATCTATGGTCTCTGTTTTCTTGGACAGAACTAACTCCAGCTTGTCTGGCATTCAAGTGACTCTAATGTAAAAGGCATTAGACATGATTTAGTCTCAGGGCCTATTAGCTCTTGTCTGACTTTACTGGGTTACTCTGGGTATTTGATAGAGCACCTAATCAGACCTCACCATGATGAAATTCTATGGAGGAAAGTGGGTAGATGACATTAAAAACTTTTGGTAAGTGACATGTCTTTCAGTGTGAGATACTGTCTCTAAAACTATTTTAACCCTTTATGACCAATGGACATATGGTTGATGAATGGTTTTCTGTGCTGTTTTTTTTTTTTTTAAAGGTTTTTTTCATTAGGTGCCACCAAAATCACAAAGAATTATTAGATTAGATGCTGCTAAGTGAAAAAAATACAAAATAAATCCTTTGAAATAAAGTATCGCAGCATGACACAAGGCAACAAAATAGCATAATTCAGAACCAATGTCTAATGTAATGGAGATCCTGAGATAACTATTAACCCTATAAAACTGTGTGTATCAAATATGATACACAAAGTGTAACAAGTCCTGTTTCACTCTCTGTTCAAGCTGACAAGCCAAACAACCTATGGTATGTAAGTTTCACATGTTTATTGCACCATCTAGTGTTCATTTTTGTATTTATTTTTCTGTGAAAAAAAGTGATTTTACTGATAATATCGATCTATTTAAATAAATGACAAAAGTGACAGTAATGATTATATTGATTATATACTAAAATGAGTTTTGCCAAATATAAACTTGTGCTTGTTTAACATTTTTTTATATTATTTTATTGAAAACCCTTGAAATCCATGGATCATATGTGATACAACAGGCTTTTGAGGTATAGCTCTCAATCACATTACAAAAAAAATCATGTAAAATGATATAATATATTTTTAAAGTGTGAACAACTATTTATGTGTATTTTCATATATGCAGCCTACTCTGTCATTATAAAGATCTTATTATTTTACATTACAAGCTATTATGATGTCATCTTACCATAAGTTCCTGAAACCCAGCGAAAATGTTTACAATTAACCTTTTTTAAATATCAATGTAGTGTTTGGTGCATACAATACACATGATATATTTATATATTCAAAAAATTATATTTTATTCAAATTGTATTTGATGTGCTGAATTTAACTGTGTTTTAATCCATATTTATAGATCAAAGAGAGGAAGTTATCAGGCAATTCAAAAAAATTTGGTGTCTCTGAAAACCCCAGGGAGTCCTCCGATAATACCCCTAGGTTAACCACTGTAGCATGTATGGACTAAGAAAATACCTAAATAAAAATATCCTACACAAAAATTTATGTTTGGGCCTCAGTAGGATAATGATTTTTAAAGCCTAATGTATCAAATATGATACCTAAAAAAAACTTGCAATTAGTTTTTTTTAGTTTTTTTTACAATTTCTTTTTAGAGTTTGTATAATGTTAATAAAAGAGTTTAATTCTTCATATGTCAGGCTTTATAGGATAAACATATTACCATAAACCTTTTTATTATTATTGGCCATTTCTAACTTTTGTCTTTAGAGTACATAAAGAAATATAACAACCTATAAAAAAAGAATTACATAATACTTATTCTAACTTACAATACCACAGTGGTAATATATTGTACTATTCCCTTTGGACAATTAAAGAACTTCAAATACTGTATAACAAGTTTATAAATGAGGAACAAGATGCAATAACACTTTAAAGATAGGAATTCCAAACTGGTGAACAATTGTAGTCTTATAGCACAGAACAACAAGACAGATGTAGACAAAACTAAAAGCAAAACTGCCATACAAGAAGTGGAACTAGATGGAGGAGCGTGTCCAGCTTGCACCCTTGTAATGGAAAGGCAGCTAAAGCAATGAATAAATGGGGGATTTAAATAGAACTGCTCTGACAAGCGTCTGAATTGTATTGGAACACGTCATGATCAGCTGAGCATCATTTTTGCGAGCTTGACTCACGTGACCTACCTGAATTTGATGCTGTACTTGATTTTTCTATGATGTAACACATTTTTAAATTATGTAGCTGCAGCAATATACCTAAAAAAAATTGTCAGGGGATCCTTACTTTCCATGGAGAGCAGTGACTCCAACAGTGCTGCGCGGGGTGGACATACAGGCCACATAATTCCACTGCCTTGCCTCGGGGTCCCACCTTTCCACTGTGTTCAGATAGCTCCATCCGTCATGGCCTCCCACTGCATACATGGGGCCCTCTAGCACGGCAATTCCTTCTCGAACAAATAAATAAATAAATAAAAGGAAAGAGAAAAGACTCCAGGCTGTGCTTTTGGTGACACGCACCATACATCAGACAAAGGCACAATCTAATAGCAAGTGTCTTGCTGCCTTTTTGTGTTGCTGTAAAATTTGCAAATGTCAGAATTTGAATATCAATACCATGGAATTAATATCAAAAGGATTCTTCTTAGACCAGATAACAGGAACATTAAGATTTTCTCTTTTTTTTTTTTTTCGAACAGACCCTAAGGACAAGAGCCCTGAGTTGCTATGTTAAGCATTAAGTATTCATAGTGCATCTCGCTGCTCCCTTTGCAGAAAAGGTCTCTCCCATTTCTGTTATAAATCTCTGGCTGGGCTGTCCCTTTTTGGCTCTTGACAGATAAATCTTCTCTTGACTGACATTTTGGTTCTTATATTGCAATGCACTCTTTAGACCTCAATGGGCAACATTTGAGTGTCAGTTTTATGGTGTTATTGTACAGTGGATTTTCTCCTCCCTGAGTTTAAATTACCTGCCATATATTTTATATACATTTTTGTGGGTAGACCAGATTGCCTTTGTTGATTTATACAGTGTCGTTTTGATGTGGCCACCCAGTTATTTTATATTGCAATTTGTTTTTGAGGCGCTGGTGATTGAACATCACAATTTCAATTATGCCCAGGTGACTCTGGTGCTTTTAGTGAGATAGATGCACAGCAATAAGGTGTCTCTTTTTATGAAACAAAGATTAGATGTCTTGTTATCTACAGTATCAGTTGATTTAGGTTACTATATCTGGTGCTTGTTTTCGGTTAGTATAGCCTATTTGGTGTTTGAAACATTAAATGGAAAAACTGAAACATATTGTCATGAAAGTCAACAATATTTTTAACACATCAGTACAAATATTGTATTATAAAATGGATAGTTCTGGTCCAAGATAACAGTGCTTCATTCATAAATACTTTCTCCTATCCCAGCTTAAAAGTGCTGTAAGTGATTTTTTTTTTCATGAAAGATATTTTAAAAAAAATGTACTTCCTGAAAGATATTAATGAAATTAGTGTCCTGAGATATCTTACCAGTCTCTGTGACAGCTCTAGACTATAAACAACAAACAAAAATCTGTCTGCGGGCCATGGTCTCTCTCAATCTGTCAATCATTTTGCGTATTCTCAAGAGGCTTACAACCATTTTATGCCATGTTGTTATAACAGTTGTAAGTTGAGTGTGCTATTTTGCTGCTGTTGTTTTTATGTTTCTGCACGACGTCGGTCTCAATAAAGCTCATTGGGTATCTTTGGAGTGTGTCGTTTTGGAAAGAGGGGGCGTAGCTAATCCAATGTCTCAGTCTAGTGGAAGTAGAATGGCTAAAATTGATTACAGCACATTTAATATTCAGAGACAGTCAAATGTAAGCCATTCATACGTTAATTTTCATGAAAACTGTAAACATTGTGTCTCTGTGGCACTATGACAATCCCCCTTATTGTTTTGCATGACCTGTCTCAGGAGAGTTGGGGGCAGGACTATTCAGTATTCAGAAAGCTGTTTTGAAAACAATGTTTATTTTTGCAATTCCGTTTGGTGGTGCTAGTGGCACAGAAATTACATAATTCACACAAACATCTTAAACATTTAATGAACACACCTAATCCATGTCTGTGGGTTGACATTGGAGGCATGGAGGACCAGACTTTATTCAGTGGGTTGTAGCACTCCACCATGTTCGAGGTCTTGAGGCCATCCCTTCCCCCAACCACATAGAGTTTGTTATCGATCACTGCCACTCCAAACTGAAGTCTTCGTCCATTCATGATGCCAACCTGATTCCATTTGTTTGTGCGAAGGTCATATTTCTCTATTGTTGTGGATCCTAGGAGCAGGCAGAGGCTCAATTCATTGATACTTGTAGAGCCAGTTGCATGCTGCTAGACTAATTGCTGTCAAAGTGTTTCTCAGGAACAAAATCAAATACGATAATGACTTGAATTCTTGATTTGAAAATACACAGTGAGAAACAGTATGAAACTTCTATTTGTGTAAAAAAGGTGTACCTTTTGAAGCATCCATCCCCCCTACAGCATAGAGAGATCCAACAGTGGATTTCCGTGGTTTAGTTCTTGGGCTCTGTAGCATGGGACGGCGTTCTGGCAAAAGATGATACTTCATGGCTTCCATTAGGAGCTTCTGGCATTCTAGGTCTTCTGAAAACATCTTATTGTTTTCCAGATCAACAAGAAGCTAAAGAAAAAAAAGTGCATTGGCAACCAAAAGAAGAAGGGAACAAACAATGCATGTGTTGAGTAAATATGTAAAAAAAAATTATGTTAGCAGATATTTATATATTATATCAGTAATGATCTAGATTCTAGAGTCTCATACATGTATACATGTTATTGGCAAACCTGTGGTGGTAATAGGGGGAGTCGGATATATGCCAGCAACACTCCCAGATCCTGTTGTCGGTGCGGCACATCATAGCGAACCCACATCATTAGTGCTTGGAAAATAGTTTCTTCATCTGGAACGTTGATGTCATCACTGGACAAAAGCTTGACAATTTCCATTGTGGGTAGCAAGAGGAATTCCTGATTCTGAATGACTTCTAGAAAGTGTCCCTGAAAGATTAACATAGTTGTTTACTCGTATCATAACTCAGTGTGCTTCAATGGAATGGGACATTGTTTGAAATATCAGTACGAAGCATGAGTTATATCAAAGGAAAGTCAGTTAACGCTGTTGCCATCTTTGTAATGCCCCTGGGCACATTTCTGTGTAGGCAATAAGTATATAAGTACAGCTCCTATCTGGCAACAATAGTATCTTAAATGTAGCTTTTTTTTAGATAAAGTCAAGCTGTTTTTTACTCTGTTCCAGTTATTGTGCTTTCACATTTTAGAAAAAACAAACACTACCAAAAGACAATTTGCTTTGTTTTAACTGAAAGGCGAGACTTCCTTTTCTACAATCACCTTTTTGAGTTGACCATTTTCCCATACATTTTTCTAAGAGTGGTTCATCTCCTTCCCTTCATGTTGCTGGTTATATTTTATAGCTTTAATTATTTAAGTGGCATTTCATTGCATTGTCCAATTCAGTAATGGTACTGACACAAAATATTAGAACAGATATATAATATCTTTGATGCATTAAGGAGAATCTAATAAATCAGCCTTTCACATATGTATTCTTTGCCATTCATCTCAGCAATATAATGATCTGCTCCATTGCATCCACAAGGACATTCATAGCTGCCCTCTGATAAAACCGTTTTCAGGGTTCTACTTGAAGGATATGAAGAATATGCCAGAAATCTCTCTTAACAAGCTTGCTTATTATGTATGGCACTTCTAGCATTTCCTTTGTGCATCAGAAGTAATCCTCATTGATTCTGTTGCAAATAAGGGTAGTAAACATCCTATTGATCATTAATCAGATATAAACAGCAGAGTCTCTGCTAAAGAATTGCCTGGGCTCTAGGAGCATAGCTCAGACACACATAAATATATAAGTACTTTGCTTTGATTTTGAACCCCTCCTCAATATAGATTTAAACTCTACTTCTTCTGGTGACACTGATAGGTTAATTATTCACAATTACCATCACAAGTACCCTGGCAATTAATTGAATACATTAATTCTGTTTCACTGCAAACATTAATTTAAAAGCCTCTTGAGGGCATATGTATTTGAGGAGAGGGCATTAAACTGAACAGTGAGTAACAGGTCCTGCAGCATCATTTGTGTGATGAAAAAGGCTCAGAATGATCTAAATGGATTCAATTAGAAGGGAGATGTGAGAAAATAATGAACTGTGCCAAATCTCATGTATTCATGAGGCAAGAAAATGACCTAAAGCAGTGTTTGTGTTGTCTTAATGATATAAGTCATTTATCTAAGCATATTTGTATAAGGCTTTTCACTTACAACTACAAACTAAACATCTACCTTTTAAATTAAAAAGAAAATATGTATACTTCTAACCTTTCTGCTGGGGAAAAAAAACCTCAGCTGGTTTTCTGATCTTCAGATGGATTAGCTGGTCTCCCAGCCTGGTCAAGCTGATGTTTTCTTGTTTAGCTGGTCAGCTAGCTGGTCTCCCAGCCTGACCAGGTGACAGGTGCCCCAAAAACCTCTAAAGCCAGCAACCCAGACCAGTCTGACCATCCTGACATACCAGCTAATACCAGAAAAACAGCTTTGGCAAATTTTGGCTGCATATTTATTCAGCAGAGCAGCTAAAACTTCTCGGTTACTATCATAACCTCCATTCCCTGATGGAGGGAACGAGATGTTGTGTCGATGTAGCGACACTAGGGGTCACTCTTGGGAGCCCCAAACACCTCAGATCTTTGAGAAAAGGCCAATGTGAATTGGCGAGTGGAATTTGCAGACCTCGGACATCCGGGTACGAAAGGAGCTGGCTCGCAACCACTCATTCAGGTTTTGTGCTGAGAAGCCGAGACAGGTTAACAGATATTTCAGTGGGTAGCACAGCACTGTGGCAAGGGGGACACAACGTCTCATTCCCTCCATCAGGGAACAGAGATTATGACAGTAACCGAGATGTTCCCTATCTGCCACTCACTCAACGTTGTGTCGATGTAGTGACACTAGGGTGTCCCTATACAAAACTAGCTGAACTGCATTACGTGGGCTCACCAGCTGCACATGGAAGAGCCTCGGTGGTAGGTCCTGCCTCAAAGGGGAGAAGCTCTACAATCACAGCGACTGGGGGCAGGGAGATCTCTGCCCAAGGGAAAGGCAGGTCTGCTGATAGGGCGACCTTACTGCGGACAATACATCACAGGAGGTTACTTGAGTAACCGGCACCAGTGGCATATGAGCACACATACTGGGTCTGGCTGCGAATTCCTCCACCGAATTCTGGGCTAGGGAGGAAGGGCATCAAGGGTTCATGGTTCGTGAACTCGCATGGGAGAAGAAGTGCATGTCTATACGCAAGTGATACACCTGGACAGCTGTCCCGTATTCCCAAACTTACCTGTTCGTACCTGACAAAACACAGGACGAAACCGGCTCAACACGGAGATTGCAAAATCTTGCAAAGGTATTGGGTGTTGCCCAGCCCGCTGCTCTGCAGTCTGCTAGAGAGGTGCCATTGGCCAGTGCTCATGAGGATGCCACACTCCTTGTATAGTGGGCTCGTATTCCCAAAGGGATGGGCACGGCCTGGGCCTGGTATGCCTAAGCGATGGCATCCACAATCCAGTGGGCAAGCCTCTGTTTGAAGTTAGCATTCCTTTTCTGCTGTCCACCAAAGCAGACATAGAGCTGCTCAGAGTGCCTAAAGCTATGTAGTAGGTCCAAGTAGATACACAAAGCACACACCGGACACAGCAACGACAAGGGCGGGTCTGCCTCCTCCCGGGGCAGCACTTGCAGGCTCACCATCTGATCCCTGAAGGCGGTCATGGGAACCTTGGGCACATAGCCCAGTCGGGGTCTCAGGATTATGTAAAAACCTTCTGGATCGAGGCACTCCAGGCAAGTATCGCTGACAGAGAATACCTGCAGGTCCACGACCCTCTTGATGGAAGTGAACGTGGTCAGGAGGGTGATCTTCAATGAGACGGCCTTCAACTCGACTGAATCTAGGGGCTCGAACGGGGCTATCGGAAGCCCCATAAGGACCACGGAGTGGTCTTATCAGGGATAAAGGCATGGCTTAGGAGGGTTCAACCTCCAGGTGCCTCTCAGGAACCTGATGATCATGTCATGCTTACCAAGAGACTTACCTTCCACTGCGTTGTGGTGTGCCGCTATAGCACCTATGTACACCTTCAAGGTGGAAGGGGACAGCTGCCCCTCCAACTTCTCTTGCAGGAAGGAAAGCACTGATTTGACTGCACATCTCTGGGGTCTTCGCCTCGGGAAGACCACCAACTCGCGAACACACGTCACTTCAGGGCTTACAGCTGCCTCGTGGAGGGAGCCCTGGCCTGAGTGATTGTGTTTACCACCATGTGTTTACCACAGAGAGGAAGTCCTTCCTCAGTGGAATTTCCAGAGAGGTGCTGTCGCGAGGAGCGTGAGGTCTGAGAACCAAGTCTGGGTGGGCCAGTAAGGTGTCACGAGGGTGAATTTGCAAGTAGGCTCACTGGGGGAATGCGTATTTTCGCAGCACCCGGGTCCAGCTGTGTGCCGCCGGTGCATCTGTTCAGAGGGGTGCCTCCACCAGGGAATACCAAAGCGGAAAGTAGGACGATTCTCGGGAAGCAAACAAATCTACCTGAGCTTTGCTGAATTGACTCCAAATCAGCTGGACCAACTGGGGGTGGAGACTCCACTCTCCCCTGAGTGTCACCTGTCATGACAGTGTGTCCATTGTGGCGTTGAGGCTGCCTTGGTTGTGAGTGTGCTGAGATAGCGGGCGAGTTGCAACATACGACGAGAACATAAGCTGCCATAACGATTTATATATACTACCGTTGCTGTGTTGTTCATCTGGACCAGCAATTCGAGGCAGTTGATGTGCCAATGCAGCCGTGGTCCTGTCTTGTGATAGCCACATGATGTGTGCCTCGGTGCCATGCCCATCTTGGGACTATAGTCCGAAGCCAGTGCTGAAGCAGTCTCATATGCATCAACTGAGTGGCGTGACCGCCGCCAAGGATGCCATGTGCCCCAGGAGCCTCTGAAAGTGTTTCAGTGGAACCGCTGTCCTCCACCTGAATGACTTCAGGCAGTTCAGCACCAACTGTGTGCGCTTAATTGTAAGGACATCGTCTGTCCGAGTGCCCGTGCCTTGACCTGGAAGGCGAGGTCGGTTGCCGAGCGCAGTTCCTACAACACATCAGGATCAGAACTACCCTTGTGCAGTTCTTTCAATGCCTTGGCCACGTGGACTTGCAGGAGGGTCATGGCATGCAGGGTGGAAGCTTGTTCAGTGGCCCTGTAGGCTTTGGCCGTCAGAAACGACGTAGTCCTACAGGAATTGGAGGGGAGTTCCAGGCAACTCCACTAGGTGGTGTCGTTTTGCGGGCACAAGTGCACAGCAACTGCCTTATCCACAGGTGGAATCATGGCATATCCCTTGGCTGCCCCGCTGTCCAGTGTAGTGAGAGCGGATGAGCTGAGGGGTCGGATCTGGACAGAAAAAGGTGCCCCCCACGACCTCGTCAGCTCGTCGTGCACCTCCGGGAAGGGGAGCATGGCCGTGAGCAGTGTCCCGAAATCAGGAACCAATCATCAATCCACAAGTGCTCAGGGGCGGGGGAAGGTTCCACTCCAGCCCAACATTCGTGGTGGCCCGGGCAAGCATGGCGCTCAGCTCCACGTTGGCCTTAGACTGGGCGGGCACACCAGAGGCTGCTAGCCCAGTCGAGTCCTTGGCATCTGACATCACCAAGGCACTCTCTGATGCAGCAATCAAAATCTCATCCATCTCACGAGCTCCGAAATAGACATTAGGCTGGCACTGAGACGAGCTGCCTGTCACATCCCAGAACTGTAATGGAATGCACGAGCGTACTGGGGAATGAGCGGTCTGCAGGGGATTATCCGGTGGAACAAAACCTATTGGAGCCCCCAAATTGCCTCCAGAGTCAACCGGGCTGGCCTCGTACCTGTAGTTAGAAGGCTCATCTGGGGGGGTGGATGAAGTGGCTTTCCTCCGGAAGAAAGTAAGCCGTGACCACAACGTTGCCATGATCATGTTCTCGCAATGAGAACATGAACCATCCAAGAATGCTTCCTCAATGTTATTACGGCTCAGACATGTGAGGCAGCGATCGTGGTCTTCAGAGGTGGAGAGATAACAACCACACCCAGAAATTACACAAAGATGGAAGAGCAGCTTTAAAAAGTCTCATCTTTAGAAAGATGTTCACATCAATGTGTTTGCTCAATTTTACTGCAGAAGGAGAGAAAGCCACTGAAATGCGCATTCAAATTCCACTCGCCAATTCTCATTGGCCTTTTCTCAAAGATCGAGGTGCGACCCAAGAGCGACCCCTAGTGTCACTACATTGACACAATGTCGAGCGAGTGACAGATAGGGAACCATCGATATCTTGAACTATAGACATTGACTCGAGTAATTCTGAGTTTTTAGGACAGCATGTCAGGATGAGAGAGAAAAGTGGAAAAAACCAGCAAATCGAAAAATTACTTTTTATTGTGAACACCAAGAAAAGCAAAGCAGGAAGCTTTGTTAAAGGTATGTTCATTGCCAAAGTGATTCAACAGGAAATTTTCCTGCAAGTGTTCCCTAGATTAGATTAACCTCTCCTCTCTGGAAAGCTCTGTGTGAACAGCCTGTATAGATGTCCTTCAGAAGATAAAGGCTTCCTAAGTTGTTTCCGCACTTGGACAGAGAAAAGCCCATCAAGCAAATGTGCTATGTGGATCCTAGTTTCCTAAGAATACTTAATGCATTGGCATTATTTGAACAAAGCTGCTTTTGCTGCATTTCTCACACAACAAAGAGGTTTGCACATCCCTTAAAGGGATACTTCACCTCTGGGAAGATGAATGTGTATTTAAAATTGGTCATTTATATAGTATAAATGTTAAATTATTTTTGAATTTGAAGCATTCTAGACTGAGAAAAGGCAGAAAATGTATTTTTTACACATGTGGCTGAAAGACAACAACTCCCAGAATGCACTTGCTTTGCTGCCCTTACACGGCCACTCCCAAACCACGCCTACCGGTTACAGGCGGCAGTATCTGAAAATATGATACAACTAGGCTTGTATTGATACATCGTGACTCTATAAATCGTGAGTTAGTTGATAAATTGACTGACTACGCGGGAAGAACATTATAATTCCGGGTGTCCAAACTCTGTACATGACGTCTTAGTAACAAAAAGAAAAACAAACAAAATACTCACTTTACACTAAGCCGTCCGTTTGTCCCTGCGGGCTTTGGCTGGTGTTTCCAATTTATCTTCGGGATCCTAAAATAAGTTTCCAGGACTCCCCTGTCCATGTGTGGTACAAAACTTGGGTGCTCAGTTATACATGCTCAAGTTAGTGGTGCTGTTTCATCAGCGGATTCAGCGATCTCGTCCAGAAGAAAACGGCATCGCTGAAATTCGCGACAGCAATAGGACTCTCTATCTGTTTCCATAGGCGCACAGCGAGAGCACTGACACCACCAGTCCGCCCCAACTCGAGTCTGAATATAATTTAACACTCTCTTCCTCCTGCCTGCCAAGCAGGTTTTGCTCCCCTGCTACAGCAGCTGCTCCAGCCTCTGTTCATCGCTGTATTGCGTCCCGTACAGGTAGCCGCGAGCATCAGATTCTCGCAACAGATCTTCGAAATCCCCTTCTGCCATTTCAACTTCAAAACTACCTTCCGCAATCGTGATTAGTCTACTTGTATACAAACTTTCTACACAGAGCAAGAGCCTGTTTTCTTAGCTTCTACAGAAAGATGGCTGACACTATCTTCACATTCTGTGAGTGAGATCCCGCCCCATATGGGCGTGGTGAAAACATGCGGAATACTGGCTGTAGTTTTAAGCCTCTGGCCCAAAAATCCTCCGATGACGCAAAATGACGATTTTTGCGTCATCGGAGGATTTTTTCCAGACTAAAAATAAATAAATCTCTCGTCTCAGGGGGATATGAGGGGGGGGGGGGGGGGGGGGGAGCTCGGTAATTCGAAAATACTACTGGTTTTCTACTGTTACAAAGCTTAATGCTAAATCCTGAAGTAACCCTTTAATGTGATGTTTCTTAACTGATAAGGTGCTGAGAGAAAAAATATCACATCAAGTAAATTGTAATTGGATGAAATTGGAATTGTCTATGCCTGTGATGAGGTTTACAAATTGTGGACTGTATTACCTTTCTGCTTTTTAAAGACCCATTGAAATGACAAGGAAGTTAGGCATATCAAATGGCTCGTCCCATTTAAAAAAAATTAAATAGCAATGGTCTTTAATTAACATCACATCTGTGAATGATGGCTGATGACTTGCTACTTGCTGGTCAGAGGCAGGTGATATTGGGAAGGGATATTCTTATTTTAGAGAGCATTTGAGAGCTTTAATAATCTTGGTCAATTTTACCAGAAGATACATTTTAAATGCACATCTGCCTCGTTAATTTTGACAACTTTGTCTAAGAATACATCCACATGTCAATATGGCATCAAAGTCTACAGACATGAACTCAAAGCCACAAAACTTCAATTTTTATTTAATTTGGTCTTTAAATGCAGGAAAAATAGTTATATGTTGGAACTGTCTAATTGTATCTAGATATACCTTTAATTATTGCGATATGAGCTACTATATATGCTAGCTTCTACCATAGTGTAGTTGTGAGCGACGTTTAGAAGATCCATGCATCCCTGAGCATCAGCAAATGAACGGATCCCCAAGCAGTTGGACGGGTGCAGTTGTTTCATCAGAAAGTTGCAGCAAACTTGAATAACTTGTGAGAGCTGGAGAAGACAAGCAGCAGCTAAAAGACATTCAATTGTCTCCTCTTTTAGCTCCAGGACTCCTGTGCATTTAGTGAAAAGAGCAGAATATGCAAGAAACCTTTCAATTAACAAACAGAGGGGAATCAAAATTATTTCAGAAACACAGTGTGTGGTGATTTCATGCAGATTGTTGATTGTTAGATTATTAGGCAACAAGAATGAATGAAATAAAGAACAGAATTCCAAGAGGCACTAATGGTTGCTGATATTGAATCTGCATAGTGTAACATTTATCTAAACCTTGTGTAATTATTAATATTCAAATAACCAAATGGCCTCACAAAGATAATATATAGGCATTAGGGGTGTAAAGTTATGAATTACAAATACTCATGTTACTGTAATTAACTACTTTTTCCAAAGAATTGTAATTTTTTTAAGTAGTTTAAAAATGTTATACTTTTACTTTTACTTGAGTTCATTTTAAGTGCTGTAACCGTACTTTTACTGCGCTATTTTCCCACTGTCTGTGTTTGCTACTTCCCTGTCCTGATTTTATTTTTTATCTATCAACATGATTGGCTAGGGAGATTCTCGTGTCTCCCGTCAAATCAAATCACACATAAAAACTTGAGCAGCAGCTGCAGATCTGGTGCCAACTGTGGAGAATTCCTCAAGCACTGTTCAACACCTGAACATAACTGGCTGCACCTGGAAGGGATTTTCGCAGTAGGGCTAGGTAATAAAATGATTTAGATGTTTATCGGAAAAAAGAGAGATGTCCTCGATCAAACTTTTTCTATATTTAGCCTATGTTTTACATCTAAAGCAGGGGGGTTCATTACATCAATCACGATAGCAATAGCACCACTGATTGGATGATCTAGATGAAATATAATAGATTGACTTTTTATTTCCTGATTTCTGTCGCTGCACGCTTTTTGATTGACAGGCTGTTAATGTTTGAACGTGATTGCTGTTACATGCCTAAATGATCAAATACACTTAACAATTCCACCAATGGAGATCTTGTTGAGGATTTACTGTAAACGTAGTCGTTCATGTCTAAAGTGATCTTAAACAGTGCGACAAAAAGATTATTTGCTTCAAAATGTTGGACTTGAAGTGTACATGTATCCGAATTGAGCACTGTCTAGTAGGCTATGTTATAAAAAGGCTATTAATCAGACAACAATAACAAGGAAATGAGAAAACCACACTACTTTTGGCTGAATAACTAGTGTAGCTTTAAAAGTATTAATGTAATAGAATAAAAGAGTGACATTTTTAATAATAATATATTTTTTTAATATGGATCGTTTTTTTTATAATTCTGACCCCTGATGTAGAGAGTGTTAATTGGTATAATAAATTACCAGGAAAGTAGAGATGATCAAATAATTTATAATTATGCTTAGCCTTTATATAGATAGAAAAGCATCAACATTTGCAGAGCAACACTTCAGCAGACTATTCCACCAGTGACAAACTTCAGAAAATTGTGCATCATGCATTAGAATGAGAACACATCTATTGCAGGGCTTAAAAGATACAAGAACTAAATCAATGTGTAACATTATATCTCAAAAGGAGGACAATGTGGCCCCCCATGTGCTACTTAAAGAAATAGTTCACACAAAAATGAAAATTCTCTTATCATTTCCTCACCCTCATGCCATCTTTCTAGGACTTTCTTCAGAACACAAATTAAGATTTTTAGAAGAATATTTCAGCTCTGTAGATCCATTCAATGTAAGTGAAGGGGTGCCAAAAATGTTATGCTCCAAAAAGCACATAAAAGCAGCACAAAATTAACACATTCATCTCCAGTCGTTTAATCCATGACTTCAGAATTGATATGACAGGTGTGGGTGAGAAACAGTTCAATACTTAAGTAATTTTTTGCTAGAAATTCTTCTCTCTGCCCAGTAAATGGCGATATGCATGAAGAATGTGAATCACCAAAAACACAAGAAGAAAGTGAAAGTTAAAGTGGAGATTGACTGAGCAGGGAGGAGAATTAATAGTAAAAAGGAATTAAATATTGATCTTTTTCTCACCACATCTATCATGTCACTTCTGAAGACATGGATTAAACCACTGGAGTCACATGGATTAGACTAATTTTATGCTGATTTATGTAATTTGTGGAGCTTCAATATTTTAGCACCGATTCACTTTCAATGTATGGACCAAAAGAGCTGAGATATTCTTCTAAAAATCTTAATTTGTGTTCTGCAGAAGAAAGTCATACACATCCAGGATGGCATGAGGGTGAGTTAATGAAGTGAGAATCTTCATTTTTGGGTCAATTATTCCTTTTTAAGCATGATGTAGCCCCTGTACCAAACACATTTTCCCATGCCTGCTCTACCTCCTCTATTGTGCAGGACATGAAGTGCCAAGTGATCCTGCTTATTTAGCTTCTTCTTTTTTATCATTCCTTGCATTGTTTGAACATGTTTTATGTATAACAATATCGCTTTGTCAGCATTAAGGGAAATTTAGAGGGCTAAACATAAACTGATTTTAATGTAATTGTTTCATACATTACTATTTAAAATGGTGAATTGTGAAACAGTGTTTTGAAACAGTGTATACTTTTTTCATTTTTCATTTCTGTCATCATGTCTCTCTTTTATTTTTTGGAATCAGATTCATGTAGTGTTTATCATAGATAAGTGTATTTTAAAAGTTGGCATACAGTGTTCATTATAATGGGGCATTGGTTTTGCAACTCAGTACTGAATACTCACTACTCATGAGTACTTTTAAATGAGCTACTTTTTTACTCTTACTTGAGTAGTTTTTAGGACAGCTACTTTTACTCTGCTCACACCAAATCTTTTGGGAAGTAACAATACTTCTTCTTGAGTATGATTTTTCAGCACTCTTTCCACCCCTGATTTCCCACTTTATTACACTGTATACTACAAATGCACAATAAATGGCCCCCAAGTGGAATGTAGATGCTTACCAGTATATGCAAACTGTACCAGTGCTCTCAATGCCACAGGATCAACACCCTCCATTTTAATTTCCTCTTGTTTTGCCTCCCTCACATCATTGGTGAACATGGCAGCAAAGTAGTCTGACACTGCACTCAGAACAAGTCTGCAAATAATTGTGCAAATCGTTCATATATGTGACTGCATACTTCACAATAAACTTCTTTAGAGTTGCCTTAGTTGAAAATTCCTCAAAAACATTCATTTCAGCATAGTGAGAGTAGCTATTTTCACCAGGTTGTTTCATGCAGCACTGGGTTGATGTTGATTGAGCTCAGTGGAACATGCAGTAGACTGTGGCTACAGAGGATTCTCCGGCAGAACAACATCAAAACATTCAGCGGCCGAGAGATTTCTTTAAATAAACATTGTTTTATAGGCCTTGAAGAAACACACTCAATAGTTTGAAATACATAGCTGCGTGTAGAAAAGCTGACACATTTTGACATTTGACATTTCAATATTCATACTTCAAGTTAATTAAAAGGTACTGTAGAATTAAATCTTTAACCCTTAGAGACCCAAAGCATTGATATTGATTATTTTTTTCTTCAAATGTGTTTTTTAGAAAGCCACTGAAAAATTTGGGAATAAAATTGGGAAAACTTTTGGGATTTCAGGGTTGCAAAATTTCACTACATTTCACTTACAGTCACTACAAGCTAGAAGGCTGAAAGTTTGTGTCAGAGCAGCCATCTAAAGTTTAATGATCTCACTGACACCCCAGGATAGTTCATGAAAATGCATATTTACACAGAGGCCTACAGCAGTTGTTTTGACCTTTATAAATGTCAGAATGCCAGTAATCTAGAATGCTGAAATTTTGACATGTACATCTCAGAGCAGTCCGCTTACACTTTTTTTAACACTGTCTCCCAATAAAGTACCTAAAAAGCATATTTAGAGGCCTACTGTTAAGCTGGTCAAACCTTTATAAAAAGCATTTCCAGTAAACAAGAAAGCTGAAACTAAAGCTTAGTTTAAACTTAAGAAATACTTATACCAGTCTGGCACAAAAAATGATGCCACGGTCGAAATCACAGAGATCAAAATTTTCCCCCATTCTGATGGTTGATGTGAACATTAACCGAAGCCCCTAACACATATCTGCATGATTTTAGGCATTGCACTGCTGCCACATGATTGACTGATATATATACAGGTATATATATACCCTGTATATAATATATATATTGTTTCCAGGTTTTTGCACTGAGGAGCCGAGAATAAGGTACGTAGTGGTAGGTCTAGTGTCATTTCAAGGGGGACACAACGTCTCGTTCCCTCCATCAGGGAACGGAGGTTAAAACAGTAACCATGACTTTCCCCTTCTGTCACTCACACAACGTTGTGTTGAATGTAGTGACACAAGGGGTCCCATTTAAAAACGGCACGCACTAAACTGTTTTAAGTGAACTGACACAGGTGCAAGCAAGCTACTGCATGCTAGAAACAACTGTATCGGCAGCACGTAACCCTCCCCAATGCCCCCAGAAAAAGGTGTCATATACAGACCATAGGTTTCCAGCACCCCTAAGGGGGAACAGGCAACATGACTATCATGGGAGCAAGCCGGCCAGCCATCTTAATGCTATGAAATGCGTTGGGGGAGGCAATCTATTCCGTTCCTATTCTTTCAGGCGGAAAAGACCACATCCTGCCCAGACTGGGGGGAGGTAACATGTGGCCAATACGTCACATGGGTTGTCAAGCTACATGTGGAAGTGGCGCGGTGGTAGGTCCTACCTGGTGAGGGAGGAGCTCTACAAACACAGTGACTGGGGGCAGAGGGACTGAGCTAACATCTGTTTGGAGACAGCGTTCCCTTTCCGCCGTCTGCTGAAGCAGACAGAGCTACTCAGAACATCTAATGCTCTGCGTGTAGTCCAAATAGATATACGCAAAGCACGTACTGGACACAGCAACGAAAAGGCTGGGTCTGCCTCCTCCCGGGGCAGCGCTTGCAGGTTCAAGACCTGGTCCCTGAAGGGGGTCGTAGGAACCTTGGGCACGTAGCCCGGTCGTGGTCTTAGGATGGCGTGAGTATCTGCCGGACCGAAATCCAGGCAAGTGTCGCTGACAGAGAATGCTTGTAGGTCCCTAACCCTCTTGATGGAAGCTAGCGCTATCTGGAAGGCTGTCTTCAAGGAGAGGGCCTTGAGCTCAACTGAGTCAAGTGGCTCGAAGGGGGTCTCCGAAGGCCCTAAAGGACCACGGAGAGATCCCAGGAAGGGAACAGGCTTGGCCGGGGAGGATTCAGCCTCCGGGCACCTCTAAGGTACCTGGTAATCAAGTCATGCTTACCCAAGGACTTGCCGTCCACTGTGTCGTGGTGGGCCATGATAGCAGCTACATACACCTTCAAGGTTGAGGGGGACAGCCTCCCCTCCAACCTCTCTTGCAGGAATTAAATTACTGACCGAACTGTGCATCTCTGTGGGTCTTCAGACAAGGAAGAACACCAATTTGTGAACAAGCACCACTTTAGGGCATAAAGCTTCCTGTTAGAGGGAGCCCTGGCTTGCTTGATCGTGTCTACGACCGCAGGTGGTAGGTCACTCAGATCTTACGCGTCCTGTCCAGAGGCCAGACGTGGAGGTTCCAGAGGTCTGGGGGCAGATGCCAGAGGGTGCCCCGTCCCCAGGAAAGAAGGTTCTTCCTCCTTCTGCTGAGGTGATGTCAGGAGGAGTGTGAGATCCGAGAACCAAGTCCGAGTGGGCCGGAAAGGAGCCACTAAGGTGACTTGTTCCTCGTCCTCCCTGACCTTGCACAGTACCAGTGCAAGAAGGCTCACTGGGGGAAATGTGTACTTGCACAGCTCCCGGGGCCAGCTGTGTGCCAGCGTGTCTGTCCCAAGAGGGGCCTCTGTTAGGGCATACCAGAGTGGGCAGTGGGAATTTTCTTGGGAGGCAAAGAGATCTACCTGTGCCATGCCGAACTGGCCCCAAATCAGCTGGACCATCTGGGGGTGGAGCCTCCACTCTCCACTAAGCAAGACCTGTCGCGACAGCACGTCGAGGTAGTTGAGAAAGCGGATCCCACTTCTCGTTGTGGGGCAAGGGCTGCCTCTGTGACCTTCGTGAAGACACGAGGGGACAGGGACAGGCCAAAGGGGACCTTGTACTGATACACCTGGCTGTCGAACACCCAACACCTTGTCGCCGGTTTGTGGTTCGTCCCTCCTCAGACCACTGTCGAAAGTACTCACCACTGCTGACTTGGAGCACACCACAAGCCTTGCCGTTTCAGAGATGCTCTTACCAAGTTGTCTAGCTATAACCATTTGGCTCTTGTCAAAGTCTCTCAGGCCTTTATTCCTGCCCATTTTTCTTGCATTCAACACGTTGACTACAAGAACTGATTGTTCACTTACCATCTAATCTCCCCAGACCTTGACTTGTGGCCTTGTAAGGAGATGATCAATGTTATATGCTTCACCTGTGAGTGATCATAATGTTATGTCTCATCGGTGTAATATGCCTGTATATATTTAACTTTTTTGTAAATGCAACTAAACGTGTTGGGAATTGAAACAGAAATGGTGTAATTCGGCAGGTGACCATGTTGTATTACATTGCATGCTTGAAGATTAAAATTGTAATCAAAATTAAAACTGCTGTTGTTTTTTTAACCTATATTTATTGAAAAATTGATAGTATTTAATTGCTGCATTATTTAATTGTTTTAAACACGTTGCAATCTTGCTACTGTGGGTCTCTGATGGCTAATACTAACATTAAGTTTTTAGGTTAAAATTTTAATCTATAAGACTTAATGAGTAATATAATAATGAAGTCTTGTTTGATGGTCTAATGATTTCTGTAAAGTAAATGCGCTGCATTTTAAACAGTATTCCCTTTTGTACTGTTCATCTGTTTGTTTTATTATTTGTCTTTTGCGGAACTGAAAGTAGTATATATATGAAAGTAAGATGATTTGATCCAGATGAGACTCACCTGTGCGCGGGGATCTTGTGATCTCCAGCTATCAAAAGTACATCACACAACTGCTTGTGCTGAAGATAGGTCTCCATCTTTCGAAAAGTCTGTTCTGCATGGTTTGTGGCCTGGAAAAACTCATCTGAGCAATTGGAGCTCATCCTGGAGAAACTGCTCAAAGCAAAACTGTGGGAAAGAGTAAGACCAGAATTCAGTTGGGGCTGAACAATGTGCGCTTTTGCCAGTTTGGCTATTTGATCCAGGTGAGTGACAGTTGGGCCACTTGTGAAAATCCTGCTATTTTAATATTTTCAGAGTAACAATTTGAGTGTAAATTTAAATAAGCATATAATAAAATGTATTTACTAATTTAGAATTTCTTGGTGTTTGGTATGTCTCATCTTTTGCTGTAATGACAATAGGCACTTGATTTGGTACAGCCCTCGCAAGTTTATGCCAAAAACCTGATGATCCCTAATATCCCAGCATGATTTGAGAATGTTCCAAAGAGCTTCTTGTGTGCGCTATAGGAAGTATGGAAATCTGACATTTTGTACAAATAAGTTAACTGTCAATGTCATGCATTTGTTTATTTAGTTAGTGACATAGATATTGTGCATATTCCTAAATATTTCTTATTAATTGTATGTAATAATGATCTTTGTTTGACATTTTTCTAAATTTCAGTTTATTTCCAAGTTTAAATTAGATTTTGAATCCCAGATTTGAATGAATGTGGACTTTTGAACCCAGCTGTGTGTATTATTTGGACATGCTGAGACAATGGACTATTTAACTGTCACAATGTTGTTTGATTAAGTTTTGGTATGCTTGAATTGTACACTGTTCAAAAGTAATACCTTTTTCTCATGCATCCTATTTGGACATTAGTGAATCCTTCACACTTGTCAGAGTTCAAATTAAAACCATTAGAGCTAAACTCCGTAAAAGTGGATTGAAAACCAGAGTTTTCCAAAGGGGCAGATTACTATTTGCACAAACTTTACTGTTTTATTTATTTATTTATTTAGATGCATGGGACTTTGTGGGGATCTGGTCTCTTTATAGAGCTTTGATAAAGTAAATTCTGAGCTGCTCTCCCTGCAGAACGGTAGATTACAAGCCATTGTGCTACATCTGAATAATCCTCCTGACTCATGGCAAACAATCTAAACCCTTTATTTTGCTGTCCTTCACGGAACAAATGCATATCTGATATTTAACCAGTCCATAACACTGTTCAAAAAGTCTAGCTGCCAGAGGGAAGTACCGCAGAGCTGTGCATTTTGATTACTTTTCTGTAATCTATGCCATAGAATATGACATTTTCAAAAACTTCCAATTAATCATTTTGTAGCAGTTTTGTATATCAGCATCATTTGTTCAATCAAATTACAGCATTGGAATTAACTGTAAAAATACTTTTAACAACAGCATGTTCTGTTGCCCTCTTTATCTTTTAAAATGAGTTCCAAAACCATAGAGACGAGATTAAAAATTAAGCACCTGATAAAATGTAATGATCTCATAAACGTTTTAATTACTGAGTAAATTTCATTGACACCTGTGGTCATTGAATCAATGGATTTGAGACCTGTGACTCTGCCCTTAGAGTACACAAATAAAGTAGAATTTCACCCTTGTGTCCTCGAATTGGAGGGCAGACGTGCTCCATCATTAGGAGCTAGTTTTCGAGCATACTGCAGCACAAATCATATTAATTTTCTCTCTATTTATAGTTAAGCAGAGTAGAATAACTGGCTGTCTGGCTGAAGGATCTTATAAAATAGTCTGATATTTCACATATAGGCCATGCAAACAGATGGGTTGTTAAAAATCATATATGTTTGCATGCTTCCTTTTATTATTTTCTGTTATGAAGATCCACTCAAAAAGTGAATGGTTGAACAAGCCATTTATAATAGTGTTATTTTGTGTGGATGGCAATAGCTACCAGTCTCTGAATCATTAGACTGGTCATTATTGGGTGGATTTTATGTTAAATAGATGGGTAATTTATCATCTTGACATTATAACTATGTTTTGGCACAACACTGAGTGTCCTGAATAAGAAATAAGCCAACAACGAGGGGTTGTAAAACCTAGATACATTACTTTTTGCTCAAAGGAATGTTGAGAGGACTTTTTATGTCTACCAATTTGAGAGAACTGAATTGCTTCTGTATCACACTCCAGAAGGCTGTAAATTTACTGAAAATGTTTTATTTCTGCCTGTGAAATTGGCTTTTTAAATAAATGGTAAGGTATGAAGTTCAAGCCACAATGCACCAGAAACATGATGTGTAGCAAAAAACTGAAAACATTTCTGTAACCCCTGAATAGTGTCTGACTTTGCTACATATAATTTTAATATCTAAATATGATAGTTAAATTACATTAAATTGAATTAATTGCTAAAGGCAATTTAAGGAAAACATATTTATTTATTAATTAAATTCAACAAATAAATTCAAATAACACTTAAAACACTATTATGTGACTGTGTATTATGGCTCATATGATAAGGAATGTTGATTAAATACCACAGATTTATAAAGTTGAATTATTACTTGTTTGTTATCTGTTTATCTATTGTGCTTTTGATTCTTTGATTTAATCTCTAATTTCATTGATGTTGATAATACACTGGCTTTAGAACACTACTTGTGGCTTAATACTAAATCTGTGCATAATTAAGCACTAACATTAGTAAATGCATTAGGTATCATTAACTAACAATGAACAATATATATTTTGAAAGCATTTATTAATCTTTGTTTTTTGTAATGTTAGTTAAAACAATTTTTTTATAATTGTTAGTTCATGTTAGTTGATTGTGCGTTAACTCATGTTAACATATACAACTTTTGATTATAAAAACATGTATTATTATATGGTAAAATTAACATTAACCACAATGAATAAATGCTGTAAAAGTATTGTTTATTGTTAGGTCATGTTAAGTATGTAACCTGTAACCATGTAAACAAATGGAACCTTATTATACAGTGTTACTAAATTATCAATATCAATCACTGGTTTCAATTACTATGATATTTTTCACATTGTATACTCACAGCTCTGTTTTTTGCAGGATGGATCTATTTGTTGTGTTGTGGTGAATTACATAACCCATTATACTGTATATCCATATCAATAGTGTCCGTGCACTTATTGCACTTGAGATGTGGCACTCCATTAAGCCAGATCAATACAAGTTGGCAGTTGATACAGTTACCTAAGCATACAGAACAGCCTACTAACAGACTCAAATGCTATTTCAAGCGCATGTACTAGTGGGTATAGCACCACAAAATGCTTAACCAAAAAGCAGATAAATATCTTAAGGTGCGTGCCAAACCACACACTTCTGCACTATTCTGTAAGTAGTACGAGTAGTATGTTAAAAACGTCTTGGTTACGTATGTAACCTCCCATTGAGAAGCCAATAAGAAGTTGGCGAACAGTATTTGCATACCCCGCCCCCGGACATATGGGTATAAAGGCAAGGAAATACTACACGTTCATTCAGGATTTTTCTGAGGAGTGTCAGGCCACCTCAGCGGCTCAGCTCAGCAACATGGCCAGGAGGACACAACGTCTCATTCCCTCCATCAGGGAACGGAGGTTGCATATGTAACCGAGACGTTCTCCGTCTGTCGCTCACTTCGAAGTCGTGTTGAAGAAGCGACACTAGGGGTCCACTTTAAATCACGCCATACGCTGAGCCGTGTACGTGTAATGCTGACACAGGAGTGGGCAGGTATTTCACATGCACAAGTGACCAACTGTGTTTCAGACTGCACGTACCCTTCCCCAATGCCCCAAAAAAGTCGTCGGTATCCTTTTGGTTACCCTAGAGTGGAACAAGGCGACGCTTGTCAACCTGGGAACGGGCCGAGCCTGGCTGGGCCTCTTTTCTCTCTATGTTTCTCGGCATAGAGCAAGAGCAGCCGGGGCCCTTACTGCATCGTGGGAAGGGGGTCTTACCGGTTTTCTATTCTTTCAGGGGGAAAAGACCCTGCGGAGGCCACACCTGCCTGAAAAGGGGAGGTAAGGTGGTGAAATACATCACATGGCCTCTTCGGTCACATGTGGGAAAAATGGTGCGGTGGTAGATCCAGCCTCGAGGAGGGGGGAGTTGCTACAACACGGCGACCGGAGGGCAGCGAAGAACTGCCTAAGGGAGATGCAAGTCAGCTTGTAAGGTGACCGTACCGCGGAAGTACACACAGGAGGAGTCCGTGTAGGAGGCCTGACCTGTGGAGCACCTATTCCAGTAAAGGGTAGCCTGGGGTACCCATAGTGGACTGGGTCGGCAAGTTCCTCCGCTGAACTACGGACCCAAAAGGGCTAGGGAGGAATCGACCAGGGACCTAGAGGGATCTCCTGGGAAAGAAGGCACACTATTCTACCGGCTCGGGCCTGAGAAAACACGGGACGAGACTGACTCAACCTTGAGATTGTAAAATTGTGTTAGGTGTTGCCCAACCTTCTGCCCTACAAATTTCTGCTAGGGAGGCACCCCTAGCCAGTGCCTACGAGGACGCCGTACTCCTTGTAGAGTGTGCTCGAACCCGTAGGGGGGGGGGGGGGGGTGGCACGGCCTGGGTGTGATAGGCCAGAAGGATGGCATCCACCACCCAGTGGGAAAGCCTCTGTTTGGAGACAGCGTTCCCTTTCCGCTGTCCCCCAAAGCAGACAAAGAGCTGCTCAGAGCACCTAAAGCTCTGAGTGCGGTCCAGGTAGGCACGCAAGGCATGTACCGGACACAACAGTGAGGGGGCTAGGCCTCCTCCCGGGGCAGCACTTGCAGGTTCACTACCTGGTCTCTGAAGAGTGTGGTAGGAACCTTGAGCACGTAGCCCGGTCGGGGTCTTAGGATCACTTATGTGTCTGCCGGACCGAAATCCAGGCAAGTGTCGTTAACAGAGAACGCTTGCAGGTCCCCGACCCTCTTGATGGAGGTGAGCACGATCAGCAGGGCTGTCTTTAGGGAGAGGGCCCTGAGTCCAGCTGATTCTAGCGGCTCGAAGGGGGATCTCTGAAGACCGGCGAGGACCACCGACAGATCCCAGGAGGGGAACAGGCCTGGCCGGGAGGGATTTAACCTCCGGGCACCTCTTAGGAACCTGATAACAGCATTCTCACATATGTGTTCCTTTTTTCCAGGTGGGAGAGAGCAGTGTGTATTGTAGATGCAATGGTATCGTCAGTGGAGCGGTTGTTGCGGTAGGCAGTAGATGTAATGGGTCCAAAGAGGTGGGCAGAACAGAGCAGATGTAATCTCTGATCAACCTCTCAAAGCATTTGCTGATGATGAGGGTAAAGGCAACAGGACGCCAGTCATTTAAACAAGTGATTTTTGATTGCTTAGGTACAGGCACAATGGTTGATGTTTTGAAGCATGTGGGGACTATGTGGCGACACATAGCTCCAATGCCATCATTAAGATTGCTGACGATACGACGGTGGTAGGTCTGATCACTTACAATGTTGAAACAGCCTACAGAGAGGAGGTGCACACTCTGACATGCTGGTGTCAGGAGCACAACCTCTCCCTCAACGTCAGTAAAACCAAGGAACTTGTAGTGGACTTCAGGAAGAAAGACAGAGAGCACAGCCCCATCACCATTAATGGAGCACCGGTGGAGAGAGTCAGCAGCTTCAAGTTCCTCGGTGTCCACATTACTGAGGAACTCACATGGTACGTCCACACTGAGGCCGTTGTGAAGAAGGCTCACCAGTGCCTCTTCTTCCTGAGACGGCTGAGGAAGTTCGGAATGAACCACCACATCCTCACCCGGTTCTACACCAGCACTGTAGTGAGCATCCTGACTGGCTGCATCACCGCCTGGTACGGCAATAGCACCGCCCTCAACCGCAAAGAACTGCATCGGAGGTGAGCTTCCCTCCCTCCAGGACATATATAACAGGCGGTGCGTGAAAAAAGCTCGGAGGATCATCAGAGACTCCAGCCACCCGAGTCATGGGCTGATCTCACTGCTACCATCAGGCAGGTGGTATCGCAGCATCAGGACCCGCACCAGCCGACTACATGACAGCTTCTTCCCCCAAGCAATCAGACTTTTGAACACTTGATCGATCACGATCAACAATCAGCACTGCACTTTATTAATCTTCATCTTGTATCGCATACTGGACTGTCAATATATTCTCCCCAATTCACCTAGGGTATAAAAATATATGTACACTCTCTAGTGTATGTGTATTCTTTATTGTGTGTATTGTTTACTGTACATTGTACATCAGTACTATGTTGTGTAATTATGTGTACATTTGATATGTAAATTGTTGTGTAATTATGTGTACGTTTGTTATGTAAATTGTGTTGTGTAAATATGTTGTTTACTGTAAAGTGGTTTATGTCTCGTCACTGTCATGACTGCAATGTTGCTCGGAACTGCACACAAGAATTTCACCTACTGTTGTACTCGTGTACACAGTAGTGTGACAATAAAGTGATTTGATTTGATTTGATTTGATAATTAAGTCATGCCTACCCAGAGACTTGCCATCTACTGGGTCGTGGTGAGCTGCGATAGCGGCAACATACACCTTCAAGGTGGAAGGGGACAGCCTCCCCTCCAACCTCTCCTGTAGTAACAGGAGCACTGACCTAACTGCGCACCTCTGTGGGTCTTCTGCCCGGGAAGAACACCAATTCTCGAACAGACGCCATTTCAGGGCGCAGGCCCGGTTCTAGAACCAAATCACTGAGGGTGCTTCTGAAAATAGTGAGGGTGCTTACATAAACATGGCTCCCAGTCGTCATCAGTCTGAAAATAGTACCTCAAAATAGGGCTGAGCGATACCTATTGTCTACGATATGCGATCTGGCATGATCGAGTAGCCTATCTCCCTCACTTTTGCAGAAAACAAACAAAAACATGCCACGCATAGCCTAAGTTACACTGTGATGTTACCCTATAGTTCAAACTGTGGCGCGTGCATTTAGATTGTTTTACTGCACGGTTTAAATGCAGCTAGAATGGCCAAAATTAAAAAATCGGGGGGAAATGCCCTGTACAAGTTTTTGTCCTTTACATATATATCATATGATATAGTTAAGAAATGTTACACACAGAGTGCTTTTTCCCCAAATATCAGCAGTATTGCAAATGTGTGAAGCATTGAAACTTTTATTCTGCAGTTGAATAAAGAAGTTCATATAAATAACTTACAAAATGCAGCATCGCGTTCAACAGAATATTCGAGCCAATCTCTATTTTTGAACCAAGAGCTGCTAAATGAACGACTATTTCCACTGCCACTAAAAGATCGACTGGGGTACAAGCACATCACCTGTAAGGGCTCTTCATCACCTAGGTCACTCGGCGACGTCGGCGCCATAGGCCGCGGCACTTGCTGGGATTTATCGCCAGTGTTTGAATGGGTGTCATGCGGTGAGAGTGAGGTTGTAGGGCGGGGTTCGCTGCTGTCATCGGCAGGCGGTGTCATTTCGTCTTGTTGTGATGTAGAGGTTTGAGCTTTCTTGAGCCAATTTCGTATGTCCATGATTAAAAATGGACAAATAATATTTTTAGGCTACCTTAAGCCCGTCTCAGAAAGTCAGAGCGGGAAATTTCCTGAGCGGGACGCACACACGCAAGCAAAGTGGAAAATTAAAGAGACAGCTTCACCTATGCGTATCACGATCGCGAAAGGACACAACCAATCAAATGCATTAAACATGAAAGCATAATGAAATAATTTCTGATTTAAATCGTGTTAATGGATTTATTTTGTGTATTGCATGAGTGTGAAATCCGTCTGTGTTTCTATTTTCGGCAAAATCTTGTTTACATCTGAGCTATTAAACATTTAATCTGAGGGTGCTTTCACTTTTGTTTGAGGGTGCTTAGCACCCTCAAGCACCCCCGTAGAACCGGGCCTGTCAGGGCGTAGAATTGCCTGGTAGAGTGGGCTCTGACTTGGTTGATCGTGGCTACAACTGTGGGTGGTAGACCAGCTAGATCTTCCACGTCCCGTCCAGGGGCCAGACGTGGAGGTTCCAAAGGTCTGGGTGCGGATGCCAGAGCATGCCTCGCCCCTGAGAAAGAAGGTCCTTCCTCAGGGGAATTCGCCAGGGAGGGGCTGTCGCGAGGAGTACGAGGTCCGAGAACCAAGCCCGGGTGGGCCAGTAAGGAGCCACAAGGGTGACTTGTTCCTCGTCCTCCCTGACCTTGCACAGCACCTGTGCAAGAAGGCTCACTGGGGGAAATGCATACTTGTGCAGCCCCACCGGACAGCTGTGTGCCAGTGCGTCTGCCCCGAGGGGAGCCTCTGAGCGGGCGTACCATAGTGGGCAGTGGGAGGTCTCTTGGGAGGCAAACAGGTCTACCTGGGCCTTGCCAAACCGTTCCCAGATCAGCTGAACCGAGTGGGGGTGAAGCCTCCACTCTCCGCCAGGCAAGCGTTGTCGTGACAGCGCGTCCGCTATCACATTGAGGTTGCCGGGGATGTGAGTGGCACGCAGCGCTGCTGGCTCCAAAGGAGGAGACGATGGTGAGGGCAAACAGCTGAGGTGCCTGAGCACCTGGTCTCTGTGAGTGCATAGTAACACTCGCATGTGGGCCAGGATGAGCCAGTTGTCGAGGTAATTGAGTATGCGGATGCCGGCTTCTCAGAGAGGGGCAAGAGCTGCCTCTGCGACTTTTGTGAAGACGCGGTGGACGGAGACATGCCGAAGGGGAGGAATTTGTACTGATACGCCTGGCCATCGAACGCGAACCATAGAAAGGGGCGGTGTCGAGGCAGAATTGAGACGTGGAAGTACGCGTCCTTCATGTCTACCACTGCGAACCAATCTAGATGTCGAACGCAGGTTAAGATATGTTTATGTGTTTATGCAACGCTTGGTTGAGAACTCGCAAGTCCAAGATTTGTCGTAAGCCACCGCCTTTCTTGGGTACGATGAAGTAAGGGCTGTAGAAACCCTTCTTCATCTTGGTTGGAGGGACAGGCTGAGAATGTGGGTACCGCAGCCCCATCTAAGGGGGGCAGCAAATGAAAATTTAACAAAAGATTCTCCTCCCGGCCCTCCACCGGGGGACAGAGTGGTCTTACCATCTCCTGAGCTAACGTCTCGGTCCCTGGGTCGACTGTCTCAGGAGCGCCTGGGAGCCTTACGGGTCCTCGAGGGGGTCCGGGAGACGGGGGGGCATCTGCTTCCTGTGGTGTGCTCGACGCTGGAGCTGAGAGCTGGGCCTGGGTTGAGGTGGAGCAGGGTGTTTCTTGGCTGCAGGGGGACGCCCTCGGTGAGCAGACGGGGCAGGGCCCGTGGCAGCAGGTTTGCGGTGGGGCCGGATGTGAGAGATGGCCTCCTTCTGCTTCTTCACCACGGAGAACTGCTGGGCGAAGTCCTCGATGGTGTCGCAGAAGAGGCCAAACTGGGAGAGGGGGGCGTTAAGGAAGCAAACTTTGTTGGCCTCACGCATCTCGACCAAGTTCAGCCACAGATAACGCTCCTGGACCACAAGCGTGGCCATCGCCTGCCGAGTGCCTGCGCCGCGACCTTCGTGGCCCTGAGGGCGAGGTCGGTCGCTGAGCGCAGTTCCTGCAACACATCAGGGTCAAGGCTACCCTCGTGCAGATCCCTGAGCGCCTTGGCCTGGTGGACTTGCAGGATGGCCATGGCATGCAAGGCGGAAGCGGCCTGTCCCGCGACACTGTAGGCTTTGGAGTTAAACGAGGATGTCATCCTACAGGCCTTGGAAGGGAGAATAGGATGACCCCGCTGGGTGGTGCAAGGCTGTGAGCGGCGCCCAGATCCCAGGAACCAGTCCTCCAACCACGAAGGGTGTGGGGATGACGGAGGGTTCCAATCCAGCCCCACACAGATGGCGGCCCGGGCAAGCATGTCAGACATCTGCTCGTCAGCTTCAACCTGGGCGTGCTGGCCCGAAGGCGGCAGCCCAGGGGAGGTATCAGCGTCAGACACCGCGCTCTCCGATGCAGCGGTGAGCTCATCCACCTCGAGCTCCAGAGGATAGGCAGACTGGCCATGAGGCGAGCCGCTGTTTCCTTGAGCACGGACGGGAGTCAATGAGCGTGCCGGGGGGCGGGTGGTCCGAGGGGGCGTGCCCGGCGGAGCTGCACCCGCTGCCCTCCCCAAATCGCCTCCATCACCTGCCGCATCGTCCTCAATCCCTTGGGAAGAAGGACGCTGTCCTTATGCTGTCGGAGTGCCCAGGGGCAAACTGCACGCCATGCAGAGAAGGAGAAAGCCGCTGAAGTGTTCCGTAGATCCAGCAGCAAACAGAGCGTCAGAGGATAGAAGCAGGATTCTGGTGTGTCACTCGCAGCTGGCTGCATACACGACCATCGGCTCCGAAGAAAATTTCTGAATGAACGTGTAGTATTTCCATGCCTTTATACCCTTATGTCCAAGGGCGGAGTATGCAAATACTGTTTGCCAACTTCTCATTGGCCTTTTTTCATAGGTCAGAGGCATATTTGGCGCTCAAGAGAGACCCCTAGTGTCGCTTCTTCGACACGACGTCGAAGTGAGCGACAGACGGGGAACCCAATTTATGGCGATCCAATCACATGTGGTCAGACCTGAATACAGGTCTAAACGGGGTCTAAAATCGGATCAGATCACAGAAATCACATACAAATGTGGTCAAAAACGCATATGTCCATATCGCATTTGAGGTGATCTTGACAGACAGTGTCCCGCAGATGGCCACCTTGGTGTGGAGCTCTCCAATACTTTTGTTGTTTTTGTTTGTTTGTCCTGTGTTTAGTAAAAATTTTTTTCCAATAAGTTTTAGCAGAGATGAACTGCTGAACATTTGGCAGCACATACCAGACTATCTTTTCCTGTTTTTTGACTATTCAGATGTTTTTCTGGACATTTAAGTTGGAGACACAGCTGTGTTGTGTAAGCACGCTATGATATGCAGGTGAAGGAAGCGAGCCGACGTGCTGGTCAAGCTCAGACTGCGTGGCTTACGAAGAGCGCTGCTGAGTATTCATCAAATGAATCTCTGCTCTCTCCCTAACAAAACAGATGAACTACATTTCCTCACCCGTACAAACATGGGCTTTTCAAACTCTGCTGCCTTGTGCTCCACAGAAACCTGTCTGAGTGAAGCCATTCCGGTCAGCACATTACATCTGCTGGGCTTTCAACTGTTCAGAGCAGATCGCATTGCGGAGTTAACAGAGAAAACAAGAGGCGGCGGAACATGCTTTTACATCAATGAAAGTTTGAGTTTTCCTCTGGTGAGTGTTTATATTACACACGTTTGCGTGAATGCAGCTCTGCAACAGCTGTCTGATCAGATCACAGACATGGAGCAACAACACCTGGACTCACTTATTATTATTGTCGGCAATTTTAACAAAGCCAACCTCACACGTGAACTGGCAAAATACAGACAGCACATTACATGCCCTACCAGGTACATTATATTGTATATATTGGACCACTGCAACACAACATTAAAGGATGCATATCACTCTGTCCCTAGAGCAGCTTTGGGACTCATTGATCACTGTCTCGTTCATCTTCTTATAACCTAAATGCAGAAACTTAAAGTAGATAAACCTGTAGTAAGGACTGTAAAGATGTGGACCAATGAAGCAGAGCTGGAACTACAAGCCTGCTATGACTGCACTGATTGGAGTGTTTTTGAAGCTGCAGACGCCAGTCTAGATGAGCTCAAAGATACTGTGACATCCTATATGAGATTCTGTGAAGATATGTGGATTCCTACTAGGACTTATTTAACGTTCATCAATGACAAACCGTGGTTTACAGGAAAACTCAGACAGCTCCGTCATGCCAAAGCAGATACTTACAGAAGCAGGGATAAAATCTTGCATAATCAGGCCAAAAACACAGTGGCTAAGGAAAATAAAGTGGCTAAAAAAAAGATACTCTGAGAAGCTGAAAAACAAGTTTTCAACTAATTACCTTATATCAGTGTGGAGAGGCCTGAAAGACATTACTAACTTCAAGACACTATCCCCCAACACTGCAGGGAACCAACAACTAGCTGATGACATGAATGTGTTTTACTGTAGATATGGAAAGCCCAGTCATACGCCCCATACCCGCTCTGACCTTCACTTCACACAAACACCAACACCTCCTGAAAGCCCCCTCCTTGTTTGTGGAAGCATACTTTGCAATAGAGCTCATTCTGATATCAACACAGATGACAATCACAAACAGCTAAAGCTCCTTTAATATAGGTAATCCACTTAAATAACAGATAATTCTGCTTGACATGTTGAATTTTTGCTTACATTATATTTCAACCACATCTGGGAGAAACAGTGCACCGTGATTGATGTATGTCATCATGAAACAGAGACCCTCCCCTCCAAATCCAAACAAAAGTGGTCACAGGAGTAAACTGTCCAGGTGTAAACGGTGTAGTAAAAAAAACTTTAAGTGTTCCATTTTGGACAATACTACACTTTGAAAATTTACACGTGTATAAGTGCATAGTGTATAGCGTAAAAACTGCAATTTGTTTAAGAGCACAGGCTCTTTATATTTTATATCCACTTGATATAAGTATATCTTTTCTGTATTTAACTCTGTTTATCTTATATCTACTTCATATAACTGATCAGTACTATCAACAAAAATGGTTAAAATAGACAACCAAAGCCTGGTGATTCCATAAATATTTGTTTTAGGCTTCAATAATACTGTAGTCCATATCAACAATCTTAATAAAAAATAAAACAAATTAAAAAAAAAATATTCCACAAATTCAGTAGCACAGAGTGAAGCTCGGGGAATCAATTGGAATCATGCTAGGAGGCAGGTATAAAGGATTTTTCAAGGATCTTATATTAAAATATTTTCAGCATCTCTGCTGAGATCTGCTCTGCGCTTGTATATGGTTGACCTTTCAAGTAATAGCTGCTGAAGCAGCCCTAAGCTATTTTATTTGGCAGGATCTTAATCATCATAGAACAGTATGTCAATGACTCAGGATGCTTTGTTATTCAGTGCTGCACAGTGCACATATAGTGTTGAAACAGCGTAACATAGAATAACTGAACCGCTTCAGGGTGTACAGTATATGTGGTACCCTTTGCCAATTGCTTTCCTTTTAAAAAAAAATCTTATTGAACAGGAATGACTTTTTTCAATGTCAATGTAAACAGTGTTGATTTAATCTAATTCTGATGATGAATCTTAACTAATTCTGGACAAATTTTTTAATATTGAAAGAATAAACAAAGTAGCATCCAAATAGCCTGCTTAAAACACCAGCATAGACAAGCTTGAATTTCCATGCTGGTCCAAACTGGTTTATGCTGGTTTGGTGGTGGTTTATCCAGTAAACCAGCATAGCCATGTAGGTCAACTTGCATGGTCTTTCTAATAAAGCTGGTTGAGCAAGTGAGGCTTGCTGGTTATACTAGTTAAAAAAGCATGCCAGGGAAACCGGCATACCTGCACCCCATACAGAGTACAATAAATATGTATTTTTGAGTGATTATTTGCACTACGTGTAAATAGCACTTGCTACACTGTCGGAGAGGTTTACACTCCAGTAGTCTGATGGAAACACAGAAATTGAAGTCCCAGTGTTGCTGCAATGATGTATTGTGTGTAACATGTGGATGTGCTTTTTTCATATGGATGACCCAGGTTTGAATTCACCTTTCATCCCACTTTTTCCAGGGATGCACGGTGGCCGATATATTATTGGCCGATACCCGGGAAAATCTAAATATCATTATCGCATCGATAATGGAATTACCACAGATATTTTCACCAATAATTTGTTATGGTTTATTTGCTTGTGTCTGAGAATCTCTGTCTGCCTGCAGTGTCTTTCCTTCAGGCAGGTACTCGGACAGGCAAAATCGTGTTTGTGTGAATGAAAGCCAAGCTCATGTTGCTCTGTGAGGATTATTTTATCTCTGCACCTTGTTACATTGTTTTGGGTCTGGTTTTAATCTGCTGTAAATAACGGCATGCCATTTCCCTTTATGTTATTCTATTTATGTTTCATGAGGCATTAAACGTAAAAGTAACAAAAACGTGTATTTCTATCAGGAAGAATCGCAGACATGAGTGAAATTGAAGATGACATTTATTTGATGAATATAAAACAGAAAAGTAATGTCTCTCTTTGTAGTAAAAGAAAAAAAAGTAATGTCCGAATTTGTAGTACTCGGAACCGTCATATCCTGCCGGAGATAGGAGGCAGGGGCAAGGAGCCTACCCCAGTGTAGGACGGGACTCAACTGGTGGTGGTGGAGTGGTGGAGGTTGCCGCGTTAACACACTGAAACAGCAATGTGATAGATTGTGAGCAGACATAAAGCAATGGCTTATATACGATTGGCTGGGAATTACCCAGCTAATGGTGCGATGATGTACAGCTGCTAGTCTTCCCTCTAGAACTACACTGCGCTTACCTTTATGTTACTTGGGGCGATAATTTTCACGTATTACTCCATGAAACAAACAGAATGTGGGAAATAGCACATTGTTACTTACAGCACTGCAATTAAAACAAGCCCCCAAAACAACCTATCACGGTTCATAGATCTTGAAAAAAGTTTCACAGAGTGACTTCAGATGGCTGTAAACATAAGTTTGTGAGTGAAACAAATCTGCTTGTTATATTTTACTTGTTGAGACTTTTCAAATGTTGTAGCTCATGACTATTCGATCTGTATGATGTTACCTATTCCAATTAGGATTTTTGTGATCACATTTCATAAATTATACAGTGGAACCATACTATGGCAGCAAATCAATGGCAATAATCAGCGTGGATTATTGTGCTTGCACGTGTGAAAGATCAGCACACTCTTACAGCAAAATCATCAGAATTCCTACGACTTTCACTACAGCCAATGACATCACTGGACATCATTTACATCTAATATGCGACAGTTACAGTACTTGCTTCTGTCACACACAACAGCTTCCTATCATGTTTACACACTCTACTGATTGGTTAAGTTTAGATAAGGGGTTTGGGTAAAGGCATTATATTAATAAGTATGTCTTTATTGCCTCATGCCATATCCAACTTGTAAATTATTTACGAATTTTCTTGAGATCGGGTTGGATAGATTGAAGTCATTCGAGGAAAAGGGAAGAACTTACGTGAAGGTTTAAAACACGTGCACTAATTCTTCCTATGTCCTTGTGCGGCTTCAATCTATCATGTGTGAGAGCGTCAATAATCCACGTTGATTATTGGCATTGATATGCCACCATATGGAATTATTGACACTCATGCGATACTTTACTGCCACGCGAGGAACTGGAAGAATCAGCTTTATCGTTTTAAATCCTCAAGCACAATAAATCAATGGACCCTCTGCATGTGAGTCATTATTACTTTATTTGTTGCTAATTCTACATATAACAGGATGATTTAATGATATATAATGTATCTTTGTATCTTTGCCAGACACTTTAAAAACAGTTTGAACACTTTGAAAATTCTTGTCAAGAATGCAAATGCTAGCTAGTTAACTTACTGTTTTTAAAGTGTCTGCAAAGATCCATAGTACTTACATATGTTACTATATAACTTTAAGAACGGATCATTTAAAATCTGACTTTTGTTTTTTTTCTTTTGTGTAATTGCACATATTACATACAAAACATGGCTGCACATGCAGTCTGGCTGCTATCATTAATATTACACCATGTATGCAGAGTTTAGGGTTTGTATTGTGTGTTTTGTTGTTTAATTTTCATTACATACTGTTTATCGCCTCATTTTGGTTTAATTAATGCATTTTCACAGCTGTTTGAAGTTCATTATTTTCTCTCTGTTAGCAGTCATCGAAATTACCATAAACACTCATATAAATGGGCACCATACAATTTTTGCAAGTGTATTGTCATTTCTCTTTCAAACCAGCATTCATCTGTAATATAGGCACATGTCTGGTTCATGTTACATCTGCCAATCCTTAAATAGCAGCAAGTCCAGATTCCAAGCTTTTAAATGACACATTTTTTAAATGAGAAACTTTTAACAAATTTTTTTCGAAAGGATTACAAATTGTAACTTTTTTTAAATATCGATTATTGGTATCGGCCACAATGAGCTGTGAATTATCAGTTATTGATATCACCCAGAAATACTTACTACAGTAATATGGTGTTAATATAACCACGTGGTTACTATAATTTCCTAGAAAATATCATGGTGAAACTATGGTTACTCTAGTAAAACCATGGTTCATTTTTGGGAAGGGAAGGTTAGGGTTAGGTTTAGGGGTTGTTGTAGGTTGTCTATGAGACTCTAAATAAACACGCAGCAGTATTATTTGCCAACATTTGTGAAAGTGAAGTTGAGATTTAGTGATAATTTTCTGGCCTTAAATGCCTCGCATATCTTTTAAGCTGCAGGTTTTGCTTGACATATCTTTACATTTTCAGTTCGGAGTAAAAGTTAAAATCCTAATAAAATGCCTTATGTCTAACTGACAATTCTATAATAACAAACTCTAAAAGAGGATTACAGCTATCTCTGCTCCCTCAAAGGCGTGAGAAAAAATCAACTTTATTACAGCTTAACTGAAGCTTCATTCCTCCAGCATTTTCACCCACTGATCCTTTACATCTAATGTACTGAGTATAGTGGGGGCTTAACCTTATTTTTAAGCTGGATCTGTTTTCATGTAAGCCCCAGGATTTGTGCTAAAGGAACTATTTTCATGCAGTTCAATTTCTCTATTCCAGCAATCAAAGAACATGTCTGTTTTGGAGATAAATATCCAGTCATCTGCATTTACAGGGCACTCTGTAATCCTGGGGTCATTTAAAATTTTTCCATTTGTCAGAATGGGTATAATTAATCAGATTGAATATTTCTTGATGGCAATGAATTAAATATTCCACCTTTAATGTAAATTAAATTACATTATCCCACTCTACTAGCAATATTTTAAATGCAATTTGCATTGATTATTACGGTGCAAGAAAATCATTGTATTGATATTCCTCAAACATTCTATATTTACATATTTCTTCAGTTAATTCAGCACAAACCACTTAACATTAATTTCAAGAAATGAATGATTAAAGTTTGAAAATATCTCATTGGCTTACATCAATAGAATGTTCTTTAATCAAAATCTTACAGCGATAACCTCATTGTAATTTTTCATACTGAATCTATTTATCTACTTTTCCTATTACCATAAATGTATCTCCCTTTCTCTATTTACTTTAACAATATTCTTACTGCTTTGCAAGCACTCGTATTTCCTTAATGAAATGCAAATCTAGCTTTCTCAACAATCCTCTTTTTAATTTAGGTACTCCAAATAATGCCAGAGATAACACTGTGTGAGCTAGAGTCTATATGGGCTCTTGTTGTTTTCTTGTAAGCTCTTATGAGCTTGAATTTTATCCCATTGCCAAATTTGAATCTGTTAGCCATAGAAACATTTTTAACAAGGAAAGCTGTGTAGGCATAAAACATGTTAAGAGAAAGGATGTATCAGTAGAACAATATATGTACAAGTTGGGTTTTCATCATATGATGTCTTCTTGCATTTGAATAAGGGAGTAATGACAAGTATATCTCCCAGTATGGTTGCCTATAGCCACTGAGACATCAGCTGAACAATACCTGAGATTGCAATGCTTAGAACGAGCTTGATTTATTTTATTTTATATTTTATCTTTTATGAAATCACACTGCTTGTTTATTAATAGTGAAGAACCAATTCAGTCTCAACACAGTGACAACAGATAATGCATAAAAATTCAACATAATTTTAATATCCACACTTTTTTTAAATCCTTATAAACGAGTAGTGAACGGAAAATTAACACGCAAACTTTTGTGATTAATTGTTGAATGTTTAATGCTTTAACCCCATTTCCTATGGCTAAAATTGCCATATATACATTTCCAGGAGTTACACGTTTGACTCGACTGCACATCCTAGTACTGAAACGGATTGTGTTGAGCAATGCACAATTATTAATTACGTGCAAATGCATGTCCCGGGAATAATAAACATGGGAGCCTATTTATACTTATTATGCAAACAGTACTTCACTGTTGTTATCTAAATTGGTTGTTTATATTTAATTCTCACTTTAAGGAAAATATAAAAATAGTCAACTGATGAAGTCTTGATGCAAAAGTTTAATCTTTTGGTAGAAAAGATCTCTCAGACCCCTCCTACTTTGACTGTCTCTGGGCCCCAAATTTCCTCATCCCTGCCCAGTTCTGAAGAGACTATTTTGACTTTTTAGGAATATATTTTCTTTATTATTATTTAATAATATATATATATATATATATATATATATATATATATATATATATATATATATATATATATATAAATAATTTTTTATTTATTTTTTTATAACATTTTATTATCCTGACCTTTGCTGGAAAGGAAATGTAGAGACCAGAACCCCTGGTATAGAGAATGGAGACTTCACCTGCAAATGGTGAGCCAGGTGTGAGAGAGGTACGGACCTAGCATGTGCGCAATATAAACTGGACGGCAGCCAAAGAAAATAATAGTTTTGAGATTTTAAACTTCATCAAATTATACTTAAGCATTCGATTTGTTTTATATATGTAGGACGGCAGAAGATTTTGCCCAGCTTTTAATTACAGCATGTATACTGATTTTATGGCATTTAAACTTGTAAATACTTGTATGAATTTATACCTGTAAAAATTTGGCTAATTAATATGAATGTACATATTTAACCCTTGTGCAACCTGTGAGACATTTTTGTCTTTTACATTTTTTTTCTGTCATTTTGGCTGTGTTAATTACAATTTAGCAAAGGTGTATATTTTTGGGGGGAATTTTGGGGGAGTACATCTATAATACACTGTGTACACAAAATAGTTACACTCAGGACCTTAAGGACAAAATTGATCCCAGTGCCAATAAAGCATAAAATCATGAATTCTATGATGTTATGCTTTCATAATATTGGAGCCCTGGCTTCAAAATTTAACAAAATTATATTTTCCACCAGATGGCGCCATTTTTCTCATATTTAGCCTATGGAGCAAATTCAATCTTATCCTTAGTAACAGGAGGTTGCAATGTGTCTGCTTCTATATTGGTGACTTTAAACCACTGAATCCTAAATTGCTTCAAAGGGACTGTCTTTAATGTATGTCACTTTAGATCAAAAAGAAAATTACTAGTCAATATAAATAAGCATGCAATATAAACATTTTAGCAAAGGAATTTTGTATTTATCACTTTGTGTGTGTGTGTGTGTGTGTGTGTGTGTGTGTGTGTGTGTGTGTGTGTGTAAAACAACAGTGGCATTATGTATACAAAAAGTCAGTGAAAGTGGAAAATAATATTAATGTCAAATATTTTTATGGCAGTAAACGCAACCATTTTTGTCCTCTAAGGTACTGAGTACTATTAATGAGACATAGCACAACAATATTTAAATAGCAAAACAGACCAAAGATAGATTGTATTTCATATAAACATATCTGTTTTGGAAACATGGAGGAAAAGAAATGACCTAGCAGTATGTCTTGATATTCTGTACAATAATCATCCTCTCTGTTAGGTAGGATTCAACTGCAAAGCACATTGTAGACAAAAACATCACTTTCTTTCATTGTTTTGGCTTATATGTTTTATGAAGATCTGGGCAAACACAGTACATCCAGACAAGACTGTTACTGTTTGTTTGTTTGTATCTCTCTCTCTCTCTCTCTGAAAAATAACCATGCACTGCCTCTTAGATGCTGTTCAGGGGCCAAGATGAAAGCATGCTTTTTTTTTCAAAGTGTTGTTGAAATCTCAGGTCAGGCCTCTTCTCATCATTATAAGCATTAATTATGAACACTCATGCCCCTAATATATTTTTAGGGGCATTGTTTTTTGTGGCTGTTAAGTTGGTATGTTACAATACAATGTATTCACAACCAAATATATTAAGAATTACAACAGAATTACAAAAGAAACATAGGATATACTTGATATGTGCTAAATTACACTTTTTAGGATAATACTTTCTGTATTATTAGTCAGCACCTTACGTTTTCCTGACAGACAGCACCAAACAACTGCAGCTTGGACCGATCACCTTGTAAAATTGTTGAAATATACTGTATACTATGCATGAAAAAGTAAAAGTAATCTGAGTTCCCCTTATATTCACTAAGGAAAATGAAGCCTAATGTTTGCAGAGTGTGCTTTTTTAACCAATATCCTATTCTCAGCTGATGCAAATTATGAACATTTACCAATTATGCCAAGGCTAATAGATATGTTGAAAACCTGAATAATAATTTGACTGAATGTGTACCACTCAGTGTTAAGAACAATTATTGCCTGGCTTTAATGTATTGACCTCAAATAAAAACAAATCCTGATTTATAATTATGTTAATAGTTGTATTTCAGAAGACAGACAATATTCTACTGCAGCCATAAAAATGTGAATCTCTTTTGTGAGTAATGCAAATTGCACATATTAATAATACCAACTGTTTCTGTAGAGTATAACCTCTCTGTTTATAGAATGTACATTGAATTTTGAGACAAGACAGTGTGTCTCAAAATGTAGATACAAATATAAAAATTTAAAATTTAAAAAAGAAAAACTAATTCATAAACTCTACAGAGATTTCCACCCAAATAAAGCAGTCTGCAGTCTTGAACTACACAGATTTATGAATTATCCAAACATGCTGGCACCCTTTGAAAGGAACAAATTCTCTCCATCTTTTTCTGCTGCCCTTTATTGAAGCTTTTATAAAAAGTCCTTTTGAAATAGCAATATTTTAAGGGCTTTTGTATGATGTTTTAATCTGTACACATAAAAACCTAATTCTCTGATTAATCAATAATCTACAAAAATCAATCTTTAAGCCAAAGTCTGATTAAAAAAAGCTGTACAGCTATTTAACATCTTGGAGTCCTTGAGACAATTTTTATTTTAATATTGTTCATTAGTTATTTTGATATTTTATTTTCTCCCTCTATTTAAACTTCAGTGGTTTTGACGCGTTTAACCAGCTAGCAAAGCTGTGCACTCATTTCACGTATCTAACCAAAAATGTTCCTTTCATACTGCATTTCATTTCTCTACTTGTTTAATGTCTCTTAACCTGTCAACATTTTATGAAGATACTATAAATCTTTCCATGAAATGGAGCTCTAATCTGGCTAGGACAAGATGGTATCATTATTTTCCAAGGCAATTGAGAGGGAATTGAGATATCATTCAACGTAACAGCTGCTGACTCAAGTCTTGGCTTTTTCCTTATTAAAGGGTCAGGGATAAAATTTCTCTCATAAAATGTTTAATCAAAAGCAAGAGATTCTTTTTTTTTTTTTTTTTTACAAAGACTGCTCAGCTGGTGTGACACTGAACTTATTTCCCATACTGTCATTCTAATATAAGACAAATCTCAGGAGCTTGAAAGTGTTAAAATGTTTATTAGCCTTCTTAAAACCACATATTAAATTGGTGGGTTTTAGATGTGTTTTGGGGACACTCAAACAAGTCATTACCCTTAATTAAATTATAGAAAGTTTTACACATTTTTGAATGTCTATCCTCCAGAATAAGTCGGTTTCATTGAGTCGACATAATTTAATTGGATTATGTTAAATAAATGTACTATACTGTAGCAGTTTTAACTCAACTGCATTAGGTTCATCAAACTGGATTTACTATGGTTTATATCATATATTTATATGGCATATATTTTCATAGGTTGGTCCAACTTAATTTCAGTTATTAATCATTAGTATATTCCAGGTGAGCATGTGTAAGGACCGTGAAACTATTGTACTGTACATTTAATAGCAACTGCTTATAAACCTAAACACAATTGCCATACTTCATCACAAAGGTCACCCCCAAAACTACAGCATAACAGACAATCAGACATTCAATAAAAAATTAAACATTAACACATTTTCTCCAAAAAGCATGCTGGGAAATTGAAATCCCCTGCCCAGTTTCATCAATGCTATAACACCACAAAAAGTATTTATCTAGCCCAAATTTAATATGGATTAAGAAAATGTCCATTTTACACATTTAAACTGATAGAACGCAATGAAATCAAGTTGGTCTAAAATGGTCTAGAACTGTGTTGCTTCAGCTCATTTTAAATAAGTAAATTGAACAAGCAGCAAAAATCCTCTGGCCAGCTAAACACCAGCTTGGCCTGGCAGTGAGACCAGCAAACCTGCTTAGGCTGGTTTAAGCAGTTTTTTTTTCCAACAAAGTAAACACAGAAATGCATGGACATCTGATATTTTGTGATGATGAATACTGAAAAAAAAGTCTACGAAGTGAAACATTTATTTCTAAAAGCAAAATGTATTTGTGTCTGTTACAACAAAAGAATGCTTACAATTTATGCATAACATCCATTTGCTTAGTGACCTATAGCTGCTCTGTGTATCTCTATGAATACAGCAATGGATTAACAAAAATCCTTCAACCAGAATTACTTCTAGAAAGTACTTATAGCTAAGGCAGTTTGGAATTTAGACCTTTCACTAAGTATTCCTCTCTGGGAGTACATCCCTTTGACAAAATTTGACTTTCATCATATTCTGCATTTGAGTCATGTGAAGTATTCAATGTAGACAAATCACAATATATGTTTCAATCTATAGCAATTGTCATTAGAAAAAGATGTACTCATTTTGAGTAATCATGTCTGCTGTTTAAAGGTCACACATAATTGTTTAAAAATATATATTTTTATTGATATTTCTCTGCTGTTTTCATATTAAAATCACTAACCAATTGTAATTTATCAGGGTTCATTACATTTTTAATTGCTTTGTTTTTATAAGAATGTTTGAGATTACTTTTTATGTGCACAGAACAATATACATATCATGACCCTTTGCAAGCCAGCATGGTGTCATCTTGTCAGACTAGTCAAAGAAATTATAAAACAGATCGCAGACACAACCATAAGCACTTCATACCAGCAGGGAATTTTAGTACCCCAGACATTTCTCACACTGCTTGGTTTTTTGAAAAGATCTCAATATCAATATTTCACATATGAAATATCTTAAAAATATATATGGGTTAATCAGGGTAAATATAGGCTGACTTTAAAAACCCATCTGTATTTGCTTGATAAACGTTGAAAAATGTAGGATCTGGTATGTGCTTTTTGATGAAGGCTGGAGCTGCTTGCCAATGTCTTTCCAATACAACACTAAAACAGCTAATTAATATTAATCTCTAAACCATTGGTTCTCAACTGGTGGGTAGTCTCATTTGTACCTAATGAATATTATGATTAGAACAGTTTTTCACTGATTTCTGCTTAGGTTGCCAGCATGCCTTCCGCAGACATGATGCTTACTGGTTGCTTTCAGTTACTGAACTAGATTTTCAATGTTCATCATTACAAAATCACCATGACCTCTGTGGTTTCAGTATATATTGCATGCCTCTTCTTCATCTTTCTTTCTGTTTGAAAATATAATATAAATATATTAAAATATGGATATTTATCTTTCTGAATAATTTACGATGAGAAGGTCTGCACCCTCGCAGTGATATTACAGAAGATCGAACGAGAATTCTAAACATAGAATTCAGCAGTTTTCATCCATTCCCATAGTGATACAGCTTCTAGGCTGAATCCAGATTAATTTATTCCCAAAAATATTTTATTCATTACTGCCTTGGCTGCCTCGTAGGATTTTGATGTTCCACTGCTCCCTGGTAATCAAGGTGTTATTTCAGATAAATATAGCTTACATTTCAGATGCAGTTTTTTTAACTCATGATGCGTTTAACAGATCTCCTAGTTATATGTTTAATTTGAATTCATAATTCAAGTATTGACATAATTGCTCACTTTGTTTAATAACAACATTGCACTTTTTTGGACTGACATGAGCCAAACTCCTAACCACTTTGCCATGGCAATGACAAATGTAGGCTGTTTTTGTTTTTTAAAATGATGGGCTGATAAATGGAATAAAATATACTATTACCATCCATTTTGATTTATAGTTGAAAATAACTCAATTTTAATGCTGGTGTCTTAAATATCGTAACCAGCTACATTTCCTTGGTAAAACATTCACTAACCATTATTAACCAGCCTGGACAAGCAAGGCAATGTATCCTGATATAATTTATTTAATTATTTTTGCAGGGTATACAACCTTTCTGCTTCCTGATCTCACTCTATTAATGTTCTACTGCCTCCTCTTCAATAAGCTCTCTCCTCCATTGAGTAATGTCATGCAGGGCTACAAAATGTATTTCAATGCCTGCCTAGTATATCTACCTTTGCCTTTTGGGTTAAAACTGTGCTATGGGGAACTTGCTAATCTGACTAATATCTCACAAAGTGATGCACAACTAAATCTTTAGTCTAGAGGCACATTAAAGGCCTCATTTCCAACGCACTGTTCCTGCGAGGCAAATTTATGCTTTATTTATGCATACTAAATGGAAAGTGATAAAAGGGCAGAGAAGAAAAAACACAAAATAACAAACAAATGTTACAGCAGATTGTATACCTAGAGACTCTGAGGTATGATAATTTAAAGCACATGATGGGGAAATCTTCAGGGAACAAATCTATTTTGTTTCTATGTAATTACCTAAATAAATATTCATAAAGCAGTGTATGATAGTCTCACTATGCTACTCATGAAAACATTGCTGTTAATTATCACGGGCAAAGGCTAATTTTCTAGTTTCAAAAAATTTGTTTTAATGTTGTAGCAAATGTTATTTCTGTGTGATAAGTCGTATCCATGGTTGGATGAGAAGAAATAATTAACGGTACTTGCAGTAAGTTCACAAGACAATACCAATCACAGGACACTGCTATTAACATTAAAAAAATATTTTAGACCAACAAAGTAATTAACATGTGCTTTTAACAGGTAAAAACTTGTTTGAAAGCCCATGCATTGCACATAATCAATGTGTACATGAGAATGGCTCAATAAAGAATAACCCTACAATATTTATGTTTCCTTTATTTACCAATTTTACCTACATACTATTAAAATACTGTTGTAAAGATACAAGGCCAAATTCTTAAAAAGCATCACTGCACACACTCAGAAATATTGATAGGCTCATAAATATTCATGGAACATGAGACTATTCCGGAAGGCATCAGTATTCCTGAGTAATCCAAAAGTCAAACTATGAAATAGAGAATATATGTCTATAATAATAACAAAAAGCCAGTATGAAAGAAAAAAAATCACAAATGAGATCTCATTAAAAATCTCAATTGTTTTTTCTAGATAGCAGCAAGATCAAATGGAGAGCAAACTGAGACATTTCTTTAGGTGCCCTGCATCTCAGAGTTTTCTCCTGAGAAAAAGACCCTCTTAATCTCATATTGGTTCTCTCAAAGAACTTCAGAAGAGATGTAAACAAAATGATCTCAGATTTGCCAAGATATCAAATTCTGCGATAGTCAAAAATTTCAATATGAACTCAAATATTTATCATCGAATTCTGTCACGACTAAATTGTCTGAGCCATGCGTTCAACATGAATGGTCTCGTTTGTATTTATTTGAATTTCTCTTTAGGAATGTAAGGAGAAACATCTGAGATAAAGTTGATACTTTGATGAAACATAACCGAGCACTACATTAAGTCTCATGAGCTATGAAGGAGCAATACAATTTCAAGCTCTGATGAATAACAAGTTTCATGGGTACGTTTAAAAAAATATAAGCATAGACTAATTTAACTGCTCATCACGTGTTTCTGTTTAGACATGGGTTAACAGGATACCCTCCAATATACAGAAATTAAATAACTGTTGACACAGAGGTTTAACTGCTTAACATATTTGTATACGTTTATAGCACATTGAATTGTGATGCACTCTTTGTGTATGGGCACATTTCCTTACATAATATTGTGCTGTTTTTATCTCTTGTGACATCATCTTTAAGTGTCTTTACTCCAAGTACTTCCTCGTCTGAGAAAATGTTTACTTCCTTCATTAATCTTCGGTGACATTATGCTAGTCATAGCCACACAGTGGGGGGGGAAAGAAGGTCTTTCTCTTTTAAAGATGCAGCACTTACAATGTGAATAGAAAGCATCTGTGGAAGTAGGGCTTTATAATCTCATAAATTTCCATCGACCTGGGCAAGCAAATTAACTGTTCTCTTTCTCTGAACTGCAATGATGTGTAAATATCATCCCCACTAAAGATAATTCTTCCTGTTGCACTTCCCAAATGTATATCCCTTGCGACAATGGTCTCTGATGTAATGGTATTCTCTCTGTAAAATGTATAAATCAAAGAATGATGTGAAATATTGCTTCAGGTTATGAAAATGCAGCCTGTTAAAATGTGGGACATTTCTCTGCAAACCACCTCACGGCTTAAAGAATATGTTATATTGCAAGCTATATCCAGATGCCTCTATGTTTTCCTCTGTGTTTTGCGAAATGTCTGCTTGATGAATAATTTATCTGAGATATTTCAGAGAACTGCTCTTCTACAACCCGTATGCCATGTGAATTAACTATTCCCAGGTGAGCAGTGGTGGCAGCTGCAATGGTGGAGATTACTGGAAATGATATTCTCGCAGGACCAAACCAATGTGTAAGCAGCCATCATAAGTACAGGCAACACAGGAAATGAAAATAAAACACTGAATAAAACAATTCTGAGTGAATTTTGCCCATGTAATCAGCTTGAATTTAGTTAAACATCGTACATGTACTCAAACCCGACACTCCCTGGGGCTTACTGTAAATCCACTCTGTGCCAAAATAACACCTCTTTCAGCTCTTGCAGCAGAGTACAGTCTGTTTTCATTACTAGAAGGAAGGCAGAAATAGGATTTTACTAAAAAAAATGCATGGATCTTTCATGCGTACAGCCACTTTTTACCCTGAATGTGTAGCTGACAGCTGCAAGCACCTCTTATGCTTCACACATCTTGTTCTAAGATGCTATTTCTGCACAGAGCTTTTTACCTTTCTGTGGCTTCCTCCTCACAGGGATCCTCTGGATTGCTCTTCAGATCCTCACGGCTGCTCTTCGCCTCCTCTTTCCTGGAACTGCAAGGTGAATTGCTCTTAGGAAGCTCCTCACTGGTATGGATGTTCTGGATGATGTTTTGCTGCTGGTGCCATGATTGATTGCCTGGCCTAACATAAACAGGTGTGGGCCCAGGGTTCGGAGCTAGAATGCCGTGCATTGGGCTGTTGCTCTTGCGGAGTCCTCCTCTGTCCCGGGAGTGACTCTTTAACCGAACTGGTGTTCCCCGGTGGTCGAAAACTTCCTGTTGGATATAGCCCCCATTCCCACCTGTGGTCTGGGTGCTATGACTGAACCAGCGCCAACGGAGCCTGAGGATCTGCTTTACGTCAAACTCCTTTTTTCCAGACACCGACATCCTATTCACCCTCGACGTGATGCCAGTCGCACATGCAATCCGAGGAATCTCAAGGCTGAATGCCTGAGTCTAAGCTTCAGAGGCTTTGCCTCTTTGCCTTTGTTGCAGATTCTGGCCAATAAAGGATTGATGTCTGTAGCTTCTGTCTTTTCTTCAACTCTGTCTGCTCCTTGTCCTCAGTTATAACACACACATGATATCCTCTGCCTGTACCACCCTCCTCCCTTCCCTTTGTCGTTCTATGTATCTCTGCACACACGGTAAACAGGATATAAGCCAAAATAAGGATCGCTTACAGCAATCTGCTCAGTCTCCAGCAGCAAATAATGAACAGCTCTTACCAGAGGAGATGCGGCGCCAATGTGACAGGACGCAGAGGTCAAACCTTCTTGTTGCACAGGAAGGAAAGCCAAAACCAACACATTCTCCATCCACAAGCAGCAGCATCTGTGCTCGCTCACACTCTGCCCCTTTTCTTTTTGTGAGCACACATGCTCTTTCCCTCACTCTAGCTCTCTATCTCTCTCCCTCTCTTTCACGCATGCACATAGACTTGTCATCTTACATGCGCTGTAAATTCGCCTCATCTGTTAGGATCCCGGGGGAGACAGTCTCAGCTACTCAATGAAGGAAACCATGCAGAAAAATTATTCTCCCACTGTCTGTGAAACCAATGAAACTCCAAAGAGGATCACTGTTTTTTTAAGTCTATTGTTATGCCTCTGTGGTTTTATCTCAGGTAAATATCTGTCTATGTGACTATGCAACCTTTCTTTGAGAGAGGAGACTGCTTTGGCTCTGTACTAAGAATTTGTTCACATTACCACTGTAATGAGAAGACCTACTGACAGACAGCTGACAATTTGTTGAACCAGCGCCAATTCAATGCCTCTTGAACACTAATTAGCTATGTTTAAGAAAAATGAATAAAATATATATTAAAATTGTAAATGCTTACAAATATTTTGGTTGGTGGAATACAGAAATGAGTGTATGGCACTGACTAATTATTTATGATTATTTGTTACAGATTGTTATTTTTTATTTGGCCTGAGGTACCTGGTATAGGCTCCAGCTCTCACCGTGCGACTCTACATAGGGTAAGTAGTTATAGAAAATGGATCGATGGATGAATAGGTGGATATTATTTTTGAATATAACAACCAGTGGAGGAAAAAAAAATTAAATTTAAAAATCTTCCTATTTTCCTCTTGCAATGTATAAAAGTCATAACGTCTAGGTTACGTATGTAACCTCCGTTCCCTGATGGAGGGAACGATACGTTGTGTCGAAGAAGCGACACTAGGGGTCTCTCTTGAGCGCCGAATATGCCTCTGATCTATGAAAAAAGCCCAATGAAGTTGTCAGACAGTATTTGCATACCCTGTCCCCGGACATACAGGTATAAAAGCGGGGAAATACATCGAGTTCATTCAGGATTTTTCTGAGGAGCCGGAAATGGTCCGGCCACAACAGTGGCTCGGCTCAGCGATGTGGCCGGGAGGACACAACGTCTCGTTCCCTCCATCAGGGAACGGAGGTTACATATGTAAACTAGATGTTCCCCATCTGTCGCTCACTTCGACGTTGTGTCGAAGAAGCGACACTAGGGGTTCAATTTAAATCACGCCATGTGCTGAGCTGTGTACATGTATTGCTGACACAGGAGCGGGCAGGTATTTTACGTGCAAAGGCGACCAGCTGTGTCAGACTGCACGTACCCTTCCCCAATGCCCCAAAAATAGTCGGTGGAATCCTTCTGGTTACCCTAGACAGGGGAACAAGTTGACGCTTGCCAACCTGGGAATGGGCCGAGCCTGGCTGGGCCTCTTTTCTCTCTATGTTTCTCTGCATAGAGCAAGAATGGCCAGTGCCCTTACACGCATCGAGGGAAGGGGGTCTTAACCAGTTTCCTATTCTTTCAGGGTGAAAATATCCTACGGAGGCCACACCTACCCTGAGGTAAGGGTGGCGAATACATCACATGGGTTTTTAGGCAACATGTGGAAAGTGGCGCGGTGGTAGATCCAGCCTCAAGGAGGGGGGAGTTGCTACAACACGGCGACCGGAGGGCAGATGGGACTGCCCAAGGGAGACACGGGTCCACTTCGTAAGAGGACCATACTGTGGATAAAACACACAGGGGGAGTCCACGTAGGAGTCCTGACCTGGGGAGCACCTATTCTAGTACAGGGTAGATTAAGTACCCGCAGTGGATTGGGTCGGCGAGTTCCTCCACTGAACTGCGGAACCACAGGGCTAGGGAGGAATCATCCAGGGATCCGAATGAGTGGGATCTCCTGGGAGAGAAAGCGCACAGTTTTACCTCAGTCGAGGGAAAGGGCGCCAGGTACAAGCGAGCCACCTGGCCAGTCCGTCAGCATGTTACCGAGTTCTACTAGCTCAGACCTGAGAAAACGATACTGACTCAACCCGGAGATTTTAGAATACCTTTCGCAAAGGTATTAGGTGTTGCCCAACCCCCTGCTCTACATATGTCTGCCAGGGAGGTACCCCTGGTCAGTGCCCACAAGGATGCAACACTCCTTGTTGAGTGTGCTCGGACCCGTAGGGGGGGTACGGCCTGGGTGTGATAGGCCAATGAAATGGTGTCCATGACCCAGTGGGAAAGCTTCTGTTTGGAAACAGTGTTCCTTTTCTGCTGTCCACCAAAGCAGACAAAGAGCTGCTCAGAACATCTAAAGCTCTGTGTGTAGTCCAAGTAGGTATGCAAAGCACGTACCGGACACAGCAACAAAGGGGCTGGGTCTGCCTCCTCCCGGGGCAGCGCTTGCAGGTACACTACATGGTCTCTAAAGGGCGTGGTTGGAACTTTGGGCACGTAGCCCGGTCACGGTCTTAGGATCACACATGTGTCTGCCAGACCGAACTCCAGGCAAATGTCACTAACAGAGAACGCTTGCAGGTCCCTGAACCCTCTTCATGGAGGAGAGCGCGATCAGCAGGGACATCTTTAGAGAGAGGGCCCTGAGTCCAATTGATTCTAGCGGCTCAAAGGGAGGTCTCTGGAGGCCCGCGAGGACCACTGAGAGATCCCAGGAGGGGAACAGGCTTGGGCGGGAGGGATTCAACCTCCGGGCACCTCTTAGGAACCTGATGATTAAGTCGTGCTTACCCAAAGACTTGCCATCTACTGTGTCATGGTGGGCCGCGATACACCTTTAGGGTGGAAGGGGACAGCCTCCCCTCCAGCCTCTCCTGCAGAAATAAGAGCACTTACCTAACTGCGCACCTCTGTGGGTCTTCAGCCCAGGAAGAACACCAATTCGCGAACAAGTGCCACTTCGGGGCGTAAAGTTGACTGGTAGAAGGGGCTCTGGCTTGGTTGATCGTGGCTACGACGGCAGGTGGTAGACCAGCTAGATCTTCTGCGTCCCATCCAGGGTCCAGACGTGGAGGTACCAAAGGTCTGGGTGCGGATGCCAGAGCATGCGGGACACCTGCTGCAAGAGGACTCTTGTCCGCAGAAGGCAGAGGTCTGTCCAGGGTTTTGATGTTTAGTGGCAGGTGGGGGTGATGGTCACACAGTGCGTGCCGCGGCACATGCTCGCCTCGTGACTCGAGTCTGGGGGACAGTGCTGAGGAGGTCTCATATGCATCAACCCCAGTGGCGCAGCCGCCACGGGGGATGTCATATGCCCCAGAAGCTTCTGAAAAGGTTTTAAAGGGACTGCCATGCCCGGTCTGAAGACGGCAAGGCATTTTAGCACTGATTGTGCACGCTCGTTGATGAGGCGTGCTGATATTGAGACTGAGTCTGACTCCATGCCGAGAAGAGAGATGCTCTGAACCGGGGCGAGCTAGCTCTTTTCTCGGTAGACCTGAAGCCCTAAACGGCTGAGGTGCCTGAGCGCCTAGTCTCTGTGAGCACATAGTAAGTCTCGGGAGTGGACAAGAATGAGCCAGCCATCGAGGTAATATAGTATGCGAATGCTGGCTTCTCGGAGCAGGGCAAGTGCAGCCTCTGCGACTTTCGTGAAGCCGCGAGGGGACAGAGACGTGCCGAAGGGGGGGACTTCATACTGATATGCCTGGCCATCGAAACGAGCTGTAGGAAGGGTCGGTGTCGAGGCATAATTGAGACGTGAAGGTATGCATCCTTCAGGTCTGCCACTACGGACCAATCTAGATGCCGGATGTAAGTTAAGATATGTTTTTGCGTGAGCATCCTGAACAGGAGTTTGAACAGAGCCCAGTTGAGAACCTGCAAGTCCAAGATCGGTTGTAAGCCGCAGCCTTTCTTGGGTACAACGAAGAAAGGGCTATAGAGACATTTCTTCATTTCGGTTGGAGGGACTGGCTCTATCGCATCTTTGTTTAGAAAAAGAGTATCAATTTCCGCGTGCAGGGATTTGGCATGCTTGCCGTGTACTGCGGTAAAGCGGACGCCCACGAGGGATGGTCCGGGCCAGCCAGCGTGACAGGTTGGGAAGTGAAAGTCACGCATCCAATCTCCGTGCTAGGGGCACCAAGGGGACGATTATTTTTTACATACCCGGTGGGGCTTTGCAGCGGGGCGGAGCAAGTAGTACGGCATCGGGAGGCGAAGACGTGTCGCAGAGTGCCGCCAGAGACAAAGGAAATAGCTCTGTTATTGAGAATGTGGGTACCGCAGCCCCGTATGGGGGGGCGGCAAATGAAATAAATTCAACAAAAGATTCTACTCCTGGCTCTCCACCGGGGGACGGAGTGGTCTGCTTACCAGCTCCGGAGCTAATGTATTGGACTCTGGGTCAAGCGTCTCAGGAGCGCCTGGGAGCCTTCCGGGTCCTCGAGGGCAGCCGTGAAACGGGGGGGCGTCTGCTTCCTGCGGTGTGCTCGACGCTGGGGCTGAGAGCTGGGCCCAGGTTGAGGCAGAGCAGGGTGTTTCTTAGCTGCAGGAGGACGCCCTCGGCGAACAGATGGGGCAAGGCCCATGGCGGCAGGCTTGCGGTGGGGCAGGATTTGTGAAATGGCCTCCGTCTGCTTCTTCACCGCTGAGAAATGCTGGGCAAAGTCCTCGATGGTGTCGCCGAAGAGGCCGAACTGGGAGACAGGGGCGTTGAGAAAGCAAACTTTGTCGGTCTCACGCATCTCGCGAGTGGCTTTGTGACGAGTGGAGAGGGGTGCTCTCCACGATGATGTCAGCACATCATGCACTTACGCGAAAAACGGGACCGGGGGGGTGGCGGGGGGGGGGGGGGGGCTGTGAGCGGCGCGCAGACCCCATGAACCAGTCATCCAACCGCGATGGCTGTGGGGAGGACAGAGGGTTCCAGTCCAGACCCATGCTGGCGGTGGCCCGGGAAATCATGTCGGTCATCTGTGCGTCAGCCTCAGCCTGGGCGTGCTGGCCAGAAGGCGGAGTCATCTGCGTCAGACGCCACGCTCTCCAATGCAGCGGCGAGCTCATCCACCTCGAGCTCTAGAGGATAAGCAGGCTCGTGTTGCCTCGAGCACGGACGGGGGTCAACAAGCATGCTGGGGGGGGCGGGTGGTCCAAGGGGGCGTACCCGGCGGAGCTGCACCCGCTGCCATCCCCAGATCGCCTCCATCGTCAGCCGCATCATCCTCAATCCCGTGGGAAGAAGGACCAATGTGGGGGGGTGGCTGGAGTGGCGTGCTTTCTGTTGAAAGCGAGCCGCGACCACAATGTTGCCATGGTCATGCTCTCGCAGTGAGAACATGAACCATCCACAAAGGCTGCCTCGGTGTGATCGCTGCCCAGACACACGAGACAACACCTGTGGCCGTCTGAAGCGGAGAGCACTCTACCGCATCCAGGAACTACACAGGGGCGGAATGGCATCTTTATAAAGATGCGTCCTGAAAAGGACGTTCAACGCCGCTGTGTATTGCTCTATTAGAGGAAAATACTCTTTTATAAAGAAAATCACTCTTTTAATAAACTCTTTTAGTTTTCTGCTCTGTCGAAGCACCCAGTGGCAAGCTGTACTACCGTGCAGAGAAGGAGAAAAGCCACTGAAGTGCGCCATAGATCCAACAGCAGGCAGAGTGTCAGAGGGACAAAGGCAGGAACAGGTGTGTGACTCGCAGCTGACTGCATACACGACTATTGGCTCCAAAGAAAATTTCGAAATGAACTCGACGTATTTCCCCGCTTTTATACCCATATGTCCGGGGGCAGGGTATGCAAATACTGTCTTTTTGCCTTTTTCATAGATCAGGGCTTTCAGCAAATTGTTTTTAAAGTTTGCATGGATAAATTTGAACATTTTCATAATCATTTTACAAAGAAGTGTTTTATCTTGTTTTTATATTATATACTTGTCTTTGTTTTCAAGGCAGATACAAATAGACTTCAAGGCAGATACTAATTATTCATGTTCTCCCCATCATTTCAATTGTATTTTTGTTGTTAATTTAGACATCCATCTTACTTATTGTTTCAGAACTTTTGTTTTATGTACATAAAATCGGATTTTCTCTCCCTTCATATGTCCTACTACTCACCCCAAATTCCTCACCCTAATAGAGCAATTCTTTAAGAATATTAGAACTAATTAGAACCTGTGTACTACCTTATATATCAGTATGTTAGGTATGAGCATATACATAGTTTAAAAGTACTGGTATTGTTACACTAACCCAGTACTTTTAAAGCTGTGCAATAAAAAAATACTAATTTAAACAGATTATGTCCAATTAGACCATGACCAGTTATCTTCTTGTTCTGAATCTTAAAAAATATTTGGCTAAAAGCCTGTCATCAAGCTGTGCTGGTTCTCTCACGGTGGCTGTGTGAAACTATCTAATTACAGACACCTAGCAAATTTTAGATGTCTGTTCCTTGATGCATTATATAAGCAGTGGACAGCAGGGGGTGGAGGTCACATGTGTAGGATAAATGGATCTCGTTTGGATGCACTAACTAATCTCATCTGGAGCTACCTGTGCACTGAAATAACTGGTAGACTGTATGAATAATGTTGCACCATACAATTATTCCACAGTGTGACTTGGTTTTTAACAAATAGCTACGGTATGTCTGAGTAAACATATTTCTTCTTATATACAGGTGGAAGACAGATCGAGTGAACGAAAGATATATTTCTATCAATTATTTTGATTAAATGGGAGCATCAAATTGTATATTTTATTTCTGATCTCTGATTCTCACCTGCATACCTCATGGCATGTTCATAGCATGTTTATTATACAGTGCATCCAATTATGAGCATTTGATAAACACCGCTGGCCCCTTTTTGTGTTCTATACCTTACAACAGATTTTTAATTACTATCCTTAATTACTATAAAATGTTAAAAGTACTTTGTGTGAGTGTAAATGTCCTGACAAGACTGTCTTCTTTTCATGGCTCAGATTTAATAGTCTGAGCAAAAATTTGCAATGACACTATCTGAGAAATGATCCATATACAAAATGTTTACATTAACTTAAATCTTCAGTAGGCTACTGATGGTGAAGCCTTCTTCATTTAACATATGTTTAATATTATTTCCTAACATCATTTAAAAAAACTGTTTAGTTCTAGAAATTATAGTTCTAGATAATTTTATCTCTCCTAAAGTAAATAATAAAAAACATAACTAGAATTATAAGCTATGCATAAAAATTGCTTGTGTAAAATTTGAATTAATGGACAAAACTGTATAAAACACTGTTCAGAAATAAAGTTGTTCAAGGAGTAAAGAAATCCAACATACCCACTAAATTGATTGTAATGTCAATAGCATTCCAAAGTAAGAGACAAATATTAATGTCTTACATTTCAAACAAATAAGATCAATACAGGTATTTGTCTCTATTCCTCTCAATTGTGAACATAAGCAAAAAGGTGCTTTCCCTCTTTTCTCTTCTCATCCCAGTTCTGATAAAAAATATTTGCATACAACACAAACTACACTTTTTTGGATTGACTGAGTTAAAGAACAAATACAAACATATTACTATTGGTTCAGTAATATTATTGTAGAAATTTGGAATTTGAAGTTTAGAAGAAACTTTCAGATTTATACATTTAGCAGATTATTTTATACAAGTTACTAAACATTTAAGTAATATAAGCAAAAGTGAAAAAAAAATATATATGTAATGTACAGAAAATGTACAGTGATATAATATAAATGCATTATATTTAACACACAATTGAACTGATAACTGAACACTTTATTAATTGATTTTCAACTGACACAAGGGGGAAAAAACATTTAAAAAGTCAGAAACGTTGCAGTCTAAATGTCCCATTATTTACACTACCAATGAACATTTTATGCCTTTTTTAAAATGTTAAATTTAACTGGCATTGCATTCCTCTAGTTATATCACCACATTACAGCACAATATGTCAAACTGAAATTATTAAGAGAAAGAGAGAGATTCAACTTAAGAAATGTGTAAGACATAAGTATAAGGGGAAAAGAAAAAACCATAGAAACCATTTAAATCATAGCAAGTCACAGCTTTACCAGCTGCTCCTTGGTGTATTTTTAAGGTTCTCATTTAATTAGTCAATTGAAAAAGACAGTTTTAGATATAAATACATTAGAAGATTATAATCTCTGTGTAAAATCCATTACAATAGACTATTTGAACTGTGGTATTATTTGGGACACAAAGTTATGTCATCCCATCTCATTTGAATCAATTTATTTACAGTTTGTACAGTCCTTTAAAAATAATGTGCTTATTAATGCTTTCTGGTCTATCTCTATTGAAATTAGTTATTTAATTGTGATGAGTTAATAAGATAACCACTGTGTATATAACTGAAGCTTTAAAGTCATAACATCCTTTCAAAAGTAACTAAAAGCATTCCTCTTGCTGAGTGTAAATGTGTCCAGACAATCTTTAGAATATTTCAAACACTTAACCATTTCCCAAAAACTTTCAACAGGTACAAAATATAACAATTTAGCAGATGAAAATTCAAAGCTAGACTTTAGCTTTTAATTTTAATTTAATTTAACAAATTGTTGGACTGGATTCATTTTTCTATCTACAAAAAGTAAAAATGTAAAATTACAATACAGATTCATCTTATTTACAGGTAAATTGTGATAAAAAAAAAAAAAAAAAAAAAAACTTGACATCAATGCCTGTAAAGAACATTTCGGGGAACTGAAAAATCACAGAAGTCTGTATGACTATGCATTATTGTTTAAATGAACTACATATTTACATGAGACTGTCTAGATTTAAACTAAATTATGTAAATGAACTGTGCATAGATAGTGTGAAAAATAATTATTTCTTAGGTGAAACTGCTATTTCAAGCTGCGGTAACCGAAAACTACCTTTTGAACCACTATCACTGCTAGAGGATGATGACAATCTGGACTTCTTTAAAGGCAGAGCAACTCCACCAGCAGCCTCAGTCCTAGTCTCACTTTCATCTCCAAGTGTCACTTCATATGAACCCTTACTTTTTGAGCCAAAACCTCCAATTGTGGCAAACTTCTTTCCTTTTTTGTCTTTAACCTTTGTTTCTCCAGCATCTAGTGAAATTTTGCCACCCTCTGCCTGTAAGTGCCCTGCAGTAGAAACAGGAGAATATAAACCTCCTTCATCACTCATTGAGGATGAGTGATGTCGTGATTTTTTGAAGAAATCAAGGGAGGCAGATTTACTTTTTGGTGAAACTTTAAATCCAGAACTTCCTTGTACTGCCATCTTGCTACTTGCCAATTCCCCATGACTAAGACTCAACTCTTTAGATACCTTTGCACCACCTTTAATGGTAACATCAGTGTCTTCTCCCTGAACAGCAAGATCAGCTTCACTGCCACCTTTTGATTTAGATTTGCCAAACAGCTTTGTCATCTTGACTTTCACTTTTCCACCACTATTTTTCACATCTGTATTGTGCATTTCCAGACTCTGGGAACTAACTCTACTACTACTAGCCAATTCCCCTGAACCTACATCTACTCCCGTCTCTCTTCCTTCCACTTTAGGCAATGCAACACCAAACTTTGGAACTTTGAGTTTAGGAAACGTTACATTACCTTCTTGGTACTCCATCACACCAGATACTGATTCATCTGATCTTATTCCAAACCCACCTGCAACCTCTCCCTGTTGTCCTATATTTAAGTGTGGCATTTCAATGTTCCCTTTTAGAGCCTTTTGTTTAGTGAGATTTAAATCAGCATCTAAGGCACCTCCATGGACATTAACAGATGGCATTGTCAACTCAACATCCTGTATTCTTCCTTCAACATCAACTTTAGCACTACCCTTTCCATTAATTCCGGATCCCCCCACACTGACATCTGGGGCATGCAAGTTGACACTCTTTTCTGGTGTATCTACCGTTACGCCTCTAACATCCAGATCAGGAGTTTTTAATTTAGATCCTGAGATACTGAATTTTGGCATTTTGATTTTTCCCCCTTTTGCTTTGATATCGGGGCTCTCCAAACTAGTATTAGGAGTCTGAATATCAACACCATGAATATCCGTTTTAAGGCTTGCAGATGGCAAATCAACATCAGATGATTTAATAGTTCCAGACACTGAAGAACTACCTTTAACTTTTGGAGATTTTATGTCCAATTCCACATCAGGGAAATAAAGTTTTCCAAAGCGAGGTTTCTTTACTTTGGTTGACTTAAATTGTGAGTCAGGTTCACTTGTCTCCAAATTGACATTTTCTGTTTTCATATCAACACCAAAAGTCTTTGACTTCCCTTTTACTTTAGCTACTTTGACTTTACCCTTCTTTCCTTTCACATCTACACTCAAGTCCGTCCCATCTAAGCTACCACTAGCATCAGGAATATCGGTGTCAAATTTTGGGCTCTTTCCTCCAAAATTAAATTTAGATTTTTTTGTTTTTTGCACTTTGATGTTTGCATCTGGTCCGCTTATGTTAACATCAGGGCTTTTGACATTAAAGCTTCCCTCCATATGCTTTTCAGGTATTGAAAGACTACCACCTGAAGGCTTTATTCCAAAGCTGGGACCTTTGAATTTTGGGAAATTAACAGATTTTAAACTGCCCTCCGGTTTCTCAAAGTCGAGATCAAGAGTTTCTATGTCAATTTCAGGTCCTTTGATGTCAACATCGGCTTTTGGCAAATTTACATCAACCTCTGGACCCTCCACCTTAGAACCCTTTAGTCCAAATGATGGCATTGTGAGTTTAGGCATCTTCAAGCCAGCTTCTGGGCCCTCAATGTTGACATTAAGACCATCAATGTCTACTTTTGGAGCCTTAATGTCTCCTTCAGTCTTTGGTACAGCAACATCCACATCACCCTTGACTTTGGGACTTTTTAAGTTAAAGTCTACATCTGGCATAGAGATATTTGGCCCAGACATGGAAGGCATTTTGAATTTGGGACCCTTAATTTTTCCCCCTGGTCCCTCAATGTCAAGATCAGGCATTTTGATGTCAAATTCAGGTCCTTTTATGTCAACATCAGCCTTCGGCAAGTTTACGTCAACATCTGGGCCCTCAACTTTAGAACCCTTGAGTCCAAATGATGGCATTTTGATTTTAGGCATCTTGAAGCCTCCTTCAGGACCCTCCATATTTACATCAGGACCTTCAATGTCTACTTTGGGAGCCTTAATGTCACCTTCTATCTTTGGTACAGCAACATCAATATCACCCTTGACTTTGGGGCCTTTAAGATTCAGATTTACATCTGGCACAGAGATCTTTGGACCAGATATGGAAGGCATTTTGAACTTGGGACTCTTGATTTTTCCCTCTGGTCCCTCAATGTCAAGATCAGGCATTCTGATGTCAAATTCAGGTCCTTTGATGTCAACATCAGCTTTCGGCAGGTTAACATCAACATCTGGGCCCTCAACTTTTGGACCCTTGAGTCCAAATGATGGCATTTTTAAATTAGGCATCTTGAAGCCACCTTCAGGACCATCTATGTTAACATCAGGACCTTCAATGTCTACTTTTGGAGCCTTAATGTCACCTACTATCTTTGTTCCAGAAACATCCATATCACCCCTGACTTTGGGGCCTTTTAGATTTAAGTTTACATCTGGCATAGAGATCTTTGGACCAGATATGGAAGGCATTTTGAACTTGGGACCTTTGATTTTTCCCTCTGGTCCCTCAATGTCAAGATCAGGTGTTTTAATGTCAAATTCAGGTCCTTTGACATCAACATCAGCTTTCGGCAGGTTTACGTCAGCATCTGGACCCTCCACTTTAGGACCCTTGAGTCCAAATGATGGCATTTTTATTTTCGGCATCTTGAGGCCACCTTCAGGACCCTCTATGTTAACATCAGGACCTTCAATGTCTACATTTGGAGCCTTAATGTCACCTTCCAACTTTGGTATAGAAACATCCATATCACCCTTGACTTTGGGGCCTTTAAGGTTTAGGTTAACATCTGGCATAGAGATCTTTGGACCAGATATTGAAGGCATTTTAAACTTGGGACCTTTGATTTTTCCCTCTGGTCCCTCAATGTCAAGATCAGGAATTCTGATGTCAAAATCAGGTCCTTTGATGTCAACATCAGCTTTTGGCAGGTTTACATCAAAGTCTGAGCCCTCAACTTTAGCACCCTTAAGACCAAATGATGGCATTTTGATTTTCGGCATCTTGAGGCCACCTTCAGGACCCTCTATGTTAACATCAGGACCTTCAATGTCTACATTTGGAGCCTTGATGTCACCTTCCAACTTTGGTATAGAAACATCCATATCACCCTTAACTTTGGGGCCTTTTAAATTTAGGTTTACATCTGGCATAGAGATCTTTGGACCAGATATGGAAGGCATTTTGAACTTGGGACCTTTGATTTTTCCCTCTGGTCCCTCAATGTCAAGATCAGGCATTCTGATGTCAAATTCAGGTCCCTTTATGTCAACATCAGCTTTTGGAAGGTTAATGTCAACTTTTGGCCCATCACCTTTAATGTCCTTCAATCCTAATGATGGCATTTTGATTTTAGGCATCTTTAAACCACCTTCAAGGCCCTCTAGATTAACATCAGGACCTTCAATATTGACTTTTGGAGTCTTTATGCCTCCTTCAATGTTCAATCCAGAAACATCCATATCACCCTTGACTTTGGGACTTTTTAGGTTAAAATCTACATCTGGCATAGAGATTTTTGGACCTGATAAAGAAGGCATTTTGAACTTGGGACCTTTTATTTTTCCCTCAGGTCCCTCAATTTCAAGATCAGGAGAGTTGATGTCTATGTCTGGGGATTTTATACTGACATCACTGGCAGGTACACTAACATCAATATTAGGCATATTTCCTTTGGGTGACTTAAATCCAAATTTTGGCATTTTAAATTTTGGCATCTTAAACCCTCCCTCTAGACTTTTGCCTTCAACAGTTGGAGTATCAACTTCCATTTTGGGTACATTTACCTCACCCTCCACACTGACTCCAGTTTTGACTTTTGGTCCCTTTAAGTTGAGGTCTACATCAGGTAAGGTAACATTTGGACCAGATGTTGATGCCATTTTAAACTTGGATCCTTTTGCTTTGATATTGGGTGCTGAGACGTCAACATCAGGGGCTTCAATCTTTGGCCCTCTAAATCCAAACTTGGGCATTTTGAACTTAGATTTTTTCACACTTGCCTCTGGAACATCCAATTCAACATTGGGGCTTTCAATGTCTAAATTTGAAGCTTTAATATCAACGCCTTTTAAATCAGGACCCACATGACTGAAACCCCCTTTCAGATTAGGTGCTTTAAGGTTGATATCCACATCTGGCATGGAAAAATTAGGACCAGAGATTGATGGCACCTTGAATTTTGGGCTCTTGATATTTCCTTCAGGCCCCTCTAGGCCAAGTTCTGGACCCTTGATATCCATACCCGGTGAGTTAATTGTCATTTCAGTTTTGGGGAAATTAACATCAATGTCAGGACCCTCTAATTTTGGACCCTTCATTCCAAATGAGGGCATTTTGATCTTTGGCATCTTAAAACCACCCTCTGGGCCCTCAAGGTCTGGGCCTTCAATTTCAACTTTTGGTGCTTTAAAGTCTCCTTCCACTTTTGGAACTGACACATCACCTTTCAGTTTTGGCCCTTTTAAATTGAAGTCCACATCTGGCATGGATATATTTGGACCAGAGATTGAAGGCATCTTGAATTTGGGGCCCTTGATTTTTACATCAGCTCCTTCAAGGTCATGCTCTGGAGCCTTGAAATCAACATTTGGTGCCTTTACCTCAAAATCAGCTTTAGGGATTTTTACGTCCATGTCAGGAACATCAACATTTGGACCCTTGAGGCCGAATGAGGGCATTTTAATCTTTGGCATTTTAAAACCACCCTCAGGACCTTCAAGGTCTGGGCCTTCAATTTCAAACTTTGGTGTTTTAATATCTCCTTCCACTTTTGGAACTGACACATCACCTTTCAGTTTTGGACCTTTCAGATTGAAATCCATATCCGGCATGGAGATATTTGGACCAGAGATTGAAGGCATCTTGAATTTGGAACCCTTGATTTTTCCATCAGGTCCTTCAATGTCAAACTTAGGACCCTTGATATTCACATCTGGAGCCTTTAACTCAACATCAGCTTTAGGGATTTTTACGTCCACATCAGGACCCTCAATGTTTGGACCCTTGAGACCGAACGAGGGCATTTTGATCTTTGGCATTTTAAAACCACCCTCAGGACCCTCAATATCTGGGCCTTCAAATTCAACTTTTGGTGCTTTAATATCTCCTTCAATTTTTGGAACTGACATGTCAACATCACCTTTCAGTTTTGGGCCTTTCAGATTGAAGTCCACATCTGGCATGGAGATCTTTGGACCAGATATTGAAGGCATCTTGAATTTGGAACCCTTGATTTTTCCATCAGGTCCTTCAATGTCAAGCTTAGGACCCTTGATATTCACATCTGGAGCCTTTAACTCAACATCAGCTTTAGGGATTTTTACGTCCACATCAGGACCCTCAATGTTTGGACCCTTGAGACCGAACGAGGGCATTTTGATCTTTGGCATTTTAAAACCACCCTCAGGACCATCAATATCTGGGCCTTCAAATTCAACTTTTGGTGCTTTAATATCTCCTTCAATTTTTGGAACTGACATGTCAACGTCACCTTTCAGTTTTGGCCCTTTCAGATTGAAGTCCACATCTGGCATGGAGATCTTTGGACCAGATATTGAAGGCATCTTGAATTTGGGGCCTTTGATTTTTCCTTCAGGTCCTTCAATGTCAAGCTCTGGACCCTTGATATTCATATCTGGAGCCTTTAACTCAATATCAGCTTTAGGGATTTTTACATCCACGTCAGGCCCCTCAACTTTTGGACCCTTGAGGCCGAACGAGGGCATTTTGATCTTTGGCATCTTAAAACCACCCTCAAGACCCTCAAGTTCTGGGCCTTCAATTTCAACTTTTGGTGCTTTAATATCTCCTTCAACTTTTGGAAGTGACATGTCAACATCACCTTTCAGTTTTGGACCTTTCAGATTGAAATCCATATCCGGCATGGAGATATTTGGACCAGAGATTGAAGGCATCTTGAATTTGGAACCCTTTATTTTTCCTTCAGGTCCTTCAATGTCAAGCTTAGGACCCTTAATATTCACATCTGGAGCCTTTAACTCAACATCAGCTTTAGGAATTTTTACGTCCACATCAGGACCCTCAATGTTTGGACCCTTGAGACCGAACGAGGGCATTTTGATCTTTGGCATCTTAAAACCACCCTCAGGACCTTCAAGGTCTGGGCCTTCAATTTCAACTTTTGGTCCTTTAATATCTCCTTCAACTTTTGGAAGTGACATGTCAACATCACCTTTCAGTTTTGGGCCTTTCAGATTGAAGTCCACATCTGGCATGGAGAATTTCGGACCAGAGACTGATGGCATCTTGAATTTGGGGCCCTTAATTTTTCCTTCAGGTCCATCGATGTCAAGCTCAGGGACCTTGATGTCTAAATCTGGTGCTTCTACCTCAAAATCAGCTTTAGGGATTTTTACATCCACGTCAGGACCCTCAAATTTTGGACCCTTGAGGCCGAATGATGGCATTTTGAACTTCGGCATTTTAAAACCACCCTCAGGGCCCTCAAGGTCTGGGCCTTCAATTTTAACCTTTGGTGCTTTAATATCTCCTTCAACTTTTGGAACCGAGACGTCAACATCACCTTTCAGTTTTGGTCCTTTCAGATTGAAGTCCATATCCGGCATGGAGATATTTGGACCAGAGATTGAAGGCATCTTGAATTTGGAACCCTTTATCTTTCCTTCAGGTCCTTCAATGTCAAGCTTAGGACCCTTGATATTCACATCTGGAGCCTTTAACTCAACATCAGCTTTAGGGATTTTTACGTCCACATCAGGACCCTCAACGTTTGGACCCTTGAGACCGAACGAGGGCATTTTGATTTTTGGCATTTTAAAACCCCCCTCAGGACCCTCAAGGTCTGGGCCTTCAATTTCAACTTTTGGTGCTTTAATATCTCCTTCAATTTTTGGAACTGACATATCAATATCACCTTTCAGTTTTGGGCCTTTCAGATTGAAGTCCACATCTGGCATGGAGATCTTTGGACCAGATATTGAAGGCATCTTGAATTTGGGGCCTTTGATTTTTCCTTCAGGTCCTTCAATGTCAAGCTCAGGGACCTTGATGTCTAAATCTGGTGCTTCTACCTCAAAATCAGCTTTAGGGATTTTTACATCCACGTCAGGACCATCAACTTTTGGACCCTTGAGGCCGAATGACGGCATTTTGAACTTTGGCATTTTAAAACCACCCTCAGGGCCCTCAAGGTCTGGGCCTTCAATTTTAACCTTTGGTGCTTTAATATCTCCTTCAACTTTTGGAACCGAGATGTCAACATCACCTTTCAGTTTTGGTCCTTTCAGATTAAAGTCCACATCTGGCATGGAGATATTTGGACCAGAGATTGAAGGCATCTTGAATTTGGGGCCTTTGATTTTTCCTTCAGGTCCTTCAATGTCAAGCTTAGGACCTTTAATATTCACATCTGGAGCCTTTAAATCAACATCAGCTTTAGGGATTTTTACGTCCACATCAGGACCCTCAACGTTTGGACCCTTGAGACCGAAGGAGGGCATTTTGATCTTTGGCATTTTAAAACCCCCCTCAGGACCCTCAAGTTCTGGGCCTTCAATTTCAACTTTTGGTGCTTTAATATCTCCTTCAATTTTTGGAACTGACATATCAATATCACCTTTCAGTTTTGGGCCTTTCAGATTGAAGTCCACATCTGGCATGGAGATCTTTGGACCAGATATTGAAGGCATCTTGAATTTGGGGCCTTTGATTTTTCCTTCAGGTCCTTCAATGTCAAGCTCAGGGACCTTGATGTCTAAATCTGGTGCTTCTACCTCAAAATCAGCTTTAGGGATTTTTACATCCACGTCAGGACCATCAACTTTTGGACCCTTGAGGCCGAATGACGGCATTTTGAACTTTGGCATTTTAAAACCACCCTCAGGGCCCTCAAGGTCTGGGCCTTCAATTTTAACCTTTGGTGCTTTAATATCTCCTTCAACTTTTGGAACCGAGATGTCAACATCACCTTTCAGTTTTGGTCCTTTCAGATTAAAGTCCACATCTGGCATGGAGATATTTGGACCAGAGATTGAAGGCATCTTGAATTTGGGGCCTTTGATTTTTCCTTCAGGTCCTTCAATGTCAAGCTTAGGACCTTTAATATTCACATCTGGAGTCTTTAAATCAACATCAGCTTTAGGGATTTTTACGTCCACATCAGGACCCTCAACGTTTGGACCCTTGAGACCGAAGGAGGGCATTTTGATCTTTGGCATTTTAAAACCCCCCTCAGGACCCTCAATGTCTGGGCCTTCAATTTCAACTTTTGGTGATTTAATATCTCCTTCAATTTTTGGAACTGACATATCAATATCACCTTTCAGTTTTGGGCCTTTCAGATTGAAGTCCACATCTGGCATGGAGATCTTTGGACCAGATATTGAAGGCATCTTGAATTTGGGGCCTTTGATTTTTCCTTCAGGTCCTTCAATGTCAAGCTCAGGGACCTTGATGTCTAAATCTGGTGCTTCTACCTCAAAATCAGCTTTAGGGATTTTTACATCCACGTCAGGACCCTCAACTTTTGGACCCTTGAGGCCGAATGATGGCATTTTGAACTTCGGCATTTTAAAACCACCCTCGGGTCCCTCAATGTCTGGTCCTTCAATTTTAACCTTTGGTGCTTTAATATCTCCTTCAACTTTTGGAACCGAGACGTCAACATCACCTTTCAGTTTTGGTCCTTTCAGATTGAAGTCCATATCCGGCATGGAGATATTCGGACCAGAGATTGAAGGCATCTTGAATTTGGGGCCTTTGATTTTTCCTTCAGGTCCTTCAATGTCAAGCTTAGGACCTTTAATATTCACATCTGGAGCCTTTAAATCAACATCAGCTTTAGGGATTTTTACGTCCACATCAGGACCCTCAACGTTTGGACCCTTGAGACCGAAGGAGGGCATTTTGATCTTTGGCATTTTAAAACCCCCCTCAGGACCCTCAAGGTCTGGGCCTTCAATTTCAACTTTTGGTGCTTTAATATCTCCTTCAATTTTTGGAACTGACATATCAATATCACCTTTCAGTTTTGGGCCTTTCAGATTGAAGTCCACATCTGGCATGGAGATCTTTGGACCAGATATTGAAGGCATCTTGAATTTGGGGCCTTTGATTTTTCCTTCAGGTCCTTCAATGTCAAGCTCAGGGACCTTGATGTCTAAATCTGGTGCTTCTACCTCAAAATCAGCTTTAGGGATTTTTACATCCACGTCAGGACCCTCAACTTTTGGACCCTTGAGGCCGAATGACGGCATTTTGAACTTCGGCATTTTAAAACCACCCTCAGGTCCCTCAATGTCTGGTCCTTCAATTTTAACCTTTGGTGCTTTAATATCTCCTTCAACTTTTGGAACCGAGACGTCAACATCACCTTTCAGTTTTGGTCCTTTCAGATTGAAGTCCATATCCGGCATGGAGATATTCGGACCAGAGATTGAAGGCATCTTGAATTTGGAACCCTTGATTTTTCCTTCAGGTCCTTCAATGTCAAGCTTAGGACCCTTGATATTCACATCTGGAGCCTTTAACTCAACATCAGCTTTAGGGACTTTTACGTCCACATCAGGACCCTCAACATTTGGACCCTTGAGACCGAACGAGGGCATTTTGATCTTTGGCATCTTAAAACCACCCTCAGGACCCTCAAGCTCTGGGCCTTCAATTTCAACTTTCGGTGCTTTAATATCTCCTTCAATTTTTGGAAGTGACATGTCAATATCACCTTTCAGTTTTGGGCTTTTCAGATTGAAGTCCACATCTGGCATGGAGATATTTGGACCAGATATTGAAGGCATCTTGAATTTGGGGCCTTTGATTTTTCCTTCAGGTCCTTCAATGTCAAGCTCTGGGCTTTTGATATTCACATCTGGAGCTTTTACCTCAACATCAGCTCTAGGAATTTTTACATCTACATCAGGACCCTCAACTTTTGAGCCCTTGAGGCCGAATGACGGCATTTTGAACTTTGGCATCTTAAAACCACCCTCAGGACCCTCAAGGTTAGGGCCTTCAATTTCAACTTTTGGTACTTTAATATCTCCTTCAAGTTTTGGAACGGACACATCAACATCACCTTTCAGTTTTGGGCCTTTCAGATTGAAGTCCACATCTGGCATAGAGAATTTCGGACCAGAGACTGATGGCAACTTGAATTTTGGGCCTTTGATTTTTCCTTCAGGTCCTTCAATGTCAAGCTCAGGACCCTTGATATTTACATCTGGAGACTTTAACTCAACATCAGCTTTAGGGATTTTTACATCCACGTCAGGACCCTCAACTTTTGGACCCTTGAGGCCGAATGAAGGCATTTTGAACTTTGGCATCTTAAAACCACCCTCATGAACCTCAAGGTCTGGGCCTTCAATTTCAACTTTTGGTGCTTTAATATCTCCTTCAATTTTTGGAACTGACATGTCAACGTCACCTTTTAGTTTTGGCCCTTTCAGATTGAAGTCAACATCTGGCATGGAGATCTTTGGACCAGAAATTGATGGCATCTTGAATTTGGGGCCCTTGATTTTTCCTTCAGGTGCTTCAATGTCAAGCTCAGGGCCCTTGATGTGTAAATCTGGTGCTTCTACCTCAAAATCAGCTTTAGGGATTTTTACATCAATATCAGAACCCTCAACTTTTGGACTCTTGAGGCCGAATGAGGGCATTTTGAACTTTGGCATCTTAAAACCACCCTCAGGGCCCTCAATGTCTGGGCCTTCAATTTTAACCTTTGGTGCTTTAATATCTCCTTCAACTTTTGGAACAGAGACATCAACATCACCTTTCAGTTTTGGTCCTTTCAGATTAAAGTCCACATCCGGCATGGAGATATTCGGACCAGAGATTGAAGGCATCTTGAATTTGGAACCCTTGATTTTTCCTTCAGGTCCTTCAATGTCCAACTCAGGACCCTTGATATTCACATCTGGAGCCTTTAACTCAACATCAGCTTTAGGGATTTGTACATTTGGTGCTTTAATATCTCCTTCAACTTTTGGAACAGAGACATCAACATCACCTTTCAGTTTTGGTCCTTTCAGATTAAAGTCCACATCTGGCATGGAGAATTTCGGACCAGAAATTGAAGGCATCTTGAATTTGGGGCCTTTGATTTTTCCTTCAGGGCCGTCAATGTCAAGCTCAGGACCCTTGATATTCACATCTGGAGTCTTTAACTCAACATCAGCTTTAGGGATTTGTATATCCACATCAGGACCCTCAAATTTTGGACCCTTGAGGCCGAATGAAGGCATTTTGATCTTTGGCATCTTAAAACCACCCTCAGGACCCTCAAGCTCTGGGCCTTCAATTTCAACTTTTGGTGCTTTAATATCTCCTTCAATTTTTGGAACAGACATGTCAAAATCACCTTTCAGTTTTGGGCCTTTCAGATTGAAGTCCACATCTGGCATGGAGATCTTTGGACCAGAGATTGAAGGCATCTTGAATTTGGGGCCTTTGATTTTTCCTTCAGGGCCTTCAATGTCAAGCTCAGGACCCTTGATATTCACATCTGGAGCCTTTAACTCAACATCAGCTTTAGGGATTTTTACATCCAATTCAGGACCCTCAACTTTTGGACCCTTGAGGCCGAATGAAGGCATTTTGATCTTTGGCATCTTAAAACCACCCTCAGGACCCTCAAGGTCTGGACCTTCAATTTCAACTTTTGGTGATTTAATATCTCCTTCAATTTTTGGAACTGACATGTCAACATCACCTTTGAGTTTTGGGCCTTTCAGATTGAAGTCCACATCTGGCATGGAGATCTTTGGACCAGATATTGAAGGCATCTTGAATTTGGGGCCTTTGATTTTTCCTTCAGGTCCTTCAATGTCCAGCTCAGGACCCTTGATATTCACATCTGGAGCCTTTAACTCAACATCAGCTTTAGGGATTTTTACATCCACGTCAGGACCCTCAACTTTTGGACCCTTCAGTCCGAATGAAGGCATTTTGATCTTTGGCATTTTAAAACCACCCTCAGGACCCTCAAGGTCTGGACCTTCAATTTCAACTTTTGGTGATTTAATATCTCCTTCAATTTTTGGAACAGACATGTCAACATCACCTTTGAGTTTTGGGCCTTTCAGATTGAAGTCCACATCTGGCATGGAGATCTTTGGACCAGAGATTGAAGGCATCTTGAATTTGGGGCCTTTGATTTTTCCTTCAGGGCCTTCAATGTCCATCTCAGGACCCTTGATATTCACATCTGGAGCCTTTAACTCAACATCAGCTTTAGGGATTTTTACATCCAATTCAGGGCCCTCAACTTTTGGACCCTTGAGGCCGAATGAAGGCATTTTGATCTTTGGCATCTTAAAACCACCCTCAGGACCCTCAAGGTCTGGACCTTCAATTTCAACTTTTGGTGATTTAATATCTCCTTCAATTTTTGGAACTGACATGTCAACATCACCTTTCAGTTTTGGCCCTTTCAGATTGAAGTCCACATCTGGCATGGAGATCTTTGGACCAGATATTGAAGGCATCTTGAATTTGGGGCCTTTTATTTTTCCTTCAGGTCCTTCAATGTCCAGCTCAGGTCCCTTGATATTCACATCTGGAGCCTTTAACTCAACATCAGCTTTAGGGATTTTTACATCCACGTCAGGGCCCTCAACTTTTGGACCCTTGAGGCCGAATGAAGGCATTTTGATCTTTGGCATCTTAAAACCACCCTCAGGACCCTCAAGGTCTGGGCCTTCTATTTCAACTTTTGGTGCTTTAATATCTCCTTCAATTTTTGGAACAGACATGTCAACATCACCTTTCAGTTTTGGGCCTTTCAGATTGAAGTCCACATCTGGCATGGAGATCTTTGGACCAGAGATTGAAGGCATCTTGAATTTGGGGCCTTTGATTTTTCCTTCAGGGCCTTCAATGTCCATCTCAGGACCCGTGATATTCATATCTGGAGCCTTTAACTCAACATCAGCTTTAGGGATTTTTACATCAAATTCAGGACCCTCAACTTTTGGACCCTTGAGTCCGAATGAAGGCATTTTGATCTTTGGCATCTTAAAACCACCCTCAGGATCCTCAAGCTCTGGGCCTTCAATTTCAACTTTTGGTGCTTTAATATCTCCTTCAATTTTTGGAACTGACATGTCAACATCACCTTTCAGTTTTGGCCCTTTCAGATTGAAGTCCACATCTGGCATGGAGATCTTTGGACCAGATATTGAAGGCATCTTGAATTTGGGGCCTTTGATTTTTCCTTCAGGGCCTTCAATGTCCAGCTCAGGACCCTTGATATTCACATCTGGAGCCTTTAACTCAACATCAGCTTTAGGGATTTTTACATCCATGTCAGGACCATCAACTTTTGGACCCTTCAGTCCGAATGAAGGCATTTTGATCTTTGGCATCTTAAAACCACCCTCAGGACCCTCAAGCTCTGGGCCTTCAATTTCAACTTTTGGTGATTTAATATCTCCTTCAATTTTTGGAACAGACATGTCAACATCACCTTTGAGTTTTGGGCCTTTCAGATTGAAGTCCACATCTGGCATGGAGATCTTTGGACCAGATATTGAAGGCATCTTGAATTTGGGGCCTTTGATTTTTCCTTCAGGGCCTTCAATGTCCAGCTCAGGACCCTTGATATTCACATCTGGAGCCTTTAACTCAACATCAGCTTTAGGGATTTTTACATCCATGTCAGGACCCTCAACTTTTGGACCCTTGAGGCCGAATGAAGGCATTTTGATCTTTGGCATCTTAAAACCACCCTCAGGACCCTCAAGCTCTGGGCCTTCAATTTCAACTTTTGGTGCTTTAATATCTCCTTCAATTTTTGGAACAGACATGTCAACATCACCTTTCAGTTTTGGGCCTTTCAGATTGAAGTCCACATCTGGCATGGAGATCTTTGGACCAGATATTGAAGGCATCTTGAATTTGGGGCCTTTGATTTTTCCTTCAGGGCCTTCAATGTCAAGCTCAGGGCCCTTGATGTCTAAATCTGGTGCTTCTACCTCAAAATCAGCTTTAGGAATTTTTACATCCACGTCAGGACCCTCAACTTTTGGACCCTTGAGTCCAAATGACGGCATTTTGAACTTTGGCATCTTAAAACCACCCTCAGGACCCTCAATGTCTGGGCCTTCAATTTTAACCTTTGGTGCTTTAATATCTCCTTCCACTTTTGGAACCGAGACGTCAACATCACCTTTCAGTTTTGGTCCTTTTAGATTGAAGTCCATATCCGGCATGGAGATATTCGGACCAGAGATTGAAGGCATCTTGAATTTGGAACCCTTGATTTTTCCTTCAGGTCCTTCAATGTCAACCTTAGGACCCTTGATATTCACATCTGGAGCCATTAACTCAACATCAGCTTTAGGGATTTTTAAGTCCACATCAGGACCCTCAACATTTGGACCCTTGAGACCGAATGAGGGCATTTTGATCTTTGGCATCTTAAACCCCCCCTCAGGACCCTCAACATCTGGGCCTTCAATTTCAACTTTTGGTGCTTTAATATCTCCTTCAATTTTTGGAACAGACATGTCAACATCACCTTTGAGTTTTGGGCCTTTCAGATTGAAGTCCACATCTGGCATGGAGATCTTTGGACCAGAGATTGAAGGCATCTTGAATTTGGGGCCTTTGATTTTTCCTTCAGGGCCTTCAATGTCCATCTCAGGACCCTTGATACTCACATCTGGAGCCTTTAACTCAACATCAGCTTTAGGGATTTTTACATCCATGTCAGGACCCTCAACTTTTGGACCCTTAAGTCCGAATGAAGGCATTTTGATCTTTGGCATCTTAAAACCACCCTCAGGACCCTCAAGCTCTGGACCTTCAATTTCAACTTTTGGTGCTTTAATATCTCCTTCAATTTTTGGAACTGACACGTCAACATCACCTTTCAGTTTTGGGCCTTTCAGATTGAAGTCCACATCTGGCATGGAGATCTTTGGACCAGAGATTGAAGGCATCTTGAATTTGGGGCCTTTGATTTTTCCTTCAGGGCCTTCAATGTCCATCTCAGGACCCTTGATATTCACATCTGGTGCCTTTAACTCAACATCAGCTTTAGGGATTTTTACATCCACGTCAGGACCCTCAACTTTTGGACCCTTCAGTCCGAATGAAGGCATTTTGATCTTTGGCATCTTAAAACCACCCTCAGGACCCTCAAGCTCTGGACCTTCAATTTCAACTTTTGGTGCTTTAATATCTCCTTCAATTTTTGGAACTGACATGTCAACATCACCTTTGAGTTTTGGGCCTTTCAGATTGAAGTCCACATCTGGCATGGAGATCTTTGGACCAGAGATTGAAGGCATCTTGAATTTGGGGCCTTTGATTTTTCCTTCAGGGCCTTCAATGTCCATCTCAGGACCCTTGATATTCACATCTGGCGCCTTTAACTCAACATCAGCTTTAGGGATTTTTACATCCACGTCAGGACCCTCAACTTTTGGACCCTTCAGTCCGAATGAAGGCATTTTGATCTTTGGCATCTTAAAACCACCCTCAGGACCCTCAAGCTCTGGACCTTCAATTTCAACTTTTGGTGCTTTAATATCTCCTTCAATTTTTGGAACTGACATGTCAACATCACCTTTGAGTTTTGGGCCTTTCAGATTGAAGTCCACATCTGGCATGGAGATCTTTGGACCAGAGATTGAAGGCATCTTGAATTTGGGGCCTTTTATTTTTCCTTCAGGTCCTTCAATGTCCAGCTCAGGTCCCTTGATATTCACATCTGGAGCCTTTAACTCAACATCAGCTTTAGGGATTTTTACATCCACGTCAGGACCCTCAACTTTTGGACCCTTCAGTCCGAATGAAGGCATTTTGATCTTCGGCATCTTAAAACCACCCTCAGGACCCTCAAGCTCTGGGCCTTCAATTTCAACTTTTGGAGCTTTAATATCTCCTTCAATTTTTGGAACAGACATGTCAACATCACCTTTCAGTTTTGGGCCTTTCAGATTGAAGTCCACATCTGGCATTGAGATCTTTGGACCGGATATTGAAGGCATCTTGAATTTGGGGCCTTTGATTTTTCCTTCAGGGCCTTCAATGTCCAGCTCTGTTCCCTTGATATTCACATCTGGAGCTTTTACCTCAACATCAGCTTTAGGGATTTTTACATCCATGTCAGGACCCTCAACTTTTGGACCCTTAAGGCCGAATGAAGGCATTTTGATCTTTGGCATTTTAAATCCACCCTCAGGACCCTCAAGCTCTGGACCTTCAATTTCAACTTTTGGTGCTTTAATATCTCCTTCAATTTTTGGAACTGACATGTCAACATCACCTTTGAGTTTTGGGCCTTTCAGATTGAAGTCCACATCTGGCATGGAGATCTTTGGACCAGAGATTGAAGGCATCTTGAATTTGGGGCCTTTTATTTTTCCTTCAGGTCCTTCAATGTCCAGCTCAGGTCCCTTGATATTCACATCTGGAGCCTTTAACTCAACATCAGCTTTAGGGATTTTTACATCCACGTCAGGACCCTCAACTTTTGGACCCTTCAGTCCGAATGAAGGCATTTTGATCTTCGGCATCTTAAAACCACCCTCAGGACCCTCAAGCTCTGGGCCTTCAATTTCAACTTTTGGAGCTTTAATATCTCCTTCAATTTTTGGAACAGACATGTCAACATCACCTTTCAGTTTTGGGCCTTTCAGATTGAAGTCCACATCTGGCATTGAGATCTTTGGACCGGATATTGAAGGCATCTTGAATTTGGGGCCTTTGATTTTTCCTTCAGGGCCTTCAATGTCCAGCTCTGTTCCCTTGATATTCACATCTGGAGCTTTTACCTCAACATCAGCTTTAGGGATTTTTACATCCATGTCAGGACCCTCAACTTTTGGACCCTTAAGGCCGAATGAAGGCATTTTGATCTTTGGCATTTTAAATCCACCCTCAGGACCCTCAAGCTCTGGACCTTCAATTTCAACTTTTGGTGCTTTAATATCTCCTTCAATTTTTGGAACTGACATGTCAACATCACCTTTGAGTTTTGGGCCTTTCAGATTGAAGTCCACATCTGGCATGGAGATCTTTGGACCAGAGATTGAATGCATCTTGAATTTGGGGCCTTTTATTTTTCCTTCAGGTCCTTCAATGTCCAGCTCAGGTCCCTTGATATTCACATCTGGAGCCTTTAACTCAACATCAGCTTTAGGGATTTGTACATCCACATCGAGACCCTCAACTTTTGGACCCTTGAGGCCGAATGAAGGCATTTTAATCTTTGGCATCTTAAAACCACCCTCAGGACCCTCAAGCTCTGGGCCTTCAATTTCAACTTTTGGTGCTTTAATATCTCCTTCAATTTTTGGAACAGACATGTCAACATCACCTTTCAGTTTTGGGCCTTTCAGATTGAAGTCCACATCTGGCATGGAGATCTTTGGACCAGAGATTGAAGGTATCTTGAATTTGGAGCCTTTTATTTTTCCTTCAGGTCCTTCAATGTCAAGCTCTGTTCCCTTGATATTCACATCTGAATCCTTTAACTCAACATCAGCTTTAGGGATTTGTACATCCACATCGAGACCCTCAACTTTTGGACCCTTGAGGCCGAATGAAGGCATTTTAATCTTTGGCATCTTAAAACCACCCTCAGGACCCTCAAGCTCTGGGCCTTCAATTTCAACTTTTGGTGCTTTAATATCTCCTTCAATTTTTGGAACTGACATGTCAACATCACCTTTCAGTTTTGGCCCTTTCAGATTGAAATCCACATCTGGCATGGAGACCTTTGGACCAGATATTGAAGGCATCTTGAATTTGGGGCTTTTGATTTTTCCTTCAGGGCCTTCAATGTCCATCTCAGGTCCCTTGATATTCACATCTGGAGCCTTTAACTCAACATCAGCTTTAGGGATTTTTACATCCACGTCAGGACCCTCAACTTTTGGACCCTTGAGGCCGAATGAAGGCATTTTGATCTTTGGCATCTTAAAACCACCCTCAGGACCCTCAAGGTCTGGGCCTTCAATTTCAACTTTTGGTGCTTTAATATCTCCTTCAATTTTTTGAACTGACATGTCAACATCACCTTTCAGTTTTGGCCCTTTCAGATTGTAATCCACATCTGGCATGGAGATCTTTGGACCAGATATTGAAGGCATCTTGATTTTGGGGCCTTTGATTTTTCCTTCAGGTCCTTCAATGTCAAGCTCTGGACCCTTGATATTCACATCTGGAGCCTTTAACTCAACATCAGCTTTAGGGATTTTTACATCCACATCAGGACCCTCAACTTTTGGACCCTTGAGGCCGAATGAGGGCATTTTGATCTTTGGCATCTTTAAACCACCCTCAGGACCCTCAAGGTCTGGGCCTTCAATTTCAACTTTTGATGCTTTAATATCTCCTTCAATTTTTGGAACTGACACATTAACATCACCTTTCAGTTTTGGCCCTTTCAGATTGACGTCCACATCTGGCATGGATATCTTTGGACCAGAAATTGATGGCATCTTGAATTTGGGGCCCTTGATTTTTCCTTCAGATCTCTCTATGTCAAGTTGTTGTGCTTTAATATCCACATCTGGTGCTTTAATTTTCATTTCAGCTTTGGGAAGATTTGCATCAACATCAGGACCCTCCACTTTTGGACCCTTGAGGCCAAAAGATGGCATTTTGATTTTTGGTATCTGAAAACCTCCCTCAGGGCCCTCAATGTCTGGGCCTTCAATTTCAACTTTTGGTGTTTTAATATCTTGTTTAACTTTAAGATCCGAAATATCAACATCTCCTTTGTGTTGTTTAAGACTGACATCCATATCAGGCATCGAAATCTTTGGACCAGAGATAGATGGTATCTTGAATTTGGAACCTTTGACTTTTCCTTCAGGTTGCTCTATGTCAAGCTCTGGACACTTGATATCCACATTCGGTGCTTTAATTATCATTTCAGCTTCTGGAAGCTTTACATCAACTTCAGGACCCTCAATGTTTTGACCTTTAATTCCAAATGAAGGCAGTTTTATCTTTGGCATCTTAAAACCACCCTCAGGACCCTGGCTTTTAGTTTCAACGTCTGGAGCTGAAATATCTGCTTCAACCTTTGGAACTGACACATCAACATCTCCCTTCAGTTTTTGCACTTTGAGGTTGATGTCCACATCAGGCTTTGAAATCTTTGGACCAGATATTGAAGGTACCTTGAATTTTGAGTCTTTCATTTCTCGTTTAGGTCCCTTAATGTCAAGCTCTGGACCCTTAATGTCCATGTCTCGTGGGGTAATTTCAACATCAGCGTTGGGATGATTTACTGCAATATCAGGACCCTGAACCTTTTTTCCTTTGATTCCAAATGAGGGCAGTTCAATTTTTGACAATTCTATTCCACCCCTCTGACTCTCTGTGTCAAGTTTGACCTGTTGTACATTGACTTCTGAGGTACCCCCTTTCATCTTTGAATTAAACGAAGTCGTTACTCTTGGAACTGACACACCCTGATCCCCAGTTATGTCCAAACTCTTTTGACCAGCATCTTTAAAACTTTGATTGTTAAAATGTACTGGTAGATTAGCACCTGCTAAAACATTTTCTTTTGTCCCAGATGTTACGTGGGGCATCTTGAATCCACTACCACTTTCCAGGGTGTAAACAACTGATCCACTAGATTCAACCTTTGGTAATTTGTCTTTATCTTCCACGTCATGGATGGCAAAATCAGAACTCTGAATAACTTTAACTTCAGGGTGTTTAATATTAACCTTGGGTCCTTGAACATCTATGCTACATTTAGAGAATTTGGTTTTATCATCAGACCCATCCTTAACGGCAACAGACAAAGATTCTCTGCCGATACCAGAGTTACTGTCCCCTGTCCACCCACTAATTGAAAAACCAGAAACACGAGTGTCTAAACCAGGGCCCTGCACTGTAGCAAACTCAGTTCCTCCCATCATACTTGAATCTATTTCCACTGGAGAAACTGAAATATGTCCCACTTCTCTGTCTAATCCCATGGTTACTTTTTCAGAGAGACAACCACTGCCTGTAGCGATTTCTGCCCTTCCAGAATGTTCTTTAACCCCCTGTCCCTTTGTCTCTGACAGTCCAGTGTCTGACACATTCATTCTAATCTCTCTCTCACTCCTATCTGATTCGCTTGTTGTTTTGACAGATCCTGTGCTACTGTACTTTATAGAGGAGCCAGTGACATGGGGTCCTCCAAGAGATATGCCCCCCAATTTTATATCTCCATGTGCACTGCTAGTAAGGCTGCCATGTGGTAATCTGATTTGAGCAGAATCCCCCTCTGAATGCTGTGAGGCCTGAATTTTGAACTCAGGACTTGTGTAATCAATTTGCTCGCCAGTCTCCCCAGGCATGTCCAAAGTATAGGTAGTTATTCGGCGAGTAATTGTAGTGATGGTGCAACCATCACTGCTTGTGCTGCTATGACGTTCTGTGTGCACATCAACACCCTCAGCAAGATCCTCTGACTTCAGTCTGGGTTTAATCTTCTTAGTATAGATTCTCTTGTAGTCTTCGTCATCGCCACTCTATAGTGAGAGAAATATTAAATTACAAACTGAGGCAAATTATAATATAGTATATATGTGCAAATATTGATTCAAGAAAGAGAAATTAATAAATTTAAATACGTTTCATGTGTAAAATATGGAAACGCTTACCATACTGAAATTTACAAGCATTAAATATCAGTGGCAAATAACTGGAAAAATAACATTTATTATCAAAAACAATAGTGGAATTAAATTCATTTGAACCGATAATGTGTTACTGTATATTATTTGTGCCCTTGATTTATTTTATTTTTATTTATTTTTTGCTGTAATGCACAAAGAAGACCTATTCATGTGCACACACAGCATGTAAGCGTGGCCTTAAAGAAGGGATGCACTGATACTACTTGGTAATACGCATATCAGGCCAATACTAGGGTTAAATACTTATACCTAGCATATCAGTTTTTATTTTATCGATTTAAGCTAATATATTTGCGGCACTTTCACCAGACTTTTTAAGTCATCCATGATATTTTTTAAATATTGTCTGTCATTTTGATATATTAAAAAACTGAAAGAAAAAACATTGAAAACTAGTTGGCTTTTATTCTGTCCATCTTCATATGATATATGTAGCTTCACTCTATCTCCTTACACAGTGAGGGAGGGAGAGGGGGAGAAAGAGAGAGAAAGTGAGAGAACGCTTTCATCAGATGCACCAGATGGTCGAAAGTTTTGTACAAAACACCATGATAGCATTACTACCATTTTTTATTAGACCAATAAAGCAGACAGGCAGACAGGATAAAGCAATTGAACATCGAACAAAAAATTCAGATTTCAAATTCAGAGCAAATAATCAACACTAATGCCACCTTGCAAACTCTGTGAGTTGACAACAATAAAAAGCATAAAGTAGGCTAACACTATTAAAGAATTAATAAAGTATCACATATTAGGGATGTGCACGAGGATTCAAATACTGTATGAGTATTCATATTGCAATAAGTATTCAAAAAATAAAAATACTATTCCAATTTTGCAAAATGTTGCTTTGCTGGCCATATATACATTGAATGAGATGCACGTTAAATCCTGAACACACAAAATAAAACTTGGAGTTATAACAGAATGCACTGGGTGGCGCTGTTGAATGTGGACACAAGTTGATCACATTTGATGAGCTAACTATTCTGTCAGTACGTTTAGATGGACACCAAAATGCAGGATATGGTTCCTGTTTAAATGTACTGTATAAGCGGTGTACTCTTTACTCCTGTATATGTGCAACTCATCAGAAAGCAGCATCCCTGTTGCAATGTAATCCCCGTGATGCTTCTGTAAACAACAAACATGGCATCCGAGAAATACTTTGTTAGCTGAGGGACATTCCATCAATTAAACTAGTGTCTATAAATGAGTATAGTTTACGGAGCATGTGGATATGCTTGTTTTTCTTAACAAAAACCTTGCATATAATTGTTATGTTTATATTGTATCTCATGCCGAGAATTTATATTCTTCCTGTACGTTAATTGCTTCAGTCTACTTTATTAGCGGTTTCTTTTTCTTAGATTTGCATGAGCTTAAATGCTTTCATTCTGTACTTTTTTGTTTTCACGCATTGCTTGTTTAAATGTTTTCAACAAAAAAACACAGGATATAATACAAGCTTGTTTTGGATGTAATTAGAAGCTTGTTTTTTTGTTTTTTTAATGGTGATGCAACCTTTATGAATAAAAAAAAATATGTTACAAAGTCTCTTTCTCATTAATTATCTTTATTTAAATAATAGAATATTTGAGTATTTGTTTTTTATGAGCTTAAAATTTGAATACCAAATTATCAGTGATTGCCCATCACATATGTTAGCTTGTTGCTTTTAAATGTAAGCAACACCCTGATAAAATGGTTATGTAATTTTTAATTACTGATCACACTACTATTGTCTATATGAAGATATATGTACATACACAAATGGAATTGCACACGCACACTAACACAAAACTACTCGTATCAGTGCTCTGTATCAACTGATAGTCTAAAGGCTTCTATACACAAGCAAGTTAAGGCAAATTCTGTGTAAAGACACAATGCCCCATAAAAGCCTGATTAAATTATGCATGCTCTGACACAACTCAGCCCCTAGTATCGAAGGCAGTTCTGATGCTGCTTTGGTACTGTGTAAATGAAATGCAGCATCAGAGCAGCCTTTGTTTTGTTATGATGGAGCATACATTTCATAATTGATAGTTTCATAAAAGTATAATTTCATATTTCTATATTGAAAATTTTAATATTTAAAACATTCATCTCATAACATTAAGCAATTAAGTAATTGTGGTGTCAATGCACTCATGCCACCTCTGTGCAGCATTAAACAGTCTGTGTAAATACATCTTACCTTTGTATATACATGCCACATCAAAAATTGGTGCATCCCTACATTAAAGGGATAGTTCACCCCAAAAAATTAAAATGTTGTCATTATTTAATTACCTTAATGTTCCTACAATACCATAGTACTTTCTTTCTTACATGAATCACAAAAGGTGCAGGTAGAGCGGAGGAGGGCGGGGCCGGGCTGGAACAACGCACTCCCAGTCCCCAATCGGCATGAGGCAACGCCGGGAGGAGTGTAGAGCGGAGGAGGGCAGGGCCGGGCTTGAACAACGCATGCCTGGTCCCCAATCAGCCTGATGGGGGCGTGCGAGGATAAAGGCGGCCGGTGACGACAGTTCGAGGGAGAATTACAGGCAGCTGCTCTGTGTGTTTATGTTTGTATGTTTTTGGTTCAGTTTATTATATTTATATTGCCAAGCCGGTTCTCGCCTCCTCCTTACCCCTTTACTGGTTTACTTGCCATACTATAAATTAATAGTGTCTATCATGCTCGAAAAAGGACCCCCAAAAAAACACCATTAAACCACAGTAAAAGTTATCGATACAACTATGATGTCATGTCGCATGTTTGGAAAAGATACAGTAAGAACCATGAGGTCTGATGTTATAGACTGCCATGTTTATTATAAGTGCATTATTAATAATATGATCTGATTGAAGAATAATAACTACATTTCATTCAGTTCGTCACAAAGTGATCGTATTGCTTCAGAAGTATTGGAATATTTAGTTGTATTTATTATTTTTACTGTGATTTTATGGTGGGGTTTTTTTGTTTTGATTTTTGTCCTTTTTCCAAGATGGACAAACCAGTCACTCTTCACTTATAGTATGGCTAACAAATGTTAAGATTTTAAACAACTTACTGTATTTTGTATCATGTTAGTGGATTTTAATTAGCTAAATAGCTAGGCACAAAATTATTAGATTGTTAACCGACTACAAGCTTTGGATCTGTTCGCTACTAAAATATACATTTGACATTTTTTGCTCTTACGCATGAGTATGGATGCTGAATGAAAACAATGGAAAATATTAACATTTATGGTTCTGATAGTTATGGACATGGTCCATATAACACAAGGATTAATGCTGAGGTAATTTTACCAGGAGAATGTCTGAACTTGAGCCTCCTAAACCTCCACGTCCTTCCCACGACAATGTCCCCATCGGAGAGCGGCAAGGTGACTTGTCTCCAGGCTTGTTTTGTAATTTCAGCCCAACCTTATGTCGGTTCAGAGTCTTCAGTAGCTCAGACGTTTCCTCTGAGCTCATGTTGTCAAAGTAAATAGTGGCCCCCACAATTTGGTCACCTATGAGAGAGCAGTAAATATTAATCGAGATTAAGAGAACTTTTATTTCCCCCCAGTTTGTCCCAGTCAAACATTATTTAGTACTTGTACAAGTAAAACTAGATGCAATAATACATATTTTCAAAGTTTTCAGATCTTAAAGTTGCAATTTGCAGGGTCATTTTGACTTTATACCTTCGTGTACTTTTCCGGTATGAGCAGCAGTGGACTCTTCTTTCACCTCTTTGACAAAAATCTCTCCATGATTTGTTTGCTCTATGGTGAGCCCATGTTTATCAGCGCCCATCCACTGGGAGAAAAGAACTTCTCTTGTATCCTGCTCGTCAGCCATCTTTAAAAAAAAAAAATAGAATTTAGATTTGACTAAAACAAAAATAATAATATGCAATGCCTGTTAAAATTCAACATCAAACATAGTAGGTATATGTTCCCTACCATCTGAATGATGAGTTAAAGTAAGCAGATGGTAATTGCATGACATTAGTAAATCAAAACATAGTCCTAAACTATTTTTCAGTATGGTCAATGTTTGGAATGCATGACTCTAAACCATATAAACATTATATTACATTATATTATTAAGTAACTCCACATACCTCTTAATGTGTTTCTTTGCCTGTCCCCTAGTGTGGACCGTGTCTGCCCTCGTTCTTTCCTTAAAAATGTACAGAAAATAGAATATTAGAGACTAATTAGAGAGTAAATCAAATTAAGCTTTCACAGAGAGGTTTATTTGAGACAATAAGCATATTTGTTTATACAATGAAAACCATTTAAATTCAATCTTATTGAAAATCTGTCTGCCTTTAGATGAAAAACAAGCTGACTACCACTAGATGGCAGTAACCTCTCCAACAAAAAGTAGTGAACAAGAATGAATTCCCCTTGGAAGGCATCTTGTAAGATTAAGTTACATGGAGTGGTTTAAGACAAGTCCAAGTAAGAACAGCCTAACCTTATCCCATGCTTTTCCCAGTATAAAGAATGAAACTATATGATCGTTTTTGATGCATAAAATGTCTCATCTGGGACTATTAAAAAATCCAATGTAAATAATCCAAAATATATCATCACTAAATGTATTCAGCTCAATTTAGTATACAGATTAAGTCAAGTATAATGTTTTTCACAGTACATATTGAAGCAGCTTCACAGAAAATCATGCCTTCAAGCCCTCAGTGAGCAAGCCAAAGGTGACAAAGGAAAGAACTACATAAGATTTGTATGTATGGAGAGAGATAAATCTTTAGAGGAAACAGACTCAGCTGGGGGAGCCCATTTTGTACTGGCATTACAATACACATAAGTAAATATTATACAGTGGGGGTGGTACACAAAGCTGGAGAGGACTTCTGGTATCCTTGGGATGGGTAGATTAAACCTACCTAAATATCTAAAAAGCATGTGATGTTCTTAAAATGCATAAACAAAAGAGCTGGTAGGGCTCTGCTTGATTAACACTTTTAACATGAGTCATTTAGCTGATACATGGGCCTGCCAATCCAGCTTTCAACACAGAAAGCTCATTGTTTCAGATATATCACCTCCTCACAACATTCACCATGCAATTACACAGGATCTCTTGGATATGAAAATACCTACATGCATTTTTCACTAGTTTCTATAAGAAGTTCTAGTTCTTTTATTTCTCAAAACAAGCTAAGAAAGCAAGGAAAGACAAACTTTGCTCATCCAAAACAAACATTGAGTATGTTTACACGGGCAGTTATAATTGAGGTGCCACAGGTTTTTGCGTTGTTGAGCTACAGTCTTAATCTCTCTGTCAGATATTCGTTATCTGCTGTGTTTATGGTGATGTCCAAAAGCAGAAGATGCGCAAGTATGCAAACCCGTATACAAAAGTATACAAGCAACAAACTCAGTGTAAAGATAAATAATAATGTTTAGACTGAGGAGAGATGCTGTGAATAAATAGACGTATAAGAAAATATATGGTTTGTCTATGTAATGTTCACAGCATGTATTCATGGCGCTAATGTTAGCATGCTAACCTTGGCCACTGTATACATCTGTTACCCTCTTGCATTGTTTTTTTTATGATGCATTGTGTGAAAATAGTCCATGTAAGATCTTTAAAGTTTTTTATACTTGTTTTATAAAAAAAAAAAAATAAATAAATAAAATGTATTGCTACTGCAAAGATCGGTGTTTGCATGTATGATATGAGTGTTACTATGCCAGACAAATGGGAGGATTAGTTAATGGACAAAATAATATTAATTAGAGGCACATTAATGTGTCAAAGTTGTGAATGGTTTACAGACTGCTGATCCATCAAAAAATGAAGATTTTTAACATTCACCACTATGGGATAAATTACATGGGATAAAGGGCACTTCGAAGGGAGAACAATCATAATAATTATAAATCTTCCCTTGATTCAAAATAGCAAGTATACACACTTCTGAAAATTCCTGACCCTGATCTTAGTGGATTACAGAAGGAATGCATAGAGTGAATCAGATTGATACTAAAAATTGTATTGAACAATAACAGTGGTTTGTTATAGATGCAATAATATAAACTTTTGACTTTTCAAATAAAATTTTGTCTTGATCAAATAAATGAAAATCATTTTTTTCTTCTCTGAACTCACGCTTGTCAGTCGTCCATGATTTTAGTTATTTAATCTTCTAATTCATAAAAATTATGGATAATGAATATTTGTAGTGCAACATCTGAAAGTATCTGAAAGCGTGGCGCTCTTGCACGAGACCTGCAAAACATTGAGAGCTGGAGCGACTTCCATCCAATTTTTCAATTTTACATAGGAAAGAAATTTCAAAACAGTGCGATTAGACACAAAACACGTTCAGTGTGAATGGCCCCTAAGAAAAAACGCGTTCAAGCGTGCCACTGAAAATATCAAACGGCCCAGATTTGACCCACGGGCCACCAGTTGAACAGGACTGGTTTAGGATTTGTATTCCGTGTTTGGTTGTTTCATTTGTATTACATGTATTTCCACAGCTGAAATTCATTATTTTCTCTCTGTTAGAGTCATTGGGATTACTGTAAACACTCATATAAATGGGCACCATACAATTTATGCAAGTGTATTATCATTTATTTCTCATTCAAACCAGCATAATCGTATATAGGCACATTTCTGGTTCATGCTACATCTGCCAATCCTTAAATAGCCTTAAATTTGTCCAAATTCCAAGCATTTCAATGACACTTTTTTCAAATAAGAAGCTTTTAATAAATTAGCTAACAGTTCCAGGTAAAGGATTAAAAATTACTACTTTTTTTTAAATATTTTTATCGTATCGGTCACAGTGAGCAGTGAATTATTGGATATCATATCGGCCCAGAAATTCCGCATCTTTAATTACTAACACTCAGGCATGATTAGAATGACAGTAAAGGCTGGTGTGCAACTCCCTACTATTCCTAAATCTACTGTAAATGAAATAAACCAAATTTCTATCTCCTGTATACCTTTGTACAGGCTATTTAATCATCTTTCAGCACTGAGATCAAGGTATTAAAAAAGGTTTATGGTGAATGCACAATATAATTTTATACTGTCACAACAGTGTGAATTATAAGCAAATGTACACTGGCAGCCAAAAGTTTGGAAAAATGTACAGATTTACTGTTTTGAAGGAAATTGGTACTTTAATTCACCAAACTGGCATTTAACTGATCACAAAGTATAATCAGGACATTACTGATGTAAAAAAAAAAAAAAAAAACAGCACCGTCACAATTTGAAAAAGTCATTTTTGGTCAAATCTAGACAGGCCCTATTTACAGCAGCATCACTCCAACACCTTATCCTTGAGTAATCATGTTAAATTGCTAATTTAGTACTAGAAAATCACTTGCCATTATATCAAACACAGTTGAAAGCTATTTGGTTCATTTTACATTAAAATTGTCATTGTCTTTGTGTTTGTTTTTGAGTTGCCACAGTATGCAATAGACAGGCATGTCTTAAGGTCAATATTAGGTAAAACAAAATGGCAAAAAAGAAACAGCTTTCTCTAGAAACTCGTAATTCAATCATTGTTTTGAGAAATGAAGGTTATACAATGCTTGAAATTGCCAAAAAACTGAAGATTTAATTCAAAGGTGTACACTACAGTCTTCAAAGACAAAGGACATCTGGCTCTAAAAAGGACCGAAAGAGATGTGGAAGGCCAGATGCACAACTAAACAAGAGGATAAGTACATCATAGTCTCTAGTTTGAGATATAGACACCTCACATGTCCTCAGCTGACAGCTTCATTGAATTCTACCCGCACAACACCAGTTTCATGTACAACAGTAAAGAGAAGACTCAGGGGTGCAGGCGTTATGGGAAGAATTGCAAAGAAAAAGCCACTTTTGAAACAGAAAAACAAAAAGAAAAGGTTAGAGAGGGTAAAGAAATACTGACATTGACAACAGGTAATTGGAAAAGAGTGTTATGGATCTTATGGAGCTTTTGTGGGATCAGCTAGACTTTAAGGTGCGTGAGAAGCACCCAACAAGACAGCTGCATCTATGGCAAGTGCTACAGGAAGCAGGGGGTGAAATGTCACCTGAGTATCTGGACAAACTGACAGCTAGAATGCCAAGAATGTACAAAGCTTTCATTGCTACACATGGAGGATTTTTGATGAGAACTATTTGAAGTAATTTAAGAAGTTCTGAAAAAATTTGATGTACAAATTTACATTTTCATTTTAATAATGTCCTGACTATACATTGTGATCAGTTGAATGCCACTTTGGTGAATAAAATTACCAATTTATTTCCATAAGAGCAAAATCTGTACATTATTCCAAACTGTTGGCCACCAGTGTATAATACCAGGTGATAAGACTGATACCTCTGTTTTGTCATCAGATATCAGGCATGCTGATATAAAGACACATCTGAACTCTTTGTTCTCTGTAAATTATTCTTTATATATATAAAATAATATTTCAAAGCCCTTAACAGTGAGAGAAATACAGGATATGAGAGACCCCACAGGAGCTATGCAATACAAGCCTTAAACAAGCCTTCTTATTATTGTTGGCTGGATCAGGTATTTACAAAAGGAAAAGGGGAAACCAACAGTGCTATGTACTCAACAACTCCCTAGCAAGCAGTGTAACAGCCTATTATTTTACTCCCTGTAAGCTACATGTTCTCTCTCTTAACATGTTGCCACACCCTATGCACCATTGCATGCATGTTCCACTTCATTCAGCCCCCTTTAAAACTATATAATCTGCAAAACTATTTGGGCAGTACTTGTTCTCACAGCTCTGACAGATTCCTGGCAGTATGCCTTGGAAGGAGCAAATACTTAAGAGTGGGAGACTAGAAGAGGAAAACATGGTAAAATAGAGAGAACTCTGATTACGGTTCCCATGGAATGGGGCAGATCAGCACATCCTTGAGAAACTGCACAAAACATGCCACTAAACAAGGGATCATGAACCTTTGCCGACCCAGTGACACATCAAGTAGATTTTGTTGGTAAAACTACAACAGATATAATACTCTTCATAAATAATATTAAAAAACCATCAACCAGAAATATAAAATAGCTACAGATCACATATATCACATTTGGAAATGCATTTTGTAATAAATGCAATTAATTTATATATATATATATATATATATATATATATATATATATATATATATATATATAAATCCTTTTATGTATTAAAAGTAATTCCACAGATTACAGGAACATCCCCAGTTGAAAACCCCATGGCACAAACAGAATTCCCTTACACAACCAGGCAGATTATACTTCTCTCTTAACCTGCATTATTTAGGCACCTTTAAGTGCAGTACAGAACTGAGAGTGTCTTTGACTTTCACAAGGGTACAAACATCGTGTCACTCGTAACCAGAGCCTTATCAGAGGGTATTTGTTTAGAGCAGTTGGCTCTTACTCAAAATCATATGATCTGCTATGATCTAAGAGTAAGCAGACACTTCATAATACCTCCAGTGTTTGTGCAGTCATAAGACAGTGAACACACCACTAACAATGAACTAGATCACATCTGTCAAGTTCTAACAAGGGCCTTTTGATGGTGGTGTCATTTATATATGTATATACATATATATATATATATATATATATATATATATATATATATTTTTTTTTTTTTTTTTTTTTTTTTTTTTTTCATTTTTTTTTAAATACTTTCTCTTATCCCAGTAAATTTCCCTGACGTGTAAACACTGTGGCACAATGGCACTATCAAAGCATTGCTCTGCTTGTTTGGGCATTCTGATCAGCCCGATGTATCAACTTTGGTTCATCCAATGGCATAATTTTGGGGCGGGGAACTACCTTTATTTTTGCATTTTAAAAAAACATTATTTTCCATTTTCATTTTGTAGACACTAGTGGTGCATAAATGACATACTTCACTTTGAAGTAGGTCAAGCTGCGAGGACTAGCAATGAAGGGCAACGTAGTGCGCACAACAAATGAAACGGAAGCAAAAAAGGAATAGCAATGGCTATTTATCAGTGTGATTTTCTATAAGTAAAACATGGGCAAACAGTCCTATTAAAAAACATGTCTAGTTCATTAGGCCTTATAATCACATATAAACACATATGTCCCTCAGGTACTGTGATGATTAGTCTTGATAAGCTAAACTATGGCATTGGAACATGTGGTCTGGCAACCATGAGAGAAGGCAAATGCTGTTGACTGAGAGTGTCATGTTACTCAATGCTGACTTTACACCGTAGGTATTCACAGTAGGGAGGGATGTTTAACCTCAAAGTGGCTTTTACGACTGTTTTACATTAAAAGCGAATTCGATTTTGTATTTTGATAAGATATATGGGTTTTCTAATTTTATTTGTAATTATATACACTAAAAAGTCATTTTTCTTTAATTATTAATACATCTAACTTAGAATGCACCTGCTATGAATTCATGCAGTGAGGTTTAAAATCCAATTTGTCTAATTTATCTAATTGCATAATAAATTATTAATATGTATTATATATAATTATTAATATAATTTTCATTTATTTTATGTCATAACATTTCTTGGTTTAAAATATCAAGAGCCTAAAACTAATTTTGTTTTCCAAGAATTTCAATGAGCACTTTTAAAACCCACTGTGTATATACTATTACATATGTTTAATAAGTTAGGCTTTTATAATTCGGCATGCATTGCAATAAATTAGTCTAACATTTAAAGTCTGGACACATTATTAAATAAAATAACTTGCAACACCTTTAATTTATCAGGAGGACAGAGTGACCAACTGAACTGCCCAGGCTAAAGCTCAAACACTCTCCCGTCTTCCTTTATTTCTGAAAAAAAAAAAAAGCAAAAGTAAATCAGATGTAACATCTATCAAAGTCAATGTTTCTAATGCATCAAACAGTCAAATGACAAAACTTGGTTTTTAATCTTCACTATAATCACATTACATAAATTTTTAGGAAAATTAATAAAACTCAAGAAACATTATTATATTTTCATATGAAAAGCTCTTAATGAAAACATTGTTTGCATGGTTTCAGGATTTTAACCTAGTGGATCAGGCTAACTTTATTACCCTTTTCCTTCAAAATTGCAGCCCCACCCTAGTTGGTTTTATTCTTTTCCCTGGTTTGCCCTAAGAGGGCGACAGTGACTGAAACAGTTGCAAAATGAACACAAAAAACAGGGAGTTTTCCCTTTTAGATAAACCTATGCCAAGATATAACCCCTGTCTGCACAAGCTTAAACACTTTCTCTGGATGTTTCCGTTGAATGACTGTCAAATCAATTTTCTTTATGCTCAAACACATAATTAGGGCTTTGTTTGCGTTTAATCCTCAAGTATGATAGGTCACTTTGAAAAGTAGCTAGTGTTAATTGTCAAATACAGATATTAACATCACTCCCTCTAAATAAACTCAACCTCATATGGACACCAATCCACCTGTGCTCCCAGTGTCGAAATCAGTTGGCCTGCTATTAAAAATAAATATTTATAAAGCAAGATTTTACTGTGTTATACAATTATACTTTCAATTGCCATAAACCAAAACTATAACTCACTCAAAACTTTTTTTTACATCATCTCGCACTGTCACCTAGGCACTCTTTAAGTAATTTAAGACAGTTGTAAACTAAAACATGTGCAAGCCATTCATAGTAACCATACCAATGCTATAAAACTGTCACTCTTCACAAGAAAAATAAGGTTTATCTCACAGGAAAGAAAACATCAAATCATGTGCAAATCCTCACTTGATCACCTAAAAGCCTCATGAGCCACATATTTCACTTCACACAAACTGGACAATCAAACTTCATTATCCACCCTTATCTTAAGCATGTAAAACAGAAAAAGGCACTGAATCAATCCATTGTATTAACTGAAAAGTTTAGATTGCTGATTTACGAGTTAAACTATGCCTCAAGCAGTTCAACATTTGTTCAATACCACCTCAGTATTTGTTTTCATATTGCACGTCTCTAGTTAAGCAAAGCAGATTTGTGTTCATTGTTCAAATGCTATAAGCTGCAAGTCAAGTGACTTCTCAACAAATAATATTCTTCCTCAATGCTGGTGCATTCGGACTCATGTGCATTAAAACTGAAGTATATAATTTCAGTGAAACTAGCATCACCAACGGGATTGCTTTTAAACAACTGGTCCCCGAAACAGTCCTGTCCCCAAACTCACGTCATTGGGCTGATCAGGGTGTTCAAACAAACAGAGAGATGTTTTTAAAGTGCCACATAGCTACTGTGCTTATATTTGTCAGGGGAATCAACATACTTTATGCTTTAAAGAAAATTTTAAATTGTAAAACTTTGACCTCTGAAGTTGACCTGTGGCTTTCATTCCAATTTAGTGTTTCCTTATGTTCTAGCATACGCCCATTTGTTAAAAAATGAAACTGAAGAGGTTGAGCACAAAGAGATATCTGTTTTAAGCCTGTCGGCATGGGCTACAGAAATGTTGGGAATTTGTCAGAGTCGCAGACATGCCTTTAAGTTTTTTGAAGTAATGATGCATGAGACATTTCTGTGCACACTATGATTAAAGATCAATTAAATGTGAGATCAAGTTTGAAAAAAAAATATTTTAAATAAGGCATATAAGTAAGGTCTAATCATAACGGTGGTTATTTGAAATTGAGAGGTTCTCCATATAGCAGTAAAGCTGAAAAATACTGGAATCAGCACAGACAGGTAAATGCTTGTGGGTACCTGCCCCGATATTTATTCTCCCCAGTACTATTCCACTGTTACTGACTCATAACACATACAAAACAACTGTTTAGAGTAAAAGTAATCATTTAGCACTGCCTCAAGAGAGCTGCATAATCAAAAGGACAAAAAAAACTTTGCGCAAATCTTTTACAAACCAGACACTCGACAAGGAGTTTGCAACTCCCTGTGCACAATATATCAAGAAAATCACCAGCTATTTAATTGTGATGATCTTCTCACAGGTCTGTGGGGTCACATTGGTAGGAAAGAAAACACTATAAACTTGTTTTCTCTCTTCTCTGAGCTGCTAGCTCAAACTTCATTGTCTATTATTTGGAAAGCATTGCTAGAACCTCTCACTACCCTGTCGTTCATTAAGGGACGGATATTTCTGAGCTGTGACTGAAATAGTTTTGGGCACGTGGTGATAAAAGCTAGTCTGGACAAGGCTGTAACACTGTTTGCAAAACATTTGGCAAAGCAGCTGTGTACACTCAAAGGGGTGACATCTACCAGCCCTCTACTTAGTTGTATCAAGTTTGCTGTCACCTCGGTAAAGGTGGAGCATGCAGAACAAAACTGCTGGCAAAAAAAAGGCTAAAAAGTAATTAATAATAAAGTTTAGCAGTTTTACATTAAAACATGCTCTGAGCTATTAATGTTTTCCCTGCACAGCATTGATAAAATGGCTTAATAAAAAATTAACTTGTAAATACTTTGCATTTCTAAGAAAGACAAAAATTGGACAATAATCACAGTCCCGAGATATGTTAAACGACATCACAATGCTTCCATCTGGCAGATGACATTTGGCAACAATGCTACAAATCTATAAAAAAAAAGTGTTAATGGCATAACGCTTCTGCAAACGTTGCATCCGATGTCTGCGACATGCCCTTCGTTCAATAAGAGAGAAAGTACATGCACACCATCTTTCACACAGCCTGCACACATAGAACAGTGAGCTGCGAGCCCCACCCAGGCCTCCAGTCACACACATTCCTTGATAGAGCCGTCAGGCCAGCTGGAAGAGAGCCCAGCCTCTCCTGCAATGACTAACTCCAAAGCAATGTCCTACTCTCTACCCACTCAACTCACCCAGTGGGTCTGAGCTTGGTACAAAAACAGGGTACTCATTTTCATGCTTTCCACTGACTAACACTAAATAGAGTAATACAATTTGATCATTGGTTTAATTGCAGGAAGTGGATTTCCACACTTATATAGACAAACAGAAGCCCCTCATCATGATATTGATGAATGCAGAGCAAAAGATATCATACAAATTGTTTGCAAAGCATAAAAAAATTCTTAGTGCTCCAGTGAGTAAGTGAGGTATCTCCCAACTATAAATCTACATTTATAAATGTTTGCCAATGCTGAGGGGCGTTAGATAAGTGATCATAGCATTGTTGGGCAGACGACCAGACCGCTAATTATAGAAAAGCAACTGTTTGAGTCTTAATGCTACACTCTTGTCATTAAAGTGTTGTAATGTTTATTAACAGACACATGCACATACAGTCAGCAATTAGACAATGCAACAACACAAAATTGTAGCCTTTGGCTTTGAATACTGGAGTTACTTGGTTACTTGCCATTTAGCAGACATTTTTTTCCAAAGCAAATCACAGGATTCTCTTTAATGTGACAAGTGTTGTCATAATTCTCACCAATCATTTGTCTTTCTTTGAGGCAGGCAATTTCTGATGTAAAAAAAAAACCGAACTGATACATTCATGGAAAATTCGGATAACTACCATTTGGTTAAATGTTCCACACTTTACTTCCATGTGGGCTCAATTCAAGACCCACATTTGACCAAACTTTCGTGCAAAGACGAATGCTTTAATCTTACTGTGCATGATTCATCGATTTAGAGGAACAAAATACATTGTCTATACTGAATTGTTTATTTATGCCATTAATACAGCTTTTCAAACGGAGTCAAAAGATAAGAGTCAGCGATCAAATACAGTGATGACTGTTGTGGCAAGGTGGTTCTCTTACCGGCTGAAATATATTTCAGTCATTATCAGTTGATTTTATAGTTAGGTCTATAATGCCGCTGACAATCATTCTGTAAAAGTGAAAAAGGCATAATTTGCATCCCAACACTTAAATGACCAAAAATACAACTAAACAAACTCAGATAAACTTTGCAAAAATGAATATAGATGAACAATGCTTGAAGCCAATATCATCATGCTGTTGCACACAAGTAGATGTGCTTTGCTGCATTACTGAAATAGCATGATGTAGGACAAGCCGTAGTCAAACACTTCAATACATCAAGAAACGCAGATCATTGATGCTCTTAAAGCGCACTTTCGAAAGCATTAGCATAATCAAAATTAGACCTCAATGTGCATTTAATTGTCAGGTAAATAGTTTGTTTTCACATAGGCATGCAACGTTGCAACCATATAATACTTTTGCTCCTGGAAACCAATAAAAAAGGGTGGCTACATATATTGCTGTTGCTCATTGATATGGAATATTATTTGTTAATTTTACATTACAACACATGCTGTACATACTATAGTTACACCCAGGGCTGGGCTGGGAAGAGAAATCGGCCCGGGATTTTACATGGCAACTGGCCAAAAAGTTGTTGAGCGCTGTCCTTTCTGCATATCGCAGCGCCATTTTGTGGTCCGTTCTGCAAATCGCGTCAGCTCATTTTAGGTTATCGTGGCCCATTCGGCACATTTCGCGGCCAACCCACCGGCCCGCTCGGTTCTATCGATGGCCATTACGCCCCTGAGCGTCCCAAAAGTGCGTCGGCCCACCAGGAAAATGCCTGGTATGCCAGATTACCAGTCCAGCCCTGGTTACACACTACTTGAACTTGACCTAACCAAAAGAAAATTCACTTGAACTATACACATAATCTGCAATAAACAATTTTGCACTATACTGTAAGTGTTGATTCTGCTTTATTGCATACACTTTAATTTAACATGTAACCCAGTATGTTACGTGGCAAAGACAGGTGTGGTTACGTCATGCAAGTCAGCCCATGTGTGTCTCACCTTGGCCACTAATTAGCCTATTATTTACTGTACCATTAAATTATGGTTTCTGCATATAAAGCCTGTTATTTAAAAAAAATAACTGTTTTTGAAAACAAGGGGACTCGTACATAATTGAAGCAATAAACCCAGGCGATAGACAGTCTTGACAGACCTTTTAAAAGGACATTTAAAACAAACACTATGTCTACTAACTTCCGATGTTAAACAGTAATAAAATGTAGACTTTATTAATAATAAAAAAAAAACTAGACATAACTTCTACTGCAGTTACACACTAGCAAGCAGACACATACAAGATGAGATGGCTCAGTAGCCTAATAAAATTATTATAATATTTATTTGAACTCACTGTGTATTAATCAATTCACAGAACATATTACATAATATAATAATGCAATTTTTATTTATTTTTTTACATAGTTAAATGAGCCAAATTGGGAATAAATGCATAACATTATCACAAAAGGGGACTGTTTATATGTGACAAACTGAATGATTAAAATTCAGAAGACAACAATAAATAAGAGTTAAAAACTATGTAAGTGATCTTCAGTGAGCTATCCTCAACTCAAAATCTACTATCCTTTAATTAAGACATGCGTATGCCTGATTACAACATGACTCTGTCAAAATGGAAAATTATGAAATTATGACTCTGACTCAAGAGCAATACTGGCAGAGATTTGGTTTAGCCTTTGTTTTAGCTTCAAGACAGTATTTCTCAATCATGGAACCTTGATAATGCCAGGGTCTGTCTGAACAGGATGACATGTACCAAGATAATGCAAAGTCTAAGCCCAAACATGTTTGTTTTTTTAAAATCTCTTTAATAATCCCAACATCCCACAAACTATTTCTCGTAAACCAACCATAACAGTAGATTATCTGTGATGGATAATCCAAATTTGGATTGGAAAATTGCATGGATATTTGAACCCTTTCAACCTAGTCTTTTGAACGACTGAATTCAAGAGAAAAGAAAGATCAAGATGTGAGAAAACAAACAAATAGCAACTGTAACCACAGTTAGGAGGCCTGTCGATTCTCTTTTGGCATGGTGTGGATGGCAAGTCCTCGACAAGCCTTTAAGGAAATGACAGAGGAAGTGTGCACAACTCCAAACTCTTTCCGTTTCACACTGGAATAGCAAAACCTAAGAAGCACACCCTTATCTGGCCTATCAACACAGAGCAGAAGAACGTTGTGCATCCACTGTAAACCTACAAGACACCGATGCATAACATAATGATACACAGGCCCCATTTCTAAGTCTAAACATTGTTGGTACTTAACATCCAAATCCCAAATAATTCAAGATAAGTAAGATGCTTCCTGTTCTGTTTTTACACAAACACTTTGCAACCTTCAGATAAAACCAAGGTTGAAATACAAGACAGTGAAATTGAGGCAACCCCAGTCATAATAAAACGTAACAACTGCCTATGGCATTGTAAAATCCTGCACTAAAAATTACTTAAATTATCATTTTAAAAAGTCGTTCTTCTATAGTTGTACTCATACAAAACTGAGAAACTGATTTAGACTTCTTGAGTTTGCCATTGAGTCATCTCTTCTGACAAAACAGAAGAGAGCTTTGGGTGTGGCAGCCGAAGGGGGATGGGCTCTAAATATTCCTCTTGAAATCTCTGTTCATGCACATTCATCACAAAGCTACCTTAAATCGAAGAAGTTACAAAACAGCTTCTTGCATGTCAAAATTCCATACACATCTCCAAATCTCAGTGCTTATCTGCAACATTACCTTTATGTCCTTTTCTCTACTAAATCTACTATTTTTTTGTCTTAGTTATATAACAAACCTGCAGTAGTCCTACTGCAAAACAGTTCCAAAGTCATGCAGCAGTTGGGCGTGAATAAAACACCTCATTCTTTCTCCTCCATAGCAAGCCTTACTTTTCCCCTCTATGCTTCAAACCTGGTTTCAATTAGTAAGTCTTTCCAAACCACTACATTCCATTACAACCTCCTCCCTTCCCCCTCTTACACACTCCCCACACCCTGGCCAGAGCTCCAGGTTAAGAAAAATCAAAGCAAACTTGGAGATACACAAATTAAAATAATAAATATACACTTTCTAGGGATAATGAGAAGGTTTAAGCCATAATTAACCCTCAACTTCAAATAACATACGGACAGAATATCAGAAGAAAAAAAAAATCAGTAGTTCAACCACAGCGCAGAATGTTGTCCAAAAACCTCAAACTGTGACCAGATTTGGTAGGGTTGGGAAATATTACTTCCAAGAGGAAAGTTCTGAGGAATCCAAGTATGGCATGACTAAAAGTCAGAGTATACACATTCAGTGCGTTTAAGAGGGGAAAGTTTGTACACACTAATATGAGTAGATGACTCCATCGAATGACAAACCTATTAATTTTAACTTACAGAATTAGCACATTCATGCAAGAGACACCCATCTTATCCAAGTTACAGTTCTTTAACTCTGTTGGACTACAACTAATTGGGTGTATCTTTTGCATGGTATGCAACGTTTCAGGAAATGTCCCTTAAACGTGAAACGAACCCTGTTCTTTTAAGTCACCTTTTTAGCAGGACAAGTTTAAAAAACTAAACGTTGAAATCTGAACAATCGCAAACATTTAAGCTAGTATTATGGTGAGAAGCGTGCGCAACAGATGACAATTTTGCATCCAGATACACACCCACTCTCAACATGCTCGCACTAACAGCTGCTGGTATTTTAAAGTTCGTCAGATGTAATGTCTTTCTTAAAATAACCAAATAAACAAATACATTGTATTATTAACACGTAATCAAATATCTAAAATGCTCTAGGCAGCACAAAAAAAAATAATAATAATAATTACTAGCCTTGGAATTGTGGTTAAGCTTTATGAGATTTTCACAACAGAATTATACTAATTAAGAATTTAAAAAAAAGTTCAAACTCACCTTGAAACTTCAACACCTTTGCCGAGGCATCCTCCGCGGTCCACTTCTTTCTGCCACAGCCCAGAAAAGTTTTCCTCCGAAACCTTACAAACGCCTTCTTAACTTATTCGTGTTCTTCCACTCTCTCACACAAGGCGTGAAAGCTTACTTGAGTTTTTATATTTTTTTGTTACTTTTTGTTCCTTGCTCTTTCTCTCTCTCCCTCTCACTTTCGTGCTGCTTATTTGGTGCAACTTGTAACTCCGGGCTATGGAGAATGGAAGCGTTTAGGGTGAAGCTCTAGTGTTCTTCATTTGGGAAGAGGGCGGAGGTAACGGTGTAGCAGGGAGTGGTCGCTCATACTTTTAGCCCAGCCCACCCACTGTTTGAGCGAGATGTTGGAAACAGTGTAGGGATGGGCATACTACTTATTTTCTTTTCGATCCCAAGCACTTTTAAGCCAATATCGCTGATATGGATACCAATACCGATGCCTCTACTAAACTGAATTTTTACGAATTATTTGGATAAAATTATTAACTTTATTATTGCTTAATAAATTGAATAGACTCATTTGTTATATATTTATGAGCCTAAAGAGAAAACGATTAAGCTACTTTGTTTAATCTTCAAAGATTAGTTAGTAAAAGCCACATATAAAACCTCTTAAATTAACCATATGGATATGGTTACTATTATTAAAGCCAAATTACCACCTTGGTTACTGCGAAAAAGAAGAAGAAAAAACATGGTTATTACAGTCGTGGTTACTACAATATTACTACAATAAATCCATGGTAAGTTTTCATAAGGGTATTATTTATTTTACGAAGATTACAGATCATTAGCAATGTATTTTTAGAAAAATTAATAAAACCTGTCATTCTCTACAGAAACCGTACTCTCCTCCGCCATGTTAAAAGTTTACGACTCCTCCCATCTTGAAAACTAGAGTAGCAAAATTATCTCACAGTTACTTAGTCGTAATTACAATTTGTGGGGTCGTTCCTGTGCAAATTCTAAGTGGGGAAACTCGTATAATTTTAATAATTCTAATAATACGCATCGTGAACGCAGCTTTATTCACGTTGATTTTTGACGGGAATAAAAATTAGGCTGTGAGGGATAGACTTACCGTCTCTTCAATGACATGCACTGTATAAAGCTATCAAAAAACTCCTAGATCACATGTAATTTTCCACAACTCATGCTGAAAAAAAGTTTTTTGTGTACTGAAATTTCTTGGAAAATTTACAAAAATCTAAACTAGCCGCAAATTTGCCACTCTTTTTTTTTACGTGCAAATAAGCTTTTGATTCGCCACAAATGTTTGTCAGAAGTTTGCAGATCTTTGGCGGTAGTGGTGAACATCCGGCAAACCTTTGGCAACAATTGACAGTTTGCCACAAGTTTGCCGCAAAGCTCATTTGCATGTGAAAATTATCAGCAAGTTTACGGAAAATTTGCCACGAACTCTCAATTTTTGTAAGGGAAAATATTGACTCAATGTTTCGGCAGTGGAAAGAGCCAAATAAACTGTAACTGACTGTAATTGAAGAAACTGTATCTATACTTCACTGCTTCGTTGTCATTTCCGAAAAATCACAAATCAAAGATGACGCTACTGTGAATAAGGTCTATATCCAATAAAAAATCTGATTCCCAACAATGTGGTGTTTTTTGTTTTATGAGCAATTATCTTTACTCCATTATGTCCATTCACTTCTATGGGCATATTCATGTAGAATAAACATGGATTTTGTTACTTCAATGCACATTGTGATAGTAAAAAATGTAACATTTTCTTTGCAAATGTTTTCAATAATATAGATAATTTGTGCATATATTAAACACGCCATTGCATATTTTCTAAATTAATTTTATGGAAGGGCATCTTTCCTGGCAGTCTTAAAGAAATTACCACAGGTGTCCCACAATGAACTGTGTATACTGTGTACAATGTCAAGTGCTGTATTGTGTCTATTGTGCTGCACATTATTCTTGTGCTTAAGTCGAGTCATTTTTATTTGCATAGTGCTTTTCACAACACACAACATTTCAAAGCAGCTTTACAGAATATCATGTGTTAACAAAAATCAAACTGTAAAATCTATAAAGTCTTAAGAGTTATCACTGTGTAAATCACTATAATTTGTGCACTGTGTATACTGTGTGTGGACAGTTGAAATTAACTTGCGTTGGAAAGTTTACATGTCCTGCAGTGTGACATGATATGCTCCATCCTATTCTATTTTATCAGCATTTTGCCAATTCATCAGTGAAGGCAATATTGTGATTAAAAACTTAATAGATTTTTATTATGTAAAATGTCAAACATTTGTTGCCATTTGAAAACTGCTTCATATCTTTAATAATGTGTCCATTGTTTCAGTAAGAATAGACAGTGCCTTCTTTGAGCCAGGCCATCAACATTTTCATACTATTTTAGGGGAGTTGTTGTGTTCTGGTAGTTCATTTGTTCAACAGTCAGTTTCGCAGATGTAAGGGACCGTCTAAAAACTCCACTCACTACGCTAAAACATAGGAGATGTCCACTCAATAATTCAATTCACGTGCAAGTTATACATGAAAAAAAAAATTAAAAATACATTTTTGTATTCAGAATGTTCTTATAACTTCCCAGAGGACAGACAGACATACTACATGTGAGATTATTACAGTATGATAAATTATATAAGTACAGTAATCAATTATTTTAGAAAAATGTTCACTAAAATTCACCAAAATTGTGTTTTCTAATTGAAAATGCTGTGGTAACTTCCCAGAGGAAATATGAACTTACTACAGGTAAAATTATTACAGTACAATCAATCGTATAAGTACAGTTATCAATTATTTTAGAAAAATGTCACTAAAATTCACCAAAATAATATTTTCTCATTCTAAAGGTTGTAGTAACTTCCCAGAGGATAGACAGACTTATTACAGGATATAGTATATTACAGTATCATAAATTATATAATACAGTAATTCATTATTTTATAGAAAAATCTCTACAATTCACCAAAATTATATTTTCTCATTTTAAAGGCTGTAAAGGCTTTTTTTATTTTTTAATTTTTTATTTTAGTGATTAAGTAGTAAGTCCTTCTATTCTCAAAAATGGATTACTGTACTTATATAATTGATCAGATTGTAATAATCTCACCTGTAGTATGTCTGTCTGTCCTCTGGGAAGGTATAAGAATACTCTGAATGTGAAAATGTATTTTACAGTTTTTTTTTTTGTTGTTTGTTTTTCTTCTATAAATTGTATGTGAATTGAATGAATAAGTGGACGTCTCCTGTGCTTTAGCATAGTGAGTGGAGTTTTCAGACGGTCCCTTACATCTGCGAACCCGAATGTCGAAAGTCAAACGTTACCGCGCTAAATCAGTGAGACCAACAACATCCAGCTGGATAGTGAGTATAGGTCGAAAAGAGCAGGAGCGACAGAAGAAAAAGCAGGCATCAGCGTCATTGTCGCAGAATATTGAAAATGTAAAAAAAAAAAAAAAAAGACTGCCAAACAGAGTACTGGTTATACTTGTTAAGCAATTTGAAAACATTGTTGTAGTCAGGGCTGGACTGGTAATCTGGCATACCGGGCATTTTCCCGGTGGGCCGACGAACTTTTGGGCTGATCAGGGGTCGAATGGCCATCGGGAGAACCGAGCAGGCCGGTGGTTCGGACGCGAAACGTGCCGAATCGGTGCATCAAAAAGCGTGCTCGTTAAGATACCTGCAGACAAGCTAATTCAGCACAAATTAGTTCATAAAAAGTCACCAAAATGAAGTATTTGAACCTCATAATTAAATACAAAATAAGGGGGAAACTGAACACGACACTTATATGTTACTATATGTTAACGTATATTCAACTCCCAGAATATTTTTCTTTGTTAAATAAATTTAAAAGCCTTGTGCAAATAGTTTTTAAAAGTATGTTTGCATATACCTCCTGCTAAACTTCAAACAATAAAACAATTTTAAAATATATCTGTTAATTTATTTTAAAGAAAGCTACAAAAACATCAGCCAATTCAAACAAATCAATCAGTCCCCAGACAGTCCCCGTCAGACATTTTGGAAAATGAACCGAAGCCAATAAAATATGGCTAAATGCCGAAGTAACACAAGCTGTCACAATTACATTTAATATGGTTTTTTTTAATAAAAATTCTATGTAAACATGAATCAGAACTCTGCTCTCGAGGCATTCAGTTGCAACTATGCCTTGCTTGATCTATTTAACATAGCAATCATAAAGTTTGTTATTCTTGTTTGTTCACAATTTTTCACAGTTGGCTTAGTTAATGGTATCAATGAATGACTAAACAAAGCTATAAGTAATAAAATAAAAATTATAGACAGCTTTAGTGATGTTAAATCATTAAAAGAAATAATGAAGTTAATGAACGCTGTGATCACGCAAATATTTTGACATTGACCATATTAGCTCCATAAATGCGTCATGGGAACATCCACGAATCAGTCTGGGATAATATGGATCATCAGGTTTTGAACAAACTTGTGGAGTCCATACCAGCTCTGGTACATGCCATCATTAAAGCAAAAGTGGCAAATACTAAAATCAATTCTGAACTTTTTCAGTTCAGCTTTTCACTCAAATTGTTATGCTGAAAATAAATAAATGAAATGTCATGGGAAAAACTGTATTAAATTGGTGTATTGAATCCTAACACAAGTACCCTCGTGTGATTGGGCCTTGAAATTGGACATGGCTTTAGTGTCCATCTTTAGTGTTTGTGTTATTTTAAATCAGAAAGTGCAAATAGGGTGATATATTTGAATCATTGAATCATTCAAACGCAAATACAAGAAATGTCCTGTTAGGAACACAAAAACACGTGTACATGTGTGCATATTCCTGACTGTATTTTGTAGAGAAATGTAAGCCTAAGAGAAAAGCTAATATAATAAACTTAACCTGAAGCAAGAATTAAACAAAAGATTTTCATTGTTGATGAGCTACCTGAAAAAACTGGAATGCTTCCATCTATATCAACACTTTTTTTTCATTCTTCCTGTCTTTATGTGTACAGCAAGTATTGTAATTATATTGCTACAGGTTTTACCCTGAAGCAAGCAGATCAGTCACTCCCTTTCAACACTGCCTCTCCCTGAAGCGCCTCACATTTTACTCTCTGCTTTTCTTCTTTTTTTTTTTTTTTTTTTTTTTTTACAGCCGGTCTCGTTTTGCTTTGTTTTAGCTTGCCTTGATTTTACAAAATATATTTCACAAGGTCTAAATCACATTTGATTGAGTAAGTGGACTGTTACTTCACTTAGGTGCCTGTATCAGCTGCCTTAGATATTGCCCATGCTGGAAATGAAGGTAAATAGTGTAGGTGTTTGTATGTGGTTCTAGGGTGGGTGGGAGGCAAACAGACAGACAGAAAGACAAAAAGAAAGAAAGGCAGGCAGAGAGAGAGTACCCTGAGTCATTTGGTATACAAATCCACATGTCACACCCATATTTTCGGCTCTGTAATTGTAAGCAGAAGATGAATTCTCCAATCGAATATGGAGTTGTACTGTCTGCCTTGTTCAGAAAAATAGGGAGTGGCAAGTTACTTTGAGTAAATAAGTTGCATTATTCGGTACATAAAACCATATAAGGCTATTTTCAAGTATTAGAACTATTGTAAATACTGTGATCAGAAGAATACTCAAAAAGCATTAGATGAGTCAGGAAAGAACTGGAACAACAGTGTGTATGTTCCAATGTTCTCATTTGTTGCTTTCTTGGTGTAGGAGTTTTGTCTCCCAAATGCAATAAAAGTTTTGGATTACAAACAGGCAAAGAATGTCAAGGAACAAAACACTCATGCTTTTCTGCAGAGTTCTGAAACCATGTGGGGAAAAGAGACATGAAATGGCCATAGAAAATGCTACAAAGCTCTCTGCTTTGATGCAAATGCATATTTGAAAGATTAGTCACTGTAATCTTAACAAGAAGATCCCATGCTTTTCATTAGTCTAAAGTGTATCCAGCGATGTCCGAGTCACCATGAAAAAATATCGTACTAGTTCAATTCTAGGATATGTTGGAACGGGTGTTTCCTGGTGAGTGGTTCATAGGTGTGTCTGCCTGTATGAACTAGTGTGAATAACACCAGTAGTGCTGGCGTGTCAGGGTGAGTCATACCACATGACTACAATGCACGCAGTACTATACCAGCGACGGAAGGAAAAAGAACAAGGAGGGGCAGAGAGGATGAATTTATTGGGTGTGTCCTGGGATCAACCTTGCCGGTTAAGAGGAGCCACTTTATTTGAAGTTCAAACAAAACAACGGGGAACAAAGTGCCCTAAAATGTGCACTCTGAGTTGTTTTTACTTGTAAAACTGAGGACAGATAGTTTTACTTCAGGGAGTCTGTATACTCTCTTACAGTATATTAAACTTGAAAGATTCCATTGATGCTGACCCACTACCAGTGTTTGGTGTAACTGGATTATAAAGTAATTAGTTACTGTAATCTAATTAAGGCACAAAAGTAGTGTAATGCTTTACATTTTAAATTCTTGTAATCAGATTACAGTTACTGACTTTCAATGAAAGTAATTACTTTTTACTTAATTACTTGGGTTACAAATGTTTCAAAAAATATATTATTATATGTAATACATATTTAAATGTGAATTCATATGTTCATATGCATGTCTGTTTGCATTTCTGTGACAGCTGAAGGGTGTGCGACAACGAACAAGGAGAAAATAGTAATTATTTTGAATTTGTTGAGTGGAAAACAAGTGTTTTAGAAAGTAACTTGAAAGTAATTAGTAATGTGATTACTTTTTTAACAAAGTAATCAGTAAATTAATCTTATTATAATGTTTATAAAAGTAATCAAATTAATCAAATTTAATGATCAAATTTTTAAAAAAGTGTTTTTTTCCTACAACTAATCAGTTTCAACTGATCAGTTTGAATATACACAGATGTTAAAGCTGAAATGTATAATTTCTGCGCCACTAGCATCACCAAACGGAACTGTAAATATAAAGATTGTTTTCAGACAGCATTCTGACTACACCCTCTGTTTCCATTAGTTGAACCAACAGATAGTCGCAGTCAAAAACCCATGCCATTGGTTGAGCCAACACAGAGGTGCATTGTTTACACCTTTTTCTGAAAATTAATCTATGATGGGCTTATTACATTTAGTTGTCACTGCAAAAAAAAAAAAAAAAGGCCAGAAAATTTAATTTAATAAAGTACATGAAAAACGTGCAAGAAATATATATATATATATATATAAATATATATATATATAAAAAACAGATAGGTGTGCCCATTTATTTAGCAAATTTTAATGTAATCCACACACATTAGTGCCAGGTGTTTTCTAACACTGCTCAAACATAACAGGTTATTGTATCTACATAATACTACAAAACAAAGATGAGGTTTTCCGTTTTCAATAGGTTCATCCTGTCCTTTGTGGGAGGGCTAGTTTTTCGAGATGAGGGCGTGGGCTACCTGTGTATGTGGGCTATCGCCATGGACAGCAATTTTTATTACAGTTTGCACATCTGGTTTTCCTCTTCAGTGTAGAACAAGGGGGAAGATGTGCATGAGTAAACTCAGTGCATGAGTACAGAAATTTTTGACACATATGATATCTAACGGGGTAAAAAGGGAGGGAAGTGACAGATCATACACTTAAAATAATGTATTCATTTTTACTGGTCATTTAATTGTTTGTTTGTTCTGTTTACTTATTTGTATAGCAACAGTTTTTGTGATACTAGAAACTCTTGTAAATGGAAAGTCTTGGCCCATCCCCGCCCTCTTTAAATGTATTTGATCCCTGTGGTTGCCATAGCCACATTTTTTCATGTTTTTATGGAGTTCCCCTTTTTGAGATCCAGTTCTAATGTTCTTGTCAAAAAGTAGGGAAGAAACATCATGAGATACAGGCTGAATTGTGGTTTCCCCTGCAGGTTGTGAGTCATAAACACAAGGGAGGGACAAACTGAAAAGGACTATTCTGGGATGGCTGCCATAGGCAACATAATAAGCAAGGGGGAAGGTTATGGCAGTGATGTTTCCATAGCGATCACCGGTGTGTATATAAATATTGAATTTCAAAATGTGGTTTGAAAAGTAGCAGCATGATTGGTTATCATGCAGTCAGCAACGACATAAAGTGGTCAAATTTGTTTCACTTCACAAAGATCATTCTCGCATTCAGTCATGCCATACTGCCAAAAATACATCGGTTGAAATAGTCTGAAAAGTGAAAACGTCTTCACACATCTGACTATACATATAGTCATTATTGTAAGGTGTAATATAAATCTACAATAAGAATGTATTAGACTAGTACAGTGTAATTTTAACATATTGGACTTCTCTTTTAGCCATCCAGTCATCCAGTGACACAGTCAGTCATGCTTTTGCTCATTTAGAATGATGACAATTATTGAAATGCAGAGTTCATCCGCTTTACTTCATCGCCATGGTAAAGAAAAAGGCAGCAGTGTATATGTTCACTTACACTGTCCCATTTTGTCTTGTTTTTAGACACAATAGGCCATCATCATCATAACATTCCTCTCATAGTTGTGAAGTGTTTCAACAGCACAGTCTTTTAAGGGTGGGTTTAAAAACTCAAGCAAAAGTTAATACAGGAATGACAGTCGATCTTCTGCAAACAGAACAATCTGTACATCAATGCAAGATCTCATACCAAAAGCTCTGATAATTCAGAAGATTGCATCAGACATACTTAGTTTATAGAATATTTTTTAATTTATAAAAAATACAGTTTACACCTTAAATTTTTACTCAACTCTAGATTTTAGAACCTCATTATAATAACTGAATAACAGAAAATAGTAAGCTCCTAAATACTTAGATTACATCCTCATTACTGAATTATTTTAATTGCTGAAGAGATAATTTTTTCATTAACACATGGATTACCCAGAGTTGATATGCCTGCATAGTATTGTCTTTATATATGTATTGTTAAAAAAATTGTGTTGAAATTTTAATTGAATAACTTAAAATTATAAGCATAAACTATACACCAACATGCTACCCTATATGAAATATTTAATGTAAGGGTTTAACTGTAGGTTAACTTACCTGAGGTAACATGTTTACCACAACTTATTACTGATTCTTTATGGAATACATACCTGTGGTTTTATGTTTATTCCTGGTCTGTATAGGCGTAACATGAGCATGTTTAACCTATTCAAACATGAATAAAAACACAGCCATATTGTACACAAATGATACACATCTACAAAAGTGTAAGTGTCAGAACCATAGATTCCTCTGTTGTCAGTGTTATGTAACCTGTGAAATGTGCAACACACTAAATGATAACAAACAAGACTATGGTGAAGAGAGGGGTAGTTGGATAGTTGATAATTAAGGCACTTCTTAAAAGGTTTAATGGTAACACTTTACAATAAGCTTCCATTTGTTAACATTAGTTAATGTATATGGCATCATGAACTAACGATGAACAATATATTTTTGAATTGTTCGTTAGTTCAAATTGAATTACCTAATGTTAACTAATACAACTTTTTTTAATTTAAAAAATGTAATAGTATATGTCGAAATATACATTAAGATTAATAAATGCTCTAAAAGTATTATTCATTGTTAGTTCATGTTAACTACTGTTGTTAACTAATGTTAACAAATGGAACCTTTTTATAAAGTGTTACCAGTTTACTCGTTGTCTCTTTAAATCACCAAACAAAATGCTGGCTCAAATCATATTGATAGAGTCCTCAAAATGTCTAAATGATGCAAGGCAGCTAATAATTATTATAATATATATGAAATGTTGCCATCCTTCTGAGAGACATGCTAATCTCCATCTAAAACTACTTTAAATGCCATTTTGCTAATTATTATATACGTACATATTAGCTCATTGAATATAATGTAGAATTTTACTATTAAAAGTAATTTTGCCATTTAAAAATAATACTGAAGGCAAAAAGTGTTTAAAAATGGTGAAAGTCCTTGGACAGGTTATGCGACTATCCATATATTAATGCAAACTGTAAAATATGACAATTTATATTTCTATAGTTGTTTATCTATTTGTAAAACACTGACTAAATAATAAGAAACAAACTTAATATAATCAATATATACATATATATTACTGCACCGAAAAAAATATTTGATTGTGGTGCAGATATATATATATATATTTTTTTTTTTTTTTTTTGGGGGGCTGTCGATTTAACGCGTTAATTCAGTGCGATTAATTTGACAAGAAATAATGCGCTAAAATAATTAATGCAATTAATCGAAATGCCCCCGGACCATAATAGGGAAGATTCCTGAGTAATCCAAGCTTGTAGTACCACCTATTTACTCCAGAGGGCAGTAAGTGAGCAACGCACAGTTTATACAGTGAAGTAAACAACCATCCAGCAGACACACAACACAAACATGTTACGTTTTTGTGTTCAAAACACTCGAAGGAGGCCAAATGCTAACTAAAGGATCTCAAGATGTGTTTAAAGATCGAGTATTAAACTATATTTAACTTGACACAGTGACCTAAACATTTTATGTTTATGACACAGCACACCCAAGACGCTACACAAGCATGTCTGACGCAGGTGTTCATTGACGGGTCCTAAAACAAGCCCTCATAACAAATCACCAACTGATTGACAAATTCACTTGTGAAATGGATTGCTGTGAACTGTATGCCAATGATTGACTTATGATCAATAATATGGTAGTAAACAATACATTGTATTCTAAAGCCACTTTGTATTGTCTTATCAATGATTAACTCTTCTGCTACAAGAATGTAATGCACTTTAATTAACTGAATATTTTTCATTTATATATAATTTTTAAATATTTAAAGATAACTGTATAATTATATGTTTAAATTAATATGTATAATCTTTATATATTGAATTATTGTTATATGAGGGGCTTTCTCAGCAAATATTTGTATATGCGATTAATTAATCGGGACACCATGTAATTAATTCGATTCAAAATTTTAACTGATTGACAGATCAAATATATATATATATATATATATATATATATATATATATATATATATATATAAATCCACCAGGAAAAAAACATTTTCAGCTCCAGCCCTCTGTATCCAGTATAAATGATGAAAAAAAATATTTAGTCCTTGAGCTCTGGATGAAATGCATTTGCTCCACCTTCCCCTTGGTAATCTGAGCCTGCAGAGTTATGTATGGGGTCTCATGTCCAAAAATGCAGGGGCAGTCTGTTTTCGTTCTCCCCACTGATTTCTGCAATGCTTTGCATGACAATCATCCAGTAAGCTTCTCATGCAAACACATGAAGAAAACTGGCAGGCTCTGGTAGAGTTTAAAACTTTTAAAAATAAAGAAAGGGACTTTAGAAGTTTAAATCAACAGATGCTGTACTGATGAACCTTTAAGATGGTTCCCAGTGATTGACAGCACCATTCACATTCTTCCCTTTGGCACCTTGACCTTTCACCCCTGGAGTGGAATGCAAAAATTCCTACAGGAAGAAATATGCAGGTCATCATCGGCAGCCAAATAAATCAGAATACCTGTCCTCTCATCATAATCTGGGTTAAAGGAATGTAATCCTCATATCCAGTACATTCTGTTAGATTGTGTTGTTGTTTAAAATTAAAGTGTAAGAGTATAATTGGTGCATACGTCTATGCTTGGTTCTGTTGAGTCTGATTGCACACTAGCGTGGCTATTTTTTCCTGGCAGAACAGCATGGTGACTGACTCCAGGGGAACATTTCTGTATCAGCACAACACAGAACAAACCGACTTCATAGAAGATATACTTTCACAGCCTGGTTTCTCTTCTTGTTTTCCTCATCTTAATTTGAGGTTTCATTACTGACTCATTGTTGCCATGAAACCTGTTGTTTATAAGGTAACACGTTTGTGGCACAGCCCTGCAAAGTCATATAATGTAATGTTCTAGAGTTACTGAATACTGAATGCAGTAGGGACCAAATGTATTTTTAATTTTAACCTACCCGGAAACAAAGATATAGGGCTTTGAAAAAAGAAAAGAAATAAACGCTATGACAAATGATTGTTTGTATTATATTTCTAGGTCACTATCAAATTTGTGACATTGACCACATTAACTCAAATTATGTTAAACTTTTCACTGTTTTCACAATTTGAAACAAGAACAATACTAAATTACCAAATAATGCTAAATAAAAGGAATTTTACTAGCGGCAGCAAACTTTTGGACCCCATTATATGTTATAAAACTCCCCATATACTGTTTTTAGGCCGAATCTCTCTTTAAAGCACATTGCTTTCCTGACCGCTGCTACCCATCACTCTTTCCAGATGTGAGGAGCAGATGCCTTACAGAGGCATACCAAGCTTTTTTCTTCACATGGAACAAACTTCAACTAAATGTACAGTACAACACAGACCCTGGGTACCTCTCAGTCACTGTAACATTCAATCCTGAGGTGCAATCAATCAAAAGGAATCCTGAAGTAGTAGTGTGATGGGAGCTAAGAGAAGAGCCAGGGTGGGAAACACAGCAAGAGACCAAGGAAGCACAGGGGAACTTCAGGGGGGAGCTGGCAGTGCAAGTAGTGTTGCTGTTGGCATTACAACAAGTATTGTTCTTGAAGCTGGCTTAGTTTGACCCATTTAACTCCAATGTCTCTGAACCAATACAAAGGAAGAGGAGGTTTTCTGGTAAACATTCCAGCTCCACACTCTCCGTTTCCTAACTCGGATCATATTTTCACCCAGCCTCTTGCTCAACTCTTGCTTTCTTAACGCATAGAAAACCATGAATTTACGGATTACAAATACAAAATAAAATTAAAGGTGAACTGTGTGGGTTTCTCTTTTTTCTTTCAATATTAAAATACTTTTCCAAACCCCAAATAAATCTGAGCATGGAAAACCATACTTTCCGACCAACACACTGGTATATGTCACTTAATGACTTATCACCACCAAAATGTTTACTTGGTTCATTGCCTGTATCACCAAAACACAGTCTCAGTCCATATTTAAAATGTCACTGATGCCTTATTGAAATAACTTCAATACTTTATCCAAGGCTACAGTACATTTTAAAATAAAATTAATTGAAAATTCTGCGATCAATTACTCATTGCTTTATATATTATTATTTTTGTCGTAGGTCACAAGGAGAGTTTTTAGTTGCGACTCAAAAAATTAGGAAAGAAACAAAAATTATCATGAAAACAATCCATGCTGTGGCACTGTATTCAAGGACTTCCGATGGCTTTGTGTAAGGAACACATCTAAATTTAAGCCTATATTCAGTGATCAGCATCCCAATTCGACATACCGCTCAAATCCCATTCTCCTCTCATTCAAAATTGTTGCCACAACAAGCATTAGTGGTCACGTCAATGATACCAAGTGTCATTGGTTCTCATATGTCTTGTGACCAAATACAATATTTAATGCTTGGATGCAAATTTTTAATGAGATGTGACTGCCTTCAAGGAGAGGAAGTTTGAGGTTTTCAGCAATTAAAATAAAAATCAATTAAAACTGTTCCTCTAAATGAGCTATTGTCTGACTTCAGAGGACTTTGAAAGCAGCAGGAATACTTTCATGGTGGAATAAATTATTGTGACTATACTTAAAACTTCTTGATATGCCAGTAGCATTTTACAGTAAGGTTCCATTTGTTAACATAAGTTAATTTTATATGACCTAAGAATGAACAATTGTATTTTTATTAACATTAACAAAGACTGATAAATGCTTTAAAAAATATATTGTTCAATGTTAGTTCATGATACCTAATGCATTAACTAATGTTAATGAATGAAAACTTATTGTAAAGTGTTAGCGATATGTCTTTAATATTGTTGGTTGGTTATACTGTGTTATTGGTTAGATTTAGGCATAGGGGTGGAGTTACGTGTTCAAAAATATCTATTTTATAGTGTGATGTAAATAAAATTATTGTGACGACATTTGCATGCCTGTTACATGTTTTGTATTGTTTGTAAGTGGTTAAATCTGGGGTTGGAGTTTGGTTAGAGGGATCTAAAATATCGACAATATAGTATAAAAACATTGTGGTTAAACGCACAATAAGATGTCGAGCCTGACATGCCGTAATTCTCTGAACTGAGATGAGAACAGAATGACAATGACGTTTTGCTGATTTTTTGTCATGAGACTGCCATAGACCTACAAAGCCAAAATCTTGTAATAACACCAAGCCTGAACTTTGATCGGTTTGCGGGTCACAGGCTCGAGGATACGCAATTAAAGAAATTAGAAGCATCTGCTGTGCTATTAAAACATTGCTCAGTTAATGTGAGCATCCTGATTGACCTGACTAAGCAACACTGGACCAACCAATGATGTGAGATTGGGATGGGACTATCTGTTTGGAAAGGGAGGGGGTGTTGTTACCTTTAAATCACTGTGATTGCAGCAATCCAAGGACTGATAAAATTAGGATCATGTCATGTGGAAATTCCAATGAGGGCCCAAAGAGCAGCGTCTGTCTGTGAGATCAAGTGAGTAAAATCAATCTCCTCTTCAAAGGCATGCAAGTGGATCAGCTATTCCAATGTGACAAATTCCTGATACACACACACAACAGTTATAAGGTTAAGTTAGGTCAGGCGATACCTTTCAAAGAGTGTGTCATGCTTTGCAGCACCCAGACCACACCCTGTGCTCACTATTGAGCAACACAAATTCTCATGAAGAAATTGATCAGAGTAAATCTCTTGTACTACAGCATCCCATCTTTTGCACAACTTTGTCAACGTAGGCGTATTTGGCAATTTGTTTACTTAACACCAATCCATCAATTGCAGTCTACAGTGTTGCTCCCCCAAATGTTTTATGTTCTTAAAGAAACTTTAAGCTATAGCAGCAGTTCAATTCTCCCATAAGGATCAAGGTCGTTTTATTTTTTCACATATGAAATGCAGGGGATTAGTAATAAGATTCAACCATATTAATAATTGAAAGCAAAATAAATGGATAAATTACCAGTTACACCCCCAGGTAAGGTGTGGCACTTTTTTTTTTTTTTTAGTTTACACAGTCTTCACTCAGGTGTGTCAACCGACATGACAACCTGGCATAATCTGTTTAAACAGAAATGTGTGCTTGGACATTTGCAGATGAGTAAGTACAGTATAAAGAGGTTCCCATCACCACTCAAGAAACACACAACAATATCATTTTGTAAGAATAGATAAACATGCTTGAACAAAAAGCCTATGAGATATAGACAACAGCTGAGTTCAAAATGGCCTTCTACCATTACTATTGCTGCAGTATCTAATTTGTATATTATGCACAGTAGGAAAATTCTGTATATAGAATACCAGGATGACCAACCACCAAAATAAACAGCATAGGCTACAACTGAGCTTAATACATGGAATGATGCATCATACAATGTGCTTGACTTAACCTTAACCATTTTCAGTGTTGCATCTGAACTGGAAATGTACTGCCAAATGTTAAGGCATTTGTAGTAAAATGATATTGCCAATATTATAAATAATAGTTTTATTTCTGAAACGAAGAGGTCTTGTGCCAATGTATCATAGTTTACAAATACATTTATCATGGAATAATGTCTACAGCCTCACTATTAATATATATATATATATATATATATATATATATATATATATATATATATATATATATATATATATATATATATATATATATATATATATATAAATAGTAGGCAGTAGTGTATAGAATGTACTGTATATATTGTATTGTGTAACAAAGTATGCTAGTTTTCCATTCCAAACATAGCAATTGTGCACAAGTGGTTTGAAAACCAGCAGTTAACTTCTTTTAAATAATTTGATAATTTCGTAACTTGAAGCCCAATGGCAAGCCACTTAAATACCCTGGACAACAGACGTTGATCCTGACTTAACATATGTCCCAAAAAATGCTTGAACATGACAGGGCATGCCTGACACTTCACATGTACAGATGAGGCAGATTTTGAAAAATGTAATGGGACATTAAGATTTAAAAAGGTTAGCGCCAATTTATCATGGGATTGAATCGAGACAGCCTAAACTAAAGAGAAAGCCACAACCGTAACTGCAAGTACATTTTTACTGTTCACTGGAATTCAAAATGTATCGAGTACCACATGCACTTTAAATGAAATAGTTCATAAAGAAATTGAAGGGCGGGGCTCATCTGTACCACATCGGTGACTTCAAGCTTTCAATGTGTATATATTTACATATCACCATGAACGAACGAAAAGCTTCGTTTAAAAGTCGTCATTTTGCAAACGTTCAACACTTTCATGAGATATATGACTTTTGGCTCCCTCTGGTGGACTTTCTGGTTTATCATAATTTCCAAATGTCAAAATAAAACAAACATTCCCTTCATTAAATGTGCTGGACGCCATTTTGTTCCCGGAGAAGTAATGATTTCCAGATTTGAAAAATTCACAATTTATATGCTTTGTCATTGTCAGATCCCTGAAGAGCATTAAGCACTGTGGTGAAATATTCTGTGGAACAGTAAAGCCAGCACCACCCAATTAAGAGCAAACTTTATACTTTACCTCATCCAAAGTAGGATAGCTTCCCAGAACATCACAAAACTGTTAAATATTAACAAGAATAGAAATGAATAGATTTGAAACTCATTTTTGTAGCAATGCCTAAAAACAGGCCACACTTTAAACTTGCGCGCACCCCCACCCAGGTGCAAACTTCCAAAATGACAGCTGATAAATGTACTTAAACCCCTTTTAATCAAAAGAACACTTCCAAAGAGGGATTGTGAAAAAGTTTTTATTTTTTCTCAACTTAAATCTTCCTTCCACCACAGCACATTAACTTGTACATGGGATTCTCAAACAGGTTTCATGTCCATTGAATCTGACGTTGATAAATACTGGCTGTTGGATCCGTTCTCACTTGAAAATCTTGCCCTGGTTGAAAGGTTTGCCTACATGTTTAAATTCACCCTCCCATGCAAAGTATTCCTTCACCATGGTCTTGCACTCATCACTGTCCACATCCAACTTGTTCCAAGTGTATGACTCGTAGTCGATCTGCCAATCCTCACTCAGCTGAGAAAAGATGAGAAAAATAATCAAATTAGCTTTTTCCTGAGAAAATTTCTCTTAATTGTGCCACCAAACAATAAATCAGTCAAATAACGAACCTCCATACTGCATAAACGGAGTCAGAATATTTAGCTACAGTTCAATTCAAGTTATATTCAGTTGCAGGGCAGAAGCGCCAGGGCAGCAGTCTCTGGGTGGAAGTAGGGGCAGTCACAATATAGTCGTTATTGCAGTTAGTTTCTAATCAAAAGCATTCGAGAAGGGATGTTTATGTGATGGAAGTTACATCTTTTTGTTTGGTGAAGTAGTTTACTCGCCAAGTGCTTGGATACGTTTCCTGTTAATGTTGTTGATGCTTATATTTGTCGTCATGCTTTAATGAATCAAACATTCCCTGAGGATATCGCATTTACCTTTCGGATTGACAGTGTTTATTTCAGAGGTTTACCAGTAAAACTAACAAGTTTACAGATATTCATGAGTTCTGAGTTTCTTTCTTTCAAATTTAATATACAGATTTATTCGTTTAGCCTGCCATTTAAATGTAGATGGAGCTGTCGTTTATTTCTCCATCATGTCTTTACACCCAAACTAACAACATTTTTAAGAAGAAATTACTCATTATATAATTGTCATCACTGCATATTATTTTGCATTTAAAGTACAATATAGTGCATCGCCATCATTACCGAATCCTCATTCTTTGTTTTTACTTTACAATTTTATTTTAGCCTGCTATTTTAATCTTACCAATGATTAGTTGCATTGTTTAAGGAGGCTGAAAATGTAATATAATAATAATTAAGGGTAATCCATTAAATTCATATCAGCCACATCACGTGTCTCATCTCTTGAATTAAGGCTATTTTAATAGGTAAAACCCATCCAGAGACTGCTTTTTGACCTCTTTTTCACACAAATTTAAAAGCACATTTACACATACTGTGGACAAATGGCATAAATTGGTATAATTTGTTCAGAAAGCTTAAGCACACACACACACACACACTTAACATATGTTTGTTGTAATAGAACACCTTTTTTTTTTTTTTTTTTTTAACATTAACATAAAAACAGCATGTCATAGCTTCGCCCTCCCTCCTGCCCCGAGACTGCTGCGGGGCTGCAGTTGGATACTATAGCACAATACTCTTTCACTGAAAATCTTTAAGTACATTTCCATTGGCACATGCTGAGTGAAGGATTTCAACACTAACATTTATAAACTGAAATCCTTTCCGACAAAACGTTTAAAAACCCTTTACTTAATCTAAGAAACACTGACAAGAGAGCAAGATATAATGGCATTTGCGTTCAATGTAAATGTTCTGCCATGTTTTGTAGTTTGTCTAGCGCAGGAACGGTGAGTTTTTTAGATGGCGTGTCAAGTAAAAAATAAACCTTCAACCTTTATAAACGCAACTAAAGACACCTGCGTTCTGTTAAACTGTACAGTATTTGTTGTGCTGCATCTAGCCCTTTATAGCGCAAGGATGCTATCGGTATGAAGTCACTGTCAGTGTTTGTCTCCTCCAAAATTCAAATGAACATTTTTATCTAATAATTAACTAAATCACGCTTTAATTTGACAACCTTGCTATTAACAAATCTACTTACCTGCCAACTCAATATCAAGAATCAACCAACTATCAATATTTATAGCACACCTGCTTAGACTAGGGATGCAGCGATACTGCTTTTTCCTCTTCCGATCCTAATATCGGAAATCTCAGTTATCGGCCGATATCGATCCAATACCAGTGTTGTTTTTTTTGCATGATCAGTTTAGAATATATTTACATTATTGTATAGAACTAATTGGGTGTACTCAATTTTTGTATTATAAAATGTATAGGTTAAGAACATTTTTGTTAACTAGTATACCGGACAATGTAGCAGCAAAATTCCAGTATATTTAAGTTATTCCAGTATCAGTTATTAAGTCATCAGCAGAAAAGCTACCATTATTTTTGCTAAATTTTCTCAACTTGTATAAGGATTCAGAGCTCTTTTTTGTTTAATTTAGTTATAAGATATCAGCTCACTTTTCATTCACAGTTATTTTTTGGAACCCAGTCAACTTAAATATTATTATCATTTGTAAACAAATGTACTGATGAGTACACCAGCATTCCCTGCAAAGTACAGCAAGTACCAGAAACTAGATAACCTAGCAAAGATGGATAAAGCTATAAATGCCATTAAAACAGCTGTGAATACAGATGACATTTTGGTGAAATAAACTTCACCGAACATTTTTTTTTGTTTGTTAATTTCAACCTCAATTTCTATGCAACTGATCGGAGAGACAAACAAACAAAAAACTCTTTAGCTGATAACACCAACATTCTATATAACGGTTACAGTCTTACAGCTAACATTTTTAGCAAGGAGGCATGTCATCCATAATATTCAAATTTTATAGGGAACAGAGTGGAGAAAGATTTGAATCACTCACAGTAAAAGCAAGGTCCTGGCCTCTGAAGACCCAGATACCAGAGATGCAACTATCGTTGTTTGCACCAAACAGGATGACGCTGGCGAAAGCATTCTTACGCAGCTTGTCGAGTCGCTGGAACATTCCTGAGGAGAAGAGCATGAGAGTACTTGCAGACATCCCTAACTATGAGCTGCTCAAATCTTGTGCAACCAAGAACACAAAGTAATACAATTCCAGACAATTAAGGATTCATGGTTTTGAAACTTCAAACAAGAGATAAAGACAGTGTGATCCAATCGTACCGGTGATAAGATTACAGCTCATGAAGGCCATGGTCAGCTCTTCAGGAAAGCGGTACTCCGCATACCAGATTGAGAAGCCCTCACGATCAAAGTGCTCCCAGAAGTAAGGCAAGGCCACAGAAAGAGTGTCCTCATTGGAGTATTTTCTCTTGAACTCATCCATGACAAATGAACTGGTGACAAGACAGGAAAACACTATAATGAGAGTTCTGAAGGGAACATGTAGTCATACTACCATTTAGGGGTGCAACAATTGCAATATCGGCTGATTTTCATCTTATATCTGTGATTGTGCCTAGATACAGGGCTAATCTTTTTTTGATTGCAGCACACAAACTTACACACTGCTTCTCTAATGAATGAGCACTTGCTCAGTCATCAAAACATGACAGTGCAGCCACTGGAGGGTGAACTATTGAATATCCTAAGAATTTGCACTATGACACGCTGTAATTCAGAGGAATATGCTACTCGCTGAGAGGCACAAGATACTGCAAACATATGTAAAAACAAATTAAACAAAGATGCGAATACAAATGATGTAATGCGAGTCACAATAGTCAGGCAGTATGTGGAGTGATAGATTATACACACTGTTTCACGCAGTCCAACAGGTGCACTCTCAATCCCAGCCACTCATTGCTTTTTTGTGAGAACCCAAATTTAAGTAAGAGACATGTTTGTCACAACACCACTAATAACAGTATTAATTAGTTTAACCTTTAATAACAGCACAACTTCACTCAGTTGCTTATTAATTAGTGACGCATTACAAAAAATGCCAACAATGGTAAACAAATAATTTCTCACTGAGCTTGTAGTGGATATATCTTATATTTTTGAACACATCTCTGCTGTGTGTGATGCTTTCATAATGTTTACTGGTTGCCACTATGTCACAATGATCTTTGATAGTGAAAACAAAAACAGAACTATTCATTAGCGTTTTCAACTCAATGTTAGCATTTCACAATTAATGTACATTTAAGTATACTGTGTGGGGCATATAACTTGTTGCAAAGTGACAGGGGGCACATAAAAAAAAATATAGCTGATAGGATTGGTATTGCCCGATCACAGTGTAAAATTTCCTGATATGTGCACCTCTACTAAAATTAGTGGTCATGCATTAAGTACCTTTTTGGAAGGTGAGCATATGGGTCCTTGGTTTTTGGCTCAGCAGCCAATGCAGCATCACATTCGTCCATCTCCTCCTCAGCAGGTGGGGCCTTCTTTTCTTCCTTTTTCTTTTCTTTTTTCTCCTGCTGCTGCGGTTGCTGCGGTTTGCCTCCTTCCTTACCACCCTTCTCTTTTTTAGCAGGAGTCTCCTTCTTGGGCTGCATTTCAGCAAACTTCTTAGCTAGATAAATGACAATCTTAGGTGAAGCAAACTGACTTGTACATTAAGAAAGGGAGATTTGCCTGTAGAGCTCAAAAAGGATAATAATAAAAAAAGACAGACTTAATCTGAGAGATCCAATAAAACTTACCTTAATATTAAGTTTCAAATGCCAAGGACTGTTCAGATCTGCACTCAAACTGAACATTTTGAACAGTTTTAATACAGGACGGGTATAGGGCATATTATCTGAGCATTACTACATCACCTTTCATTGTTGTCATATTTGCCTTTGGCAGTATGGGAGTTTATATGATCTAGATTTTACTTTTAGATTGCTTCAAATGAAATTATAACATTTTGTCAAAATTTAACTGTTACTCATGTGAAATCATGAAACAATTTTGTAAAGGTGATGTATAATAAAAAACTAATTAGCACATAGCAGGGTTGCTCTTTTCCTCAGTGCTGTTTGGCATGTCAGGGCTGCCTACTATTTGAGAGGTTCGAATTGACTTCGTAACGCTTTAAACAAGAAAAGTCTCACTAGAATCGAAATTGGTCACATCAGTTGAGGTCTGCGCTCCGCAATATCGAGGGAAGCCCGGTTGCTGCATGCGTGCCAGAGAGAAGAGTAGCCTGTATCATGATCGCGAGCTGTTCCGTTACACTTGTGCGAAAGTGCAGATGAGAAGCCTTTAGCTGATTGCGAGATTATCATTAAACCTGCCTCGGCAGTCCTAAATAGGCCATCACTTGTGTGGCTGCCAAAATATCTTCAATGGGAGAACCATGGCATTGTTCTTTCCCTGCTGTCCATGAACCAGACCAAATAGACCTGCGACCCATTTTTGGGTCGTGACCCACCAGTTGAGAAACACTGCTTTAATAGACACACACACACACGCACGTGTCAGACCCCCTCACTTCTGACCAATTTTTCCGCTGCGTTTAAAGTGTGTGGCGCAAGTTGACGAGTCTGACAGGCAGTTGAGGAGGAAAGATGATGCACACGTGCAGGTGAGATTCTCCGTCCGGTTGTATTTTTTTATCTCAATACTGTAGATAAGCAAATGTACATGGTATGAAAACCATTCATACCATGAAACTGGTATACTGCTGCAACCCTAATATGGACAAGTGACAGTTTAGAAATGCACAACAATGGGGTGGCTCAGGTCCATTTCGCTTGTGATATATACTGGCTTCAGCATAATCATTGTTAAAATGAGACAAAAGATAAAATCAACCAAAGGCAATCTAAAAACCTTTCCCTTGCACATGCAATATAAGTATTAGTGTTGTAAAAATACCAGTACTCTGGTACCAAGTCGGTACTCAAACAAAAAATTTTTACGATACCAGAATTTTTGAAGCCCGAGTACCGGGTCTACCCAGTTCCCAATCAGAGTCGGGAACTTAAACGCTCACAACAAGCAAAACATGGCGACAAGCAAAACAGCTGCGGAGTCTCAACTTAATATTGTCGAAAAGTGGAAAAAGCAAGGTTTGGAAATTCTTTGGATTTGAGGCTGATGAAAAGGGAAACACCACAGATCAGCAAAAACCTATTTGTAAACGCTGCTTTCGCAATTTTCTGACGAGAGGCGGAAACACAAACTTAATAAAGAACCTGAAAGACAGACACCTGAATTAATTCAAGCAACTAAAGCAGGTGAGTTTAAAAGCATATTATCATTTGCATTATTGACGTCGAAAATAAATTTACGATCAATTTTTGTTGTCTAATAGTTGTTTGATCTCATTTATCGTAACATGAAATCACATTAAACTGTGATGAAGCGAGAGCAGCACTGCAGTTCACTCCTGACGGAGGAGAAGAATTACACAGATCAGTCCAGATGCACTCCAAACATTCACAGCTTCATCTTATGTAGATCCCAAAGTATTAGGGAATTATAAATACAAATTTTAAAGTAAATTCAGAAGCACTCTCGTTGTGGAATAAGCGGAGCCGGAGCTCTTTAAAAGGAAACATCCCGGCGTTACATTTTATATGCAGTTATATTCAATAGCGTTATAGCTTTATTAAAGTTCAAATAATACAGAAGCAGATCATGTTAATAACTATAAACTCAGAAACTAGCATTTCTCTGTGTGGTTGGTGCCTCTTCTATGAGTTGCGCGAATGTCCAAATCTAAGGGGGAGAGATTGAAACTGCACCCAGCTGAGAGACTCTGCCTCGGGGACGCTCATCCCTCGAGCACAGACACTTAATGCAGATAGATTAGAACGCGATTGCTCGCGATTTATTTAATCATAACATGTCACTGTGCATTTCTTATCATGAAGAAAATTGGCAATATTCAGAATTATTAATATGAGAGCACTTTGCGCATTAGGATGAAAATTGTTTATTCATACTATTGTATGCTTGTTTTAGTACATAGTAAAAACTTTTTTTTTGAACATAAGATTTGCTTCAACTTTAGCAACATTTACTTTAAGCATACATTGTACAGTTTTGTTATAATTCAAAAATAATATATTTAACTTGAAGTGTTGCTCAATGGTATATTTTTGTTCTTAATTCGGCTGCTAATGTTTTGTTAACTTTAATAAAAGAGTGTTGTTCAGTAACCTGTTTTTGTGTTTTGCTTTGGTACCGAAAATGGTATTGAGTACCGTGAAATTTTACTGGTATTGGTACCAACTACTGAAATTAGTGACAACACTAATAAGTAAGGTTGCAGCGGTATACCGGTTTCACAGTATACCACGGTTTGAAATTTGACGGCTATCATACCATGTACATTTACTTATCTACGGTATTGAGAAAAAAATGCAACCGGACAGAGAATCTCACATGTGCATCTCCATTCCTCCTTGTCTGCCTGTCAGACTCATCAACTTGCGACATGCACGCGCGCGCACAGCGGAGAAAATGTCAGAGAGAAGCAAGGCTAGGGGGTCTGATATGAGTTTGTGTGCGAGTTAAAGCAGTGTTTCTCAACTGGTCTATTCGGACTGGGTCGCGGACAGCAAGGAAAGAACAATGCCATGGTTCTCCCATTGAAGATATTTCGGCGGCCGCCCAAGTGATCGACTATTTAAGACTGCTGACGTAGATTTAATGATAATCTCGCAAACTGCTAAAGCAGACATGGCAACATATGGCCCACGGCTCATTTATCGTATCGTTTTATTTTTCATTGGATATTTCAGTTAACTTGCATTGGGACCTAACGCGCCTCCACACACAGGGTTGCCAGATAAGAGACGAAACTTGATATTTATACTTGCGCAAATTGGAAATATTCCGCCTAATGTAATACTCATGTTGTGCAATCTGGCAACCATGCAGGCGAATGCGCTATTTCTATCTGGCTTTCCCCTTTGAACAAATTTGAGTAGCCTTTCCTCCTGTGTAATATTAGGTAACAAACGGGATAATAATGGGCTCATATATGTAAATATGTTCTTCAATTTCCTGTAGATTTTGACATCAACAAAAATAATGTCACTTGATGCATGTCCTTGTACTGGAAAACTATGAATAAAACTATGCAGCATAAAAGGAAATACAACCCAGGATACATTAAATACAGGTTATGTTTAATCTATGGCAGGTCGACACTTGATGTCCGATGTAAAATCTGTCCTGAAGCAAATCCAGTTGAGAAGCACTGTGTTAAAGCTACAGACAGGAGCGGTCTACAGTATATGTTCATTATTAATAATCATAGGACATTACTTCAAAAGCTCACACAGCTGATGTTATTTTTCATTTAGTAGTTAATTTAACATGCTATGCTAACATGTAAACTAACATGCTTTAGTTATATAACATGTTATAGTTACATGCTATTTTTATCATGTTTATAATTCTGTTAGGTTTTTTTTTTTTTTTTTTACACATTCTTAAAAGGTTTCAAGTTTCAATTAAAATAAAGTGTTTGCTCAAAAATAAATAAAATAACCCTTCTGTTTTCACTGATAATACCAATTGTGCAATACCACAATACCGTGAAACAGTGATATTTTTTTGAGCCGGTTATAACACCGTGAAAATCTCATACCGTTGCAACCCTACTAATAATTATATCTGAATTTAATAAGTACCAAGCTAACACAGTTGACAACCACAGTTTTTCAAATAAGGTACAACTCCATCAGGTGTCACCTGCCAAATATTTACCTAACATTTCAATGATTTGCCTAAATTTCAAGAACGCTCCTTCAAACCCCCTTAAACGCGAGGTTTCAAGTAGATAGAAGTGATAATTCTGTAGATTGAGGTGCTACACTTCTCTCTGCTCTGACCGATTGACTGTATTTTTGCCTTTGACATATCATTGTCAGTCCGTTCATATATTTTTCCCCCTTGATATCACTTTGATAAACTGATACAAATGGGGTTCACATCCCTGTGCTGACTATATCGCGTCGGTTTTATCACACCAATTAATTTTGCCATAGCGAAATGGTAAAAACATGCAATTATTCTGAGAAACTTACCATCAAACTGAGCCATTTTCTCACAGAGCTTGACCTCTCCCAAAACAGCCTTAAACTGAGGTTGGTTGACACAGGTCACAAACCAGCGAGTGACATTGGGGTACGGCTGGCGGAAAGAAGGCTCAAGAACCTAAAGATATTAAAATAATGATTTTAACAACCATAACGGAAAAATTCAGCATGAAAGGACAGCAAGCAAGAAGCATAAAACACCCGACAACCTAGAACTGAAAAATAATTATCCATATATACTAGGGCTGTAAGTAGAATACAATTTTTCATAAATCGCAGTCTAAATTGACTGCTTAAATTTGACTCTAAATACACTTGTCAAAATGCATTTATTTCCTTCTTAGGAAAGAAACCAAAACAATATTGCTTCATTGACATTTTTCAAACAAAGCCTACCACAGTATAAACATAGAAATGTACTAAAATAGCACCAATTCAAGTCATATTTAACATTTCCCAATGTCTAATTAGGAGGATGACTAACTGAAAGTACTAGTCCCCACAAAGGCTGCATATCCATTGCAATGGGAATTAAATATCTTAAACTCTCATCCTCTACAATATTAATCAGCCTGCAGACTCTGGATATCCGCTTTAAAGTAATTGTGAAACCACGCTCATGATTTGCACCATCAAAGTCAATTTAAAACAACCCTTCTAATTAGAATATTTCCATTCCCTGAGTTTTAAGGTTTAATTCAGAGCTGTTCTGATATCACAATGAATTGCAGCCTTCCATCACCCTGCTTACAGCACAGCTTTTCAAGAGATAATGTGCAGACTCACCTGTTTGTACAGCCAGACCAGAGAGCAGACAACGGTGATGTCAGCCAGACTGACTCTCTCCCCAACCAGGAAAGTGCGAGTGTTTAAGTGCTGATTCAGGACAGCAAGGACTCGTTTCACCTCTTCCTTGGCTTGTTCTGTGGCCTATCAAAGACACAATATGTTGTTTTGTTTTTTACAGAATATTCGATGAAGTGAAGTGGCACTACATTAAAAAGCATTCAATTCACATATACTTAATGAACAACTTGCAAAACTAACCTGTTTGTTGAACTGCATAATACCCAAGGTGGGGAACACCCAGGCACTAGCTGGAGGGATGATCTCAGAGTCAGCAAAGCTGACCCACTGCAGCACCTGGGCACTGGCCTGTGGAGTGCTGCCACGAAGGGCGTCATTGCTTACTGTCGGAATAATACATTGGTGTTAATAACTATTCCCTATAAAGGCAAACACATCATCAGCATCACAACAAAATAAACCCAAAACAGTTGTTACTTACAATAGTGAGCAATGGCATTGCTCTCAAACAGACAGAAGCCATCATCACCCTGGTAAGCAGGAACCTAAGGTGACAAGCACTGCATTTATTAATTGATTCTACATCAAGAACACTCGTGCACAAATGCAGAGAATGCAACTTGATAAAACTGACCTTGCCCAAAGGAAAGTTGTTCAGGAAAGCAGGGGATCGGTTTGTCTGCCCAAAGGTGAAGGCAGGGGAGTTGCTCGCAATCTTCAGACGAGCTCCACTGTACTGGGCAGCAATCTGAGCCTTAAAGGCCCTCCAGTTCTCTGGGTATGTGTAGAGAGTCTGCAGAAAGAGAAGATATCATTTCATGTCACTGTAAATAATGCTGTTTGCTTTGCCTTTCTCCGCTCACCAACACGTAGCCTAGTGCCCCTTCTTAGGGAAGTGTTACGTTTAACATAAGTTCCACTAATGGAGCATTACACTGCACTTTCCAAGCGGTAGACACAGCTGAGAGTGACTTTCAAGGACTGACAATGCTTAAAATTAATTTAAATAGAGGCCTAATGCTAGCAGGAATAAAAGGCTGGTATGTGTTACAATGTCACATGTATTTGGAGCCATTCCTATGCTTTTACGTTTTTTTAAACTCTCTTGTTGATGTCAATAGCTAAAATGGAGAATATTTTATTACCATGTCTTAATGACAATCGCAAAGACTGCATTCTACCCAACTTCGTGTGTTTGTGTACCCACTTATATTGCCACATTAAAGTATCGGCAAACATATCCACTTCACTTTTATGAAATTATAGTGCAGCCACGCATAACAGATCATTCTGGCATTTACAAAAATATTAAAAAGGATAAAAACAACAAACATGAAACTCGAACAGAGAAACGTGGCACAAAGGAGCGCAGCGCTGTGCTCCAGCCTTTCCGCACTCCAACCACCTATTAAAGGGGTGTGGGGAGTATTTACAAACTAATCGCTACAATAACTGTAAAAGAGGTTGTAAATCATAGCGGTATGACAAAAAGGTTTGAAGATGTACGGATTGGTGTGATTTAAGGACGATTGTGTATGGAGATGTGTAGAAATAAAGGATGTAAAGGTTTTCTCCCATCTTACTCACCCCTGCCGCCATCTTCAGGACGAGAGAAAGAAGGAACCAATCTGCGCAGCGCTGACGTATAGGCCAGTTATGTCGTAGAAATAATACGTAATGAGGGCGTGTGGTTGTTGAAAGTGTTTGATGAAAACATCTCTGCTGAATTACAGATTTTTTTTTGTGTGTTTGTGAATTTTCAGAATTAGTTAATAGAAAAATACGTGGTTACAGATACTTTCTCATCTCATTTGTAGATATAGAATTTGGTATTATAAAGATCACAATTTAATACATTTATTGGTTACTTATATTATTATTTTGGCTTAGCACTTTATTTATAAACTATATAACCACCTCCGTTCTTCAAAATTTAGAAAAACGTTTTTTGTTTGTAACGAAAATGCCCCATATTCTTGGATTTTCTTTGTTTTATTTTTTTGTTTATTGGATTGAGCAGAGCTTTCCACCACAGGTTGGCTGATTTATGTTCGTTTCCGAAGGCTTCGTATGCATATAAGCAAAATACAGGAATAATTTAATAATGATTTATTCATTTAATATGTTACATAATCATCATTTTAATAACTTTTTGTTCCAAACCAGTATGTCTTTATTTTAATTTAATTGATGTCATGAGCCCCAAAGCTAGTTCATGCAAGACTGCAAAATGTTGAGTATAGGATTACGTTTTTGTTTGTTTGTGTAGCAGGTTGACAATTGTTTATAATTTTGTATGAAATTCTAATAATTATGTAATCTTTTTAAAACATGTTATCAAAATATATTGCTTAAAACTGTATGTAATTTCTGCGCCACCAAATGGAATTGCAAAAAGAAACTTTCTTCAGAATACGCCCCCGTCTGCCATTGGTCAAACTATGTGCTAGTCCCGCCCACATCTTAAGCCATTGGTTGAGTGAAGTTGTTGGGACAGGTCTAAGCAGGTCTCTCAAAACAAATAGAGCAATTTTACAGCGCCACAGAAAGACAGTGCTTACAATTTGAGAAAATTAACCCACAATGGCTTACTTACAGTTGTCTATGCATATTAAGCTGGGATATGAGAAAGCATTTTAGCACAGAAAAAGTTACATACCTCAGCTTTTAACTTTTTTAACAAAGGTATATTGTAATTATAACCTAGGCTATCATTTAAGAGGGAGAAATCTGAGCAACATGTTGTGAATACTGTATTACTGAAGTGGAAAAAAAATAGAAGAGAGGACAGAATGAAGTTAAAAGTATTTAAAAAAAAATGCAAACTTTAATATAGCAAGGATGTTGATAACTCCAAAAGCAATATTTTGAGTCATTATATTGTCCTTCCAAAACGTCCTTGTCAACTGGTTTTTCTCACAGAATCTTTTAATAACTGAAAGCCCTACTGATATATACTGTTTTCTTTGCTGTCTCACTAGTAAACTGTTAATTTTCAAGAGTTTCCATACATGTAGATCCACTGCTGAGCTACATATTGTACCCCTTCTATTTGATTCTGTTCCACAAGAAATGTGTTCCAATGGGACAAATGGAGAATAAAGAGGCCAGCATCATGAGGATACTTCATGGGAAAGTAATTACAGTATATACATAAGCAACTATAATGCATCACCACAGCTTTCATATTTCCCATATCCTTGACAGAAGAATCAGCTGACGAGACCTGAAAGAAAAAGTTGAAATTCCAGGCAATCAAAGACATGGATGTTGTAGGAACAAAACATTTTTAATAAAAAAATAAAAAACGGCCAAATCTCATGTCTAAATTTGTGATCAATAATAAATCATTGTAATGGTTTTGTGAATATTATCTTATTGCTGACATTTTGCTTTATCAATAATAATGAAAAAAATATTTAAAACCATTTTTATAAATTATAAGAATTAGAGAAACGTGATGAGTACAAACTGTAAATATGTGTGACATTTTAAGCACATCTAATTGCACGCCACTGACTGTAAAAACAACTGTGACAGAATACGCATTTCATCACAAGAAATACCTACCCAGGTAGTCATCCATAAGCGATCCAATGGCAAACTAAAATAAAAGTAGTTGAAGAAATGAACAATCATAAATAACTATTAACATTTATAAACTAATATTCAGCACATGAAAGAAAAAGGGAAAGACGTTTACAATATCATTCTTATCCACTCGAGTTCCCACGATCTTTAGTCGTATTTCATCATCTTGCTGGATCACAATGTCCTGTTGAAGAAACAAACCGAAATTATACATATTTGTTCATGTACTGGATTTGTATAGAATTCCCATCAATTAAACTTTTAAGGCAATTCAATGACACTTACCTCATCAACTGTCTTATAGCAGGGAGGATTTGAGTTTGGGTCAAACTCCATCTCAGAGGGAATGGACTAGATACAGAAATAACACATACATACATACATACATATATATATATATATATATAAAACATTTAACATGCTATAAGCTTGGACACTTACACAGTTGGCCATGACACTTCAAATAACTATTAATAGTATAATATTTAATATGTCCATTTAAAAATACTGTTATAAGGAGTTTGGTTGCACTAAGCAATCATTTACTGCTCACGCTTACTATCAAAACAATTTCTCATGGAAGACCTACATGTCGAGAGATGAAACAGGACATGGGGCCAATTTCTGTAAAGAGTCCAACCTGAGAAAAGGGGGGAAGAAATGTAAGCAAAAATGTTATTAAGGGTTCAACAGATTAACTTTTTTCTCTTTCTTTAAACATCATGCTATATTAGTTATATCAACATTTCATATAAACTCAGCAAAAAAGAAACATCCTCTCACTTTCAACTGCTTATATTTTCAGCAAAATTAAATATGTGTAAATATTTATATGAACATAAAAAGATTCAACAACTAAGACATAAACTGAACAAATTTCACAGACATGTTACTAACAGAAATTGAATAATGTGTCCCTGAAAAGTGGCCACCAGCTGCATTAAGTACTGCAGTGCATCTCCTACTCATAGGCTGCACCAGGTTTGCCAGTTCTTGTTGCAAGATGTTATCCCACTCTTCTACCAAGGCACTTGCAAGTTCCTAGACATTTCTGGAGGGAATGGTCCTAACCCTCACCCTCCAATCCAACAAGTCCCAGATGTGCTCCATGGGATTGAGATCTGGGCTCCTCGCTGGCCATGGCAGAACACTGACATTCCTGTCTTGCAGGAAATCATGCACAAAACGAGGTAGCATTGTCATGCTGGAGGAGGGTCATGTCAGGATGAGCCTGCAGGAAGGATACCACATGAGGGAGGAGGATATCTTCCCTGTACCACACAGCATTGAGATTTCCTGCAATGACAACAAGCTCAGTCCGATGATGCTGTGACACACTGCCCTAGACCATGAAGGACCCTCCACCTCCAAATCGATCTCGCTCCAGAGTACAGGCGTCGGTGTAACACTCATTCCTTCAACAATGCTATCCTTCAGCAAGTCCGACCATCACCTCTGGTGAGACAAAACTGTGACTTGTCAGTGAAGAGCACTTTTTGCCAGTCCTGTCTGGTCCAGTGAAGGTGGGTTTGTGCCCATAGGCGACAATGTTGCCGGTGATGTCTGGTAAGGACCTGCCTTACAACAGGCCTATAAGCCCTCAGTCCAGCCTCTCTCAGCCTATTGCAGGTAGTCTGAGCACTAATGGAGGGATTGTGCATTCCTGGTGTAACTTGGGCAGTTGTTGTTGCCATCCTATAGCGGTCACGCAGGTGTAATAATATCAAATGTATCGCTCCTGTGCAGGTGTTTTTACACTGTCTTAGGCGTCTTGCAGTATTGACATGTATTGCCCCAACCACATCTGCAGTCCTAATGCCTCCATGCAGCATACCTAAGGCATGTTCACGCAGATGAGCAGGGACTCTGGGCATCTGTCTTTGTGTTTTTCAGAGTCAGTAGAAAGGCCACTTTAGTGTCCTAAGTTTTTATAACTGTGACCTTAATTGCCTTCCATCTGTAAGCTGCTAGTGTCTTAATGACCATTCCACAGGTGCATGTTCATTAATTGTTTGTAGTTCATTGAATAAGCATGGAAAACTTTGTTTAAACCCTTTACAATAAAGATCTGTAAAGTTATTTGATTTTTACACAATTATCGTCAGTGTCCTGAAAAAGAGATGTTTGTTTTTTGCTGAGTTTATGATCAATGTGCAAGTACTCTGTTAACAAGAGATGCATTAGGACTTAAACCATGTACAATAACTCAAAGTGCTCTTAAAAACCTCTAGATTAGAACAAAACTTGCAGATTTGACAGGAGATAAAATGGACTCACTTTGTTAACCTGAGTGACAACAGCATCAACCACCTCTCCCTTAAAGGGACGGAATACAATAGCTTTGTATTTGACAGGGTACAGCACAAAACCTCTGCCAGGCTGTATCACACCAGCTCCAATATTATCGATTGTGGTTACTGCGATGACAAAGCCATACCTGTGAAACGAGAGAGAAGAATAATGGAGTCATTACTGTCAAACATAAGTGGATAGCATTCATGAAGAAAGTCAGATCGGTGTGTTCCAATTAGACTTACTTTCCCGTGCATGTACCCTCCACCTCCGTGAACAGTTTCTGTTTGACCGTGTTTAAAAGGTTTGGTCCAAAGTATCTTGGGTGGAGGAGAATCTCATGCTCCAAAGAGATCTAGAGTATTCATTATTGAAAAATTATCAGCGCATGCAAAAAAATAGGAATGGACATTCATATTTGCCATTTACTGAAAATCTACAAGTCATGTGGGGATTATGAATTCTATTCACAAATGCCTTGTAAAAAAAATAACTAATATCTGCATTCAATGTATTACATGAACAACACCACAGCAACATTGTGTAAAATAAAAACCATTTGCAGTATTCACTGGTCAACGTTCACATATTTATCACATATGGCAAATTAGCACTTCAAAAAGTATGTTTAAGTCGGCAGCAAATTATGTTTTGAGACACAACAGAGACTCAAATCAACATGTAATGCAGTATTCTCGCTGCTACTCTGAGCTAAATTTCAAGATATTAATACAAATAGATATCTTACGTGATAAAACATTTCTTAAAGCGTTATGTCTTTATTCTCAATAATTCTTAATTGTATATAAAACGGAGCAAATAACCGCGTGTATTTTCTTTTGAGTTTTCAGGCGCAGATCTAGGAATCCAGCTACAAAATAGTCTTTCCGGTAACTCTGATTTCAAATTAAGAGTCCTATGAAACCTGTGAGAAAAGTGCTAAACCCAAAATAAAAGGCATACACCGATCACAACATTAAAGCCATCTGCCTAATATTGTGTAGGTCCCCGTCGTGCCGCCAAAACAGTGCCAACCCACAATTCTCACCACAATTGTGTTGTTATCTGAGTTACCATATACTTTGCCAGTTTGAACCATAGACTGGTTTGAACCAGTTTGGCCATTCTCCATTGACCCCTCTCATCAATAAAGCATTTCCATCTGTAGAACTGTCGCTCACTGTATGTTTTTTGTTTTTGGCACCATTTGGAGTAAATTCTAGAGACTGTTATGTGTTAAAATCTCAGGAGATCATCAGTTACAGAAATATTTAAACCAACCCATCTGTCACCAACAGTCATGCATGCAATTATCTAATCAGCCAGTCATGTGGCAGGATTACAGTGTATAAAATGCTGAACTGGGTAAGAATCTTCAGTTAAAGGTCAGATCAACCATCAGAATGGGGGAAAAAAATCTCAGTGATTTGGACCATGGAATGATTGTTGGTGCCAGATGGGCTGTTTGAGTATTTCTGTAACTGATGATCCCCTGGGATTTTCTAGCATCAACAGTCTTCACAAACAAAAAACATCCAGTGAGGGGCAGCTCTGTGGATGGAAATGCCTTGTTGATGAGAGAGGTCAACCAAGAATAGCCAGAGTAGTTCGAACTGACAAAGTCTATGGTTACTCAGATAACCACTCTGTGCAATTGTGGTGAGAAGAATAGCATCTCAGCTGGCGCTGTTTTGGTGGCATGAGGGGGGACCTACACAACATTAGGTATAGGTAGTTTTAATGTTGTGGCTGGTCGGTGTATATTTCTAATAAAAAAGTAAACCAGTTACTGGTATAATGAAAGAAATGTAGAATTTCCATTTTCGAAAGCTCTTAAAATTTTTAACAACATCAAAGTATGGAACACCTTCACATTCATTATTATTTCTCTTGTCCATATTTTAGAATAAAAGTGTAATAATGAAAACTATGAAATAATACCAATGGAAGTAAAACGAATTATGCAGTGATCACATTATCTTCTCAACTATGTTATATTTTAACATCTTCAAAGTAGCCACCCTATTTTTGGTCTGAATTCCCGTCACTTTAAGGTCCAACTGATCCATTTAATTTAAATAAATAGTTTTGTTAAAGAAATGACTTTATACTTTTTGTACTTTAACATAAAAATTATTTTAAGTTCTTTTTTAATTTTTTATTAAAATATGTTAACAAAGCGAGAGAGAGAGAAAAGTGCGTTCCGTGTCTGCAGACACATGTGTTCGGGACAAAAACACAGAACGGAATAACATTGACGATACACAACCACAAGATGTCACTATAATTCCAAAGTAAACTTTATCACTTTTGGTAGGAATTTCGACATTTTCTATCGGTCAAGCTGGTGGTGTGCCTGTTGAATTGGTTTTGATATGAACACTTGTTATGATGAGTTTAACACCAAGCGCTTAAGATCGTCGTTGTCGTTTTTAGATATGGAGTTGCGCCTGTTTCAATACAACAGGTTATAGGTTCGTAGAGGAGCTGTTTGGTCTGAAGGTGCTGACCGGATACCATTATATTCCCCCACAAGGTCGAGTAGAAGGCTAATGCAGGAATGGTGGCAAGCAACGACATTTCTGATATTTATTCACGTTAAATAGCAGTATTACGAAACAACAATATATCTTTCATAAGTAGGCCTGAACAAAAGGGAATGCAAACAAATAGACCGAATATGCGACAAAATCAACAATAACAACAATGCCCATAGCCAAGGGCTATAATATAATTACAGCCTATTATTTTTTATTTTATTTTACCTGAATACATAGACACTATTTATAAAATTTGAATATCATGTAGCAGAATGTCGTGTTTAAGAGGCCCCTTATACTAAAAGATATGCGACAATTGAAACTATATATGAGGAAATGTAAGAAAATGTCTATGAAAGGGGTCATTCCAGTTTTGTTGCTGTTTTGTAGCTTTAATAGCAAGTTTTAAAAGCTTCTCTTTCACAAGCATATAAAAGCAAATGCAGTGGAGTGCTATAGATCAGACTGTCTCACCATTGTTGCTCAGGCAGGTCAGATACCCTTGGACTAAAGCCATGCATGTTGATGAGCATTGGCAGATGTCCACAAATATCTGAGCATGGTGGATGGGGTTTGCATCATGCATAGTCCAAAATCAGAGATGGTCTTTGGGGATTTCTTCATTTTTCTCTGCATTACATTCTTGCAGAAAGCAGGGTCTCGTAGCATTAACCTTGATATTAAAAAAAGGGAGTGAGAATGCTTGCAGAGGCAGATGGCCTCGCAGTCACAAGTTCATGGCCTTCGTGTAATGCAGACAGTGGCTTTCATTTAATCAAACCCAAGTCTTTTATATTCCCTCTTTCTCTGGGTGTGGGGAGTTTGGCCATTGCTATATTGCAGCTTCATTGAAAACCCCTGTTTCAGTTTCTGAATTGTATGTTTTTGCACTCTCTTTGAATATAATGAGAAGACACTTTGTCAGTGCATGTCACACATACTGTCTTAACAGTGCCTCGCATTAACCAAGCCCTGGAAAATCGTACACAAATATTAAATATCAGTGCATACATGCATGTCTCTCAAGGCCAGAAAAAAAATTTAGAAAGATATATAAATGAGAAGGGCTTTTTCACTTGTTTTTCAATTATATTGTATTGACTCAATCAACCCATTACCATTGTAGTCTATAGTAATATGACAATAATAATGTTCAAACTATGTTAATTGCTAATCCAATAGTAAGAGCTAATGCAGCAGTTCTGGCATATCCTTTAAGATATTTTTAGCTATTAAATATTTCACTCTGGGCTGTTAGTTTATTGCTAAAGAATAACATATTCAGGGATGCAAACTACTCACCCATCAGCTAAAGTCACCTTTTTTAAGATAATTTGCCCCAATTTTTTGTTTAAAATTTGATTAAAATTAACTTAAAAAGGTTCATTTAAGCTTAAACACTTAAACAAAGCTGGAACTCTTTATACCTCTTATGAGTCTGAATTTTGCATATTGATGCTGTATCAAATTTAATCACTTTCTGCAAATCTTTAATGAAATTCAAGTGAAATCTTGCAAAATAGACAAATAAATAATCATTTTAATTTTTATATAGAAAAAGATGTATGTGATTGATGTATCCATAGGAAATGGATTTAACAACCAAAAAAAAAAAAAAATTAAAATGTGTAAGAAAATATTCCATAAATGTTTTTTTATTTACTTTTTATTGTGCTACATAAAAGAGTGACGCCTAATTATTTTATTATTTTTTCACTACTTTTTTCACTCTTACAAAGGTATTTTCTTTTAGAGTAAACCCCTTCTCCAATGTTAATCTGAGTGCTCTCTGAATTGATGGATAGAAAAACCCTGTTCCAGAGCTTCTGCTCACTACTTCGCTCACTACCCCCCTCCGCCTTCTCTCACCAAAGGTAGCTTTCAGATGCAAAATAAGCGGACATATGGAGAGGAGGTCTTTCTCCAGCCCTCCTAAAGATTCAGATTGTATGACAAATCACGTCCACCATCACCCTCCCAACCCCACACAGAATCTCCAGACAACAGCTTCATTAGAGTGAAAGGAGTTTTTGCAGCTTTGTCGAGTCAAGCTCAGACCCCTTTCCCTTCTCAATTACTCCATTGTTGGCAAGAGATTCAAGTTATTGCACTCAAACCCATATGGCTGATTTAAACACCTTCAAGTGATGCCATCACCCAAACCTATGTTTCAGTAGGTTTATTAAGTGGGCACTCACATCTAGAAACATAAATAGACAACTATGACCCATTTTCATCAATAAATGGAGATGTGTTTAAGAATAATATTTGTTTTTTGTTTTTTTGCACAAAAAAAAAAGAAAAATAATATAATGATAGCTAGACAAAGACATGCAAAAATGTACAAGAAATGCAAAAATAGTAACTTGAGGCAAGCGGAGTAGCACATCAATAAATGTAGGTTTAAAAATATCTGCTAAGAAAACTGTCTGGTGAGGTCAGGTGTATGAACTTATCATTAGTCAGAGAATCGTTGTACTTCCTCCCTTTTAATGGTTATGTAGCTTGTGCAAAGCTTCTTCTAATTTTACCAAATAGTTGCCCTGGTTACTTTAAAATATAAAGTCTTTAGAGACACAGCTCTCATTGTTAGCACTAATGCAGGGTAAACTTGAGGTAAATTATGCACTTGCACAAACACATGAAGACAAGTGAATGCCCCACCGTAGGGTTTGTATTTAGACTTGGACATCTGATTGATAGTACAAGGTTCACGAACTGGTACATTATGTGTCTGACTTACAATGAGAGCCTAAAATTTACATTCGCATAGCATGTAATGAGATTCCATTGCCTTCTAGTAGCACCTTTTTAGAAATCTAAATTCCAGGTATATTAGGCAAAATAACAACAACAAAAAAAGTTACAATATAATACATTACAATAAAATCAATTGTTTACATTTATTTCAATTTCACATTTACCAAAATACTTTCCAGATAAATAAGAAACATAAAACCGACATACATCGTTTAAAAAAATAATCAACACTATTGTTGTTGCTCTGCTTCAAACGGCAAAAAAATAAATAAAATCAAGTTTTTGTATTTATTAATTACTTTCTGATGTTGGGATGATCTAAATATAGGATTTGAACAGGTGAGGTTCATAATGAGCTTTCAGTTAGCATGAGTAGATTTCAGACATAGGATGTAGTGGATATGGATGTTTTACCATACGGGAATAAGCCAAATAAAATAATATAATATAATATGGCAATAAGGCAATTAGAGGCTGTATTGTGAATATAGTCACGGCTGAAGGGCATTTAGACAACTGCCTGTAAACCCTTCAGTCATGTTTATATTCACAATATAGCACAACCTTGAGTACATTATTGCTATTATGAAATGGTCACCAAAATAATTAGGGCACAAATGTTACTCAAATGTTATATTTTGTAAGTAAAATAATTAAATGCCATCCTTCCTGGGACCACAATGGAAATAAGCCCTAGGGCTTTATTGTGTTATCCTGACTTTGTTTTTTGTTTTAATATATGGTTCAAAGATGTATCGTATTTTTAACAAAAGGGTCAAATAAATTACTACTACTACTTCCACCAGAAATAGTACATGGAAATAAACAATAAACAAAACATTGAATAACTGTCAGCTGTGGGTGCTGCTGATTGATACAAATAGGAGTTCTGAGAAGAGGTTAGCGCAGTGCTTCATCATGAGTAAAGCATGGCTTTTAACCAATCAGCATCCAGGACCAGATTATCGGTTTTACATTATAACAAAATATAGTATAAAAAAATTATATGGGCTGAGAAAATAAATAAAATGTAATAAAACATAAAACATATTTACATTTTTTTTATTTAAATTATTCAATGTATCTTGTAAATGTATAAATGTAAATGTAACTTAAAATGTTGGACATAAATACATAAAAAATTAACCTACATTATTAGCATTACAAAAACAAAAACAATAACATTAACGATCGCATAAAAGCAACTGCAAATATTTTATTTATTTTGTGCATTAAATTCAGTTCTAAAAGCCCAGTTACTGTAAAAAATGTTGGTGTATATGTGAATATATTTTGATGTGAATATACTTAAGAAAGAAAGAAAGAAAGAAAGAAAGAAAGAAAGAAAGAAAGAAAGAAAGAAAGAAAGAAATGCAATAGCTTGTAATTTCCAAACATAGGAATACTATTTAACTGACACAAATTGTAATGCACAGTTCATTAAAAAAATGAGTTGGTTAAAGTTTTCATTTTTAAGCATTATTAAACCTCCGAGTATATTACAAAAGGCAGTGACAAAGTTGCTGCTGTCTTTAAGCATTGTAACCCTAGAATTTCAGTCTCTTGTTCTAATGCCTTCTTCACGGGGCTGTGGGGGCTATTTTCTTATTTGGGGAGTGGTATCCCTGTACAATTGAAGCACTGGAGTAAGGAATTAATTATCATTCAATAGTAATGGACCTATTCTGCCCTGCTTGAATTCTGAACAAGAGAAAAGGTCCTCTGGCCCGATCCTGCCGCAACGCCAGGGGAAAGGATTATTTCGGGGATTACCATGTGAAAACTTCTATCAGACTTTCTGACTCAAAGATCTTTTGCGAACAGTAATCGCGTTAATACCCGGGGATTAATGCTGGGCCGAATGCAAAATTTAATTTTAATTCGAATTGCAGAAAAAGATCTAAAATAAATTAAAAGACTATTCTCAATGAGAATAAAGAGAGTCCTGTCCCTCACACTTCACTTGCCAAGACAAGACAGGAGTATTTTAGGCCACGGGTGGAACAAGACGAATGCACTTTTTGGCTGGGATTTTACATAGGAACTGGCCCAAAAGGGGTGTCGCTGCCCCCCTCAGCATATCGCGGCGCCGTTTTGTGGCCCGTTCTGCATAATGCAGAGACCCATTTCGGTTTATCACGACCCATTCGGTCCGTTTCACGGCCGGTCCGGTTCTCCCGATGGCCTGTCAGCCACACAAAGTGCGTCGGCCCACCGGAAAAATGCCCGGAATGCCAGATTACCAATCCAACCCTGCAAATCAAATCTTTCGCGTTTCCTTACTGTTCTGTCTTGTTCTCTTTTTGTTACTTTATTTTTGATGCTATAATAACCACAGAACATTGACATATAATTTCTGCTCAGATTGCATGTTTTAAGATAATTATAGCAGATCCTCAACCACACGTGTTGCATTGCATTCCTTTTACAAATGTGCAGTGTGCATGATTGTTTTGGGGTCCAGACCCTCTTAAAGTAATTCAGTTGTTTCGTTTTCTCACGTGTTTCTGCTATTGAAATGCAATCAGGTCTCGTGCACTTGTGCCTAATCCTGTCAAAATCTCCTTGGCAACACTTCTCAGCTGTGGGCAAAACCCTTCTTCCTTCCCACCGCCCCTAAAATAAACCTTGACCCATCCATCACTTCCTTGGAAATAATTAATGTTAAGTCGCATTGTAAAACAATAACTTTTTTATGACTTTATAAGAGCAATAAGTGCATGGTCCAGGCCAGATCACTAATGTCGTAACTGAAAGCAAAATTGGCATTCAAGCTGTTTTCTCTCTTTGAAGTTATTACTGACAGGTTGGTGTTGTAATAGTAAAATCGATCCCCAGTCTGGACCTCCAAAGAGTGCATGAGAGGGGCTTTAAAACGAATGCATTTGCAATAAAAACCTAACTGAAAGAGGATATGACCTAAAGAACACGTTTAATATTAGCCTAATTTTTAAGACAAAGCTCAAGGGTCTCAGTTGCAAATATCACTACAAGTCCACTATCCCACATTTTATATGTCAATATTAGTTTATGTTTCTAAAATTAGGCATATAGTCCACTTGTGCCTCCCTTCACGCCAGCGAAAGTACAAACGTGTCTCAGGAGCGGGGTGTTTTTGTTCACGCTGAGACTATTTGAATAAGAATAATGCTATTGGAGTGTCGCAGGCCGAGAAAAATGAGTGACAAAAGCTCAGAGGCACAGAATTTGGACGGGGGAAAAGCGTATAGAGCTGAAAAGAAGAGAGAGGAGAGGCGCACAATGGAACAATTCACCTTATAATCGCTTTGATATATCATACATGCCCGAAGACTCTAAACATTGTGTAATTATTTATAAATGATTGTGCCCCTATATCGCCATAACACCACAAGGAGAAAGGCGCCGCGGGTCTCTCCCCAAACTATTTCTAAATAGTGCCCCCTTCAATTTTTCTTCTAAAGAAGAGCGAGTTGCTTGCAATTGAATAAACTGAATAATTAATGAACAATTGTACGGCTGTCTCATAAAGATGTCTTTAAATCAAACTTAAGACGATGCTCCCACATAGAGAGGAGCAGCTTGATTGATCTGTAGCTGTCTTTCACATTTGAGTTGCAATAACTCAGAATGTGTGTTAAGACCAGCATGTGGTACGTGGTATGAAGTGGTATTTTCGCCTATATTTTGACACTTGCACAGGCAAAATAACATTTGAATTCTAAAGAGAGAGAGAGAGAGAGAGAGAGAGAGAGAGAGAGAGAGAGAGAGAGAGAGAGAGTGAGTGCTAGAATGCTGAAAATTTTATTTAGAAAATAAATACAAGACAACAAATGACAATAGTGGATTAGTGGATTAGTGGACGTATGTGTATTATAACTGCCTTTATAATTTGACATCAATATCCTTTTTAATAACATTTCAGAGAGCCATTATTTGTTATGTCACGTGCACGCAATACAAAAAATTTGCCATCTTGCTAAACCTGTCCTACTGCCTCATACTCTGTGTTTCTTGGCATTTTATAAAGTCACATCCTTTTCAATTTCCTATAGCGATTTAACTTAAAGGTGGTGCTGGTCAGATAGCAACAGCTCTGCTCGCGTGGCTGGGCTGCTGTCCCGCTCTCTGATTGGCCAGCGGTGATTACAGGCACGCTTCAGAAGGCGCACAAACAACAGGCATAAATTATGCTAATGAGATGGTCGTGCGGCACGGGCAGACCTGATGCGAACCATTCATTCATCCTTCACAAAAATGCCAAAGCGAGGGGGGTAGGTCCATTGTCTCACCAGGGTATATAAGGTATCTGAGGCCAGTCGTGTGCCAGGCTCACTGGCTCACACGAGCTTATTAAGGGGTAAGAGCGAGACAGACGCGTGCCTTAAACTTCAACACAAACGGATCTGCGGGACTTCGTCACCTTGCAAGATCTCAAACTCCCAGTTTCATCTCCTGGCCCTCATACGGTGTGTATTTGCAGCACAAAACGTACTCTATCATGCGTTATCACAGTGTGGGGTGCCATCCTATAAGACTGTTTTTTTATTTTTTATTATTATTATTCGTATGTTCCTAACTTCTGTTTTATATACTCTCCAGGTTATTAACAATGTGCACTGCAATGGAGACTCTGTACTCCGACATGGACAGCTCAAGCTGTGATTACTCATTCTTGCAAACGGATGATGAGGACTCGCCGTCTCCTGCATCCTCGTGCGGAAAGCCACCTGCATCTCCGGCCGACAGCTTGCAGGAGGGCACAGCCGAGCTCCAGCAAAAAAAGAGGCGCAGGGGCCGCGGGAGGAACGAAGCCACAGTGCACGTGGTGAAGAAGAACCGCCGGATGAAGGCAAACGTCCGCGAGAGGAACAGAATGCACAACCTCAACGACGCCTTGGACGAGCTGAGAAGCGTGCTGCCTGCCTTTCCCGACGACACCAAGCTAACCAAAATCGAGACGCTGCGCTTCGCTCACAACTACATCTGGGCACTTTCGGAGACAATCCGGATCGCAGACCAGCGGCAGATCAAGTCACGAGACGCGCCACTGCTGCTCCAGGGACTAAGTTGTGTTGCAGAGGCGCCCAGTCCGAGCAGCGACTCTTGCTCCTGGGCATCCAGTGCATCCTCCTCGTCTTCATCTCCGTCTTATTGCAATTCAGATCCCGACAGCCCAGCAGCGATGGACGATTTTGGATACTTGCAAACAGATTTAGTGTACAGCTACCGCAACTTCGTTCCTAGCATCTATTAATCTGATAGACTCATGCGTTCTCATGTATTTAGCTGCATAAGTGTGTAGTGTCATTCCAGAGGATGTTTCGGTTTCTTTTTATTAGAACCAAGAGCACAGAGACAACATTCACTGTTTGCCTTAACGACTGTTACAGTTTACAAATGAGAATGTTTATTATTATTATTTACGTTTTGTATCAATGATATTGATAGTATTGACGTTTTTTGTTTTTTTTTCCAATGTCTTTGCACTTTTTCTAGAGCGTTACATTCCTCGGAGCATGACCTTAACCCCAGTTTGGGAAAATGATAATTTAAACGAAGACAGATTTGCCTTTGCAGTCCAAGGTGAAAAGTCAATATTACAATTTGTAGAGCGATAAAGCAGAAAGGCGAGCGTGAAAATTCAGTTTCAACGCTGTGACAATTGACTGAAAAGCCGTCACGAGACAAAGATCTGGCCTTATGCATTATGTATTCTGACCCGAAGAAAAGTCCCCTGTCTTGCTCCTCCACATTAGAGTACAGTTAACGACTGCTTTCCCACCACTTTCTTTGTTTTTCCTTTTGTTTTATTTATTCAACCTGTTGCTTTCGTATGATATTGTATTTTTATTGTATATAAAGAGATTTATTCTATTATGTATTTACCTCAAAATATAAATCTGGTGCAAACACGTTTGTACGAATAAATATAACGTTTTCTAAAAAACATCTCTGGGCTTGTTTGTTGGCTTCATTAAGGCACTGAACACATGATGTGACTAAAATACATAAAGCTCTATAAAAAAATTAAGAGACCACTGCAAAATTATCAGTTTCTCAGGATTTACTATTTATAGGTATGTGTTTGAGTAAAAAAATTTTGTTTTGTTTTATTCTTTAACTTACCAACAACATTTCTCCCAAATTCCAAATGACACTATTTTCATTTAGAGCATTTATTTGCAGAAAATGACAACTGATCAAGAGATATATATATATATAAGACATGTTTTCAGACATTGAATAATGCAAAGAAAACAAATTAATATACATTTTTAAACAACACAATACTAATGTTTTATCTTAGGAAGAGTTCAGAAATCAATATTTGGTGGAATAACCCTGATTTTCAATCACAGCTTTCATGCGTCTTGGCATGCTCTCTACCAGTCTTATACACATTGCTGTTGGGTGACTTTATGCCACTCCTGGCATCCTTCACAAAGATGAATGTGCCTGATTCCAGCCTTGCATAAGCACCCCCACATCATCACCTATCCTCCACCAAATTTCACTTTGGGTTCGAGACACTGTGGCTTGAAGGCTTCTCAAGGTCTCTGTATAACCATTAGATGATCGGTAATGATCTGGGGGTGCTTCAGCAAGGCTGGAATCGAGCAGATTCAACTTTTTGAAGGACGCATGAATCAAGCCACGTACAAGGTTATCCTGGAAGAAAACGTGCTTCCTTCTGCTCTGACAACATTCCCCAACTCTGAGGATTGTTTTTTTCCCCCCAGCAGGACAATGCTCCATGCCACACAGCCAGGTCAATCAAGGTGTGGATGGAGGACCACTAGATCAAGACCCTGTCATGGTCAGCCCAATCTCCAGACTTGAACCCCATTTAAAACCTCTGGAATGTGATCAAGAGGAAGATGGATGGCCACAAGCCATCAAACAAAGCAAAGCTGCTTGAATTTCTGTGCCAGGAGTGGCATAACGTCACCCAACAGCAATGTGAAAGACTGGTAGAGAGCATGCCAAGACACATGAAAGCTGTGATTGAAAATCAGGGTTATTCCACCAAATATTGGTTTATGAACTCTTCCTAAATCAAAACATTAGTATTGTGTTGTTTAACAATAAATATCTACTTTTTTTCTTTGTATTATTTCAGGTCTGAAAATTGATAATTTTGCAGTAGTCAATATTTTTCCAGATCTGTTGTTTTTGGCACCATTCTGAGTAAATTCTAGAAACTGTTGATGCAGGAAACTCCAAGTGAGATCAGCAGTTACAGAAATACTCAAACCAGCCCATGGCGCTGTTTTGGCAGCATGAGGGGGACCTACACAATATTAGATAGGTGGTTTTAATGTTGTGGCTGATCGGTGTATAGCTGTATGCTCTGGGATGAAACAGCTCACAGCAATGTCTGTGAACATAATAGACATAATTCTAATTAGTACAGCCATTGAAGCGTCACTCTGGGTCACGGCGCATAAAATAACGGTTACTGCGGCAGGTGCATGGATAAAGATTTGTTATAGCCTACGTGTCATGTAATTTGTCAACCATGTTTGCTTATGCACATTCTAAACTCTATTACACTGGTTATATCAAATAAGTCTAAACTGGATAAATTTTAATGGTAACACTTTACAATAAGGTTCCATTTGTCAACATCAGTTAACATGAACTAAGAATGAACAATATGATTTAATGATACCTAATTGATTAACTAATGTTAACTAATGACCATTTTAATATTTAGTATCTGGGAAAAAAATATGTTTTTTTTTTATTTACAGTTTCAAACAATGAATTTTAGTCATCATGATCACCAAAACAAAAAGTAAGAAAACATATTTAAAGTCAGAATTAATAGCTCCAAATGATGGACAAATTTAAAAATTCCGAAGTGCTGAAGGGCAAAAAAGATGTCCATAGACGAACAAACATTATAGAATTGAACAAAGAAATGAAATAAAATAAAGTAAAGGGATGCATCCATTTTTTGCGAACTTGACCAGATATGGCATTATGAGAATTTTCATGTTGCTCACGTTTGGATCAGTGAAGTGGTGGTGGCGTAGTGTGCTAAAGCACATAATTGTTAATCAGAAGGTTGCTGGTTCGAGCCCCACAGCCACAACCATTGTGTCCTTGAGCAAGGCACTTAACTCCAGGTTGCTCTGGGGGAATTGTCCCTGTAATAATTGCACTGTAAGTTGCTTTAAATAAAAGTGTCTGCCAAATGCATAAATGTAAAGAAAATACACAAATTTTTACTCAAACATTTTGGTGGCCTTTATGAGAGTTTTCATTCGGTGCATGATGTGAGTCTAGATCGGTTGATTTCTGAAAAGGTTTAGGTTAAATCCTCTATTTGACAGTTCTGAATTAGATCTTGCCAGGACTCTTGTATCAGGATGTGTCGGGCATAGAAAAGTATAATGGCACATGCTGAAAGCCTTAGGGAAGGGCACGTGCCAGCTGAATGAGACAAAAGGGGAACAGACATTATTTTCATCACTCTCTTAAGAAGTTCCTTTAGCTGAATTTCACTGATTCTTAAACATCCACAATGAGTTATGGGGTACAATCATACATACAAGCAACAAATCTTCAATGGTCTTCAAATTAAAGCACTTTTATCCAGAACAGTTTTTCTTATATCTATGTCTTTGGTGACATCATGACATCATGACACAATCACAGAGGCATATAGGCAACAAGCTACAAACTGCTGAAAATGCACCTGCAATCTCGTCTTTTCGCAATTGTTCAACATGCCATTTGACATACTAAACTCCTGGTCTGCAGTACACATTATCCTATAAGTAAGAACCAGTATGTGTGTTCAGAATGAAGTACAGTTTCAATTGGATGATTGTTTTATTAGAAACTCTCATGGCTTGATTTTCGATATATTTCTATTTCTGATTTCATAATCTCAAATAAAGGGATATATCAGAAATAAAAGAAAAGCCTGCAACTGAGACTTGCAGATGAGTGAACTCCCCCTCTCTCCCTTTCCCCCTTCCCTTAGGGCTGAAAGCCTGTATCAGTGCAGAAGGGCTCACTTAGGTCATAGGTCACTCAAGGGCAGGAGACCCCTCACCTCCCAAGGAGATGGCCTCCCATGTCAACGACCACAAAACATCAAAACAACCTTCATGTTTGTACAGCCATTTGCACACAGCTACATATCGCACCCCTTCTGAGACAGGGCCTAGGAAGACATTATGCCATTGGAGTTATATATACTTGACCTCACTCTGCTGTCAAAAATTCATTGAGAAGTGATTGCAAAGATATAGGTACTTGAGTTGGGCATTTAATGACCTTTAAAAGGCAAAAAGCTAAATTCCATAGCACATCAATATATTGATATTTAAGCAAGTACAACTACTCATGTGTGATTGTATGCATTTGTATGTCTATAGCACATATAAACAGAGTCTAAAACATTGTATGATACATTATTGGTTTATCATTTTGAAATCACTGCTAGTATAATGACTGACATGTACCCACCTTTAATGTTGTCAATTTATAAATGAATACATTTAGTGCACAAATACATTAGGTGCACAAATGTTTTTGCTGGTTTTGCATGTAATTTTATGTGTATTAATATGTTCATTAATTCTACTGTCAACACCCTCTTGATACTTTCATATTACTATATTGTTATAAATCGTTATTAGTGCTGCAATACTTTTGAGAGCAGCGTGCAGCTTCTCTGCCTTCCAGGCTCAGGATTGAGAGGATCACTAGGAGGAGAAGAGTTCCCCAATTCAGCAGGTGTAGAAAGAGAATCGGCAGAAGATGGAAGAGGCTCTTCGGTGAAAACTTAACCAAAAACCCCAGAGAGTCATGTAAAGTCACAAAAAGCACAATGCAAGGTCCAATTAAACTATAACTGCCAGTTAATGACAAACAGGAGGTGGAAAAAGATTGGGTAAGAGTAATAAGAGACAGTCTAGGGCAGGGGTTTTCAAACTGGGGTCCGGGGACCTCCAGGGGGCTGCAAGGAGATGCTAAGAAGTCCATGGAAAAAAATGTTAATATTTTAATCATTTGCTTTGACTGTAGAAATTAAAATATAAAAGCTAATTATTTAATTTTAATTTTATACAATAATGTTGTCTTAATTATAACGTTCACAATTTTTCTCACACAATATAAAGGGGTCTTTATACATAAAAATACATAGCTGCCTTTATATTTTAGAAAGGGGCTCCCTTGCAAGGGGATAAAATTATTTGGGGGTCATTGGCATCAAAAAGTTTGAAAACACCTGGTCTAGGGAACCAAGATTGAACAGATCATGAACATATCATAAGGCTAGATGGAAATATTAGGTTATAATAAATTAAATATTTTATGAGAAAATGGTCCAATTAATTCTTCTTCTTTTTTTTCTTTTTTTTTTAATCACCTAATTAAGAATAATAAACAGAGTATGTAAAATGTATACAAATAAATCTAAGTCAGAAAATATTATATGAAATAATTAAATGCAGAAAATAACGATTTTTTAAAAAATCTTGCAAAATCGTTTACACTGCCGGACAAACATTCGGATATACTCATTATTTATTATTACTATTTTCAACATTTTAGAATAAATTAAAACTATAACAAAAAACAACTACAAAATTACAAAACTTTGTCTACAAAACGAATTACACACATTCAAGTATAACCATGACAAAAAATTTCAATCAAATGTATCCTAGTGTATTCAGTAGTTGTACATATATTGAAGACTAATAATTGTTGTGCTGTTGTTAAATGTGTGTTTAATGTGGTTCAATTTAAAATATATATAATAATCATAATAATTTTGTATTTCTATTTAAAAGATTATGTTGACTCACTTATGATGCTAGCTTTGAAGTGGTTAGCTTAATAAGTAAATGAAACAGAATTAATAATTTTGCTCTATAAGTCTGTAGACTGATAAGTCTCAGTTTCATGGATCAGCAGAGACCTTAGCCAGCCCTGATTGCTTGTTTTGGGTTGTAGGCTGCTCCCCTAAACCCTGGAGATCTGTGACTAATTCTGTTTGGCCTTTCCTAAACAGAGATTAACAGATGAGTGCTGAAAATTGCATGGTCCTGCCTTCTGCAAACTCACCTTTAGATCAGTGCAATCCTTCCCTTTAGCACCTAAACAGAAAGCTTCACACTTTGTCCCTTGATGGACCTGAAAGAGTCAGAGAAGAGCAGCACAGGATCATTAAGGTAGCTAATGGTTTGTTTGGAAAATAGAGGATTATTTTAAGTCTGATTAGGGTGACAGGTGTCACAAACTGTTCTTCTCAGCCCATTTACAGTTAAAAAATAAATAAAAAAAATTCTAAGAAACTGAAACAGGAAATTGGTTTGCTGTTAATGTGCTTTTTTATGTATAGGGTGGAACTGGACTAAAAATCCCCCTTAATGAAAATGCTTTTTTGTTTGTTTGTTTTGTCCCAAAGTGTAAGGCAGCTAGCATTGCCTTTTACCCCACATTAACTCCATGAGTGATATAGTTTAGTATAGAAACTTGCTTTAGGTATGGGTAAAAGTAAACAAAAATTCCCATATACAAAGTTTATTTACTTCTGATATTGACAGATATTTTGAGAAACATTTAAGTACACACTAAATACTGATCGAAAAGAACCACTTCAGAAAATTTGGTTTGCCAATTGTCTGTTTTTGAAATCGTGCTTGGAATTTCATAACCTCTAAAATATTTTATATGAGCTCTTGTATTATTTAGCTTTCAGTAGAGTACAGTACAGTGCAGTGCAGTGCAGTACAGTACAGTACATTATCCTTTCACTAAATCGACAGTTACTGGAAAAACTATTGTCAGTTTTACTACTGTCAGATAATACAGAAAGTCTCAAAATATGTGATAAAGTCAGGGATTCTAGCAATGTAATTCTTTAACATTTTAAAAATTATTTTATGTTGAATCAAATTACCTCATAATCAACATTTAGAGATTGTACACAATGGCCTCATGGATCAGGACGGTTTCAAATAGCAAAAGCAACATACTGGCTTACAGGTGTTTAGAAAAGTGGTGCTTTTTGTTGCTTATTTCCCACTGCAGGGACTAAATCTAATTTTAGGTAATTTTCCTCAGAACTAGTACTTTTCATTGTTTTCACACTTTTAGCAGTTTAGAGGGACTTAAGATAGACTTTTTAGCTCCTACTCTGGGGTAGGTACTTTCACCCCAGCAGAGGGACTGTATGAGGTGCTGCAGGCTGTGACTGGTCTAAAACCTATGACGCACAAAGAAATGAGAAACACAAAGAGTTGACAGCTGCAATTTGTAAACAAACTCGAAGCTGCTAACTTGTTATTCAGAGAATTCTACAAATTTTTCAATTCAATTAACAAAAATAACATAAAACCAACAAAGTATCTAAGAGGATCACTCATTTCACATATGTGTGTGTGTGTGTGTGTGTGTATGTGTGTGTTTCAGGGGAGAGCAGAGCTGCTGCGTGGCTTCATCAGGAGACACGCTTTGAGTTTTTAACGCAACTGTATTGTTTGTAAAGTGTGACTATACAGATAACAAAGTGATATCTTGACTACTACATCGATTTTTTCCTGGGATAACTGATATAAGTAATAATGTTTATCAAGATGAGAGTGGGTATTTGAACTCTGTGGAGGTGTAGGCGTGGCCGAGCACCGTGCTGTGGAAAGTGATGCAGGGGAGATGACTTTTGTCAGGGGAGGCTCAGCTCGTGACCCAACAACTGCTGGTGGCTAACCTGCTAGTGTACCCAGATCTGAAGCGGGCCATCCTAGAGCTGGTCAGCTGGAACCCCGAGCAACATCGTCAGCGCTTCCAGATGCTGACCTATGGGGAATTCGGCCACCGCTTTTGCCCAGCAGCTCTGTAATACCTGCCAGAGGTGGTTGCTAGCTGAGGACTGCTCAGAATGATCAACTTGGTGGTGCTGGAATGGTTTGTTGCCCAGCTGGGTCCAGTGCCACCACTTTGCTGAGGACCATTTGACGGCATATCTGGGAGATGGCCAAGATTTTTCTCTCTCTCTCTTCTCCAGCTGACTCTTCCCCTCCCTTACCTCACCCTGTTCCCATCCCTGCTCCACAGTGACAGGGGTTTATTCCCCCAAACCCGCTCTGTGGGCCAGAGGGTTCTGGGCACTTCTACCTCATCTTCTGTGTCTCCTTCCCTTTCCCATCAGGTTGGAGAATCTGTAGCCACAGGTGCAGGGGGGAAAGTCTGGGCTGGTGTGATGACGCTGTGGGGAGCCAGGCCACTTACAGGACCAATGTTCGCTGATGGATCTGGGCGTGTCAGTCTGGGTCTCTGATGCATTGGATACTGCCCCTAACTGAGCAGGGGTGTATCAGATACCTGTAAGTATTCAAGGGGGTACAAACTGAGTGGATTCCGGTTGTAATCAAACCTCGATTCACCAATGCGATTCACTTGGGAGGCTTTGGGTACAGCAAGTAGGGTGAAAGTGAGGTGTGTGCATGGGGACGATCACGAATATCCCTTAGTGCCTGTGAATATTACATTTCAGGGGCAAAAATATAGAGTAGAGGCAGCGGTTAGATCTTGTCTCACCCATCCGCTATTTTTGGAATTAATTGGGTGGCATTTCAGTCGTTATTGGGGAGATTATGTGTGGATGGGTCCTGCACCAAAGTGTCTCAGTGTGTGGTTTGCAATTCGCTGGCTGTCAGCTCTGTGCCAGGATGACGCAAGGAAGGGGGAAGTCCCGGCTTCCCCAGCCCTTAGAGAATTCCCTGCTGAGGATTTCCCTCTGGAGCAGACACGAGATGAGACTCTTAGGCATGCCTTTGATCAAGTGAAAATTATTGTATATACATACTTTTCTATTAGAAATGATAGGTTGTATCGAGTGACGCAGGATGCTCAGACAAAAGAGGATAAAACACAGTTGAAGATACTGAAGAGCCGATGGGAAATGTTATTTCAGATGGCTCATCATAATCCACTGGTGGGTCACTTAGGGCGTTTAGCGAAAAAAACGCTAAACCATCTAATGGCTTTTTCTATTGGCTGGGTATTCACTGAGGTGTTCGCAGGCACCATGCCTTGAATGTCAGCTGGTGAATCCACCAGCCACCCTTAGGTGCCTTTGTGTCTGCTTCCATTGATCGAGGTCCCCTTGGAAAGAATTGCTTTGGACCATGTCTGTCCATTAGAGCGGACGGCATGCAGACATCATTTTGTGTTGGTTCTGGTGGACTGCGGAGGCACTCTTCAGAATCATCTCCCGAGTGGGGGATTCCGAAGGAAATCCTCAATGATCAAGGTACTACTTTCATGTCACATACACTATGTGAGCTGTATGAATTATTGTGTATTAAATCGATTCAGACAAGCGTGTACCACACGCAAATGGACGGCTTGGTCGAATGGTTTAATCAAACCCTGAAAAACATGATTTGTAAGTTTGTGCATGAAGATGCTCATAATTGGTATAACTGGCTTGACCCCCTGTTATTCGCAGTGCGAGAGGTTCCGCAAGCCTCCAAGGGATTTAATTATTGTGTAGGTTTAAGCCTTGTGGTGTCTTAGGCATCATGAGGGAAAATTGGGAAGATGGACCTTCAAACAGCAAAAACTAAATTCAAAACGTTCTTGACCTGAGTGCAAAACTACACACATTGGGGCAGCTATCACAGGAGAATTTGCTACAGGCTCAAGAAAGTCAATCCCGGCTGTATAACGGGGAGCTCGGCTAAGGGAATTTACACAGGGAGATAAAGTCCTTGTATTTCTACACACATGAAGCTCTAAAGTAATTTGAGTTTACTTTGAATTACACCTTTGAGGTCACACGGCGTGTTGGGGAAGTTGATTATGAGGTTACGCATATGGATAGAGGTAAAGCACATCAGATTTACCACCTCAACCTCCTAAAACTATGGAGGCGGTCCCCGTGACTTTGGTCATGGTGGTCACGGAGAGGGAGGAGCTCGGTCCGGAGGTGAATTTAAAAATTACAGATTAAGTCATCCCGGTTCCCTTGAGACCACCTCTCACCGTCCCAAATCGCGGTGGTTGCCAGGTTGCAAGGAAAATTCTCAGATGTGTTCTCGCCTCTTTCTGGGTGTACGAATCTCATTCAGCACCTTATCGAAGTGAACCCAGGAGTAGTGTACACAGTCGTCCCTACTGTTTACCTGAACACAAAAAAGGTTGTGTGGAAGTAATTGAGGGCTATGCTTGATATGGGGGTAATAGTAGAATCCCACATTGGTTGGGCCAGTCCGGTAGTCTTAAGGTAAGTCAAGTCATTTTTATTTGTATAGTGCCTTTCACAACACATGTTGTTTCAAATCAGCTTTACAGAATGTCATACATTAACAGAAAATTAAACTGTAATAGTCTTAGTCCCTAAGAGAGGCTGATGGTCCGGTTTTGTGTGGATTATGGAAAATGTGGCTGGGGTACCATCTGGCCTGTGTCGGGTGGTGGTGGGTGTATGTAGAGGCGGAGGCATGGCCGAGCGCCGTACTGTAGAGATTGAAGCAGTGAAGATGAGTAGTGAATGATTTCCACCTGTGCTTAACAACTGTCATGTGTTTCATTGAGGAGTGATTGGGACATTTAAGGAGATGTGACAGCGGCAGTCACGAGAAAGAGCCCAGCAGAGAAGCTATGTGTGTGTTGGCCACTGTGTTTATATTTATGTTGAAGCTATATCGTTGCGCTTGAAGCGAACATTGTTCTTGTGTCAAATAAAAGGACATTCTTGTGTAGGAATCGCCATCTACTGCTTCCTCTTCCTTGAACCTCAGGATCTTCATTGCATACACCAAATCATCATGAAATCTAGTTTACATAAGGGAAGTATTGCCTGTCTGTTACTGCGTGGTTAACTTGCAGCAAAAGTCAATGAGTGTTTATGTTGTTAATTAAGCTGAGTGATAAAAGCCTTAATTGTAATAGATTGTGTTTTTAAATAGGTTCATAGTGCATATTCAACATGTTGTCTGCTAAGTTCAGTGTGTGCTGCATGGTAGCGAGGACACAGAACACCTTAAGTGCCAAGTGTCAACTGTAACCTGAAGACACAGGCTATATCAGAAAATTGGAAAATGCTGCCTTTGGAGGCTTTATAAGGAATTAGGATAAAATAAGTTGCTTTTTAAACTGTTCAGAGACCAGCTTCCTAAAGAGTTACATTCATCCAAAAATGCTGTTGTTTAAATCTTTAACTGATTAGGCAGCTGCCTACGTTTTCAGATGCAGCCACAGTGTGTGTAAAACAACCCTAACAAAGGTGTAGCTTCAATCCTGGCATTCTCTATCATTGTTGTTGTTTTTTGTTGTTGTTGTTGCTTTTGCTAATGTAATGTAATGTATAACGTCAGAAGAAAAATGGTCGATACTAGATGACGTCACTATGGGTGTTACTATTGTGAGTGCGAATGCAATAGAGGAAAAGTCTATTCGGGTGCACAAATTCCTCATAACATTTATCATCTAGAAAGTTACTAAGGGAAAAGCACCATGATTGTAAGGGTGAAAGGGATTTACAGGGGAGAAAAAAAAAAGACCTTTTACCCTGAATGGGCAATCAATATAAAAAAAGTTGATGTAATATCAGCAGGTAGATTGAATAGTGCAGAGTCTCCACATTGCAGTTAAATCACTTTTGGCAACATTCTAAAGAATTGGAGTGGGCTTTCAGCTAGTCTTTTTAGTGGACACAATGGGATAGTATTGATCTCACTATAAATTCCTGAACATTGTTCTCAATTTGTACTGTAAACCCACTTTATATGCTTTGTCTGTTAGAACTAAAGCCCCACTTCTCCAGATCCTCCTTCTGAAACCTCCTGCAGTCAGTTTTATGACAGTTCAACCTTTGTTTTTTCCTCACTTGTCCATGGAGTGGATCAACAGAGTGCCCGGAATGTCAAAAGTCAAAGGACCTCTTGCCCCTTTTCCATGTGATGACAGGGGATTCAATCCAGACCAACTGTATTCTGCCATGGGCTGCTTGGCCCATCCTGTTGTCTTCCCTACACCTCCAGCATCCTTTCTTTGTGCTTTCTCCTGGAGTTTATGAGGTGGTAATTAGTTCATTAGTGTTTTATTCCTTGCTAGGAGCTTTCCCATGGATGTATTATAATAGTGAGTTTAGCCTAAAGCACGCAAACCTTTCCTCAAATCAAACTCACTTTTTGGGATGCTAATGCAAACATGTCATTGCTTTGATTTGCAAATATGTAAGAAAGCAAATTATGCACAAATTATCTTCTCATGATTAACTTACATTTAAACAATCGCAGATGTGTATGACTTTCCTTCTTCAGCAGAACCATAAGACCAGAAACTGAAGATTTTTATAAGCACATTTCAGCTCTTATTGTCCATACAATGGAAGTATACAGGTGCCATCTGTCTGCTGACTATTTGACAGTCCAAAAGGCATATTTAGGCAGCATAAAAGTAACACGACTCCAGTTGATCAACTAATGTCTTCTGAAGCAAATAGACTGGTTTGTGTAAAAAAATAAATTGCTAACTTTATTAACATTAAAAAATGTTCTTTGCTTCCTGCCAGCAGTCGATGCATCAGTGACGTAAGCAAAATGGCACATTCATGCGAGAAGTCGGAAGCACACATTTTGATTACAATAGAGGAACGTATGTCCCGCGAGAGTTAGGTCATTTCAAACAGCAACCGGAAGCAAAGATTTAAAGTTAAAAACACTTTAATTATCGATTTGTTTCTTACACCAACCTATCTATTTGCTTCAAAAGACATTAATTGATCGACTGAATTCATGTGGCTTACTTTAATGCTGCCTAAATATGCCTTTGGACTGTCAAATAGCACTTGTGTAATTCCATTGTATGGACAAAAAGAGCTGACATGTGTTTATAAAAATAAAAAGAGCTGACATGTGTTTATAAAAATCTTCACTTTGGTTCTGCTGAAGAAGGAAAGTCATAAACAGCTGGGATGGCTTAAAAGTAAGTAAATCATGAGAGGATTTTCATTTTTGGGTGAACTAACCCTTTAAGTGGTCACTCACTAATGCAAAGTGATACTATTTTGTGTATCCAGTGCTTTGGCGACACTATAATGCATTGCCACAGTGGCTGCATCATTGGTTTAGTCATTTGAGAAGCACCTACACCTGTACTGAGGCAGTGAGTGCAGATGTTCCTCTATGGTAGATTAGGCATATGTCACCCATAACTTGAGGAAGAGGCCATCCCTCTGGTTAAAGGCTTGAGGAGTCCACTTTAGAACGAGAGGATGACAAAGACACAGAGGGCTCTTGCCTAAGGGCCAGCGGTTCCAAGTGGCTGCCTGCAGTAAGTAAAGATATCTTGTCTTCATTTGTAATGGAAAGCCACCAACACACACCTACACTCTACCTCTGCCTCTAAACACACACGTAGGCATGCACCCTCATTTGTACCTTTGTAAAGACTTTTCTGTGTGTGACTTTATGACAAACCTCAATTTTATGTGTTGATATACATTCTAAAAGTGAACAACTAGTGAAAATACTTATTTTTTATTTTTTCTAGTTCAATAAAAAAAAATCATTGTAACTATTAAGATGAGGAGAATTTTAAAAAAATGATTTTCTCAGTATGCCGTATGTCCCCTTTTTGCTTCAATGACAGCATGCACTCAATCTGGCATGGACTACAAATGTGCAGTACCACATAATCCATGTTATCAGTATGATTTGAGAACATTCCAAAGAGGATCCTGAGTGCTTCGGTGGAAATCTGACCTTTTGTAAAAGGAGTTAACATGACCAATTTCACAAAATTGACCAATATACATTGCACAATCTTAAACATCCACAAGTTTTCTTTTAATTTGTCCAAAACAAAACAAAAAAAATGTTTTTTTCAATTATTTGTTATATTCAAGTTTGATTCAAAACAAAATCACAGAATTTCAATGTGGTCTCAGACTTTTAGAACCTACTGTAGTCTACATATAAACTATACCAACAAGTATCAGAAATGAATGGGGGCTCGGGGCAAAAATGGCACCAAAGGTGACAAAAATGGCTCGAAAATTCAATATGGGGGGGGGGTCTCTTCATATTCTATTCCAAGCCTTGGTATACAAATTGTTGCATCTAAGATATGATTATTCATTATTTTAGTATGATTAGAAAACATATGCCCCCATAAAGGTAAAAAATAATATTGCAAATATTGCCCATAAATCGACAAGTTAATTTCTGACAATGATATCAACACATGTGCCACAATACATATGCTATTATTGCTGAAATATGTAATTCAATTAATTTGATATGATCAACTTCCTTACAACAGCCATCTCATTTAGATATAGGTCACATGATCTTATCATAATATGTCCTCTTACCAATACACTAGCACTGCACTTGAAACTGATGCATCTCAAAGTGGCTTTGAAGTGGAGGGCAGCAGGTTACAAGTGCTGTAGACTGTGTTAAGTGCTGTCTGATTAGACTGGAGTGGCTGGTAGAGGAGGAGCAACTCTTGCAAGTATCACCAAGCACTGTCACCTACACCTCACCTGCCCCCTCTATGTTCCTCAGGGGCCAGAAGAACCAGCCCCCTGAAAAGCGTCAGTCAAAAGGGAAGCCATGCAGCTGCCCGAATGAAAACTTTGATTCTTGGCTAAATAGATGACTTTTTCATCCCACTCCCATTGGTGAGGCAGCTCCTCCGAGACTCAAGATAAAAATCAGGGAAACTCAATCCAAGCCACAGCTTTGGATAAACAGATGTGCTTTTCCCCTCTCAGTGCAACACAAGATAACCTCTTCCCCCTTTTTCCATCTCTCACTGACCCTGCACCTGCACCAATGCTATGCAGTAGTAAGACTGATGTCTTACTCTGCTCTCTGCTGACCTAGAATTGTAGATAACCATCCAATAAATCAATGATATGGCAACAGACTATTTGGATTCTATCATTTGTCAGTTGTGACTGATGTCAGTTGGCAAGTACATTTTAAATATCGGTAATTATATTACCAATTGGAAAAAAAATAAAGAATTCAAGGTTCTATTTATTTACAGTATATGGCAACTTTTAAGGCAGTTAAAAGACAAAGATATATACTGAGCACTTTATTAGGAACACCTGTACACACACACACACACGCACACACACACACAAACACACACACACACACATACATATATATATATATATATATATATATATATATATATATATATTAGGGTTATCATCGATTATTGATCGGCACGTTATTTTATCAACATATTTTTGAGGCATCAATATATTAAAATTAGCCAACATTTAAATTAGAAGCCAAGTTTGCGTGTTTTCCAATACACTCGGTTGCCCTCTGCTTAACAGTCTGGCATATATCGTTGGGAGACCACAAGGGGGCAATATAACATTTACTGAATCACACACACACACACACACACACACAGGATGAGCAGAAGTGGCGCAGGAGATGATAGTCCAAAGTTTTGGTACTACTTCAAGAATGAAGAAAGTGACATTGATTAGTTTGCAGGTTAGTGAAACTGATGTAACTCTGCAAACTGAATGATTAGAAATGGTGGTTTATCATGCAATTTCTCTGTATGTAGCCTTGAATAGGTCTTTCATTCAAGCTGTCAAACCACAAAATGACATACTTCTATTTGACATTGTGTATGCTCAATGAAAGATACATGCTCACAATAATGGCTAGAGTAAATAATATTTGTCTGATGATAATTTAGGTCAAATTGAATGAAAAATATGTTAGTTGCGCTCAGTGGCACTTCAGAATGTTGACACACTGAGCATTGGCAGTGAGTGTGTTTAAAATTGTAGAAAATAAATAATTGTGTCTAATTTCAAAACCCGCCATGTCATCCGTCAGATGCATTCGGTCCCCTTTCATTTACCCTGCTGCTCACACTTTATTAAAGTTGTGTCGAGAAATATGTTTGCAAAGACAAAGAGAATTGTGCAATGAGCAGCCCACTTTATATGAAAAAAAAAATTATGATATATATATAGGTAATTAGCTCACATGGGAAATAAAAATATTTTAAACATTTAAATTCTGGAATAAAAGGCATGTCATTTAAGGCTTTTTAGCACACTTTAATCTCTATATTGCTAAAGGTCCACTCTCCGACTCCTCTCAGAAGACCAATCACTGAGGCCCAGCATCAATGGGCCCAGGCTATGGGCTTTTGATGAGAACTCAATCAGTCCAGAGTAGGTCAAGCCCTCCTCCTTGTCTTCAACAATTACCATGAAATTCTTAATGTCCACACAGCCGAGGGATCCCCAAATTTCAGAGTGTCATCCAGAGGGCGAGGGACTCTGGCTGTGCGTCTTTTTGACTCCCTCACATCTCCACCCATCATCCCCTGCAATGGTGTGTAGAAGTTGAAGGTGCAGCCAGGCTACAGTGAACCCATGACCCCTACAGTCTGTGGAGAGGAGCAATTTCCAGGGCAATAAAAACAACCATGGCAACAGAGATGCTGTCTGTGACTCATGGCCTTTAGGCAGCTAAGGCTGGTTGCTATTCATAGAGAGCCTTTTTTAAACCGATTGATCTTGTGATTATATATATATATATATATATATATATATACAAGCAATGATTTTAGCCTCTTTTTTCTAGATTGACCAGTTAAATAATATAAAAAGATTTAGAAGAATTTCAGTGCTTTTTGAATGATTGTACATTTCGTTGCAAATATGCAAAACCTAGTAGTCACAGAAGAATACACGATGTCAAGCGATCACTTTAGCCTCTTTTTTCTAGCTTGACCAGTTAAATAATGAACCCCATTTCTACCTTATAAAATAAAACTGAATTTTTTTCCAGACCGTGAAGAAAAGTATAAATCAGACATTTAAGTTGGCCTGCTACATGGCAAAACAATGCCTTGTGGAGAGGAGATGAAGAGGGTAACGGCATAATGTAAAATAGTTAAAAGCTTATTAGAGCCATTGAAAGGCAGCATGATTTCCACTTTGTTTCAGAACACCCTGAGCTCTGCCTTTCAAGTGATTGTGAAGGGGGCAATTCAAATCTCTTTGGGTCCATATGAATGAAGGCCTCTTAAAGCTCTTTTATAAGCCAGCAAATTCCCCACAGGCTATGCCCTTTAGCTCTATTACTGATTTACCAAAAGCATTCATCTCGAGCCTTCTGCTTCTCTTCTTCCATTGTTCTCCGTGGTCACCCCAGCACCTGACAACTCTAGCACCAGGCTTTCTTAGCTGCTTAAAATGTGCAGGCCAAAACAACTGTGAATATTGCTATATATCTTTTTGCACCTTTGCACCATTGCACATTTTACAACAGTTAAAAAGAAATTAAGACCAAGGTGGAGTGATTGATATTGCTCACCCACAGGGTATAACATTCAGTAATGTTAACATAAATGGCTGAATGAGGCGGACTCCTCTCCGGACAGAAAGGGGAGGCCTGATCCTTTTCTTTCTTTCTGCACTGAGAAAGAAGGGAAAAAATTCCAAGAGGGCCCATTGCCTCTATACTTAGATTAATTAGGCCCCCTTTAAGAGCCATTCAACCCAGTTCTAAAATAGGGGTCCAAGTTACATTATGTAAAGTTTTCAGAGTGATTTGCATTTGTTTAATGTGGCTGAGTTGTGTGGAGGGGCACTTGGAGAGAGACAGAGGGAAATTAAAGCAAAGTGAGGGGAAAATATTATTTTAATGGCTTTAAAATATTCTATACTGTTTTTCTTTCTCATTGTTAACAGCGCTCTGAAATAAAAGTGTCTTTAAAGGAATGAAACGGTTGGAAATCAGACCTGAAATTATACCTATTGTAATGCAGAGGATAATTCATTCAGCTTTAGGCTTTCTCCATAAAGCACGTTAGTGCATACATTTGCACTTTATATCCAATTAGTCACAAAGACTATTATGTTTCAAATATATCTGAATGTTTGATTTACCAAACTGTGCATCTACTATAATCAGAGCAGTTATTTACAAGAGCGATTTAAAAAAAAACAAAAAAAAAAAACAATAGTGTGCCAGAGAAGAGTTCTGTGAAAAATTATAAATTCTACACATTAAATTAAAGCAGTTCTTTGCCCATGAAGGTTAAGAGTTATTTAGGTTGAAATATAAATTATTCAAAAGCAACTGTATGTTATGTTATTTTTTTAGTTTGGCGTTTCTTTCCATCCTAATTTTTTTATTATTATTAATTTTGCGCACTTGGTCATTTTATTTTTTTAGTCACTTAATCATTTTTTTCAACATGTGCAATACGTAAGAAAAAGCCTATTACATAACCAACATGTGTTATTTGTAATTACACACGTGAATTAGTTTTAGAATTAGGCAACAAATTTTGTGCTTTAAGCATATTTTAGAGCACTGAAGAAATCTATGGGCTGAAATGTTTGTTTGCTGGTCTGTGTTTAACTCATTACAAATTGCACTTTTTCACTACGCAATCTTGAAATTAAATATATTTTTGGTAGACCTTTTTCAGTCTGTTTGTCATTCAGTGTGCAGACAGCATCTTTTGTAGATTTTGGATATAATTTTCTTGTCTCTTTGCACCTGAAGTTATACAAGTCCTGTTTGAGCACAACAACTGTTTCTACTTAAGTATATTTTAGCAAATATCTGCAGTGTTTATAATATTTAGTATGTAAGATTTAGTTTTGATTTAGTAGATTTTATTAATATGCATAATTGCACCTCTATTTTGCATTGACTATCTGCCTGTGAGTGCATAAAATGATATTGAGGGATCCATAATGATTGAGAAGGTTGTAAGATATCACTATTTGTCTGTTAGGGCCCCTTTTTCCATGTCTGTGGGTACACAACAGGCACGTGAAGCAACATGGGATAAGCTGTGCGACATGAAAAAGTGCCTCTCATGCAGGAGAGTGGCAGCATGCAGCTCAGAGGATGGGGGTGATGTGCAACGGCAGGCCTGAACACAAACAAAGCACCAAGGCTGTGTGTTAGTAAGGGGATCGGTGTGCCATGGCTGCTTAATACTGAAGAACGATTAAGAACACAAAAGAGCAGGATGAAGCAGTGTGAATGGGAACTGTGTGTCCCAGATCACATAGGGGTCTTAAATCTGGGGGATGGATTAATCCCTGAGTGAAAGTGTCTGGATCAGAGAAAGAGACGGCAGCCTCTTTTAATTGCTTTTTGTGTGGAGCTATTGCCATGCCAGGGATGAACCACAAACTGGGCAGTATCTCAAAGCAAGGGTTAAATCAAAGAAGTTGGGGCACAACTTTTAATCTTCACCTTGCTGATGAATGAACCACAGTGATGGATTTGGTGTCGGCTTTCAGATCTGGAAATAGCCAACTGTTGCACATTTGTAACTGTGTGTTTCGGGTAATGTCAGGGATTGGGTGGCTGTTTGGTTTGGCACATAATAGAGAAGTGTGCAACACCTGCTTCTACCATGATTCTTCCTGAAACTACTGAAACAAGAGGAGAAAAGAGAGAATTCTCAGCATAGTCACACTCAGCATCGTGATGGTACTTCATTTAATGAGATTAGTACATTTTCTGGGGTAAAACTTTGACTGGTGGAGAGTTTAGTTTAGAATAGTATTAATGTTTGTGGTGGTTAAATTTTGCTTTGATTTTTGTTATTGACGTTATTCTTAACGCTATCTCTGGTCACTTGTCGCAAAAGAGGCTAGTAAAGAATTTGCACAGCTCTTTTTTTTAAAAACAAAATCTAAACTTATTTGCTGGAATTTAAATCAATTGAATCTTGTAGATACCCAGTCTCAAAACCAGAACATATTTCTGCTAAGATAGGGGCGACTGGGCTAGCTGTCACAATGGCTATAGCTCAGTAACTAAAAGGTTTTATAACAAGAAGGTGTCAAAAGTTTGCCTTCTGTAACAGTGGTTTGTATGTTGGTTTCTAACACCCAGTTTAAACACCCAGAATTCTGACGTTCAAACTAAAATTCCAAAATTCAAGGGAAAACACACACACACACACACACAAAATCACACTGGGATACATTCAAGGGTCAACTATAAAATGAAAATAGATTTTAACAGACAAAGGACCATTTTTTTCCCCATAAATATCAGTTTGGGGGAACATATGATCTCCTGTCACATATGTTTTAAATGTTATAAATGGATACAATTTATTGCTTCCAATGTTTCATGAATTGTTTTGTGTTTCATAAGTGTTTTACAGTTTAAATTGTCCTGAAAAGTCTATAATAGGATGTTTAATGATGTGTTGCACAGTCAGGGTTGGGAGGGTTACTTTTGAAATGTATTCCACTACAGATCACAGATTACATGCTGTATTTTTGTAACGTATTCCCTTAGATTACTCAAGGTCAGTAACATATTCTAAATACTTTGGATCACTTCTTCAGCACTGGTAGATTGTTTCACTTGTTTTGACTATAAAAATTCTGTCAGTACAGTAAGACAAAATACACGTTAAAAATACATTCTCTGAAATACCTAAATATCTTATGCGGTGTTGTTTCTGAAACAAGATGAATCTAATCGATAAAATACAAATATTATTATCAAGAATATTATTTTTGCCCTAATATCAAAGGTCTAACTGGAAAAAAGAAATTATGATCTAACGTGAATTTTCTTGATAACAAACACGATCGTGCCTGGTAAAGTGCATGTAAAATGGCTAGAAATAGTGTTTTAGCTTAGCGTAAAGCTGACAATTTACACAAGGTTTATATCTATTTCTTCTGCTTCAAACTTTCTTTAAACTTCTCTTTCTGCTCGTATGAATGTAACATCACAAGAAAGTGTTTCACCGCTGTTAAAATGCACTTTGGATCGCATCATTTACATGTATAAATGTTTTTCATCTGAAAGGACTAAATACTCAAACAAATGACAATAAAACGCAAAGTAATCTCTTATTTTTTCAAAAAAAATAATTTTGTATTATACATTAAAAATACATGAACTGTATTCTAAATACCAATGATTTAAATTGTAATAGTAGTAGAATAAAGTTACTTATATTTTGTATTTTAAATACGTAATCCCATTACATGTATTCCGTTACTCCCCAACTTTGTGCACAGTGCCAATTTACCGCATATGCAGTGTTGAGTTTAATATGATTACAAAGTAATCGTTATTGTAGTTTAATTATTTTGCCCAAAAATTATGTAACGCATCACAATCTAAATTTGTGTAATCAGATTACTTTTTCTGATTTAGAAATTAATACATTTTTAAGTGCAATATTTGGGTTATACATATTTCTAAAACAATATTATTGATAAAGAATACATATAAAACATGAATTATGTTCATGTGTACGTCTGATTGTGTTTCTGTGACAGCTGAAGAGACAACAATGAACAAAGAAATACTCTATAGACATTATTTAGAATTTTTAGAATTATTTTGAATAACTTTTCTATGAAGATGTTTTAGGGTGTAAATTTAAAGTAAACTAATTTGTAATGTGATTACGTTTCCATTAAGTAATCTGATTACAATTTTTAGAGAAGTAATTTGCAGTGGATTACACTTTTTGAAGAACTGACCCAACACTGGGGAAACCATGCCCATACTATTGCAGAGTGCTGTCACAAAAGGACAGCATGTGTTATATAATAAGCGTTAACTTTTCTCCTGAGCAATAACAGTAAAAATGTTCAATAGCTTTTATGTTGTGCATACAGTATGCTTGTATACAGAAATGTACTTTCATAAAAACATTTAGTAACTGTTGTAATTATGCATATGCTAAATTCCAGATTTGTCGTAATAAACATCAGCTGAATTTATCATCACTATGTATTTTCCTTCAACTTTATACCCAGTATCCATAGAGCATGAAGATACTGATTCAATTCAGTGGAACTTATTTTATTACTATAAGAGAATTATATAGAGGAAGACCTAGTTCTACAAGCAAAAGTAATACAAAGAGTGAATAGGCACTGTGTATTACAGCCTTGCTAAACAAGGAGGTCGCCTTGTGGACATTAAACCTTTCTGCTGCTCTGCTTCTCTCATGTGTCCAATGACAACTCCCCTGGTTCACCTTTGTGCTGGGTCTTCACCCCGACCGCTCCTTAGGGAATGGCGGTCATGCGAGTCTGAACTCTGCTTCCCTCGGACGACAATACAGAACGCCCTAGATCCCTCTCCATTTCCTTGAAGGGCTAAGCATGTCCACAGTGAGGTCAGAGGGGGCATCCCAAAGAGGATAACAAAGCTTTGAAAAGATTTGCCACTTGAAGATTGCCTGACAGAGCTACTGAATCCCTTCCCCCTCCCATCTCCAGCAACTCAAAGTGTGGGCTGTCAGATTTGCCCACCCTCGCATCAAGCCCTGGAGCTCTCTCTCTGTGGCCGCCAGTGATACAAAGGAGGCCCTCGCTGCAGAGAATGAACCCACTTGTCTATATACAGTACATGCTGTAACAACAGACGTGGCAAGACTGATGAATGAACAAGTGTGTTTGCTCTTGTTATGGTAAAATTCAGAGCAATGACAAAAACTGGTTTGAGGTGAATGTTCTCTCCGAATGTGGATACCGCCACATTACCAATGAACAAAAAGTAGTTTAATGTTCTTTAAATATATTATGCTAAATTATTAGCCTGCTATGAGTGTACATACAGCTTTCTAACTTTCTAGTGTATAATGATGTGGACCAAAAGTATTGCAAGAACAGCATGACACAAAAAAAAAAAAAAAAAGTAACAAGAAGTGTCATGGTATTACCATGATTTTTGCATATGATACCATGATAATATTATGTTTTTGACATACACTTACTCATTCTTTATATATATTCACATTTTAGAATAATAGTTAAGTCATCAAAACTATGGAATAACATAAATGGAACTATGGGAATTATGTTGTGACTAAACAAAATCCAAGATAAATCAAAACTGTGTTATATTTTAGCACCTTCAAAGTAGTCACGCTTTGTCTAGAATTTGCAGACATGTACTCTTGACATTTTCTCAACCATCTTCTTGAGGTATCACCCTGGGATGCTTTTTAAACAGTATTGAAGAAGTTCCCATCTATGTTGGGCACTTATTGGCTGCTTTTCTTTATTATTTGGTCCAAGTCATACATTTCAAAATATTTTTTTTTATTATTACATTATTGTTTTATAATGAAATAAATTAATATGGTGGCACAGTTTTATTTTTGTCTACAAAACTTAATTCAAACATTTAAACATACGCCTTCAGATCAACGATTTTGTGATTTTAAGATCATGAGAAACATTTCAGTCAAGTGTTTCAAAACTTTTGTCCGGTAGTGTATGCCACGATAATTCCCTGATATTCTTTTAAGTACCTTAAAATACAATGAAATGTATGACAATCATTCAGTACCATGCAATACAGTGGAAAATATTTGGACACTTTAGCCACAATTAGAACATATGAATACAAAATATCAAACCAAATGGTGTCAGCAAACAAATGATGTCAGATATTTTCTCAGCTTTCGCAGATATCTTTGCTTTTCTGAGACATTTTTTGCTAATACTTTGAAACAATTGGCCCCATGATAATTTTTAGTAGATGGAATTAATTTCCCCTCCTGTTTACACATGTGTCCATGCATCCAGAGTAACCACAGGTGAAGATCCTCACCCGATCATGACTGCAGTGTACATTTTCAATTTCCCTTTTTGATCTGTAATTAGTAACACCTAATATTCATTCAAAAAAAAATTCTAAAGCAAATAGTTTTAGTAAAAATGTACATATGTTGACAGTGGGACTAAGTTGTGAAATTTTAAATAAGCTGTAGAGAGTCAGATTTTTTTAAATCAAATTGTTTGTGTTTCCAGGAGTGTTGCAGATTATGTTTTTGAGTTGATACATACATTACAGCTGATTTTCTGTAAAGCTGCCTTGGAACAATGTGTATTGTGAAAAGGACAAATAAATAAATCTAGGATATACAAATAAAAATAATTTGATTTGATTTGATGTTTATGTTACAATGTTTATTTCTACTTTGGCATCAAAATCTGAGTGTTCTTTATTTGCTCTGTCAGACAGAGAAGTAGTAGCCAGTGCTGAAGCATTTTACCAATCTGGGGTTCTTGGTGTGCACCAGAGAGCTGGAGGGGGGCTGAAGTGTGCCATCCGGCTGCCAAAAGACTCTGAATGGGCATGCATGCAGGAGATCAATGCAAGCCCCTGAAAATCCTATTATGTCCCAAAGGCACTTGTTGCCTTGGCTTAGACCTTTGCTAGCCATTCTGCCTAGGGCTACATCTTTCTCTTTGTCTACCTTGTCTTTTTCTTAGATTTTATCACATTAGTTCCATGAGGAAATCTGCAATTATTGCAAGTTCTGTGATGCCAGGACTAAAGGGTGGAGGGAGAGATTAGGGCAAAAGGCCATATGAAGAATGGTATATGGTCAATTTGGAAAGGCAACTTTGTTTTCCATAGTTTTAAAAAGTAAAAAAAGTAAAAAAAGTAATTGAAATAACATATAGAGTTAAACTCTAACAGCACAGAGTTTTCTTTGATGCAATTCAGGGGATTTGTCACAACGGACCTTTGAGTGTTTGTGTTTGTCTGTGTCAGACTACAAATTAAGCAACAGTTCCTCAAACGCACACAGGAGTTTTTAATTCGTTTTTTTAAATTGTCTCTAAATAGTTTGTTATTTTTGCCTGTTGTATAGATGAGAAAAAGCCTTTTTTTATGAAAAAATCCTCTATGAGATTTAACTCATGCTTTCATTTAAAGGTATCACCCAAAAATTATAATTCTCTCATCATTTACTCAAACTTTTATGCCGTCTTAACATGTATGACTTTCTTTTTTCTGTGGAACACAAATGAAGATATTTTCAAGGAAGGATGATGTGTTTTTTGTCCATTCAATGCAAGTCAATGGAGGTTCGAAACATTTAATCTCCAAAAAGAACTTAGAGGCATCTTAAAGGTAATTCAAATTATTTGAGTTGTTTAATCCATGTCTTCTGGAGCATTATGATTGGTTCAGTTTCAAAAAGCTATACTTATGATGCTGCACTGAGTTATCGTTTTGGGAACAACTTTAGGTGTGACCAGCTGTGAATATGTGTGCAATATGTGTCACACATATTCACAGCTGATCACACCTAAAGTTGTTCCCAATGCGCGAACTCAGCGCAGCATCTCGTTCCGCTTTTATCAGGGAACAAGGGTTACAATCAAGTAACCCGAGACGTTTTGGGTGATAAACTTGAATTGAAATTGAACTCCTTTTTCACTATATATCTTGCCACACATAATATCTCCTTTAAAAATCTTTGTTTGTGTTCCGCAGAAGAAAGAAAGTCATACAAGTTGAGATGGCATAAAGGTGAGTAAATTATGAGAGAATTATCATTTTGGGGTGAACTATTCCTTTAAGACTGGATTCCATTTAAAGGATGTTTACAGAATAACGGAAACATCACAGTTTAAAGTATAAAAAATGCCACTGCCCAGTTAAGTCAAATTATTTTGATTGCAATAGTGTCAGCCAGGGCCCTTAGTGCAGTAATACAAACTACTGAATGGTTCAAAGTAGGGATGTGCCCAAAGCCGAATACCTTATTCTGAAAGGCACGAATGACTTCAAAAGGACTATAATTAATAATTAATCAAAATAACATCAAAATCTTGATATAGTCATATGTGATTATAAACAATAAAAGGCTGTGATGAAATGAAATGTATAGCCTAAATAGTGTATGTGTACTTCAGAGTGGCCTGCCAACGCGAGCCTGTCAAAATATGCTTAATTTTACTGTGCGCATATACACAGGCAGTTGGCGAGATACTGGACTATTACTCCTCAGGAGTTTAGACACATATAGATGTTTTTATATTCTTCAGAGTCTGATTATGCAAATGCAGGTATCTCCTGACCTCCTCACATACGCTTACTCGATGTGCACATCCACTGTTGTTGTTTCTAGCTTCATCTCCTGATGTTTGGCAGCCATTACATCTTCTTCTAGCACTTTTTCGTGAGTGTGACGGCTCAAATGTGAGTGTTGCCACCTTGTGGACCCACTAATAAGTGCAAATAATTCCAGGCACGTGCACATGAATGCGCAGTTAGAAAAATCAGCTGTGCACATCAGTGCTCCAACACTCTGCTGATAACTAATTTTGCATCATATGTCCTGTAAAATGACACTCAGCGTTCGCATCTGACTGAAGTATTCTTATAGCTTAAAATGTATGGGTGTTTCGCCAGACATTATTAAGTACTCTACTCTGGTCTTTTGAGATGCATATCTTTCACAAATGGATGAATGCCCAGATAGTGTCAAATTAGATTATAATTAGAAATTTGAAAATAATAGAATAGAATATATTCTGATATATTTTGATGTTTTATTTTTTTTATATATCAAAGAGATGATGCAATAAATATAGAACAGGATTCATTACCTCCACACTGAAATGTCATGAATTGTCAACTCAATAAATACATATTGAGCTACACATAATCTGTTCTACACATAAACTACATCTGTATTTTCTCAGGCACTTTTTGAGCATAAATAGACACACAACTTGCATAATTTTAGAAGTACACCTAAATAACAATAGCCAAATTATACTGTTACTTGGTTTTACTTCCAAGTTGCTTCTTCGTAAAATAGCAAAGTCACAGAAACATCAGCGCCACCCTGATTAAGAAATATCATGTTTTATATGTAAGTGTACATGCATATGGAATACTGATAACTCACCATTGTCACACAGAAAAGCAATGCGATATAATATTTATTTGTATGAATATAGTACTAATTTGTCTTGTAATAAAAAAAGAAATATATATATCCTGTGATAGCAAACTTATATAGATATGAAATAATCATAAAAAAAGATATATGGAAGCACAAAACTGTTACATATCAAGGGTCTTTAATGACACATATGGTAACTTTTTTTATGATAATCAATTTAGAAAGGTTGAGGAATACTAAAGAGGTATGTATTAAAGGGTTAATAATTATAATACAATAAAATATAATTTTATGAATTATAAAAGGCATATGTGCTATATGGAAACAATAAAAATAAAGAGTTACATTTAAAAATGGGCTTTTCATTTAGTTTTGCTGCACTTCCGGTTTAAGCCCTGGCCACATTAGTTTATGTTGGAATACAGATAATTTTGTCATTGCAACAGATACAGACACAGATAATGGCTTCTCTGCACACCCCTAGTTAAATAATAATATGCTTAATATGAACAGACTTGACTGCAAGAACTGTGACTGCAAACAGAAGTGGAAAATTTACTTTAAGCAAATATACACACTCTCTTCCAGGAAAAGAGTCCAAAATATTGATGACTAGTCTTGCATTAAAATCTTGCATTAAAATCAAATCAATATATATATATATATATATATATATATATATATATATATATATATATATATATATATATATATATATATTAGGGCTGTCAATTGATTCAAAATTGTAATCAAATTAATTAATAAATTAATAATTAGTCCCAATTAATTAATCGAGATTAGTCGCATTTAATCACAGATACAAATATTTGTTGAAAAAGCCCCTCATATAACAATAATTAAATATATAATGATGAAATAATTATACATAGTTATCTTTAAATATTTTAAATTATATATATACATAAAAAATATTCAGATAATACAAATGCGTTACATTCTTGTGGCAGAAGAGTTAATCATTGATAAGACAATACAAAAAGCGGCTTTAGAATACAATGTATTGTTTACTACCATATTATTGATCATAAGTCAATCATTGGCACACAGTTCACAGCAATCCATTTCACAAGTGAATTTGTCAATCAGTTGGAGATTTATTATGAGGGCTCGTTTAAGGGCCCGTCAATTTACACCTGCGTCAGACATGCTTGTGTAGCATCTCGGGTGCGTTGCATCATAAACATAAAATGTTTATTATTATTATTGTTTAATACCGATCTTTAAACACATCTTAAGATCCCTTAGTTCGCATTTGCCCTCCTTCAACTGTTTTGAACACAAGAATGTAATGCATGTTTAATGTTTAAAATAGTAAGTAAAAATGTATTTGCATGTGGAGACTCATGCCACTCACTGCGATCCATGCACAACTTACCACATGCCCCACTGAGAGTGAGAACCACTCATCATGACCACATGAAGGTTACCCCATGTGACTCTACCCTCCCAAGCAACTGGGCCAATTTGGCTGCTTAGGAGACCTGGCTGGAGTCACTCAGCACACCCTGGATTTGTCAATACTCACTGAGCTACCCAGGCCGCCACCATTCATACATTTTTTTAAATATGGCACAACAGCAACCTTATTGGTTGTGGTAGAAAGCAAAACTTCACCAATGTTTTATCAACACTAAACTGAAAATTAGTTTTAGACCCATGGGTCAACAGTAGTGGTGTAACGGGATGACATTTTCATGGTATGATAACCGTCACAAAAATTCCACAGTATTACAGTATCACGGTATTTAGGTGCATTGATAATTTTATAAGCAGTTCAATATTTGATAACACACAGATAAATATTTAAGTTATAACCAATTCTTGAACTTTATTTTTGATTTTTTTCAACTTTAATCCTTTAAAATTTGAATTTGAACATCTGGACACTCTCTTAATACATCAAGGTAAAAAAAAATTAAAAAATCACAAATGGGTAAACATTAATAAAGAAGATTATAACTAAAAATATTTTGTTAATGTTATTTTATGATTAATGAAATTTAATTGTAATGATTTGTAATGATTATTGCCCAGGTTAACACATAAAATATGCATTTGCATGCATTCAGTAATTTGTTGCATTTGTGATTTAGTTCAATTCTACAATACCTACAGAATATATATTATTCATGTACAGTTTATTTATTTGCATTTGCTCCAATACTGACCATTTCTACCAAAGTTTCACTGTCAATTTCTTGCATGTATATTGTCAATGTCAATTTCCTGAACACCAAAAGCCATGCATTTGTAAACCCTATTTAGTAATGTTTTACAAATAAAACATAATATTAGTATTATCAAACACATTGGCCTACTACATTGTAGTAAGTTGAACGAGGTATTAAATTCGTTTACTGCATTTGTGAATGTGACAGAAAGCATAAACATAACTTAAGCCTAACTAGTCACTACAAATCATGTAAAACTACATTGAATCTGGTGTTTTTATGAAATGGGCCATAACGTATTATCCTGTGTACAGTATTTCCACTTTTCCATGGGATGGTGCTCACGGAGATGGTGCTTAAGGTTTGGAGTGTTTGCCGCTTGAGCCGATACTTTTTTGAGGCAAATTTTACAGACTGGGTAACCATCAACATTGAGGGTGCCATGGGACTTTTACATAGCCAAGTAATCCCAGACAGCGGACTTCAACTTCTGTGGCAGCAGAAATAAAGGTTCATGTTCGGACATGTCTGTATGCTGTATCAGTAATGTTATGGGGGTGTTTTGCGGCTGCAGGAAATTGCTAATTGCTATGTGATTGACACCATGGATTATTTCATGTATCAGGCCATTTTGTCAAAAATGTGATGCCTTCAGTGTGTAAATTGAACCTTGGTGATCACTGGACTTTCCAGCAAGACCATAACACCAAGGATACATCCAAGTTGTCCAAAATCTGGTTCAGTGATGGGTCATGAAATGTCCTTGAATGGTCATTTCAGTCCATCATTAAAATACTATTCAAAATCTTTGTTGGGATTTCAAGGACGCAGTGGCAGCACAGAAACCAAAGAATGTCAATGAGCTGGAAGCTTTTGCTCATAAGAAATGTGTAAAGATTCCAACAGAGGTGTCCGAAGCCTGAGAACACTTACCTGAAACATTTATTTGATGTTATTAAGGGTAAAGGATGCTTCCACAAATGATTGATTTTGGGGGGTTGAATATTTTTGACATGACATTTGTGGAGAGATTTAGTTATTTTTATTTAATAATTTGGGTAAACTGAACCCTTTGTTCTCAAAATCAGTGCTTTTCACAACCACGTCGTTTCAAAGCAGCTTTACCAGAAATCATGCATTAACATAAAATTTAACTGAAATATCTATAAAGTCTTAGAGTGGTCATTGTGTAGTTTGATTAAATATGATCGTAAATTGTGTGTACAAATTTAATAATTAAATAATAATTGTATTTAGAACCCCCATGAGCAAGCCGAATGCGACTGTGGCAAGGAGCACAAAACCCCATAAGATGTTGGGTAATGGAGAAAAATAACCTTGGTGAAACCAGGCTCACTGTGGGGGCCAGTTCCCCCCTGACTAAACAACATGAATATAAAGCCAATATTAGTTATTTGTGCGCAGTGCAAGTCATGGTTTAAAATGTGTAAATTATGTAATAAAAATATGTTACGGTCCAGTGTTTTTTTTTTTTAATGAACTTTAAGATTAATGACTTATGATTTTGAAGACCATCCTGGATTAACTGCAGAAGTTCACATATATGCATTGCTCTTTGTTAGTTGGCTAATGAAGGCTTTTGTTGGCAATTAAGGGGGCTTTCACACTGGGCATGTTTGCTGTGATCCAACTCCGAATGCTACTGTTCCCGGTTCCCTCCGCAGCGTTGGTCTGGTTTCACACTCAATTGCTTCTGTCAAACCCCAGTCGATTTGTGTTCATTTTGCATCATCACAAACACACATGGTGAACACAATGCGACTCATCATACTTTTTGTTGATGTGTTATTTTGGTCCCATTATGCACAGCAAAGTGAACGGCAACTGCGTATATGTGCGTGTCATGGTGTTACTCATCATATGTCCAGGGGAAGGTGGCTTGTGGCTGCTCGCAAACAGTGTTTTTTGAGGAGATAGCTGATTGCAAGGAATTAATTTGCATCTTTGTTTACACTGCAGGCTTACTCACGCTTGTGTCCAAGGTGAAGTTATCGCCACTGTCATTTTAAGATTAAGATTCAACTTTGTCATTGTGCAGAGTACTGGTACAGAGCCAATGAAATGCAGTTGTTTTCGCATATCCCAACTAAGCTGGGGTCAGAGCGCAGGGTCAGCCATGAAACAGCACCCCTGGAGCAGATAGGGTTAAGGGCCTTGCTCAAGGGCCCAACAGTGGTACCTTGGTGGCGCTGGGGCTTGAATACCCAACCTTTTGGTCAGTAACCCAGAGCCTTAACCGCTGAGCCACCACTGGCTTAATAACCTATAATAATATTTATAAATACTATTTATACTATTTATCACTATTTTATACTAAGATGCATAGATAGACAGACAGAATTTATAGTGTTGATTGTACTTGTATGTCATTGTGGTATCATTACTTTTTTGGGACTTTCAGGAATGTGTGGATCCTCGTGTGTTGCCGAAACTAATGATGTCATCATTGGCTAAAACGCATGCGCAGGTTACTTTACTTCCTGAAAAAGTGCGCACCCGAGTCCGAGTTGCTTTCACATTCACGCAAATTGCATTACAGTTCCACTGCAACCAGACTTAGACACACCTCCTACAGGTAGTCTCGGGTTTTGTACCATGGTGCGCATCCCGGACCGCATGACAGCTTTCACATTTCCAATTTTTCATGTGAACCGCGCTCTGTTTCGAACTAAACTGCCAGTGGGAAAGCACCCTAAATGATAGTCTATGTATTCCATTTCAAGTGTATAGTCCATCAATAGAAAATGGTGATCCAGGCAGAGATCTATGAGGTGCATCGCAGTTCAACAGGCAGGACATTTCGTTGAGGTTCGTGGGGTCCATCCTAAGTCCAAGGTTCAGGCAGTGGAAAATGAAGTATCAGATGTCTTACAGTTGGAGTTGGAATTAGTTCATCCTCTGAAGTCAAAAGACTGAAGTGATGTCTGTCTAGCACAGGCTGTAGTTTGTCGTCATCACTCAGTGATACGTAGCAGTAGAGTCTGACACCAAGCAGGAACGGAGCTGGATCTGGCCGGCTCTGGTAACCTCGGGATATGAATCCCGAGGTTGAGCCATGGAAACAAATAGAGTAATATTAGTGTTGATGCAATTACATTTTATGCAGAGTTATACTGTAGATAAAGACAGATGTTTCTGGTTCTGGCAGACCTAACTAAAGCAGCCTAATTGTGACTTGATGGCTAAATTAGGTGTATGCCTGCTAAATAGATAAGTCATTAGTCCAGACTTAACGGAGTGAATGTGTCTGCATTCTGAACAGCTATGGAGACTATTCCATAGTTTAGGAGCCAAATATGGAAAGGATCTACCTACTTTGTGGATTTTGATATTCTTGGAATTATTAAAAAGCAAGAATTATGTGATTGTAATAAACTTGATGGAATATTGCATGTCGGAATGTCACTTAAGTACTGTGGAGTTTGACCATTCTAAGCTTTGTATGTAGTTAATAAAATTTTCAAATTAAAATGAAATTTAAAAGGTAGCTAATGTAACAATGATAAAATTTGGCTAATATGATCATATTACTTGGTTGTAGTCAGCACTCTGGCAGCTGCATTTTGAAGCAGTTAAAGTTTATTTATTGAACTTGCTGGACATCCTCCCAGTAATGCATTACAATAATCTAGTCTTGAGGTCATGAACACATTAATTAGTATTCTACGTTGTGTCAAAGAAGCAACACTAGGGGTCTCACCTGAGCGCCGAATATGCCTCTGATCTATGAAAAAAGGGCAATGAGAAGTTGGCAGACAGTATTTGCATACCCCGGAAATACGTCTAGTTCATTCAGAAATTTTCTTCGGAGTCGATGGTCGTCCATGCAGTCAGCTGCGAGTCACACACCTGTTCCTGCTTCTGTTCCTCTGACGCTCTGCCTGCTGTTGGATCTATGACGCACTTCAGTGGCTTTTCTCCTTCTCTGCACGACAGTGCAGCTTGCCCCTAGGTGCTTCGACAGCGCAGAAAGCTTAAAAGAGTTTATTTAAAAGAGTGATTTTCTCTTTAAAAGAGTATTTCTGGACTGGAACCCTCCGTCCTCCCCACAGCCATCGCAGTTCGATGACTGGTTTCTGGGGTCTGCGCGCCACTCACAGCCTGGCCCCCCCCCGGTCCCATTTTTCCCGGAAGTGCATGATGAGCTGACGTTTTCGTGGAGAGCACCCCTCTCCACTTGTCACAAAGCCACTCGCTCATCCGCTCTCACTACCCTCGACGGCGGAGCGGCCAAGGATTCCCAAGGTGGATAGGGCTGTTGCGCTCCACCTGTATCCCGGAAACCCTACCAACTGGCGGGGTCGCCCTGTGCTCCCCTCCAAGGCCTGTAGGACGAAGTCGTCATTGACCACCAAAGCCTACAGTGTCGCCGGACATGCAGCTTCCGCCCTGCACGCCATGGTCCTCCTGCAAGTCCACCAGGCCAAGGCACTTAAAGATCTCCACAGGGGTAGCCCTGATCCCAATGTGTTGCAGGAACTGTAGTCACTCGGGCAGGTGATGGCCATGCTCGTGGTCCAGGAACGTCATCTGTGGCTGAACTTGGTCGAGATGCGTGAGACCGACAAAGCTCGCTTTCTCAATGCCCCTGTCTCCCAGTTCGGCGACACCGTTGAGGACTTCGCCCAGCAGTTCTCCGCGGTGAAGAAACAGACGGAGGCCACATCGCACATCCTACCCTGCCGCAAGCCTGCCGCCATGGACCATGCCCCGTCTGCTCGCCGAGGACATCCTCCTGCAGCCAAGAAACACCCTGCTTTATACCCGTATGTCCAGGGGCGGGGTATGCAAATACTGTCTGCCAACTTCTCATTGGCCTTTTTTCATAGATCAGAGGCATATTCGGCGCTCAAGAGAGACACCTAGTGTCGCTTCTTCGACTCAATGTCTCGTTCCCTCCATCAGGGAACGGAGGTTACATACGTAACCTAGACGTTTTGGCATCAGCAATAGAGATCATGTGTCGTAACTTAGCAATATTTCTGAGGTGGAAGAATGCCATTCTACAAATATTGGAAATGTGATTTTCAAAGGACAGATCGGTATCAAATATAACACCTAGGTGTTATAGAAAAGCAGATTTTTATCTGTTTGATTGTATTATCTCAATGGGACCTTCCTGTTTAAATAAAGAATGCAAATAAATAAATTAAGACTATGAGCCAAATTACTAGAGAGGAGAGCGGCATCTTTCCTGCCGAGGGTTGGAGTCCATCTCTCTTTAGCATCTCAGGTCTACCCCAAAAACTCTTGCAATTGTCTCTAAATCCTCTGCTATTCTTCGGACACCACTCAGATATTAAGCCAAAACCTGAAAGTTTTGACGTTGTGGGGACAATTTATCGGTCCCCATGAGGAAAATGTTTTTTGAAAATGTGAAAATGCAGAAGGTTTTATGTGAGGGTTAGGTTTAGGGGTAGGGTTAGGTAGAATATGTAGAATATATAGTTTGTTCAGTAAAAAAACCCTTATGTCTATGGAAAGTGCCCATAAAACATGGAAACCCCACAGTGTGTGTGTGTGTGTGTGTGTTTATAATAAAAACATTACATCTCTACTTTACACAGAGCATCCCCACTATTTTCAGCCTCATTGATTTTTATCTGAATCTGGCCTGCATTTCCCACTTATACCACAAAGGTACAATCTGTAAATTGCAGCAGAATTTAATTAGCAGCTCTATGTATCTGTCAACCTCACAAACCTAGAATTCAGAAATCACTTATATCCAAGGGCAACACACATAGTTTCCTAAAGGACCTGGAGAAGGAAGCTCAAAGCCTATAGTAGTAGCCAAAGTAGTGGTGCACCAACATGTTTGACATAGGTTGCTTGATATTTATACATGATAAATACTGGTTTATCATGTATAAAGGGTCATAAAACTGCATTTATATAAAAAAAAAAAAAAGGCAAAGGCTGCAAGTACAACATTCAACAAATGAAGTAGGGAACAAGCTAATGCTATAATAATGTTCAAACAAATATCATTAGATCAATATTGAATATAGCAGCTAACACCAAGTAGTGGAACTACTACCTTACATTTTTTAGCAGCATGACAAAAGTAGCAGTGCAATTGTTGTTTTTAATGTCACATTATATGGCGCAGAATAGCAAGCTAAAAGGAAGCAATGTTACAAATGAGCAAACAGAGCCAAAGATGAGCAAGTGTATTGAGCACACTCTCTATGAATGTCCTTAAATTGACATTGTTAAGGTATGATTTATTTTTTTTATTATTTAAAATTGTTTCTCTTGCTATTTGCTTTAATACCAGGATGTTTATGCAATTTATGCATTTATGAAAAAATGAAAGAGGAGCATAAACATTTAGAGTTCCTCTCAAGATTGCTTTTCACACTGTTCTGAGACCAGTTTCCGTAAGAGTTCCATACATTCAAAAATGCTGTCGGTTAAGCCATTAGCTGATTAGGCAGCAAGGTAGCAAGTCAATTGCCTACGTTTTCAGATGCAGCCTTAAAGTGGAGATTGACTGAGCAGGGTGGATAATTTATAGTAAATATTTACTTATTGATGTGTTTTTCACCAACACCTATCAGATCGCTTTTGAAGACATTGATCTAGCCACTTGAGTCATATGGAGTACTTATATTTGGGCCTATGTGATTTTTGGAGCTTCATTTAGGCACCCATTCACTTGCATTGTATGGAACTACAGAGCTGAGACATTCTTTTAAAAATCTTAATTTGTGTTCTGCTGAAGAAAATAAGTCAGATATCCGGGATAAATGATGAGAGAATTTTCATTTTTGGGTGAACTATTCCAAAGGAGACTTTGAAGACCATTTTAAATGAACAATCAAATTTTTCCTATAAATCATACTTAGACAAGATGTTATATTTTAAGACAAGAGACCAGTATGACATGATTCCATTTTAACAAAATAATTATTTAACCCTTAAATGTATACCAAACATTTTTAGAAGTTGTGCTCACACCTCTTTAGAATTCTTCAATCTTTCTCTTATACATTCACTTATAAACACACAAAAAAGAGAATAATAATAATAATAATTTTAAAAAATTATGGTTTAAGTCCAAAAGTGTAAATCATAAGATACATATGTCCATACATTTTTTTTTTTTTAGAATTGTTTCATATCTATAAGCTTATTATCACAGGATATATGTCTTTGTTTATTACAAGAGGAATGAGTACTATATACATATTCATAAATATAAATACTATATAATAGATTTTTCTGTGCAAAAATGCATAAACAACAATGGTGGTTTATCAGTATTCCATATGCGTGTATACATAAATACTATACATGCTATTTCTTTCTCAAGGTGGCACTGATGTTTCAGTGATTGATTTGAGATACATTTGACATTGCTTTTTGATCAAGAAACAACATGGAAGTAAACTATAGCAAGTACAACACATGAAGAGTATGATACGACTATTGACATTTGGGTGCACTACTGAAATAATGTAAGTTGCGCATCTATTCAGACTCAATAAGAGCCTGAAAAAAAATACTTATGTGTAGCACAATATTTTAATAGTTTAATATTTTTTTGCAGCCAGGTACGTCTCAGAAAATTTCAGTGTGAAAGTAATTTGTCCTGATTTGCTAAATTTTCTCTTTGAAATATGAAAAATAAAACATTAATATAATATTTTCTAATTTTCTTGAAAATATTTTGAAAATTTGACACTATCTGAGCAATTTATAGATTCATTTGTGATATATATAAGTGCCGGGTCTCTAAATACCCAAATATATAATAGTGTTTGGGAAAATTCCCATGCATTTAAGGGTTAATGATATTCTTATTTGCTATTCAACTCTGGGTACATTGTGTACTTATAAACAATTCAAATATTTTAATAGGCTATTACATTTCATTTCATAAATATATGTGTTTGTGATTGCTCCAGTAGTATTTGTACTATTGTACCATTTAACGCATACTAAAGACCACACTTAATCCACCTGTCAGAGGACCAATGCAAAGAGTGTACAGGACCTGCAGTGTTACGTACGTGCGACGCCTCAGCTGCTCCACTTACTCCTCCAGATTGGCAGAGCAGTGGGAGCAATGATCAATAAAGCTGCTGATCAATCGTGCCCTCTCTTATTATTATTCAAAGCTAAAGAACCCACTCCCCTCTTGATGTAGCATTTCTTTTGCAGACTTGGCTTCCTGTCCTCATTATTGTAAAGCCAGAGGAGATAGTTGATCACTCCTCAGAGTGGGGAGAGCATCCATCATTCGTCTTGAGGACCTGACAGTCTAGAAGGGTTCTTGCCTGTACTCTGTCATGAAAATGATTAACATACTACCAAATACCCTTTACAACCTAACTAGGCCTACCACCTCTCTTTCACAGGGAAGTAGTCAGGAGTCATCAGAACTGAAGGTTTGCTTTGGAGCACAATGATCTTTATGTGTGGCATTGACAAAATTGTTATAATTTAACAACTTCTAGCATATTAATACTGATAGTTTTCTCAAATAATATAATATAATATATATATATATATATATATATATATATATATATATATTAGGGCTGTTGATTTAACATGTTAATTCAGTGTGATTAATTTTACAAAAAATAACGCGTTAAAAAAATTTACGCAATTAATCGCATGCCCACAGACCATAATAAGGAAGAGCCCTGAAAAATGCAAGCTTGTAGTACCACCTGTTTACTAACCAGCAGTAAGTGAAATTTCAGCTGTATGAGCAATGTGCAGTTTATACAGTGAATTAAACACTCCAGTAGGCAGATCAACACAAACATGCGTTACATTCTTGCGTTCAAAACACTCAAAGGAGCGCAAATGCGATCAAAGGGAAATCAAGATGTGTTTAAAGATTGAGTATTAAACTATATTTAACTTGACACAGTGAACTAAACATTTTATGTTTATGACACAACACACCAGAGACGCTACACAAGCATGTCTGACGCAGGTGTAAATTGACGGGCCCTTAAACGAGCCCTCATAATAAATCTACAACTGATTGACAAATTCACTCGTGAAATGGATTGCTGTGTGCCAATAATTGACTTATGTTCAATAATATGGTAGTAAACAATACATTGTATTCTAAAGCCGCTTTTTGTATTGTCTTATCAATGATTAACTCTTCTGTCACAAGAATGTAATGCATTTTAATTATCTGAATATTTTTTATTTTATATATATCATTTTTGAATATTTAAAGATAATTATATATTGATATAAATATGTAAAATCAATCAGTTATTTTTATATAAGGGGCTTTCTCAGCAAATATTTGTATATGCGATTAATTAATCGGAACACCATGTAATTAATTTGATTAAAAATTGTAATCGATTGACAGCCCTAATATATATATATATATATATATATATATATATATATATATATATATATATATAAATATTATATATATATATATATATATATATATATATATATATTTTTTTTTTTTTTTTTTTTTTTTTTTTTTTTTTACTTTATATTTTTATATATTTTACTATTCTTACCAGTTTTAATTAAGTTACCGTTACTCTAACCCTAAAGTTGTCATTAATAAAAACAATCAAGTGGTCCTAATTAAACAGTACTAGAAATGTCACATTTTGGAATCATAACTCAAAAATACACATTCTCTAAACTTTGTCTTATAGTACTACAAACTCAAAGTGATCATGTACAAGTATGTTTGTTCAAGACATATGGAGAAATATAATAATTGTTATTAAAAATGTAAATAGTTTAAATTCTTATTATTGTTGTTGTTGTTTTGTTGTAGCCGGTTTATAGTTGTGATTTGTGTGAAGTCGCCATGAGGGTGATTAAAGTTACCTCTGGTGAACTTGGAGCCTGTTAAATTCAAGTTATTCTTCCCTATTCAGGTGTTCAAAAGAACCAAGAGTCCAGTCATTATTTCCCTTATACAGTACGCATAAGACGTCCTAGTTCTCAGTTTAAATAATAAACTAAAAACAATGATACATTAATTACAGATGAGTTAAGTTAAATTAGAACTAGTTAACTGCACTTACAATTAAGTTCACTTTACTTGAGTCAAATAAGTATGTTTACATAGAAAATCATGCAAACCGATTGCCTTTAAAAAATCTAGATAATGTGAACGAATTACATTTTACAGTATATTGTTTAGTGCACTTGCTTTTGGTTCAACACAACTGTACATAAACAGTAAAAGCAACAAAAATCTAGACAAACTGTAAAAAGTTTGCTGTTTGAGATATTTCTACCTAGTCTGACATTTAAAAATGACTAGTCAATATAGTTAGGCAGATTTAGTCAAACATAATATATTTGATAAATAATATATTTAATATAATATATATTTGTTATGTTACCACAGGAAGTACATTTTAAGTTATGTGACATAATATTTTTACAGTGCAGGTGTTGAGGGATTCAGATTTTTTTTTTAGGAGCCATTTTTTTTGTTTTTGTTTGTTTTTTGTTTTTAATCCCCACAATTAACAATAAAAATTTGCAATAACATCATTAACAAAGTTTAAGAATAATCATAAAGGGGTTATGGTTAGGATTAGTTAATGACTCTTTTCATAAATTACAGAAAAGCTCATAAATGCCAACATTTTTGTAACAGTGTATACCTGTAAGTGTAACCAGAATATAAATATTAAAAAGAACAACAACAGCAGCAGCAGCAGCAGCAGCAGCAAAAACAGCAATGATGATGATGATGATGATGATTAAAAACTGTATTCATGTTACCACCTCATGTTACCATAATGATATATGTACAGTAAGAGAGGAAAATGCCCAGTCTCTATATGCCCATTAAATTACAGTTCATTAGGTTCTTATTTCACCTAAGGGCTAAATTCCACGATTATTTAATAACATATTACTCACATAGTTTTATAAATGTACTTTAATTTCATTTAATTCAAAGGTTATAAAATTATTTGTAATTACAAAGCTATTTTTCATTTTGGTTATTCATTATTTTACTCATTCATTATTTGGTTCATTTATCATTTGTCTAATTTTAGCTCCTACTCAGCATTGTGTGTCATGTGTTATATCATAGATTCAGCTAGTTCTTTTAATTTTACAATTTCCACTTTACATAACAAACCAACTGAGAAAAAATAATGTTTATTTTAAAGACAATGAGACAGAGCAATTAATATCTGGCCATGAAAGAGATATAGTATGAACACTGTCACATTTATGATTCCCCTTTTCTCCCAAAAACAATTGCGGACGCTTTGCATGTCGGTTTTATCGCATGAACTTCTGAACCCATTATTTTGACCACCGTGTAAACACAAACTACAGACAATCCTGATACCATGGAAACACCTATCTTAGTTATATTGTTTCTGAACAAAATAAACTTAGTTGCCTCCTTTGGTTTTGTAATATTCAAAGGCTTAGTGCTGGGGACCAGGAGGTGTGCAATACTAGAATATTGGACCAGAAAATGTGTGACATCTTATATTTTTCTTTATAGCGTTTGGTTATTGTGTTTTCCTGTAATGTGTGATTAATAATATTGATGATACTTTTAAAATGATATTAAAATGAAAATGTTGACATATGAGACATCCCCCTTGTCCAACTTTCGCTCCAAAATGTATTACTGTAAAACTTAAAAAACAGACAATCCTTGTAACTTAAAAATAAATGTGTACTTAATAAAAATATACTCCACTCCCAAATCACATGCTAATTAATATAATACCTCATTGTATACCTCATTAAAATATGTGACTCATAATACCTGTGATACACGTTTTCAATGTTTTACTTAGCAAGCATAAGATCAGACAGCAGCAAGCAGGCCAAAAAGCCATAGTAACCTGATAGAGCCACAGTGTGTCCATAGAACATGATTTTGACAATGGACAACATTGAAATCTTAGAGCCTTCTACTGAATCCCATCTGGCTTAGTGAGAACGTGATCATGGTAGAGCGAAAACTAGAGTGAACTTCGGCAGAGCATTTGATTCCTGGAGGGAAATTCGTTCGGTTTTGGGGATCTTGGCGTTCTTCTTATTGGACAGGTAAGCTTACATAACTGCAAAGCATGTGAAATATAGAGCCATAAGGATTGATCTGTGTAATTTTAGCTAACTTGATCTTGCCCGCTAACGCTGGCGAATTGCAAGCTACCCTGCTTCATAACGTTCAAATAATTTCAGTGATGTTCTCTTTATACTAAACGTCAGGTATACAGGATCAATTTAAGCAAATACGCTGGTTTCTTGATCGTAGTACAACATTTGACATACAAAACATACAATAGTGCCACATGATTGTGCAATGCAACAGTAAACTGTCTGGTATAGTTCGGTAGTATGTAGCTGTATATGTGTATCAGTATGCCATGTTAGCTGATAAGTAGTTTTAGTTTAGTCTCAAAGTTTGTATTAATACAATCATAACTGTGCAATTTTAATTATGCTACCTTATCTGTAACCATGATGCCAGTGGATCACGTTCAGTCTCTTTGTACATTACGTTATTGTTTTGGCTGATGCTAGCTCGCTTGCATCCCAATGGAGTGTGTGCAAGAGCACGAGCACAAGCAACAGGTAGCTGGCTGCAGTTCACATAATGGCCACAGGTGTCATTAATAACAAGGGTTTCTGAATCTTACATAATGTTAACAAACTGTTATCTCAGGTAAACTATAACTCTACAATGACTGCACAGTAGGCTGCTCTCAAAATACTTGAAATGTAATATATTTATTTTACATAACTTTTCATGATAACACTACAATTAGGTTCCAATCGTTTACATTAGTTAATGTATTAAGTATCATGAAATAGCATGAACGATACATATTTTTTATAGCATTTACTAATCTTTGTTAATGTTAGTGGACCCACTTTATATTAGGGGGCCTTACCTACTTTGTACTTAACCATTTGATACTATGTACTTATTATGTACATGCATGTTGTTGCATTATAACTACATTTAAAGTACTTGCATTTAATTACATTTGTAGTTACACTGTTAACGTTACCCCTAACCATAACCCAACCCTTACCCCAAAGCCTAACTCTAACTTGTATTTGTTGTTATGCAAAATTCCCACATTTGCTGCTACTGAGGTTGAGGTACGGGTATGTTTAGGAGTAAGGGTAACTCCTAAACATACCCGTACCTCAACCTCAGTCATTAAACATGTATTTAATGTTAGTACATAGCAGTTAAGGCCACCTAATAAAAAGTGTAACCATGTTAGTTAATAAAAATGCAATTGTTCATTGTTAGTTAATAGTGCATTAACAAATGTTAAATTATATAAAAAAATATTTTAAAAATGTATTACTAGATAAGATTACTAGATTGAAATTGAAAATGCTGTAAAAGTAGTGTTCATTGAGAACTAATGTTAACAAATGGGACTTTGTTGTAAAGTGTTACCAACAAAACTGGAAAAAATGTATAAAAAATATACACATCTGGAAAGGACAATATTTCTAGGCAGGCAGGATTTTGAAACCTGACCTGTGTGCACTGGTCCAGAATTTTTGTTTTTATTATTGATTAGTCCTCAGTGGTGCCACCTTCTAACCATTCTGTTGTGTGTTTAGAGAGGGAACGATTTTGTGGTCATGTTTAAAAAGCTGGGGGAAGCAACTCTTTGTAAAATGGTGGATATAGAATGGGATCTTGCTTTTTTCTGCATTAGGGAATGCTGAGCTTCACCCTTCAGGTTGTTTTAGTCACCTTGTGTCTTTGCCACCCAGCAGGACACGCTTTCATCTTTTGTTATTGAGCAGGGAATGGGCGGTCTTTTGCTATGCAGCTGGTTTAGACTGCCAGTTCCCAAACCTCCGAAAAATACCTCATGCAACCAAACTGGTCCCCAATATTCAGCCATGGAACATTATGGCAAATATTTGAATGGTATTTCAAAGACACAAATACAATGTCCAGCAATATGATCTAGCATACATCATAACATCTTTATTCAATGAGCACATCCAAGTAAACAAACCCCATGGAAATCTGTGGGACACTACATCACACTTTAAAATGATCTTGACACTTAGATGGTAATACTATGACAATTTGATATACAGAGGTCCCAAAGTATTTGAACAATTTAGTCACAGTTTTAAATGTATGAATATACTTGCTTTGGAAACCAAAATATAAAACCAAGTGGAATTTACAAAACCAGTAAAACATGTCCATAGCTGATGTGATGTATTACACCTGTGGTTATTCTGCTAGGACACCTGTGTGAATTTAAGGGTGACTTCATTCATCCACTAAAACTTATCTTGGGACCATTTGGTTAAAAGTATTGGCAAAAATGGCTAAGAAAATTAAAGTTGTTTCTGAAAAAGGTCTAATGTCATTTATATGCAAATGTCACTTGGTTTGAACTGATATTCCTAAGCATTTTCAAAGTTTCGTGTGGCACTCACACCACAAAATCTATGGGCAACAAGCTACGGATGCATAATGTGGGACTCTTTATTGGATAAGTGGAGTTCCTTTGTGCTTTTGAACTGGAGATAGCCCGTCTGGATCTTAATCACTGGCTTTCGGAGGTAACCAGTGTTCAGTGGCAAAGGATGAAAAAGCCGCGGCCATTCAAGGAGCTGTTGATCTAGACCTCATTGTTCTCACTTCTATGGTTTGGGCAAGCAAGGTAAATAAATGGCAAACAAAAGGCTTCGCAGAAAAGCGGTCTTCGTGGGGGTTCACGTCCTGAGACTGGGCCAAGGCCTTTAGCCTCCAATATGAGTGTTAGTGCCTCTCGCACCTATATAGATTGTATGTTCCCACTGTCCCCCTTTCCACTGCAGTCAGCAAGAGGGCACAATTAGCACTGTACTCCCTTGATAGCAAAACCCGTAGGAATACAGTTTAGAAACAGCTTATCATGATTCTTAACACATTTTAGGGTGCCAATGAGTAAAGTTTTGAAGTAATGCAAAAACATTACTGTGAAGCTGTTATACAATTGCATGGAAGCTAATTACTTTTGAACCAATTTTTATTAAGACAAAGGCTCATATGGACTGCAAACAGTATGTTGAACAGTATTTTTCATATTTATCATCGAAAACTGTATTCAAGACACTTCGATTTGCTGAGGAATATGCACATCTATCATTTCTCTTGCCTTGGGCAGCCCCTATTTTATCACTCTATAAAAGTCTTAGAAGTGTTAATGATATTATCTGTGGGGGTTGAGTAGTAGGGGTAGTTTATGTTTATGAGCCTTTATTTGTCAATTAAGTTATCTATTTAATTTCCAGCTGTAAGCTGTGATCTGGTGCTAGTGCCAAAGATGTGAAGATCACAAATATGAGTGCCAAAATAGAAGAGTCATGTGACCAGAGATACTCCTTCTGGCCTATGTAAAGTGCTATTGAAATATTAAAGGTGAAGTGTGAAATTACTTTCTCCAGTCCCATCTTAAAATGCAGAGACAGCTATAAGTGATCTGTTAGAAGGTGTATTTCCACAAAAAGTGTAAACACTTTGGCTCTGTGCTGATATCAAAACAGTGCTCTGTTAGTTTGAACATCAGAACATTGACAAAAATCAATGCTGGAACGTGATTCTGCAAGAAAATAAACACACCAACATTAAATATACTTTATCTTAACCTGCATCATTTACGGTAGAGTTGTAAACTTTTAAAACCAAGCAAGAAACTGCGAAGACTACTTGCCAAAATAAAAAATGTGAATAATGCTTTTTAAAATCTGCAAATCCCAGACAAGTGGAAAAGAAGCGCACGCATCATTGATCTTTTATAGTCTTGAAAACCCCCCAGATGGCAGGGTGGTGCATGGTCAATGGATGACCCATACCGGGAAAATTTATAAAAACAAAAAATTTATTAAAAAAAGTTCTTTTTTTTAAAATGCTTAAAAAAGTTCTTTTTTTATCTTATTAGTCTGTAATGGATGGTTCTTGCTCAGGCAAAATTGACTTATATTAATGTTAAAACTTACTAATTTGTTCACCATCACTTGTTGCTGGAGATGAATTATAGGCCTACCTTAAATCTATTTATTTAAAAAGTGCTACTGCCTTTTAAAACAATCACAATTTTGGTTTGCATGGTTTTTTTCACACACAATGTTCACTCAACTCATGAAAAACTGAACAGGCAAAAAAAAAACAAAAAAAAAACAAAAAAAAAAAACATCACATTGAAAAGTGGTCCCACACATATCTAGTGATCAAAATATAGAGCAGGGGTTTTCAAACTTTTTGATGTGATGATCCACTTTCTGGGACCCCTTTCTTAAACTATACAGGGAGCTACACTTACTTAGCATTTTATTAGGAAGTTGGAACACCTGTACACCTACTTATTCAGGCAATTATCTAATCAGCCAATCATGTGGTAGCAGATACAGGTCAGGAGCTTCAGTTAATCACCATTAGAATGGTGAAAAAAGTTCGACCATGGCATGATTTTTGGTGCCAGTCGGGCTTGTTTGAGGCCCACTGCAGCCTCAACTTTCTGTTCTTGGCTGACAGAAGTGGAATCCAGTGGTTGATGTGAAATGTCCTTTTTCTCCCCAATTTGGAATGCCCAATTCCCACTACTTAGTAGGTCCGTGTGGTGGCGCGGTTACTCATCTCAATCCGGGTGGCAGAGGACAAGTCTCAGTTGCCTCCGCTTCTGAGACAGTCAATCCGCGCATCTTATCACGTGGCTTGCTGTGAATGACACCATGGAGACTCACAGCATGTGGAGGCTCATACTACTCTCTGCGATCCACACAGAACTCACCACGCATCACATTGAGAGAGAGAACCACTAATCATGAACAGGAGGAGGTTACCTCATGTGACTCAACCCTCCATAGCACCTGGGCCATTTTGGTTGCTTAGGAGACCTGGCTGGAGTCACTCAGCACGTCTTGGATTCAAACTTGCAACACCAGGGGTGGTAGTTAGCGTCAATATTTGCTGAGCTACCAGGCCCCCAGTTGATGTGAACATTAACTAAGGCTCCTGACCTGTATCTGCATGATTTTACACACTGCACTGCTGCCACTCGATTGGCTGATTAGATAATCACATGAATAAGTGGGTGAACAGGTGTACCTAATAAAGTGGTCGGTGAGTGTATAACTGATATACTGTGAAATAGTAACTGTAACAAAACAGGTTCTTTGCCAAATTAATTTATTGCCTTTTATTTTGTCATTGTATTAAAGCAAAAACGTGAAATTAAATAAAAATATTATTTGCAAAATATTTGTATTAAATTGACTGCATCTTTTATATAATAAAATAATGATGATTGATCTCATGATTATTGACCAGTCTTTAGAAAGAATGAAATGGTAATGTCAAATGCCAAACATTTAAAAAAAAAAAAAACACGTGTAATTAATATCTTTTTCTTTTTTTTCTCCCCTTTTTCTCCCCAATTTGGAATGCCCAATTCCCAATGTGCTCTAAGTTCTCTTGGTGGCATAGTGACTTGCCTCAATCGGAGTTGTGGGGGACGAGTCTCAGTTGCCTCAGTGTCTGAGACCGTCAGCCCACACATCTTATCACGTGACTTGAGCGCGTTACCGCGGAGACATACCACGCAGCGGCTTCACACTATTCCTGCGGCATCCATGCACAACTCACCACACTCCCTATCGAGAGTGAGAACCACATTATAGTGATCACAAGGAGGTTACCCTATGTGACTGTACCCTCCCTAACAACCAAGCCAATTTAGTTGCTTAGGAGACCTGGCTGGAGTCACTCAGCACGCCCTGGATTCAAACTCGCGACTCCAGGGGTGGTAATCAACGTCTTTACTCGCTGAGCTGCCCAGGCTCCTGTGAAATAAATATAAAAAAAGATTTTCTTTCAAATTTTCTTCTGACACCTTGCGGACCCCAATTTGAAAACCCCTGCTGTCAACTATCTAGCAACCACCCAGATCCCCCCAACAACCGTAAAGCAAAGTAAAGAACACATTAGCAACAGCATAGCAATCCTAGCAACCTCCAATACCTTAGCACAGTGACGGCTTGTTTTGCACAGACAAGAACAACTCACATTTTATTAACATTTCTGAAATGTGGGTAAATTTGGAAAAATCTGAGGTGTTCTATACTTTTCTATACTTTTTTATTGATTGTGTGCTTTTTCTCAATAGACTCTTTGATTTCAGAATTTTCTGAGAACAAAAACTTGAGGCATCAATTAAACCGACTAGCCATGCAAAAGTTCTCAACATCCACGTGTAGAACCACTGAGCATTTTTTTGTCTACAAAACTACTTGTAACTCCACACTAACTTTCAAATGAAATTTTAAATAATATGAAGTGAAGAGAATGATTTGCACACATGAACTGACATAATAAGGGTTTGCACGGGTGACAGTGGATTCAGTAATCTCACATCCTCATTTTAGTTTGAAGACAAAGAGTAAAAAAAAAATAGAAAGAGCATTGTTGGATAGGACAAAAAGTCACTTCTAAATATTATGAAAATGCACAAAAAAGGGAGTTCTCTTCTCTGCCAATGCACCATCAATCATTTCAAACTCTCACTCTCTTTTCCAATGCAGTCTATGGGCATTCGAATGTCGAGATGTCACCTGAAATGTCCGTTCTGTTCATCTGTCACTTTAAGAGTAATTGCTCTGTCTGTCTATTTTTGCATGTGTTCCTCAACAGGTCTTTTACGATAGTTTACTTTTCTTCACTTTTAGATAAACTAAATTCAGACTGATTGCTCTGTATTAACCTTTGATAAGTTTTAAATATATAAGAATAATAATATTAAATAAAATTACAGCAAGATGCAATGTGGTTTGATGGCTGACATGTTACACGCCATCTGCATTTGTTCCTCTACAAAGTAGCTTGGCCAAGCTACTTTGTAGCCCTTGGCCAAGTGTCACATGGCCCATTGAGAGGATTTATGCTTTATGTACTTTATTTAGTTTTGTATAAACAACGGCACTACGCACTACCTTTATCGGCTGCACCGCATTCTGATTATTCCGCCCTAAAGTCCTCCCATCTGTCCCTGATTCTGTGGCCTGAGCCTCTTTCAGAGGCCTGACAGGGAGTAATGGTGGAAAAAAGTAAACTAGTAGGGGGCCCTCAATTCACACCAACCCTCGATTGTGCCCTCCCAAACCAAAGCACTCTTCTATAGCTTTTTGATAGGCTTTCAATCCAAGCCCAACTGACAAGGTTTCCTTTAGTAGGAGTTGTGGCTTTTTTTTTGGTGTTGGGGTGGGCTGGGGGGGCTTACCGCAGAGAATGAAGGGAGAGCAGAGGTGATTTTTTAAGGGAGGGGGTGCAATGGTGGAAAGGAAAAACTGGAGCAGATGGGGCTGATTGTGCTCCCTACGCAAATTAAGCAGAGAGACATCTGCAGCCACAACATACTGGTGGTCTTAGGCAATTAAGGCAGGGGTACGAGGAAGAGTGTGGGGGGGGGTTGCAGGACAGAGGAAAAGACAGTTCTGCCTACCAGTGCATAGAGATGAAGTCAGGCTCACATTACAATGAGGCAGGCTACAATAGAGGGAGCCGTCCAAGTGGAGATGGGGGGACAACTGGGGGGTTGAAGATTAATGTACAGAGAAGCCAGCAACAACACTTTGTGCAGCCAAAATAAGAGGTGGGGCCTTTAGGGCTGAATTGAGCCTGATTTATAAAGTGTGTCCTTTTCTGCTGTCTTCCCCATTTGAGCCCTGGGGTCATTTACTGAGGTGACAGCTTAGACATGCACTGTTGTGGATTTAATGTGGAGCATTTTTCCCCCTCTTTTTTTTTTTTTTTGCCTCTCCCTACCCGTCCCCCCTATGCTCTGGAGGTGACGTGACAAGGCAAGGTCATCCCCTGGATTAGACCCCTTTAACGTTGCCTTTATTTATTGACTGGGTGCTGAGGGGGAAATTTGGGCAGAGAGAAGAATGCCACAGTGGTGTTTACAGGCTCATCCCTCCAGGGATATGTTTGTGCAACAATGCAGTCCCATTGCAGATTTGCATAACTGTCTCATCTAAACAGGCTCAAGTTGTTTCAAATAACTGGGGCAACTAACAGGATGCAATTGTTTTGTAAGGGAGGTTTTTATCTGTGGGTAACTAAAGGCAAATCATACTCTCATTAGCATGCACACATGCTGTGATCATGAAAAATGTGCAGGTGCGCTGCAAGTTCATATAGAAAGAGGACATAATTAGATCAGTAGTTTATTTATATGAATCTGCAAATGCATTGAACCAGAATTAATGTATAGCAAACAGCCTTTTAGATGTTAAAGTTTCTGAAATGCCCCTGCATGAATGGTTACTAAAAAATGGGATTTTGTTGATTTAATAAGATGTAAGTTAGTGAGCAATTGTGGTATCATGTAGTGGCCCCAAAAGGTATTTGTATACTTTTGGACACTTAAGTCACTCTAAAAATTAATAAAATGTCATTGCATTATGTAAAAAATATATCAAACCAAGTGGCATCTGCTAAAAAAACATTCCAAGGCATTTTCTCACTTTCCTTTCCAATTTTTAGCCATTTTTAGTGGATGTACAGTATGATGCCAATTCCTCTCTAGTTCATACGGGTTTCTGTGGTAGTGGGGGTGTGGTTGAGTGCCAACTTGTGAATGGAGAGCGAGATCAGGAGATGAGAACAGTAAGGATCATCACCTGGCAATGATTGTCTCTGTTTGTCATTGCAGAGAGTGGAGACGGGCTTTAAGAAAGAGCCAGGTGCCAGTGAGAGGGGGAGAGCTGCCACACATGTACGGAGTCTGTGCTACTATTACATTTGCGCTGAAAAGTGAGTTTATGTTTAAAAAAATAAAGTACCTTTTTGAGTTGGATCTAGATGGTTCCCGCCTCCTTTCCCTTAAGCAGAGACTTTACCCATTACAGTATCATAACAGAGTAACCAAAGGTATAATTAATCACATTAACTATGAACATGTTCCACTAATGTTTGACAAACAAACACTTTCAACCAAAAAGTTTGTCAAAATTTTTAACAATGTGTCCATTCTTATAGGATGTGAATCCTAACAAAATTCTTATTGAGAAATGTTTTGCTTGAAAAGTGTGTTGTGCCACCTTTCTTTGAAGGAACATGACAGGTTCAATATCAGTAGACAGCATTTGTAGCATAATGTAGATTACCACAAAAAAATTATTCAACTTGTCCTTCCTTTTCTTAAAAAAAATAATATGGGTCACAGTTACTTACAACTGAATGGGGTCAATCCGTAAATTTTTAAATATTCAATGTTTCAAAAGTATAGCCACAAGATGTAAACAAAATGGGTGTTTTCACTATAAATCTCCACTTTCACATTCTTCTTTTGTTTTGGCGATTCATATTCTTTATGCATTTTGCCACCTACTGGGCAGGGACGAAAAGTTATAGTAAAAAAGGACTTAAATATTGATCTGTTTATCACCCACACCTATCATATACTTATGGGGATATAAATTTAAACACTGGATTCATATGGATTACTTTTATGAGGTCTTCATGTGCTTTTGGACCTTCAAAGTTCTGGTCACCATTCACTTGCATTATATGAACCTACAGAGCTGAAATATTCTTCTAATAATCTTCATTTGTGTTCAGCAGAAGAGATGGCATGAGGGTGAGTAAATGATGAGAGAATTTTCATTTTTCGGCGAACTGTCCCTTTAACATTATTATAGGGATTTTTTGTGTGAAGTTCTATCCAATTTTACAACTTTGCTGCTATGACGATGAAACGTTTGACAAATAACTAGACATTTACCAGCCTAGAACAGTAGTCCGCCAAAAAAAATTATGATGCAAACAACTTTACAGCTCAAATAATTCTCCGGTTTTAACAGAGTAATTAATAGTGCTTTTATAAAATTATAAAATAAAAATGTCTGCCTTTAAATCCTGCTAAAATTGGCCCCAATCACTTCCATTGTAAATCCCTCTCTGTAACCCATATTGTTGATTTTTATTTGTATTTTATTTGTATTTTTTTTAGTAAAGGAGGGACGAGTTGAAATACATTTCTGTGGTAATCAACATAATGTCACAAATGCTGTTGATTGAGCTTAACTCGCCTTTATGCAGGGAGACAGTATATAATTATACTAGTGATTTGCTATGATTCAATTTGTCCCAAAAGTTACCACAAAACCAGACCAACTGTACTCCAGGGTCATATTAAACAAGAGTTAAGGGTTTGGTTTATGGCCATCCAATTCATACCCTAATTGCCAGGCCAAAGTACAACTGTAATGGTTGAGATCTGAGAGGCTCTGTTGTCTTTGAAGAAATGCTACTCCCAATTACTCCAAGTGTCATGGGGTTCAGAGAGAGGCAGTGCCTACTCAAGACTGAAATAAGATCCTGGTCTGTGGTAATCTTGCGGTTTCTTCACCTTTTTTTAGCCTCCATCTCTCCATTGGGTCAGACACCCCAAGTGTGAGGCTTACTCCAAAAACACTTTTTAAATGGGTTTGGAGTCCCCCTTCATATTCACACTGAAGGAGTCTGCTTTCAAAGACACACTAGAGGATTCCTTTGAAGAGTGAGCAGGCAGTTCACAGTGGCCCGAGGTTACTCATCCATGGACTCAATGAAGCCTTTCAGAGTGGGGTACTCATACACAGACAGACTCAACAATAAGTGTTTGCTCACAAGAGGGTGCCCAGTGCAAGAAGGCCTAATCATGTATCTCCTCACTGACAACTGTCCATCATCTCAACATTTGCTTGTTGTAATTCAACAGGCCAAAAGGGAAAGTAAGCAACTCTTGACAATTGAAAACTATTGATGCATTGAAATGATCTGTCTTTCCGATTCTGCGTGTGTCGCAAAAAAAAGTCAAAACTCTAAAGTCTTAATGATATATTTGCAAAATGTAAAAGTATAATAAACTGTAAATGACAGTGCTTGTCATGTTTTGTCAATGTACCGACTGTCTGATACTGCTACTTCTAATGCTGCTACCGTTACCTCTCCAGGCGAATGCAACTAAGGTTAGCGAGCATACATTTAGGGCCAAGAACGTACTTTGAATAACTTTTGTGGTTACTAAAATTTGGGTTTCAGTACTGAAACGTAGATGCAAACTAATTAGTACTTTCACCCTCCAAGTAAACATATACACATTACCTTGTTCATATCACCATTAAACTGACAATCTTGAAAACACATTTTCAGACAAATTGTTGGAGGAGTTGTAAAACTTGTAAATAATGAATTACAGAATTGACACATTAACATTTACACTAAAATGTGAACAAAGGCTTACTGAGGATCTTCTAGACTCCAACATTGTTCGGCTTGCGGCCCAAGCAGCTCGCATACAACTTCATGATTTAGAGCTTTTTTTTACCCTTGTTCCTGATGAAGGACTAAAACCCTGAGGTTATTTTTCCTCCTGCTTTTGGAGGAGCTGATGTTTCTTATAATTGTTCACTGAAGTGAATCAGCCACCACAAAACACAGCAGCACATTGAGGCCATTATCAGAGGGCACAAGGAAGGTGACGAATTGGCAGTGAGAATGAACTTAATCCCCTATAAGCTCTTGTTGGGGCTTGTCTTTGCTGTCCCTTCTTCCCTAGAAAACACCCCAAACGTACAAAGCAACTCAAACAAGAGCTCCCACTCTAATCTTGCTGAATGCTCACAGAGGAAAAAAAAGCCTTGTATTTATATGTTCTGCCAACTGTGTGGGAAATGAATTTGCAGCTGCAATATTTGTCAAAATTTGAATTGATAACGTTAAAAAAAAAGAGAACTTTTGCCAAATTGTTGTCAAGCATATGAACTGTGGAGACACAGTGACATGTGACATTTTACTTTTTGAATGCTAATAAAAGTGTTCAGTGTCTTACAACATCATAAACCCCAGCTCCAACATTCAGTTATGCTGAGTCTCAGCCATTTCTGAAAAACATAATGAAATACATCATTCATCAGAATTCATCATCACTATAATCTTGTATAGGGTTTTTAAAAATAGTCAAATTGCCCCCCAGAAGACCCTTTTGATTGAATGAACCTCCACCAGGTCTACATGCTTACCTTCACACACAGTATATATATATATACACTATTGTCTCGATTGTTTGAGGAAGTTTCATTTTTGTTTCTGTTGGTTCAACTTAGCGGCTGCAGTTTGTTTTGTGTAATGACACTCCAAGGCACTTGTGTATTGACGGAAAATCGCTTTTACACTTTTTGGCTAGATTGAGAATGGACACTATGGATGACCACAAAATTTCTACATGCCTACACAAAGGTTGTCTTTTATAAAGTTGACGGACTGAGTAAATCATGTGGCCTCCGAGTGAACTTGACTCGCTCAATACACTTTTGACCATCCGAGGAACCGGGATGCATGTTTTGTTTCTTATTGTGCTGGTTCTGCCTGGCGTCTGGAGCTTGTTTTGTTGAACAACACTACTTCGGGACGGTTCTGGATAGATCTGTTCATTCCTTGTGCTTATGCCTCCTGTTAGCTGGAGTTTGATTTGAGGAGTATTTCCATGGGACATTGGAATGATGACGTCATCTGTTATATTCATAGACAGCCGGCTCACTAAAAATTTGTTTGACTGTCCAAGGACACTGAACGGCTTAATATCGGCTGGAATTTGTTTTGTGGAGGAACACATTTTCAAGACAGTTTTGTGAATGAATTCACACATTATTTGTGTTTACTCTGCCTATTGGCTGGGTTTGTTTTACATAGTATTTTCTGTTATGTAATTTTGCCTTACAAATTTGTGAGGCAAAATTGAGTAATCCGATTGCAAAGTTGTCGCGGGGACTCTCGTAGGTGTACATGGACCTTTTGAGTTTAGAGGGATTGACGCCGGTTGGCACTGTAATGCGCGGGGTGAATGCGCATGTTTTCATTTTTTCTGTTTGTTTTGTTCGGGGGGATGTTCTGGGTTTGATTGTTACACTGATGCTGAAATGTGGTCTTATTTAGTTTTTGACACACAATTTTTTTTTTCTATTGTATCAAAATGTCAAATGTTAATATGAATAGGTTATCTCTCTCTACATGGAATGTAAATGGGTTGGGGCACCCCATAAAAAAATGGAAGGTTATTTCCTTTCTTAAACGTAAGAAATATGATATAGTGTTTCTTCAAGAAACTCATCTTTCCCCCAGGAAGCTGGAAACTTTGGGAGGATATGGGGTGGACATGTTTTTTTAGTGCTGGCTCAAGTAAAAGCAAGGGAGTCATTACACTGATAAGTAAGCATCTACAATTAAAATTTCTTAAACTGATTAATGATACATTTGGAAGAGTCATTGTTGTTTTAGCTGAAATTCAGGGGCAAAGGTTGATTTTGGCTAATATTTACGCACCTAATGCTGATAATCAGGGCTTTTTTATAGATCTTGAAGGGATGTTGCAAGCCACTGGCACCCCGCATGATATAATATTGGGAGGAGACTTTAATCATTTGATGGACTCAGTCCTTGATCATAATGAAGCAAAAGTGTGTAAGCCCCATAGAGCAACATTGTTACTTCACAGAATGTGTAAAAACCTTGGTCTTACATATATTTGTAGACTTTTGAACACATCTGGTAGGGGCTATACATTTTTTTTATCAGTCCATAAGATATATTCTAGAATATGTATATATATATATATCTAAGTCCCTCATTTCATCTGTTGTGGATTGCTCAACTGGAAACATCTTAGACTCAGATCATGCCCTGGTGAGTTTAGAGGTGTTGCCACATACGGAGAAAAAGAAATCATATTGTTGGCGCCTTGATGTATACCTTTTGCAAAATCCTGATTTCCAACAAATGTTAAAGACTGAAATCAATGTTTATATGGAGACAAACTGGTCCTCAGTATCTTCTGTGGGCATGGCTTGGGAGGCGCTTAAGGCGGTTATCAGGGGTCGGATCATACAGTATGCTTCATTCATCAAAAAAATCCAAAGCACGAGAACTTGTGGAGTTGGAAGGAAATATTAAAAGTGTCGAGGCAGAGCTGAAGCGACGTATGTCATCTGATGGCCTCAGAGAATTAACCCGACTGAAATATAGATATAATCATATTTTGTCACAGAAGGTGGAGTTTTGGCTATTCAGGGCAAGACAGTCATACTTTGAGTTGGGGGACAAAGCAGGAAAACATTTGTCTAGATATATAAAGCAGAGTAAGTCTTTTTCTACCATTCTCTCAGTGAAATCTGCTGGTGGTGAAATGTTTTACCTCGGCCATTGATATTAATAATGCTTTTAAAGAGTTCTATCTTGATCTTTATAGTTCCACATCTTCGTCTACTGATGAAGATATTAGAAAATTTGTGGAACAATTAGAACTCACAAAATTGACGACTGAGCAAAAAAATTCTCTTGATTCTGAGATAACCTTGGAGGAGCTTGATGAGGTAATTAATGCCCTGCCTATAGGAAGGCTCCGGGGCCTGATGGCTTTGCCGCAGAGTTTTTAAAATCTTATAATACAGAACTGGCTCCACTGTTGTTAGAAATGTATATGGAATCATTAAAGAATGGAAAGCTTCCAACAACCATGATGCAAGCCCGGATCAGTCTGATTCTTAAAAAGGACAAAAATCCAAGAGAGTGTAATAGCTACTGTCCAATTTCCCTTATCCAGTTAGATGTAAAAATGTTGTCAAAAATTCTGGCTAACAGATTATGTAAAGTTATGACATCTCTTATACATATAGATCAGGTAGGGTTTATTTGAGGCCACCACCATTGTGTCCTTGAGCAAGGCACTTAACTCCAGGTTGCTCCGGGGGGATTGTCCCTGTAATAAGTGCACTGTAAGTCGCTTTAGATAAAAGCGTCTGCCAAATGCCTAAATGTAAATGTAAAATGTAAATTTGAGGTCGTAGCTTTTCTGATAACATTAGATGTCTCATCATGTGGTCAGTAGCGAATGATCAATCTCCAGTCGCTGCCATCTCATTTGATGCCAAAAAGGTGTTTGATATGTTAGAATGGGATTATCTTTTTAAGATTTTGGAAATAAACGGGTTCGGGAACACTTTTATTGGTTGGATTAAGTTTATAAACACCCTGTAGCAGCTGTACTAACTAAATGGATACATTTCAGATTGTTTTACTCTGGATAGGGGCACTCGGCAGGGTTGCCCTCTTTCCCCATTATTGTTCTGTCTTGCCCTGGAATCATTAGCACCCTCGATAAGAAAGGAGGATGATTTTCCATGGGTGATTGCGGTAGGTGTGGCGCATAAGCTTCAGCTTTACGCAGATTATATTTTATTATCCGTCTCCGACCCTTCTAGATCTATGCCTTGTCTGCACGTGTGCCTTCCAATGGCCCAAACAGGGAATTTAGTGTTTTGGAATTTTATTCCCAGAAAACTTGTCTGATTTAGTCAGAGTTAATTTTGATCACTTAATAAAAAGGTTTTCGAACGATGTGGACAGGTGGGCTTCACTACATTTATCGTTGAGTGGGAAGGTTAATCTTATTAAAATTTATTGTATTCCAAAATTCGACTACCTGTCACAGTCTGTCCCTGTAGATGTTCCCTTCTCTTATTTCAAGAAATTTGATAGCATATCAAAGTTCTTCATTTGGAATGGTAAGCATCCCATGTTAAATTTCAATAAGTTACATAAGACAATATAGTGGGGGTTTAATGTTAAAAGTGATTGATTCACTATATATATATATATATATATATATATATATATATATATATATACACTCACCTAAAGGATTATTAGGAACACCATGCTAATACTGTGTTTGACCCCCTTTCGCCTTCAGAACTGCCTTAATTCTACGTGGCATTGATTCAACAAGGTGCTGAAAGCATTCTTTAGAAATGTTGGCCCATATTGATAGGATAGCATCTTGCAGTTGATGGAGATTTGTGGGATGCACATCCAGGGCACGAAGCTCCTATTCCACCACATCCCAAAGATGCTCTACTGGGTTGAGATCTGGTGACTGTGGGGGCCATTTTAGTACAGTGAACTCATTGTCATGTTCAAGAAACCAATTTGAAATGATTCGAGCTTTGTGACATGGCGCATTATCCTGCTGGAAGTAGCCATCAGAGGATGGGTACATGGTGGCCATAAAGGGATGGACATGGTCAGAAACAATGCTCAGGTAGGCCGTGGCATTTAAACGATGCCCAATTGGCACTAAGTTGCCTAAAGTGTGCCAAGAAAACATCCCCCACACCATTACACCACCACCACCACCAGCCTGCACAGTGATAACAAGGCATGATGGATCCATGTTCTCATTCTGTTTACGCCAAATTCTGACTCTACCATCTGAATGTCTCAACAGAAATCGAGACTCATCAGACTAGGCAACATTTTTCCAGTCTTCAACTGTCCAATTTTGGTGAGCTCTTGCAAATTGTAGCCTCTTTTTCCTATTTGTAGTGGAGATGAGTGGTACCCGGTGGGGTCTTCTGCTGTTGTAGCCCATCCGCCTCAAGGTTGTGCGTGTTGTGGCTTCACAAATGCTTTGCTGCATACCTCGGTTGTAACGAGTGGTTATTTCAGTCAAAGTTGCTCTTCTATCAGCTTGAATCAGTCGGCCCATTCTCCTCTGACCTCTAGCATCAACAAGGCATTTTCGCCCACAGGACTGCCGCATACTGGATGTTTTTCCCTTTTCACACCATTCTTTGTAAACCATAGAAATGGTTGTGCGTGAAAATCCCAGTAACTGAGCAGATTGTGAAATACTCAGACCGGCCCGTCTGGCACCAACAACCATGCCACGCTCAAAATTGCTTAAATCACCTTTCTTTCCCATTCTGACATTCAGTTTGGAGTTCAGGAGATGGTCTTGACCAGGACCACACCCCTAAATGCATTGAAGCAACTGCCATGTGATTGGTTGATTAGATAATTGCATTAATGAGAAATTGAACAGGTGTTCCTAATAATCCTTTAGGTGAGTGTATATATATATATATATATATATATATATATATATATATGTGTGTGTGTGTGTGTGTGTGTGTGTGTCCTTTTTTTCTTTGTGTTAATTTATGAATCAATAAAACAAACACAAAGACAATTTTAAGCTTCCTTTAAAGAACCAAATATCATTCAGCTGTGTTTGATATAATGGCAAGTGATTTTTCTAGTACCAAATGAACAATTTAGCATGATTACTCAAAGATAAGGTGTTGGACTGATGGCTGCTGGAAATGGGGCCTAGATTTGATCAAAATTACTTTTTTAAAATAGTAATGGTGCTGTTTTTTTTACACCAGAAATGTCCTGACTATACATTGTGATCAGTTGAATGCCACCTTGGTGAATTAAAGTACCAATTTTCTTCTTCAACAGCAAAATCTATACATTATTCCAAACTTTTGGCCACCAGTCTGTATGTATGTGTGTATATATATATATATATATATATATATATATATATATATATATATATACACACACACCGATCAGCCACAACATTAAAACCACCTGCCAAATATTGTGTAAGTTCCCCTCGCGCCACCAAAACAGTGCCAACCCACATCTCAGAATAGCATTCTGAGATGTTATTCTTCACACCACAATTGTACAGAGCAGTTATCGTTATAGTTATAGTTAACGTAGATTTTGTCAGTTCAAACCAGTCTGGCCATTCTCTGTTGACCTATCTCATCAACAAGGCGTTTCTATCCACAGAACTGCCACTCACTGGATATTTTTTGTTTTTGGCACCATTCTGAGTACAATAATTTGTTCACAATTATTAGGTTACAGCCACATCTGAAATCAATATAAAAAACCTATTAATAGTTTCTACCAATGCCTAATTTTCTGATTCATTAGGATAACTAATTTGCCCAGCAATCCTTATGTTAGCTTGATAAAGCTAACATACTGTTATTCCACAGATATGAAATCCAAAACAAAACGATCAATTGTAACTACTCCTAGAGCTTTCAAGCTACATCCATCAAATTTGAAACTGACCTTTAGACTGTTCTGACTTGGGAATGTCTTTTCTAACTGATCGAACTTACAGTTTTCCCATAACAGACCATCGAAATCCCCCAAATCCCATAGACTTACATTAACAGAATGTTCAAACTAATAACTGTAACAACCTGCTAGAACACCATAGAAATGCCTAGCAACCAGCCAGACCACCATAGCAACCACTTAGTAATGTGCTGTCTATGTGTGTCTGTCTGTCAGACTGTAAGGTCAGTATAACTTTTAGAAACAAACTTTTTTAAACTGTTTTTCACAAGGCTTTGTCAAACTAACCTATCTAGTTTTGATACTGAATAAGAATTCATATGGAATTAATTTGGTGTTTTATAGCAGCCAAAACATTAAACATAACCAATCAAAACATACCCTTTCTATAAAGCTGTTTGTAGTGGCAAAGCCTGCATACAGGTTGCATTGAGTCAGGGTTTGGATTACAGATGACAAGCTCATATCTGACTCTTTTTCCATTATGGTAAGTATTATATCCAAACTGAATTTTGAATGAGAACCAAATTTATTATTTTTGTTTATGCAGATGTTGTATTACAGCATTACATAACATACAAAATATAAAAAATAATATGCAGAATATCCGTATGAATGGAGATTTTTACACTATCAACTTTACTATATGCTGTTTGCTGCTTTTAAGATATATACAGCAATAATCAATTAAATACAGTGGTGGTGGTGTTTCATGGCAGGGATTGAATTTATCAGTGCAACAGATGTGAGTCCATATTTGGACAATCTATATAAAGAATACCTAAAACCACTGCAACATCATTCACTGGATGAAGATTCACAAAAACAAACCGACCATTTAATTGGTAACATACAATAAACAAAAACTCAGGGTAATAAAACATTTATTTTGTGAATAGACTTTACAGTACTGTACAAACGTTTAATATATGCCTATGAAGTGGAGTGAAAATCAATGGAAGTTAAATGCTCAAGATTGTCAAGACAGTATGTGCTGTATCTGCACTGCCCTCTCCTGTTCAAAGTCTAGCCTTCAAATAAGTAATTTCCTTCCTTCTGTTGAAATTCTTTAGTTTTTCTCCAAAAACTGGGAAATATTTGGGAATTATTCAAATAGTCTATAAATAAATTAATAAATATAATAAAACTGTATACATATAAAAAAAAATCTGGTCAAAGTCCCAAAGAGAACTGAAAGAATCTCATTTAGTAGTCTTTTATGTTTTACAGGGTAAAAATATTGTGCTTTACATGCATTATGATACATTTTTAGGTACAAATAACACAACAATAAAATATAATAACCTTACGTCCAAATTATAAAAATGTGAAATTCTGGATAATGTTGAGAGGTCTGTGAGTTTCAGTGTAGCAAATCAACAGATGCACATGCCAAAACAGATTTACCCAATTTACACAAAACATTTATAACACAGATTCCTGACTTCACAATAATCAGATCATTGTAATATTGATTTCTTACTAGCCAATTTCAAACAAATAAAGGACCAATTAAAAACAACTATTTCAAGTTCCATAGCAAATTGCTCTAGGGACAAATCCAGTCCAACTTTTCTAAATCTCTGTGGTTGTGCTGCCACTCTTAGGTAAGGTTCTCAGTATTACACTGCTCTTCAGACTCTGGTTTATTGTCGAACATAGTAGAGAGTTCCTGTAACAGCAATTCCTGTTGGGGGCTACATGATCTGTGTGACCTGTGCCTATCTTGGACATGCACAGAGTCACTGGGGTCCTCTTGCCCCAGAATGTGTAGAGATTCACCAAAGGATAAGGTTCCCTCTCCCCTCATCCTGTGCATTGGATTAGGTCCACCCATGCGATCCAGGAAGGCAGCCCTCCTATGTCCGAGGCTGACGGGCCGTGCTGGCACCTCCTGTGTTGCAGCATGTGCATTGGACAGAAAACTGGTTTCCAAAGACTTGAGCACCTGCAGGCCAAAGTCGCCCACCTCCTCATACAAAGGCTCAGGACTTTCAATGCTCTCTTCAAATGAGTCCTGCTGCATCTTCATGGGCTGGAGAGAAAACGAAAAAAATTACAAATAAATACCAGGAGGTATCAGAATATATCTGTGATCGATTTCAAAAAGCAAAACCAAACTGCATTTTGCAACGAATTATTAAACCTATAATCCATGAGAGGCCGTGCATTACTGTGATTTACCACAGTTAAGAGGTATTGTTAAACATGCTGTGAAGTGTGGTAAAATCACAGTAATACAAGGCCTCTTGTGGATCAATGCTATTATAAAACAACATATTAGTATATATAGTAACTACATAAGTTATTATAATCATATATAATCAATTTGATTAATTATAATAACAATTATATAATAAATAAATAATTGGGTAATTATATGATATTATATACATAACTATAAAATTAATTAGATATTTTCATTATAATAATCATAATAAACTTTTATATAATAGTATCTGCTTGTATAGATGTTATATAATATTATGATATATACAACAATACTAGATACAGTAGTTATTATAATTACATACACAAACATATATCACTTAGATAATAAATATATAACATATAAATTAAATATTGAATTTAATATAGTGTGATTATTATATAATATGTATTCATTAAAATAATCATAATAAATTATTCTATGAATCTAGTAATAAAAGACAAGAGTATGTTACATTATAATTTAAATTATAATCCTTAATATAGAAACACTTAATATAATTAAATACACAAATCTAAAAATATAATTACACAATTATATAATACAAATATTGTGTAATAATATAGAAATACACAGTATATTATTTTGTATGATAAAGTAGAATTAATTAATTAATTATAATTACAAAATAATTAATATATAATTAAATACAACTGCACAATAATCATAATATATAATAATTGTATATTATAAATAGTAAATATTAATCATTACAGATTATATAAAAATGAATAATAATAATAATAATAATAATAATGTAGTTAAACTGTAGGCTTTTTTTATCATTAATATGAATCCAGTTAATGTGCAGTCACAGGTTTGCATATATCAGTGATTTTACAACAGCTTTGAACATGGTCCATTCAATCAGATTTTAGAGCAACAAACATCTGTTTTGCAAACACAAGTAAGATCATGACCGTCTCGCCTAGTGTTCACAAATATGTAAATTAATGTATACTAATAGAGAGTACAATTACTACCTGAATTAGTAAAATAATAGAAACCAATAATATAACCAAATATTTAACCTTGGGTGGTGGGTTGTAAAGTAATGATATAATAAATCAACAATTAAAAATCCCATATCTGTTGACCAATAATCTCAACATTTGGTTGGAAACATCCCCCCCTCAGTGTTTACGGTTTTTACAGCCCTGATAGAAAAGAAATGTTAAACTATGTGGTTTTAGGTTTCTATAGTCCTATTCGGACAGGTTTAGTTTTATATGGGGACACAGGGTTATGTAATAATTACCAGAGCTTCTCAGTAACTTATCGGTCATGTCAGTCATTTTAACTGACCTTTTACGGACTGTGTGTTCCCATGGCGGTAAAAATATCTCTATCAGACTATAAAACAGCCTGTAAAAATATCCCCTGGTAATATTAATCCAGTGCAAATTGACATGTTAGTAAAAAGCCTGTATCAAATGAAAATATTACAGATTTCTGCAGTAATAATTACTTTATTTGTATTTATTTTATTTGACATATGTATTTAAATAAGTATTTGTGGTAAGCAAGACATACACAGAAAGGGATTCACACTTCATCAATGTTCAAAACAAATGACTTCCTTTTCTGAGCTTAAATGTTTGTTTCAGTATCAGAGTACACTGAGGACAAAAGCACAATGCCCGCAGACAATTTGCTCGTGAAAGCTTTTGGGATGGGACACACCAGAGGTTGTCATACCTCCAAATGCTTCTTGCCAGATCCAAAAACTTTAGTTACCTACAGGAATGGAGTAACGGACTGAGGAAGTCAAAGGAGAAAAAAAAAAAAAATGCAATTTCATACTTTCCAAACCTCCAACTTCTCCATTTTGACCAGCCATTGCATTTGTGACTAAACTGTTTGAAGAAATGGCAACAAACTTGTATGCAGCAGTGTTAAAACTGTAGGTTAAAAGCATTCTAACATGAACTGCATTGTTTAAATCTACAGAAGAAAAAAACAAAATACTTACAAAGAACATTGAGAGTGCCCTTCTTGTGTGAAGCTTTCTCTGAAAAAATACATAAAGACAAAAATCGTAAAGGGGCAGTTCACTCATTTACTAACCATTGTGTTTTCCTTAACTCATATGACTTTCATTTTTCAGGGGAACACAAAAGGAGAATGTTAGGAACAAACAGCCTCAGTCACCATTCACTTCCATTGCATTTTTTTCCATACAATAAAAGTGAAAGGTGACTGAAGCAGTCATTCTCATTTTGTGTTCCACAGAAGAAAGACAGTCATTCAGGTCTGGATCAACATGAAGTCAATAAATAATGACAGAATTTTCATTTTGGGGTGACTATCCCTTTAAGCTCAGGGCAAGTGAGCACTACATGTGCCAATGTGTTAGTAACCAAAAGTATGGCATAATCAAGCATGTGCTCTACCAGTGTCTGATTGGCAGAGAGCATGGTAGAGTTGGTATTGCTCTTCTCTCCTCTAATGGGCACTAGCGGCATGGTGCCGAATCTCTGTTTGGAAATGTCAGAGGAAGAGTGGCGTCTCATCACAGGTGGGCGCAGGTCATCATTCTGATGGAGGGATTTACTGTTAATTTATAGCTTTGAAAGGTCAATAAATGTTCAGAAACATTTGCTCTATATAAAGGGCATTTTACCTGTGATTTAAGTAAATTAGTCATCCAGTCCCATAATTCAGTTTCACAGGAACAGCTGAGGTACCTGTCAGGCCAATAAAAGTGATTATGTTTAGCTATATAGACATAAATCGATTTGGTACCACTTTCTTAGAAGCCTGTTTATAGAACGCATTATAAAAGGTGTTCACAGTGCATTAAAAATGTATTCATAGTGCCTTATTATACATATAATAATACCTACTGTATTATAACTTGTATTACATTATATCTTTGCACAAATAACTGCAAGCAGTTATAATGCATAAAAATAATCAAGGTATATTTAAAGAGTATAAAGCATTGCACTTGATATATATATAAAAAAATTGTGCATTTTAATGCATTATCAAATTAAAATGTACATTATCAGTCAAAAGTTTGGACAATTTGCTTTTCACGATCTTTCAATCCTCTTGATCTAAATGCTTTGGCTTAATTGTTTGTAATTAGTTTTGTAGACAAATAAAAATGGTGTCTACATTCAAATTTATTTCCAAAGCTAAAATGTTATTTTATTGTTTTAATGAAAGAATTTGAATGGATAGTAATGTATACAGAATTCATAGAATGTGTTACCATAGATTCCTATGAATTCTGCTTTATTTCATGTGTAACATTTGAAAATAAGTACTTACATTTGCTGTTTATCCAACATCACTGTAAATCCCCATCTGCAGTACACACATTAATAGTGTTATTCTTTACTATTACATAAAGTTGGCTCAGGATGATGTTAATCTATTTCTCAAAGCTCAAAACAAAATTGTGAGATGTGCATCTTACTTTGTGGGTGGTTTTAGTTTCTTTCTTATCCCCATGTAAACCTTCAAGGTTTTCAGTTGCCACTCTTTTTCTGGCTTGTTGGTCTGTTATGATGGATGGATATGAAAACAAAGTTAAACTTTTGCTTTCAGGTCTTTGTGCTTTCATTTGTCCAGAAAGCTGTAATTGTTGAAGAACTATAAACATACTTTCTTGTCCTTCAACAGGAGTAGTTTGTGGTCTTTGATTTGGAATGATCGCTCCTGGAATTTGTTCCCCTGCAGGAGTTTGGGCGGCTCCTCTCGACACTTCAGAACACCAGACTTCACTATCTCACTCTTGTAGGCTGCCACCCACAACACAGACAACAGATACAACGTCAAAGACAAGCAACAATACAGAGGGAATATACAGTTGATGTGTCTCCTGTGACAAATAATGGTTTGTTTTAGAGTTTTATGTTTCGATAATATGTTATTTATGCCAAAAAATTGGTCCCACGTTATATTAGGTGTCTTTAGCTCCTATGTACTAACATTAAATACATGCAATACAATGTACTTATTGTGTAACTACATGTTGTTCTGCAAGATTCCCATTTGCTGCTACTGACGTAGGGGTAGGTTTAGGGTTAGGGTAAAGATTAGGGTTAGGGTTTAGGGTAAGGTAAAGAGAGTGACTATAGATGTAATTAAATACAGGTACTTTAAATGTGAGTACAATGGAACAACATGTATGTACATAATAAGTACATTGTATCAAATGCTTAAGTACATACTAGTTAAAGACACCTAATACAAAGTGGGTCCAAAAAATTTTTTTTGGTACCTTATATTAATTGAGAGGCTACAGTCAATATTTGAAAATATATATTTTTTAAATACATTTTCATTGTTGAATTGAACTGCAAAAAGGTGATTAAAAATGGTGGAAAAAAACAAGTTTCATTTGTTAAAAATACACTTTCCTTAAACATCATCAGCACTTTAGGCTAAATATAAACTGTATGTATATATATATATACACACATATACACACACACACATGTTCCAGAACACACACACATACATATATTCTGGAATATATATATATATATATATATATATATATATATATATATATATATATATATATATATATATATATGTGTGTGTGTGTGTGTGTGTGCGTGTGTGTTGAAGATGAAACAAAGGGTTAAGAAAACACATGTTAACTATGTTATTTTCCAATAACTTGATCATTATTATATTGCATGAAATGAATAGGATTTTCACCTGTGAAAATGTCTATAGCCTCTCGTCTGGACACCTTCTTCACCACTAGATATGCAGAGCTGGGATCAGCCATTTTACACCACTGCAGGGCCTGTTCCAGAACTTTCTCTTTGGGGTGAAGAGGCCGCTCTATGGAAATGACATTCTGCATTTTATCTATTGTTTTATTCCACCCTTCATAAACAGTATGTGATATGCTCCCTATTTTAAGGAACTTGTCAGTATGATTTTACCAAGCTCTCCTTCCTCAATGGCCTCAAAGGCCATCCATACATCTCTCTCCCCAGCAGGTATATTTCTCATATATAGCACCTGGTTGGTCAGCTCCTCAGCACACATAGAGGGAGACACCTATTGGAGAGCCATAGCAATTAACAGTAAATCAAGAACAATGACTTCATATTGAATGAAAAAATGTTTTTGTCTGCCATCTTGTGGTTAAGTTTTGCAACAGCATCTTTCTGTTTTACACAGAGACATGGTACATAACAGTTCTCTTTTATAAGCTTCTACAGAGGCATCCTGGATAGTACACAAAAATGCCCTTACTTTCAGAGTGATGCAGCAATCTGGTATCTTTTCCTCTAGATAAACTTCAATAATCAAGTCCCCAGCCTGCGAGAGCTGCAAATGACATAGAAAAAGATTGCATCGTAAGCTGATGCTTTTGTTTTGTACTATTAACACCAGGTAAGCAGGTTTATTTTACCTGTGTGTCTCTCCAGGTAGTAATCAAACTGATTTCTAGTTCAATCTGTGTTTGGTGCTCTTCATCGATCTGAGCAAATACAAAAAAATAGGGTAAATTTAAAATGACAAATAATAATTAATATATTGTTTTTATAAATGTATATTTTAATATAACTGCATTCCAATATCAAAAAAGTACAGTGGTACTACCATGAATTTCTGAGCATTTTTGGAGTACCACGTTAATACAATGGTGCTGTACGTGAAATTGGCAGTCATTCATTACAGTGGTATATATTAAAGTATGCTGGTATATGATCATTGTACTACTAATACTAATACTTTCATCTTAGGGTGTTTTATACAGTAAATTAGTATGCAGTGCTTCCAAGGTGTACATTTAATCAGTTTGAACCTTGCTTTACCAGTTGACCTGCAGAAACGTTTGTTAACATCATCAGTAAGTTGTCTACTTACATCAAATATATACAAGTAGTTGTCAATTAGGTCTTCTATGATCTTGACCTCATGTTCTCCTTTCCCATCAGTCTGAAACAGGCTGGGAGCGAATAGCAGTGACAGGTTCTTAGTGCACATTTGATTCAGGTCAGCACACTTTTGTACCCTAAGAGAAAGGACAAGAGAGGCAAAGGGAAAGATCAGGAGTGAGAGTGCTGCTATAATGACCAAAAACAGACTTCTAAAGGTCAGACTGAATCAGACCTGTAGAGGTGACTAATGAGTGCCGATAGAGTCGTTCTGTTAACCAGCGGTAAACCTCGAATCAGCTCTTTATATCTGTCCAGACGCTGTGTCTTTTGAGGTATCTCTGCATATAGGCACAAGAAATCACTTAGAGAACTATTCAAAATTAGATTCTCAGTCATTTGAAACAAATAACATCACATTTTCCTATTTAGAAACATCTAAAAACATGAAATGTATTGCACTAACTGGCAGCTTCCCTCCAGAAGGGGTGGAGATCAGCCATGAATATGGGATCGTCAATCTCCCGGAAGAACCTCTTCAGTACATCAGTTACGTCCTCTATGAAGTTATCTCCTATACGGAGTTTCACATTGCGTGCATCCTTGCGGAACTCTTCCATCAAAAGGTTGATTCTAGACTTCGCCCCATTTTTCCTGTATATACCCTCATGTCCCAAGCCTGTATTTGTGAGATGGATATCACTTGTTAAAGGGGAAATTAAAATTCTCTCATTGTTTACTCACCCTCATGCCATCCCAGAGGAGTATGACTTTCTGTCTTCTGCTGAACACAAACAAAGAGTTTAAAACAAATATTTTAGCTCTGTAGGTCCATACAATGCAAGTGAATGGTGGCCAGAACTTTGAAGGTCCAAAAAGCACATGAAAGCTGCATAACAGTAATCCATAAGACTCCAGTGATTAAATCCATATCTTCTGATGCAATATGATGGGTCAATATTACAAAAATTCTCCTCCCTGCCCAAAAGGTGGCACTATGCATGAAGAATGTGAATCACAATAAACTAAAGATGATGAATGTGAAAGTGAAGATTTATAGTAAAAAAAAAGGTGTTAAATATTGACCTATTTCTGACCCACACCTTTCAAATCACTTCTGAATATATGGACTTAACTGCTTGAGTGTACATTTATGCTGCCTTTATGTGCTTTTAGGACCTTCAAAGTTCTGGTCCCCATTCACTTGCATTGTATGGACCTACAGAGCTGAGATATTTTTCAAAAAATATTTGTTTGTGTTCAGAAGAAGAAAGTCATACACATCTGGGAAGGCATGAGGGTGAGTAAATGATGAGAGAATTTTCATTTGTGGGTGAACCATCCCTTTAATATTGTTGGTATTAGTCATATTCTAGATTTAGGCAGAGTCTTCTCACCATACTGGGTTATGAAGGCAATGCAACTGTCTACAATGATGGGGATGTCATTTCTGCTGAGCTGCTGATCTTTAAGTGTGTTTCCTTTCCCTCCTGCTGCCTTCTGAATGTCTGTGTACCACAAAGAGAAATCTGTCCTGCCCATGCCCTGCAGGTGCAGAGTCCTATAGACACAGTCAACCATAAAATGACATTGAATAATAAGAAATGGAGACAATTAATGCTTTGCCTGCATCAAAGATCTCAATTTAAAATTAATTTAAAGGAATTATTTCCCCAAAAATGAAAGTCATATTGGTTTGGAACAATATGAGGGTGAGTAAATCATGACAGAATTTTTATTTTGGGTTAAACTATCCATTTAAATGTTGCTTGGGTTTGTGAAGAGGTAATTGAAAGAGGTCAACATGAAACTATTCACAAACCAAATACTTCCAAGTGAAATAGGAGAGCGAGACTTAAATGTATCCATCTGGATTTAACCGAATCATGAAAAGTGGCCTATATATGACAGGTTACTGAAAGGGAGAGGTTGAAAAATAAGAATGTTTGTTGTTAAAAGTTAAGTTTTTTCAGAAGATTACGAAGACAGGGTGTATTATGAACATAAATAGGCTCATTTTTATTTAATGTTGACGTTAATGTGGATAAATGAGTATTTGAAGAATTTAAATACCCACCTTCCTTTCTCAACAAGAACTAGAACGTCCTTCTTCTCATGGTTCTCTGTTTCTGATACAATGCCTTGATTAATAAACCAAGACAGAGATAGATAAGTAAAAAGATATTTTATTTATCCCAAGGGTAAATATAGAAGCATTATTATATCTGAAATACTATATTAGTGACAGTGACAGGTTAGAGTCTCACTGAGCTCCTGTAGGCGTTTCAGGTTTATAATGTCCTCGGCGGCTCCATCGTTTCCAGGGCAGATAAACAGGTTGGACTTTTGTAGAACAAAGTAGCCTTCTTTCCACTGCTGGGGATCGAGCATGGCCTTGTAGCGCAGCACGCCCACTCGCTCGAACTCTCGCGCCAGAAGACAGTGGCAGCTGAGAGGGGTGATGGCCTGCCGGAAATCAAACACCAAGGTGAGATCTAAAGCACTGGTGTGACAAGCTATTTCCTGTGTACAGAAAGTACAGCTTGACTGATTAAGATTTACCTTCCCTATTGCTCTCGCCCAACTGTGCAACGCTTCCGGAGTTTCCAGGCCAAACTGAACCAGTTTATCAGATGTTAGGTACAGTTCAAAAGTGAATCGAAATCTAAAATTCAAAACAAAAAATGAATCAGGGAACGTTAGAACTTTATGATGTAGGATATTCTGACAATTTGTAGAACTATACAGTAAATGTGAAATATGGTGACATGTCACAAACTTGTCGGTAAGGCCACTGTTGTTGCAGGAGTCTGGTCTGCTAACTCCTAAACAAATGATGTCTTTAATATCGATCTTGTTACTGGGCTCATGACATCTGTCAGACTCATAAAAGAGAATGGACTTCTCCACTGAACACCAGTATTTTTGAAAATCTGCTGAAAAAATAAGTAAGGTATTAAAAATGAAAAACAAATGGCTAAAAAACAAAGAAAATATACTCTATATAACATTTTTAATACATATACTTATACAAGTAGCATTTAAAGGTGCAATATGTTAAATGTTTAATGTAATTTTCGCCTTTTTTTTGTTTGCCAATGTGTGAACGGCTTGTAACGCAACTTAAAAAATGAGCCCTTCACGGACTTCCTAGGTTGCCTATTAATGCCTGTAGACTGATTTTCATGCAAAGGGAGCGGGTTGGTTTTGCCAGGAAAATCCAAAGGATGTGACGTTTATGCACGCTCCCGAGAGCCTTGCCTCAGACAAAAGCTTCTCTTCCGCTATTCAACAGCAACAATAAACTGAAACACTAGGTAATGTTATCTTAGAGATGGAATCCAGCAAACATCCAGCTCCCAGCACAACACCGACTCCACAAACTCAGAGTAATCAAAACAACAACAACAACAACATTAATCTACTGAATCCCATCTGGCTAAGCGCGTATGTGATCGTGGTCGAGCGAAAACTAGAGTGAACGTCGGCAGGGCATTTGATTCCTGGAGGGACGTTCGTTTGGTTTTGGGGATCAAAACCGACCTTGAATTTGCTTTCTTTTTATTGGACAGGTAAGCTTACATAAACGCAAAGCATGTGAAATATAGTGCCATAAATCTGTGTAATTTTAGCTAACTTGATCTTGCCTGCTAACGCTGACGAATTGCAAGCTACCTTGCTTCATAACTTTCAAATAATTTAAACAGTCTTCTCTTTATGCTAAAAGTCAGGTTAATGTCATTGTTAATCTGTAATTACTCAGACAAGTAAACTACAATAATACATTAAATGAATGCTAGACAATGTTCAAGATAATCAGTTTAACATAACTTAGTTATACAGAAAATATATACATTCAATTATTATAAAACAATAGCACATCGATATATAAAAATGACAGTTGTGATGGAATCGCATCAAAACTGAATTGTGTCAACACATTTATAATGTCAGTCTATTTTATAAACAGCTACTGTCATCCACCAAATTTAGCTAACATCTATTGATAAAGCTAGCTAGCTAACACCGACATAGGCTATCATATAAATGCAGTCAATGTATCATGCAAAGAAAAGTGATTACTTCAAACTGTAGTCTCACATAATCAGACCTAAATCCACACTTTTTTTTAGCCCTGTTCCAGCACTGGAGAGTCAAATATAATATACAGTCTCAAAGTTTTTAACAATCATAACTGTGTAATTTTAATTATGCCACCTCATCTGTCAGCATGATGTCGGTGAATCATGTTCAGCCTCTTTGTACATTACGTAATTTTTTTGCTCGATGCTCGCATCCCTATGGAGTGTGTGCACGAGCGCGAGCACGAGCAACAGCTGGCTGCAGTTCACTTAACGGCCACAGGTGTCATTAATAACAAGGGTTTCTGAATCTTATATAACGCACCTTTAATAAAAGGTGCACTAAGTAATTGTTAAAGGGATATTTCACCCAAAAATGAAAATTGTCTCATAATTTTCTCACCCTCATGCCATCCTAGATATGTATGACTTTCTTTCTTCTACAGAACACAAACAAAGATGTTTAAGAGAATATCGAAATTCTCGGTCTATTCAATGAATGGCGGCCAGAACTTTGAAACTCCAAAAGGCACATAAATGCAGCATAAAAGTAATTCATACGACTCCAGTGGATTAATATCTATCTTCAGAGCGATATGATAAGTGTGGGTGAGAAACAGATAAATATTTAAGTTGTTTTTTTCCTATAAATTGTCCTCCCTGCCCAGAAGGATCCTAGCAATATCCACGAAGAATGTGAATCAACAAAAACAAAAGGAGAAGAACTCTTCTGAGAAAAGAGAGATGAGGAAAGTGAAAGCGGAGAAAATAATTAAATATTGATTTGTTTACCAATCATAACTACTGGAGTCCTTTTAATTACTTTTATGCTGTCTTTATGTGCTTTTTAGAGCTTCAAAGGTCTTGCTTTAATTCACTTGCATTGTATGGACCTACAGATCTTTTTTCGTGTTCTGCAGAAGAAAGTCATACACATCTGGGATGGCATGAGGGTGAGTAAATGATGAGAGAATAAAACATTTTGGGGTGAACTAATCCAGTTTTGCTGGATGATATGATGTTTTCATTACTAATGCCATTTTATAATATGCATTGTGAACGGTGCTATAAATATTTGAATTGAACTGAATTGTGATTAGTGTTCAGCTGGTCATGTGATCTCAACATGGCAAACATCATGAGGAGGTGACCTACCTTGTTTGTTTCTGGGGATTTTTTTTTTTTTTACAATAAAATAGGTATAGCTAGGCCATGGATGACTGGGAGTGTGCATTATTTAAAATATATCTATCAAAAGTACTATTGATTTATAGATCTTTAGGAGTTTTTATGTTGATTTTGAAAACGACTTTGTGCAAATTTAACGTAATATTTGCATAATATTATACTACCACCATGTACTAAAATGTATTAAACGGTATGGTCCAGCTGTGTGGGTACTGACAGGCATCTGTTTTTAGTAAAGAAGTACATTCTGCTCCAAAAACACTGCCAAGGCTTGTGCTGCCTACCGTCTCTGGTTCTGCGAGATAATGTCCCTTTGTTCAAGGAGCCTGACTTGTAGAGATAGCCAGAGTACAGGATGGGCTGCATGATCTCATCATAAACACAAGAATCTGAATCAAAATAAGAATAACATGATAGAAGACGCATTCAACTATTTCATTGTTAAAGGTGAAGTATGTCATTTGATGTTAAATTACTTTCTCCAATAGTAACTACAAATAAGCCTTTTGTAGATGGACTTTTAGCAAATCATTACTGGAGCACTTAGACATGTCATCTTCTGCTTCAACCAATGCAAAGTTTGGGGCAGCACTACCTATAAGAAGCCATTTAGCAAGGGATTGACTAGTTTGACCAAATAACGACATTGTTATTACTTCAGCTGTAGTGAATTGGTGAGGCAGAAATTCTGTAGGAGGTGTGTTTGTGATGTAAGTGGCATTGTGTTCATACCTGCAGACTGTGTGTATGAGTAATGTGGGGACCGACGCTCATTGTTTCCATTAGCGTCAGAGAGTCGAGCGGCGTCGGCTTCTGCAAAAATCTGAGTGACCGTTTTCAGCAGGTTCTGCTCGGACATGGCGGTGCACAACACCTGCAGGGCAAATACATACACACATAAATCCACACACACTTAAACAAATGCACCACTAATAGCACATTCAGCCTAAGGACATTCAATTTTCAATCCTCAAAAATCCATCTATGCAGCGTAGTGCTTTTATTAGCTTTCTTTAATTATTTACAATCCACAGCACATCCATCGGCCTGTTCCGGGGGTACATAGGTAGCCTGGATATACAAATGATAGCCTTGGTAAAGTTCTGAGAAAGAATAATACACACTAATCTTGGATTGACCGTTGGCACAATACTTAGATGGCTCTGGCTATATTAAGAAAGGATGTCCTTGCTGCCCCAGTGGAGACTAAACTAAATATCCTCTTTTGAAGCAAAGGCATCACTGGCAGAAATGGCCAATGCAATAGATTACAGTAATTCTCTTTTTAAAGAACTATTCTGAATATATTTCAACATATTGTGTTTGATGCAGCAGTTTAAGAGGAAATGCATTTATTGTGCAAAGTGTTGCAGTTATGTGGTATTGAAAACATCTGACGAAAACCTTACCTCACTGTCATCTATGCAAAATGTTGTCCACATAGGTTTGTACAAAGGTCACTATATCGGTGTTAGCATGCTAACAGGGTTCCCACATTTTTGACCAATGAATTTCCATGATGTTTCCAAGAACTTTCCAGTCATTCATGAATACTGAATAATGATGTTTTAAATTATTTTAGAGATTATGCTCACATACAGCAATTTCCAGCTGATGAAATATTTTTAGTAGTAATCATTTTATAGACTACAGGAGGTCTCAGGACTTTCTCAGGCCTAGAAATCACATTTTAAAAATTCATTATCTAATGATCTATGAATCCAATTATCTTTCGTTTAAAAATATAATCGTTATATAATCGGCTCGTTTGAAATATAATCATCTTCTCTAAATAATGTTATATTTGTGTTCCGTTCATTTTTTGTGAAGTTTTAAGTGAAAACACGTCATTCAAGCAACACTAACATAATTCTTAAAGGCATATACTTTTTTTTTTACTCCCAATTTGGCACGCCCATACCCAATTTGCTCCCAAAGTCCTCGTGGTCACGTAGTGATTCGCCTCAATCCGGGTGGCAGAGGACGAATCCCAGCTGTCTCCTGAGACCGTCAACCCACACATCTTACGTGTTGCCACGTTGAGCATGTTGCCACGGAGACATAGCATGTGTGGAGGCATCTACGACCGACTCAACACACACCCCACCAAGAACGAACCACATTATAGCGACCACGAGAAGGTTACCCCATGTGACTCTACCCTCCCTAGCAAACGGGCCTATTTGGTTGCTTCGGAGACCTGGCTGGAGTCGCTCAGCAAGCCCTGAGAATCAAACTAGCGAACTCCAGGGGTGATAGCCAGCGTCTTTCCCACTGAGCTACCCAGGCCCCCCCTAAAGGCATATTCTTAACTTTTACTCGCTATGTTTTTGTCACATGGCTATTTGATCAGTCTAATTTTTTGACTGATTGCTACATTGTGTATGGTGCAATTCTTTTAATAAATTATCAAAACAGAACACTTCTGATTTGTCTACAAATTTCAAAGCAATTTTGTTCAGCTTTGGTCAATCCCACCAATCCCATTCTGCATGCGTTGGAAAAGTAGAGCTTCTAAGCTTTTAAACGATACCTATTTTGGGTCAAGTCTGTAGTTTTGTTTTTCTCCACCGGCAGGCCCATCCAAGCTTAAAGGGTTAAAAATACTTTAATAATGTAATTCAATCAAAAAAAAAAAGACTTGAATACACCTCTTCTATGATGAAAACATTTTTAATTTCTGAGTCAGTCAATTTGATATTTTTTTCTGGGGCTTAAAGTAAAAAAATGTCATGTGGTGTAACTGTCCAAAGACAGTAAACAAGTCTGATTAAAAGCTGAAATTCTTAAAAAAAATAAATAAATATTGGCATAAGTAGTGCAGCCAATCTTTTATTATTATTTTAAATAAAGCAGTAAAACAATGTTGTTTAAAAATATTAGTAATATTTGTATAACCAACATGTAGCCATTTTGTCAATTAAAAAAAACATAAAACAGAGATGAACTCTTTAGACCCTCAAGAATGTTTGCGACGTTTAAAAACAAAATCATTATTTTATCATAGAATTAAATATTAAATTAGAAATTTTTATAAAAAAGCACATTTTGTTCAGGTCATTTGGTGTAACTCTGAAAAAAACATATATTCTGGACTCAAAAATTCATGATATTTGTTAAAAAAAAAAAACTTGAAAAATATGTTTGAAAACTTTTGAAACAAATGATTCATTTGCATACACTCAAGGTGCATGAAAAGTATTTAAATCTCTTTTACTTGATATTACACCACATAATTATCATTACATTTTTATTTGTAGAATTTTTTTTGTTTTTCTAAAAATTGTGTAACCAACATGGAAACAAATATTACATTTCTAGATTTTTAAAATATTTTATACATTTTTTATCACCTTGGACAACGTCAGTTGTCAATGACCCTTTTACAGTTGAACTATTTTATAATATTATTGTTTTTCCATGCCATTTTGCCATTTTAAGTACAACATTTTTAAGTACAAAAACTTACAATGTATAATTATAGATTTTTGTGAAGGATCAAGTTCATGGACTACAGTACTTAAAGTTTTGTACTGCATCCAATACTTTGCATTTACCTTTAGCAATCCTTCCTGGCTGTTAAAACTAGGATGAGAGTGACGGTATCTGCCCTCACGATATTTGTGGATGATAAATTCTTTCCGTTGTTCTGGGGAGGCATCACAGTCCAGTTCCTCAGTCACAGGAAGCCTGGCTGCCCAGAATTCATTGGCCCTATCATTGCCAAGCATTATGAAGAGCTAGAATACATGAGGGTAGGGGTTCAATTTGTAACAGACCTTTTGTAAAACGTGATAAAAATCAGTGGGGCAAAATAACAGGATCTTTTCACACAAAGATCTGTCTCAAAACCATTTACAACTCACGACATCTCCTACCTGAACAATCTCGTTGCTCCACACACTGGTGTCTAGTTTCAGACTCTGCACTTTCGACACCATTGTGCCAAGACCTCGGTGCTGGCCTGCAGGCACACAGAACAAAAGAGGCACCACATCACTCTCCACGCACCATTCACTCTGTTTGTCCCACAATTACTTCCCGATATCGCGCCTCTGAGCCACTGTTATTTGTAGTGTGTAAGGCACGGAGGAACACTCATGAACTCTCAAATGAGCTTACAGGCTCTTAATACCATCTTTATCAGTCCAAGACACTGCTCTGCCATCACACAAGTTGGCTAGACACTATTTAAATAATGAACGTCTAAGGGGCAAATTCACTTAATAGATTCGCCACTTTTGTGCAAGATATTTCTTATTCTCTTACTACATGTAATCCAGTTTAGCCAGGTTCTTAATGCGCTGAAATAGTGCAGCAAAGTGATTATTTAAATTAAGCCATTGTCATTCTTTACAGCACAAACAAGCCTATTTTATGTGTATATTAAGCTTAGATTCACAATTTAACACTAGGGACCCTTTCACAGACTGTACTGATGCAGTTCCATCTTATTTAACAGCGTTTATCTAGCCAACATTTTTTAAATATTTAAAATGTTTTAATTATTTAATCTAAATCTATAACAATAATTTTTATCTTATATTATCCTGCCATTAAAAAAAAAAAAAAAAAGTCACCACTGCTACGATTGGGTTTTAAATACAGCTGCTGAGGAAGTGACATTAAAAACTCTTTTTCACTCTTTTGACTGCCTTAATCCATCGTTTACTCTCTCTTATTTTGGAAAGTTGTAAAAGTGTTTTTTTTTCCTTTGCTATTGGAGCAAATGGGAATATACACCGTAAAAACATTCTGTAATTTTAACGGTAAAAGTCTGTAAATATTCTACGGGTAATTACCTTAAAATAATCTGTAAAAATATAATAAATGTAACAAGACAATACATATAATTTTACGGTAAAATATTGTAAAAACGTTGTTTATATATAATTATAACTGTATAATTTTACAGTTTAATTCAAGTAAAAAAAAATGGCATTATGTTAAACATGATAGTGCATGTTGTTTTATGGTAAATTATTATTAAAATTATGGTAAAAAAAAAACAATAAAGGGGCAGTCCCAGAATTCCCTGTGTGACCAATCACAATTCATTATATTTTATGGGAATAGTTACAGTATATTTCTTCTTATTTTTAATAACAATGATGTACTTTGGGGTGTTCTGTGTTATATTTGATGTAGTTTGGTTAGTGTTTATTGCATTATTTTAATGTCAGATGTGTTACCCTGTTTGTGTGAGTGACACTGTGAGAGACACAGTGAGTGACACTGTGCTCCTGGAAGGGAGTATTGATTAACTTTGTCATCATATGCCTTTCTGCAATTACTACAGTGATTAACAATACAATATAAAGTGAAAAGCAGATTTTTGTAGTTCCAGAATATTAGTGTATCAAGTTTATATCATTTAATAATATAAATGGTAATAAACTGTAAAATATACAGGCATGAAAATGATGTCCGGTAAAGCCTGAAACATGGTCACCGTATTTTTAATGATAAATGTTTAGCTGTCACAGTCTGGACTGACTGTTCCTCACCTGACTCTCTGTCTATCTTATCGGAGCGCATTTTCCAGTGTTTGTTTTGTCTCTCACTACCTCTTGTGTCTTGCAGGTGCCACGTGGAGAGCGCTAATTCAATTACCCGGGCAACAGTTCATTCTCCAATTAACTATCATGGGCCGCATATGCTCCCTATCTAACTTTCCTGCTTGTGTTCTGTCCTGTGCTCAATTGTTTGGGCCCTGCCTCTCTGCCATACAGTGACATTGGGAATCACAGCTGCCGGTAGTTTACTGTAAATTTAACAGAATTATAATATTTTTTTCAGTGTAGATATAATATGTGTTGTGGTCTTCCTTTCAACGCTATAAAAGTTTACCCTGCTATAGTTTTCTTCTGCGTGCCAAACCCGTAAATGTGAAAAGGGTCCATTTGCCTAGCACAATTAATGTTGCATTAAATGGAATTTTGTGTATATTCTATGTTTATCACAGCAGCAGTAATTCATCAGTGATGGAGAACAGCTTTATAAATCCAAACATGTTGTAGTAATTTCAGCACTTTACATGATTTTTCTGTGCAAATTTCATACAACAAAATTGCATTTTGGCCATGTTTGCGGTGCTAACTGATTTGATAGTTCCTTTTGTGATTTGTGTGCTAATACAATGCAGACAGCATGTGTAAATAAACAACACTTATCGGTGGGCAAAACTGTTTTTTAGTCCTAGTCTGAAAATGCTGGGCAAAGCACATAAGCCATAGTCAGTGCTTTATAAGTCAAGATGACATTGACAAATAAGCCATAAAGTTGATAGGATGCTCAGTCTTTACACTGCCACATCAGTCACACACACCTGCACAATTCTTGCAGATAACCACACAGAGATTGATGGATGCCCAGTCTGGATTGATGGCTTTACAGTCTGCGCAGATCTTGTTGGACCTGTTGGACCAGATCTTCTCTGCCACCTCATAATCAGATAGTGTTTCCGCTATAGATTCCTGCAGGGCCTCCATCCAGTCTCTCTTCTCTCGCTCCGACTCTGCAGTAAAGCTGCATGCGTGCACACAATGCTCTTAAAGATTGAAATCTGTAGATCCTATTAATTGTCCCTAGATTGGCATGGATACTTTATGGGAACAGCCTACTTGAAAATTCCCCACTTCTCTTGGCACTGAAGTCTAAGTGTGGTACAAAGAGATAGTTCACCCAAAAATTACAATTGTCATTAATTACTCACCCATGTCATTCCAAACATAAAATAACAGTAAATTATGACAGAATCTCTATTTTGGGTGAACTGTACTTTTAAATTCAACAAATGAAATGTACTTTATTTCAAGAGCACATTTGGAATTAGTTTATTGAAACCTATTAATGAGATTAATGCAACATTCTAGAATCAGGAATGATATTTGGATGCAAGTTACTTAATAGAGAAGCGCAGCATGTCTTTAATGGTTTACCTGAAGGATTTATAAGGTGTAATGAGATCAAAGCTCCTGCCCTTTCCATCACGTACTGTAGCTCCTCTGGCCTCAATTACAGTAATTCCAATCCCATTTTTAAAGCACTGGAAAACAGAAGACACATAGGCTTAGATTTAAAGTTAAAATAAATAATTATGCTTATTACAGGGCTATTTTGTAACATTCAGAATACATTTGCAACACCACTAAAATACAATTACACAAGAAAGGGGTCACACTAACTCAGGAAATAGACACATTTACCAGAACTGTTCTGCTGTAACAGTAGCATTAGTACAGTGTTGCACTACCATATAACATGATTAACTAATCACCTGCTCACTCTTGTACAGCCAGATCTGCTCCATTATAATGGCAGTGTAGATCTTTGATTTGGTTCCTTTGAGCTCCAGGAAGCCCCTCTTTTGGCAGTGACTGCCGGGGCCAAAACGTGGGTAGCCAAAAACCAGCTGTTCCTTGACTCGCTCTTGTAATGTGCGACACCATGTGCTTCTCTGGACTGCAAGGAGACATAAAAGCAGGATTATTGGGGGCTTGGGTAGCTCAGTGAGTAAAGACGCTGACTACCACCCTTGGAGTCACGAGTTCGAATCCAGGGCGTGCTGAGTGAATCCAGCCAGGTCTCCTAAGCAACCAAATTGGCCCTGTTGCTAGGGAGGGTAGAGTCACATGGGGTAACCCTCCCTGTGGTCGCTATAATGTGGTTTTCGCTCTCAGTGGGGCACTTGGTGAGTTGTGCGTGGATGCCGTGGAGAATAGCGTGAATCCTCCACACGCACTATTGCTCAGCGGTGGAGAATAGCGTGAATCCTCCACACGCACTATTTCTCAGCGGTGGAGAATAGCGTGAATCCTCCACACGCACTATTTCTCAGCGGTAACACGCTGAACAAACCACGTGATAAAATGCATGGATTGATGGTCTCAGGCGTGGAAGAAACTGAGATTTGTCCTCCATCACCCGGATTGAAGTGAGTCATTACACAACCACGAGGACTTAGAGCACATTGGGAATTGGGCATTCCAAATTGGGGAGAAAAGAGGAAAAGGGGAAAAAAAGCATTACTAATCAGATTCTTTGCACCTAATAACATTTCAAATAAACCAGGGCTGTCGATTGAACCCAATTTAGCACGATTATTATATGAAAAATAACACGTTGAAAAAAAGACGCTTTTGCGTTCGAAGACAGCTGGGCCAAGCACAACAGAATGCGAGGATCTCGAGTTTCAACATTTAATTTCGTACAGCATTCTAAAAACACAGTGCTTATATCTAGAGATGCTTAAAACTAGTGAAATGTGACGCAATCAAAGTGAGATGCTCCAAAAGTGTCCGTCTTATGCATGAGTACACAGACCAACACAAAAATAGCTCACACAAAAGTAGGCCATTAATAGGGTTATGTTCAATTAAATGGAAATAAAACAATCCTTTGACTGTTAAGCCACTTTTTGTATTGTAGAAATGCTTAAAGCTGAAGTATGTAACTTTTTCAGTGTAAATATACAGTCACTTCTTCCATACCAACTTAATATGTAGAGACAACTAGAAGACATAAATAGGTTAATTATCTCAAACAAACAAGGAAGTCTTAAATAATGCATAAACTAAAGACTCTGCTAACTAAATTCAGCTGACTCCATGCATGTGTTAACGGCTATGATAATGGCCTACAGGGACATCACATTGTCTCTAAGTCTCAAAACAGACACAAGCAGCGTATCTATCAACCACAAATGATATAATATTGAGCAGAAGCCGTCAGATTTACATTGGAGTGATGTCACCTCCCCTCTTCGAATGACTGGCAAGAGGAGCTATCAATCAAGAACTAGTGGACCAATAGGGACACAAAATGCCCCCTGATTTACATGAAACTCTACTTACAAGTTTTGGAAAATCAATCGCAGAACATGGAAACAAAAGCAAAGAAAAATACAGCATAAGCTTACAAAAAAACAAAAATATGAGCAAAATTGTCAGAGAGCACAAAAGACAGTAATATAACCAAGGTAAACATGATTTTGTTTGCAATTCTGATGAATTTTCTTTAATTTTTCTTTTGCTTTTTTTGGAAGCGTATTTTAAAATGTGTTAATTTATTTTGATTCACGCTCATTATTATTTTATCTGCACTTATTATTTTATGATTCACACTTATTATTTTGATTCAGGCTTAATACTTTTGGATCCGTGACCGCAATACATTTGGCGGGATGTTGATCCCATTGTAACCAACTTAGACCCGCCCCAGTGGCAGGAGTTAAGGGCAGGACTATCTCATTGTTTGATCAATGGCACTTGAGGAGCGTATTCAGAAAGAAAAACTGTGCTTTTATATTTCTCAGAAGGTAGAGAATACTTTTTAATAATATCATGACAGGCGTTTCCAAAGTCAAATTCTCTAATCATCTGCCCTGGAGCACTGTACCATTGTTAACAGGTTTTTGTTTTTTGAGAACCATTGTATTTATGAAAAACCATGTTGCATGAATATGAAATATCCAGTTCCATTGGATATACTGTAAATGCCATGGTATTAACATCTGACACTGTACCATTCCAGAATCTTTTGTTTGTTTGTTTGTTTGGTGAAGAGATTATAAGAGTATAAATAAACACTGAGAGTTCTCTGTTTGTATCAGAAAAAGACAGTTAGCTGCTAAAATGCAACATTACCATCATTGTCAGCACGGAAGACAAATGTCCTGTGGCTTGTCACAACCTCAAATTTATTGTCTTTGGCTAGACGGGCCATCTGTATGGCAGCTAAGGGAATCACACCTTTGGGGTAGGCATCCTGAAAGAGAAAGACCATTTGTGTTAGGAATAAGTAGCATATGTGACATCTGGAGACAAACCCCATGGAATGTAGGATTTGTTTTAACATTTTGTAGGTTTTCAGACAGATCAAAGAGCTTAAAGTGGTCATATCATTAGAAATCAAATTTGCCTTTGCCTCATTTGAAATAAAAGATTTCATTGTCCTATGTTAAGAACTCAAAAACTTCTTGCTCAGACCAAAAAGATAATTTATTGAAATTAAGCTGCAGTAAAATCTTGTTCTCGAATAGATGGATATTTGACTCCAAATTCATGAATGCATGGCCAACCTTTTTTACATTTACATGTCATCAACCCCAATTTGGAATTCAGAAACAATCAGTCATGATGTTATCTGGAAAAAGTAGGACTGTGGCAGGGCGGAGGGCGGGGCCGGGATGTGATTCTGCACACCCGGCCCCTAATTAGGCTGATGAAGCACATAGAGGGATAGACTCGACCAAAAGAGAGACACACGCTGGTGTCGGACAGCTGCCCGTAACTCTCTCTCTGTCACACAGATGACACAATGGCTCCTACAGGGGGAAAAACAGGCACCAAATATTTTAAAATTTTTTTAACTCCATCCATTCCTTTTCGTCCCGCAGCTCGCTAACAGTGTAGTCTGTGGAGCATTCTTCGCAATTATGTGATCACGTGCATTTTTATGCTTGTTACTGTCACCGTGTTTGTTAGTTCCTGCAATGAACTCCGTTTTCCCCGCTATTTCTTTGATATAAACTTTTGTTATGTATCTCGGGAAATGTAATGCAAATTTTAAAATCAAAAGGGAGTAAACTTTTACTGTCGCCAATGGCAACCTTGACAGAAATTACACTCACAAATAAATTTATTTGGTCACAAATGCAACCATTTTTAGTCGCAGTTTGGAGCCCTGCACAAGGATGATGATTTATCGACTTTATAGACATTACATTTTTATCGTCTGTTAATGCTGAACTTCTGTAAAGCTGCTTTGAAACGATGTGTGTTGTGAAAGGCGCTATACAAATAAAATTGACTTGACTTGACTTGACACAGCCGTTCCCGGATGCCTTTATCCTTCTTGGGCTTCACCAGCCTAATCCGCCCTGCCACAAGGACAAGCACAATTCAAAGGTTGCAATTTTCCCCCAAACATTACATTTTTACTCCACCAATAGTTGGTTTAGGTTTGGGGTTTGGGTTGGAGGGTATAGTTTAAAAACACATTCCGTATAGCTGAAAACAACTTGCTTTACAACTCGCATTTGGCGCCCCTCCGTGGACATTTCACCCAGAAAATGAAGATTACAACAACAATTACTGCTTTGGCCACTGGGGGCAGTATTTAGATTTTTCGGTAAGCACAGACCGATTTTAGTCAACTTACTGTTTCCAGTTTTACTGTGAGATCAGTCTGGACCAAACAAGTACTTTCGCTTAAATTAAAGGTGCAGTATGTAAGATTCAGAAACCCTTGTTATTAATGACACCTGTGGGCGTTAAGTGAACTGCAGTAAGCTGTTGTCGTGCTCGCGCTCGCGCTCGTGCACACACTCCATAGGGATGCGATTCACCAACATCATGCTGACAGATGAGGTGGCATAATTAAAATGACACAGTTATGATTGTTAAAAACTCTCCAGTGCTGGAACAGGGCTAAAAAAAGTGTGAGACTACAGTTTGAAGTAATCACTTTTCTTTGCATGATACATTGACTGCATTTATATGATAGCCTATGTCGGTGTTAGCTAGCAAGCTTTATCAATAGATGTTAGCTAAATTTGGTGGATGATGACAGTAGCTGTTTATAATATAGACTGACGTTATAAATGTGTTGACACAATTCAGTTTTGATGCGATTCCATCACAACTGTCATTTTTATATATCGATGTGCTATTGTTTTATAATAATTGAATGTATATATTTTCTGTATAACTAAGTTACGTTACACTAATGAATGGGTCTTTTTGCATTATCTTGAACATTGTCTAGCATTCATTTCATGTGTTATTGTATTTTACCTTGCTGTATAAGTACAGATTAACATTGTTTATGATAGTTAATGTGCAGGCAAGATCAAGTTAGCTAAAATTACGCAGATCGATCCTTATGGAACTATATTTCACATGCTTTGCGTTTATGTAAGCTTACCTGTCCAATAAGAAGAAAGCAAATTCAAGGTCGGTTTTGATCCCCAAAACTAAACAAATGTCCCTCCAGGAATCAAATGCCCTGCCGACGTTCACTCTAGTTTTCGCTCGACCACGATCATATACGCGCTTAGCCAGATGGGATTCAGTAGATACATTTTTTTTGTTTTTGTTTTTAGGCTTAGTATTCCATCTCTAAGATAACGTTTCCTAGTGTTGCAGACTGTCCGTTGATGTGGAAGAGATGCTATTACTGAGGCAAGGCTCTCGGGAGTGTGCATAAATGTCACATCATTTGGATTTTCCTATTGCTTTAATAGGCAACCTAGGAAGTCTGGGAAGGGCCTATTTTTTCAATTGTATTACAAGCCGTTCACACATTGGCAAAAAAAAAAAGGTGAATTTTACATGAAAATTGTTACATATTGCACACTTAATTTAAAAAGGTATGATATGACCCCTTTAATCATACGCTCATGTTGGAATTGAACTTGTTCATGTACAAACTTACCTTTTCGCTACCATAGTACATCAGGTTTTTCCCATCAAACTTTACATAGCGTTTCTGGAACACGTAGTTTCTACAACACAGAAACAAATATATTATCAGAGTAAACCACTACACTGCAAAGTTCACTCAAACATTTACACCATAATAGAGAAAGGTGCTGTTCTTGTGAAAAAAATTTCTCAAGAAGCAAGTGAATCGAGTGAGATGTCAAACAGAGGACAGGAACAAGCATCTGGAGATTCAGACAAAGACATGAATAAGGACAAACCGGCTAGAGAGAACAGACAGAAGGTAGAAACAGGCATTGAGGGGAGTGCAGGAGATGCAGAGGCGAGAGGAGACGAGTAGCAGCCCCGATGGGGCGTACCCTTGAGGAGAGAGCTTGTCTAGACAGCCGCTGAGAATTGGTGCCACCCGCTCGGACAGCGAGGTGAAGCTGGCGTAGGGGGAGATGATGTGGTCCTCATCTGCTTCACTTGAGTAGAAGTTATGAGGGAGGGAGAATGAGTGGGAGGCTAGGGAGGGCTCACCCACTGTGCAGTAGCCTGGAGAATCAAGACGCTTGAGCCACGAGTGATTCTGCTGCCTGTAGGAGGAGAAAAGCAATATGGGATATGTAAAGTAGCGTACAGTAATTTGAATGTGTTACTCTGTAACCCATGATGATACCCCCACATAATGATCCCATTCCTTTAAAAACAAAGCAAAACAAAAAAAACAAGAATGTTTCTAATGCTGAAGAATTCACTTTGTTGAATCATGTTTACTAAGACAACTAAAAATCTGATTTTGCCATATACAACCCTTTTTAACTTCACATAACCCTAGAAGTCATTAAAGGCTAGAAGCTCTCCTAACAAGATCAGCAAATTCTAAGATAGACTAAATGAGGCATGAAATGTTTTTTTGGCCAAAGTGCAAACACAGATTCTTCTTTATCCAAGATTGTTGTCACTGTATGATTAACAGTTGGACATAACACTTTGGGAATACCAAACTTTCAGATTTATTTTATAGTATCTGTTATTACTTATCTGAACTCTCATGGAAATACTTTCACTTACCTTTGATCTTTTAGTTTGCCTTCATTATTCGTAGTTCCAGACTTTCCCTCAATTTTGGTCCTTTCAACCTAAGCACAATCATAAATGTATGATAAAAATAATTATAATTATTATTATTAAATAATGATATATAAAATTATTAATAAATAATCATATTTTAAATAATTATATTATAATTAGTAGTAGGGATGTCCCGATACCATTTTTTTGAGGCTGAGTACAGATACTTTGCTTTTAGTACTCGCAGATACAGAGTCCAATACCTTTTTTTTATATCAGCAGATCATCAAAATGGTGTTTACATAAATAAATTAATTAAAACTTTAAATCAAATGAAAGTATAACACTTAATTTTTAACACAATCCTAAATACAACATTGAAGTTATTTTTGTCAAATAAAGTGCTGCATAACAGAGCATCATAGGATATTGCTTAAAAATAATACAATTACTATTGATTTATCATTAGTAGTAATAGTAGTAGTATAAGAGTGAATATTACATAACTATACAGTAGTGATCTATTTCTGTCATACTTTTTTCATTTAAATTGAGCTTTTACTTTGGCGAAGCTTTTATTTTGAAATGTTTCTGTGTTGTTATGACTCTGTTAAGCTGCGTACACACTGCCAGCGACTTGTACGCTGCTTTAGGAGCTCTGGCATAATGCAGCTTCCCAATGTGGAAAAGCCGGTCGCTACATGACTCAAAGTGATTATTAAACCGCAAAAGGCTACTATTTGAATAAGTAAATATGTAGTCTGTATATGACTCACGTTAAAAAGTGAATTAGCACTCTGCCTGCAGTCATCTGCAACAAACTGAGCATGCAATGCTCATAAATGTGTTTTCCATGTAGTTCTAGCAAATAAAGTTCAGTTAAATCTGAAGCATGTAATTTCTGTCACTAGCACCACCAAACGGAATTGCAAAAATACTCTTTGTTTTCAAAACAGCATTCTGAATACGACCCCCATCTGCCGTTGGCCAAACAAAGAGATTGCCACCCCCAACCCCAACTCATGCCTTTGGTTGAGTAAAGTTGTTGGGTGGGGTCTAAGCTGGTCACTCAAAACAAGGAATTTTAAGCACTGCAGAGACAAAAGTGCTTTCAGTTTTCAAGTAAATTAACCTATGAATGGCTTATTTATGGTTGTCTCTGCATGTTAAGCTTAGAAAAGAGAAAGTATTTTAACACACAAAGTTATGGTACATAAGTTTAAAAGTATCTCTCACCTCTGAGTGTTGATATTGTGGCTTGCTTTGGAAAACTGTTTCACAGTACGGGTTGATCATTTCATCGTCATCCTCAGCAGACGCTATATAAAACAATTTCCCAAGTAGTTCATACAGTCATTAGCTCATTTTTAAAAACCACTAATCCGTTTAAAGATCCAATACACCTGGTTTGTAATTATAGCAAAGTTAAGAGGCAATAATAAACCTACCAGAGGTTCTCTGAGGTGACTCAAATGAGTTGTTCTTGTCTAAAGTGCTATAGAAAGAGGAATATAAAAAGCTAATTATGGACCTTGAACATAAAAGAATTGTTGCCAAATCACTGGATCATAATGACAGCAGTGGGATCACCAGCAAACAATCAAACTGCACTAAAGATTTAAATAAGTAGCGTTACATATTTACCTATGATTTTCAGTAGATGGGCTGGCCTCCTGTCGTGGAGGGGGAACGGGTACAGAGCGACTCCACAACATGCATGGAGTGCCAGGTAAAGTGCCACAATAGATTTCATTAGAGACCATCTCTAGCCTTGAGCAGAGTGGACTCGGGGATGAGTCAGTGAAAGTGTTAGTAGAAGGAGAACACTGACAACTAGATGATGAGTCCGGGGGCGAAGGTAGGGGTTGGGTGCTGAGCTGGTCCAGGTCTGACATTCTGATGAATGTGGAAGGAGGATTCCCTCGATTTAACCTAGGAGGTACTGGGGGTAATGGCCCACCAGTCTCTGGGGCCGAAGAGGTATTGCTCAAATTTGGTTCACAAAGGCCCTCTTTTGATTCAGTAGATGTTTCAACAGTGTCTATACTAGATGCACTAGAGGATAAATCTTCTGCAACTTTTAAAGAAAGTGGCTCCTGAGAAGACTTACGGCACGGCTGTGTTTCATGTTGTGTTGTTAAAGATCGCCTCTCTGATCTAAGATTGTGGAAGACAGTTCTTGGTTTTGGTACCGGCTTTACGACAGTAGCACTATGCTCAGAGTACGAATGCTTCACTTGTGCACAAAGATTCGGGGCAGAGCTGTTGCGTAAGGATTCAAAGGAGGTGCCAGCATGTCCTGAGGGAGAAAGAGGCTCTGTGTTGACAGGGGTCACCTCGTGAATAGCAGACTCTGAGTTGCAACGATCTAGCAAGGGCTCTTTCCATTGATATTGACAGATTGACTGAATGTGCTCGACCAGTTTAAGGATACGCTTCCTGTGGCCTGTGGCAGTCACTCCCACCCTGTTCAGAGCAGCATTGTCCACATGACAGAAGTCCCGAGTGAGGAGAAAGCCTGCCTGACGGAATTGGTCTAGATACCTCTCGAGATGGATGGAAGCCAACAGGTCCTCTGCATCTGAGCATGGACCAATTGTTGCCATAGTTTGCATAGATGCTTATTAGGCTGCATGCAAAACAGCAGCAATTCCAGCCAAGAAGAGAAGATGATTCCAGCCCTTCATCTGGGAAAATAAGCAAAAAAATGATGTTTATAGTTTCTTAACAATTAAAAAGGCCTCTTTATCACCTCTTTATACTCTTGCTTTATAAAGAAACAAAAACAAAACAAGACGTCATTTTTATTTATATAGTGTTATTCACAACACACATCGTTTTAAAGCAGCTTTACAGAAAATAATGCTATAACAGAAAATGAAGCTGTACTGTCTGTAAACAAAATGTGAGTGGTGCTTTGTTAAGCACCCCTTTATAAAAATAATACATAATAATAATAATAATAATACTACATTTCTTAACCTACCAAACACCTAGCTAATAAGTGGCAATGTTCTATTAGAAATAGCATACATGCCAAGTCAACCAGTAATTCAAATCTCCAAAATAATAAAGGAAATTGTGAATGGTTTTGATGAAAAAAAGTCATGGAAACAGACGTTAATGGTCTTGGAAGATAGAGAGCATTTTTCAGTGGTCTAAGATTGAATCACTGTGACATTTTCACATGAGGCCATGACCCTACTTCCTGACTCTTAAACCACTGCACTGGAACAAAGAGTTATTGACTGAACAAAAACAAATCTTAGTTCCATTAAAATGAGCACTCAGGGTAGAAACACAAGGGAATATTACAGAATCACAAATAATGATAAGATGTAACAACCAAAGCACAAGCACATGACATGAAAATACAGAAATAATTCTAAAGACAATCTTTTGAAAGGCCAGATTCCGTTCATAGAGGAAAAGCTTTTGAAAATGTGGCACACATGTGGGCTCTTAGAACTAACAAGTCGAGAGAAACATTGACTCTGCTGGGGTGGGCCAGGAAGAAAAGTCATGTGGGTGGGGCAAAGCTAGTTTGGTTGGGATGACATATCTTTGGGAATGACCCTGTGTGAACACTTTCAATAAACATTTAAAATGTGTTTCGCAATAGAAAGCGACACTTCCTTAACTATCCCACTCCCAAAGCAGTGCTTGCTTTAACTGACCCCACCCCAAAAATCATCCATTTATTTTTAGCTTAGACACAGCTTAATGAAATATCTAAAATACATGTATTTTTTAAACTAAAAATGGATGGAAAGAAATGTCTTATGGGGGGGGAATTGAATAACAGGTACATTGAGTGTTTTGTTCATCATATTTATTTTCATTAAAACGCAACAGAATTTAAATTGCATCCACTTTTCAACAAAGTGCATGAACGTGAATCCTGCAATATCTGCCTTTGATCTCGAAGGTGTCTGATCCACTACGAGAAGTGAGAACTGGAACTGGAAGTGACAGATCTTAATTCATTCCTTCTCCTGAGTGCACCCATCTAATCTCGTCTACTTCCATGGCGATGTGTTTGGCATCTCAAACAAGGCTACTATCAACAAAAACTCATCTATAGTGCGTTTAGCCTTTTCTGGAAAAATAATGGCATTTTTCTGTTTAGAGGTCATGTGTTAACAGGACCTATTGGGAAATACTTGTCGTCATCTTACAGGTACAGCAAGTGATTCCATAACTTGTGATAAAATATCTAACCTCCTTTGAGAACAAGTTATTCACTTGACCAAAAGACTTTACAGCCAATAGCATCACAGAGTTTAACAGCATTTTGCTTATGCTTGAATGGTAACAAAACCATTAAAGACAGAATGCTGTTGCATCTGAGAATAGCCGATATGGTACATTTACCAAAAAAGGTAATCCGGCAATTTTACTGCAATGTAAAAGGTTTTGTGTGTGAAAGTGGTTTATGTAAGCCAGATAATGTTACCTTGGTGACCGGGTTTACATCAGCAGAAAATCAAATGTTTAAGTTTGCAAGGAACAAAAACACATGTACAAGATCACTAAAATGGAACACTTTTTGATAACGCATCAGGCAAGGGACAGTTCCATCAACCATCACACTGGTTGAGCCCTGATTTGGAACATATTCAACTATTGAGAAATGTGAGTGCAGCGTAGTTCTAGCGGGAAGACTAGCAGCTGTACATCATCACACTATTAGCTGGGTAATTCCTAGCCAATCGCAGGTAAGCCATTGCTTTATAAGTCTGCTCCCAATCTATCACATTGCTGTTTCAGTGCGCTAAGATGGCAACCTCCACCACCCCACCACCACCAGTTGAGCCCCGTCCCAAACAGGGGTAGGCTCCTCGCCCCTGCCTCCTATCTCCGGCAGGATATGATGGTTCTGAGTACAACTCCCTCGGACCGCCGGACGGGGCCTACGCCAAAGAGAGACATTATCTTTCTGTTCTACATTCATCAAGTAAATGGCATCATAAACCTCACTCAAGCCTGCGTGTCTTCCCGATAGAAAAACTGTTCCCTGACTGTGTGACCCAAAGGCTAACAGCACTTGAGAACACTGGCCTAAGAAGAATCTCAAGGCTACAAGTGGACTACAGCCAAACCTGACCAGGGTGGGGAACAGAAAGCTGCTACATTCCATGGCCAAAAGGGGTGGAGCCATATAAGCGGATGTGATTATTGGATAAGCTCTCTCATCATAGGGTGTATGTCTCAAATTCACAAAGGATGTACAATACTCTCTCAAGGACATTTAAAACCATTCTGCAGGGTAAAAGCAACTTACATCATTTACAGCTATATATAAGTAGCCATGTATTGTGATTAACAAATTATTATTTTTGTCCATAAGCAAAAATCGCATCAAGCAGTCTGTATATTTCCTAAGGGGGGATCTGTGCCAGCCAAGCAACTAATATTGAAATGAATGGCATTGCTAATGAATAACACAACTAAAAACAATAAGTATCATGTTAGAAATCTTTGATATGGTCAACAGGGGCAGTTCCACTGAACAACATTGAGCCTGAGTAGAAAAGCAGATGTTAAAAGCTGTTAAAAAAGGTTGGTGAATCATATCCTCCTCTTCCTTTTGTCTGGACTCTGGATGCTAACTTTTGGGCTCGGGCACTCACCGGATTCACCGGATCCCATGCTGCGAGGGGAGGAAGGAAGCTTGTGAGGCGGTCTGATAAAGTGTGACCTGAGGAAAGGAGAGAAACGGGGTCCGGGTGTTGTCTTTTTCTCCCAAGAAGCAATGTAGAAAAACTCCCTACAGCAAACCTGTCATCACAAATCCGGATAAGCCAAGCAGTGGCCAAAATCAAGCACTTTGCCAATTGCATGGTGAGCACTATATTGAAATTCCTCTTTTTTGTTTTTAGAACAGTGCTTGCAAGGCAGCAGTCTATTGATATTCCTCAAATTTTCTGGCTAGGGTTCTTTCTCATAGAATCGTTTTACAATACCTAAATTTTTGCAAAATTATTTTTATTTGTCTCCATGTGTATTGCGGAAGTTTACATGTTTGCATTATATAACCAACTACATTTACAAGCTTGTTCTAGAGCAATCAAATTACACTGCAGTTCAAATAATAGTTGCACTTGCAATGCAAAGGACCAAAAGCATGAGTTCTGAAGATGAGCCAAAAGTGTCATAAAAGTACCAGAAAATAACATGGTTGCTTAAGCAATATCGTTTTTCATCTCACATTTGCTTTTCATCACACAATCGGTTAGGTTTAAGGTTTAAGGTAGGTTTTGTTTTCTTTAATTTAAACTCGATACTCAATACATGTAAGGACCCATGAAATATAATTTAGCAAATGTCATTACAGTCATGTAATTTGTATTTATAAGTACTTCTACAAATAATTCAGCCTGACCTGTACAGAATATAACGTCAGCCTTAGGTGTACGTACTATGTTTTTGCACACTCAAAAACATTTTTGCAAACAATTAAGATATAAGTTTGAAAATCTCCCACTGCTTTATAAAATGTTCATTATTCAAAATGTAACCAGTGGTGAAATTGTAATATTTCTATAGTGAATTGCAATTAGTATAGTGAAATTTTCTTACATCTATTTGCATATCGAAATGTGATTGGTCTTTTCTTTCTTGCATCAATTTAACCATCTATGACTGTGATTTATTGATTCTTATTTGTAGATGACTGAAAACAAGATATGCATTTTGATAACAGAAAAGCAGATCTGATGTAGCAATTAATTTCCCCTACAGCTTTCTAAATACAATTAATATTTAATTATTTAATTGTTAAACACAATTTACTATCATATTTAATCAAACTACAAAATGAGCACTCCAAGACTTTACAGATATTATGGTTACATTTTTTTTTTGTTAATGCATGATTTTCTGTAAAGCTGCTTTGAAACTATGTGTTGTGAAAAGCGCTATATAAATAAACATGACGACTTGACTTACACAGAAATTAAAGCTAAAACCTTAGCTTACAAAAAACTTATTCTTTTTTTAACCGTCCTGCAAGCACTGAAAAACTAGTTTTGGTTTGCCCATGTTTAAAAATGGAGCTTACATTATATTAAATTATATGTCAATTGACTGTATATCTTACGTAAATACTTTCCCAATATTACGCTGCATTTTTCAGCTTCTGTGCAAAAGATCCATATTCATAAGCTTTTGATTGACATCACGATTATTATTAAAGTATTACTTACATCACAATTGCTTGGGTTAATGTGAAAAACTTAACAACTGAGATGTTTAATTACTCAATATCAGAATTAACAAAGCAGCAAAATACCTATATTGAAACCACTTTAATGCAGCAGCAACTTTTCCAACTTTAGTGATAAGACCTTATATGAAACATGTTCTCATGAGATGGTCTATTTGTCAAAACACTGGGTGGAACGTTTAGGAAATCTGTTTGTAAAATGTCATTATTTTTAGCAATTCCATTTGGTGCCACCAACAGTGGGCACACTGCTGAAATTACACATCGTAACTTTAAACGGGACAATGTTTGGTGACTGCATTCCCTCCACAATGTGCCCTGGGGATGATGGGGGAAGGGAGGTCTGAAGATAAGGACCTTGAGAATACTATCTCAGTCAGGCCTGTTCTCGCAGCTGACGGTCTGGTGAAGGTAAAGATGGTGACTGGCAGGGCAAATCGTATTCTAACAATAGAATATCTCTATCTTCACACTCATCCACCACGCCTTTACTGTGATGTTATTTCAAAGTCAATTCCACAAGAAGGCCACAATGTCAAACAGCATTCAACATGTATTTTGCAGGGAAAACTCTGCGTTGATCTGTCCTACACACACACACCCAAACTATGTTTATCTGGTTGGGTCATCTGGGTTTTCTCTGAATTACTGAATACCCAGGATACAGCTGTTTCTCAAAAAAAGCAACCCCCCCCCCACCCTCCTCTCTCCAAAGTAAAAAAATAATAACACTGATACACAGATAAACTGGAGATCATTGAAGCCATCTAGTACCATAAGAAATGTAGGAATGTTGCCAAACAATAAAAATAAATGTTCACCCAAAAAAAACCTTTTGTCATTCCAAACCCATATGTTGTTATTTTTACAGTGGAACACACACAAAAATGCCAGCCTGGTCTGGTCTCATAGAAACACATAACTATATATACATTTGTAATAATGACAACTTGTATCGTTGTACATATTGCATCTGTTTCCTGGTGAAATGGACTCTAGACTTTTACTTCATTTCATAGAAATCACAAGAATAAGGGCATATTATCAGTTCATAAACATTTACTTTGTGCCCTGTTCCTCACACAATGCTACAATATGACATCAAATTCCTTTTACTTGTAAGGAAATTAATTTTATTTCCCAAACAAACTGCACAGTAAATCAACTCATAAAGCATTGCACTTGTGATGCAAAGGACCGAGGTACAAGTCCTGAAGAGAACACGAGTCGAAAGTGTCATAGAACAATAAAAACTGGCATAGTTGCTTCAACAACAAACATTTTCTTCTCACATTTGTTTTTTATGACACTATCAGTTAGGTTAAAGATTAAGGTTTAGGGTAGGAAGGTAGATTTTGTCGATAGAAAACGTAACTAGTTTTTAGCGCCACACAGTGCACATCTAACCTCGAAACTGCCACAGTACGTGTATGTAATGGGTAAGGGATGGGCAAGGAGGAGGTGGGAACTGGCAGAACAGTCAACTTAACTTTAATGACATAACTCAACATGAAACATAAGGCACACACACACAGTGTCCGTGTGCATCTCTCTCTCTCTAACTGGCTTCTCAGGCACCCTTTATCTCGCTCTCCCGCTGATCAGTTGACTCAGCGCTGGCTGTGCACCCTCGCGGCCTGACCATGCCCTCGGGGAGCCATCAGGCCGGGGAGCCATCCGGATGGACCCATCCGCCCCCCCACCCCAACACCATAGAGGGGAGAGGCTGCCCTTCCAGCCGTTCCACCAGCCGGTGGTCCACCCCTGGGAACCTGGGGGAGAGATGAGGGGAGGGAAAGGATGAGCAGGAGACACAGAGAGAGAGAGAGAGAGACACTTGCTCGCCGGTCCCCAGACACACCGTCGCCTGGTCCTCAGCCACTCCTCCACACTCTGGCAGATGACAGCCACTCCTCCCCCTGATGGACGGCAGCGAGTCCTTTGACACTTGGCGGACAGAACAGCTCCTCCCATCCTGGCGGATGGCAGCGGTTCCTCTGACTCCCAGCGGCTGGCAGCAACTCCTCCGTCCCCAGGGAGATGGCCACGGCTCCTCCCCTGATGGAAAGCAGCGGCGAGGACTCCACGACAGCGCATCCCTCCTCCTTCCTGGGTTTCGGAACCAATGTAGTGGGTAAGGGATGGGCAAGGAGGAGGTGGGAACCGGCAGAACAGTCAACTTAACTTCAATGACATAACTCAAATTAAAACAACATAAAACAAAAGGCGCACACACACACACACACACACACACACACACACACACACACACACACACACACACACACACACACACACACACACACAGCAGCCACGTGAGTCTTTCTCTCTCACTCTCGCAAACTGGCGTCTCCGGCTCCCCTTTATCTCGCCCTCCCGCTGATCTGTTGACTGTGTCCTTGACATGCAGTGCACCAAGTTCCTCAGTGCACCAAGTTCCTCCACCAAGTTTTTTAAACCATCAATACTTGCTTTCACACAAATACAGTAAAGGCAAACAGTCTGAATAACAGAGATGACTTAATTTTTTTAGATCCATCTAAAAAAACAAAGCAAGATACTGAAACAGCAAACAAAATAATCTGGTCTTTCATAGTCACAGAGACATCAATAATCACATTGAATTTGCAGAATTAAGAAGTCTCTCAATTCCAATGACAGGACGGGCAATGTGCACATAAAATTTCCTGTTCCTACACTTTCGAAATGAGCATTGCCAAATGAAACATGATGATGCATTTTTCTTGTAATGATGTCAGTAAACAAAACTGGAATTGACAAGTGAAGTGTTTGGTAATGCATACAGTCATTTGCTAAAAACGGTATAATGCTTACATCCGTGGCCCATGGGTGTAGTAAGAAAATTACGTTTTCAAGTCAGAACTTCCTATTTTACTATGCTATTAAAGTAAAATGGCAATGGCCATACTGTAAATGTCACTAACACACAAATCAAATAAAGCCACAGCTCATTAAATTCTGTCTCATGGGAGGGTAATTGCAGAGTTTAAACAAGGAAAGATTTGTATTTTTATTTTGTTTGTTTTTTTGTTTTGTTCTTTCACATGCTAATTAGTTGTTGTTTGTCTCACTAATGAAAAAACATCCCCATTATTCTTTACCGTACAGCAAAAACACTTTAGGACCTGATGATTGCACTGCTCTTGTGGGTTCAGATGGAAACAAAGTAGAAAAACATATTTCCCTCTAATATCCTACTCAAACCACCCTGCAGCTTCCAGAATGAACAATTAGAGGAAGCTGTAGAGTCAAAAGCAATTTGTGAAATGCCAGAATCAAGGAGGCTTTTGGGATGCAGTGTGCTGGGGGGTGTGTGTATATAACAGTGAAGAACTGTTGTGTGACACAATACGTCAATGTTCACAACTGGTGGAGGCTGCGTAGCTGAGATGACAGAACACACTTGTGTATTAATTTGCTGGAAACTTGCTCAAACACGCATTAAGATCTTAGATCTTTATATGGATATAAACCCAGATAATCCACCCTTTAACATTTAAGACATATTAAACCACTTATTGTCCAACAAAATGCTTAACTATCCACTCCAAAGACACTCCGAATGAAAACACAAGTGCATGCATTTACAATGGGGTCCAAAGGTCTAAGAACACATTGAAAATCTGGGATTCAATAACTACATTAACTTGGTAATAAGCAAAGTTTCAGGATAAAAGAAAAACAAAAACTGAAAACATTTCAACAAAATTATATTAATTAAAATATGCACTATTTCTAACTGACTATTAAAATAAGCAAATTTGTGACAATGACCATGTTAACTCTTGAACAAAATGTCAGATTTCTTGGCTTCCATTGAAGCACATGAGATTCTCAAATCATGCTTAAAATAAGATCATAAGGTCAATGCCAGTTCAAGTGCGTGGTGTCATTAAAACAAAAAGGAGACATAGATAATACTAAAATATTCTGCAATCCATGTAAATAATTACAATTTTCACTGAAATTGATATTTTTACTATTTTTTTATTTATTTGTAAATGACAAAAAAACACATCAAATTAGAAAAATGCAAAATAGAAGCATTTTCACTAGTGGTCTGACTTTTGGATCCTACTATATATTTAAAAAAAAAAAAAAACTTACATAACTTCTAAAACAAAAAAATAACTTCCTCTCTCTCTCTCTGTGATAATGGAAATAATTAACATAATGGCATGTGAGGGGGGAAATGTTTTACTGTATGTAAGTGGAGCTACGAAGCAAGAATACCCAACACTCAATTATTTTCTCGTAATATTGCCCAATATTGAGAATAATAATCGATATTAATTGTCCAATAATAAATCGTATCAATAATTGTCCAAAATTAAAACTCTGATTTAGATAGCACACCTAAAATTAAAACTCAATCTAGAAACATTGTCAGTACAGACAATTATGGTCTTGCAAAGGTCAAATCTCCAAAAGATCTAAAAACATTCTTCATCCTTCAACTCTCATGAAGTGATGGGAATACTGGTCAGGTTATGCAACAACAGATTTATCACAATTAATACACTTGTCCATGTTGTAATCTGCATTTGGTCATCTGCTCAGTTGCCATAAACAGGGGTATAGAAAGAATTTGCATTGGCTTGGGTTTTGGAAAAGTAATTGGTTTCTCCCAAAAAGTGGGGTGAATGGATAATTTCTCACCACTAGTAAAACTGATTGCTTCGCCCAGGCTGGACATATAAACTTGGGATCCACTGAACGGAAATGTATTCTGCAGAGGCCTTCAAAATGGAAAAGCATGTTATTCTTGCAAATTCCCTATGGACTCCCACAGTTGTTGTGTCTGCTTTAGGAACTTGCAAATTAGCTCTGGTTGTTTCTAATTCCGTTTAAAGTAACCGTGACATTCAGCAACTGTAAAGCCTGAGGATATCAGATTCCTCAGGAGAGTAACACTCTATATGACAGAAGCATTTACACAGTGTATTACATGCAGAGGAAATGCACTGCTGTTTGCCTGGGAACGGTGATACTGACATGAGTATCAATGGAATTCCATCTCACAAGTCAACACACTACTGTGCTGGGTTATAGATCAAATCTCAGGACGTTAACCTAGAACAGTAACAACATTTCTTGTTCATCACAGGACTTCAGATATTAATTTCTGAACACTGACATATTCAAACATGTAAATAAAGCTTCGAAAAACGGTTTGCGATCATTAAAAGCGCCACTAAAAGTTAGAACATCCTATTCCTTTTCTATTCTCACATGGGACACATAGAAATATCAAACTGCCCGTTATATGGTCAGACAGTCCGATGTTGACAAATGTCACTTTGAATGAAAAATGATTTTAAATTACAACTTACCTTTATTGCTTCGCGTTAAAATCCTGAGATTTGCTGTGCTTTGTTTATGCGGAGATTCTTAAAATCCAGTATTGTATGAGCGGCTGGTAAGTTTAAGCGTGTTCTGCAGCGCTGTGCTGGTGATAGTTATATTTGTTATGCTGGAGATAACAGTGTTGAGTGTTTAGCGCCGCTGAGAAGTAGCGACTGAACTCTTAAAGGGAGGGTGGTTTGTGAGATCTGCCGACAGTTTTGTCGTCTTAAAGGACAGTTCCGGGTTTAATAGAAGTTAAGCTCAATCGACAGCATTAGTGGCATATGTTAATTACCATACAAATACTTTCGACAAGTTCATTGTTTATTTAAAAAAAAAAGCAAAGATGGCGTAACAGTAAGGCAATGGAAGTGAAGGATGCTAGTGCATATACGTTAAAGTCCCCCATGAAGTGCCTTGGTGAGCACAGTTCGATTTGGGCTGCGTTCGAAAACTGGAAAATACTGTATCTATAAGGCTGTATACAAAAGCAGGATGGAAATAAGGTGTTTTTCAAACTGTCCTAAGACCAGTTTACTTAAAGGGGCCATGAAGTGTTATTTTATTTTTATTTTTTTTATTTTTTTATTATCTTCCTTGAGGTCCAAAGATATTGTTATTAAAGTTTTTTTTTTTTTTTGCACTAAAACAGTCACAATTTAGTAATATATTATCATTTACCACCCTGTTTTTGGTCCTCAGTCTGAAACGCCTGGTTTTGGTGGAAGCGCCTGCTTGAAACTTCAATGTAAATGCCTACTGTTATGAATAGATAGCTAGCACCATGCAACCCCTCAAATTCAGCAAACTCAATCGGTGATAAATGAGCATCAACATTATAAAACTAAATTGCAGGGTTTATACACTCACCTAAAGGATTATTAGGAACACCTGTTCAATTTCTCATTAATGCAATTATCTAATCAACCAATCACATGGCAGTTGCTTCAATGCATTTAGGGGTGTGGTCCTGGTCAAGACAATCTCCTGAACTCCAAACTGAATGTCAGAATGGGAAAGAAAGGTGATTTAAGCAATTTTGAGCGTGGCATGGTTGTTGGTGCCAGACGGGCCGGTCTGAGTATTTCACAATCTGCTCAGTTACTGGGATTTTCACGCACAACCATTTCTAGGGTTTACAAAGAATGGTGTGAAAAGGGAAAATCATCCAGTATGCGGCAGTCCTGTGGGCGAAAATGCCTTGTTGATGCTAGAGGTCAGAGGAGAATGGGCCGACTGATTCAAGCTGATAGAAGAGCAACTTTGACTGAAATAACCACTCGTTACAACCGAGGTATGCAGCAAAGCATTTGTGAAGCCACAACACACACAACCTTGAGGCGGATGGGCTACAACAGCAGAAGACCCCACCGGGTACCACTCATCTCCACTACAAATAGGAAAAAGAGGCTACAATTTGCAAGAGCTCACCAAAATTGGACAGTTGAAGACTGGAAAAATGTTGCCTGGTCTGATGAGTCTCGATTTCTGTTGAGACATTCAGATGGTAGAGTCAGAATTTGGCATAAACAGAATGAGAACATGGATCCATCATGCCTTGTTACCACTGTGCAGGCTGGTGGTGGTGGTGTAATGGTGTGGGGGATGATTTCTTGGCACACTTTAGGCCCCTTAGTGCCAATTGGGCATTTTTTCAATGCCACGGCCTACCTGAGCATTGTTTCTGACCATGTCCATCCCTTTATGGCCACCATGTACCCATCCTCTGATGGCTACTTCCAGCAGGATAATGCACCATGTCACAAAGCTCGAATCATTTCAAATTGGTTTCTTGAACATGACAATGAGTTCACTGTACTAAAATGGCCCCCACAGTCACCAGATCTCAACCCAATAGAGCATCTTTGGGATGTGGTGGAACGGGAGCTTCGTGCCCTGGATGCGCATCCCACAAATCTCCATCAACTGCAAGATGCTATCCTATCAATATGGGCCAACATTTCTAAAGAATGCTTTCAGCACCTTGTTGAATCAATGCCACGTAGAATTAAGGCAGTTCTGAAGGCGAAAGGGGGTCAAACACAGTATTAGTATGATGTTCCTAATAATAATTTAGGTGAGTGTACATAACGCACATCCAACACATTGCATCTGAAAATATTCAAATGTTAATCTCAAGCACAACTGTTAACACTCAGCACCATAAACTATCAAACAGTCATGACATTTAAAAATGAATTAATTAATGAAATGCTTTACTTGCATTTTTGAAGTGTTTTAAACAACCCCATCTTTCAATAACAGTTCCTTTGCAAAGCTTAAATCGTTATTTTGGCAGTTCACAAGCAATCCATGTTGACATGATCCGGGAAAAAAAACGAACACTGTCCAAGGAACAGTGAAATGACACACACACATATACTGTAGGCACACTGGGGTGCACATTGCTGAAACACACCGAAACAGTCAAAGATGTCCATCATCAAATACGTCCTATGTTTACATACACCAACAATTGCAAATAGTGCAGATGGGCAAAATAACCCATCCATGATGTGTTTGAGATCAAAATAACAAGAGAGCAGCTGAATGAAACAATTGCTTCCCCATTTCAGAGTTGTAACTTGACACTGTATCTTTTAAAAGCAGCAAGATACATGGCAACACTCAAAGAGTCTGTGTAGTTCATGTTTATAAATACAAAATAAAAATTGTCCAGATGGGTCCCCTTAGGTGTTATGTGAGTGTAGTGAGATAGACTACTGTCTTGTAGTATTCCCCTGATTTTGTCATTTTTTTAATATTGTGTCTCCATTTCATGACCCTTAAAAGGTCATTTTTTTGTAATTTTATATATATATATATATATATATATATATATATATATAATGTTTTTTTGTTTTGTTTTGTTTTTTAATGGAATTGTGTACAGAAAATGCTCCTCCCTGAAAGATATCACTGAAATAAGTGTCCTGAGATCTTACTGGTCTCTGTTACAATATTAGACTGTAAACAGCAAACAAAAATATGTGGGCCGTAATCAGTGTGTCAATTCTGTGTGTCAATCATTTTGTTGTTTTATTCTCATAGTGATGTTGAAGCTGATCATTAAGGCGTAATGTCATATTCAGATTCATAATAGTTGTCAGTTGATGGTGCTATTTTGCTACTTTTGTTTTTGACAACCGTGGGAATGCACTAATACTGTTCATCTGCTTAATGACAGTCTTAATGATATCTTTGTGTGCCCAGGTTTTGGAAAGAGGGGCGTGACTAATTCTAAGGCTCAGTCTTTTAAGAGTTCCACTCATTCAAAAATGCTGTTGATTAAGGGTGTTATATTTTTTTTTGCGTGGAAATGTATGCAGAAAATATTCCTTTTCCCTGAAAGATATTGCTGAAATAAATGTCCTTATTTCAAATGTCTCTGTCACAGCACTAGACTGTGTAAACGGCAAGGACCGTACACATTCTTTGATCACCCAATCAGAAGACTTTGATGTGCTCTCTGTCTGTCAATCATTTTGGACAGTATGTACAATGTAGAATGTAGCCTTGGTATTTTGACGTATTTCCTACTGAAACATGAAGTGGGTGCGGGATATCGTCCCATTTAAAAAATAGCCAATACGCTTTAGTTTACAGCCACACACACATACCACACACACCTTTTAACCATACTGCTCATGTCAGAACTGTTTACCGGGAAAACTTGAGAAGTGATCTCAATACCGGCCAGCTTTTCCACAGACTTGAGAATCTAACAATGATTTAACTGACAACATTAATCTACAAACAGCCCATAAATGCACACAGCACATCACAGTCTTTGCTTACTACGAGGCTGGAGCCGTTGTGCAAGTCCAGTGCAGAATAATGAGAGATAATTTGGATAATTGAGCAGAACAAGCAAGTAAAAGACAATATATCCAAGTTTTGGATCATAGTACAATATGCATAAAGAATAAAGAACAATTGCTTGAGCTGTACATCTCAAGAAACCTCAGGTTGCACACAAAATAGGCTATAAATAAACTCCCTATGACCTATTCCCTTTGAAGAAAATGACCCTCCACTGTGAGAGCTTTAGATGGCTGAAAGGTGATAACAGTCAGTCACAAGTGACTTTTTAAGCGATTCTTATAGGAAAATCTGTTTGGAACGACACAACAGCATGGATTGAGCTCCCTTCGAAGTGCCCTGCAAAGGCATGATCAACACAAGTTAGAACACAGCCAGATGCAGAAGAGAAAGCATTTGATTGGACAAGGTTTTTTAACCTCTAGTGATGTCATGGATGTTCCTGAGTCTTTTTAGCCAGAGGAGAGGGACTGTAGATTTTAAATGCTTATATCTTCTGAACACGAATTTTGTCAATGTTTAGAAGTACACTAGCATTTGTTACCTTAAAGCTAATAGGTATAGACTAAAAGCAGCAAAACTTTAAATTTGACTTCACAGGGTCTTTAAAATGCACATTGTCATCATGTGGGTCATTCTCAAAAAATGTGTTAACATGATTATAGTGTGAAAAAAAAGTCGTTATGGCAACAAAGTTGCTTTGGATACAGTCTAACTTTACACAGATAATATTTGTAAGTGATTTTATTACACTAACATTGTAAAAGTGTACCGTTTATGTCTTGTGAATATATTTGGTAACACTTTCCAATAAGGTTCCATTCATTTACATTAGTTAGCGCATTAGGTATCATGAACACACAATGAATAATATATATTTTACAGCATTTATTAATCTTAGTTAATGTTAGTTAATAAAAATACTATATTTTATTGTTAGTTCATAGTCCATTAACTAATGTTAACACATGATTTTTAAAATGTATTTCTATATGTTGAAATTAACATTAAACAAGCTTAGTAGATGCTGTAAAAGTATTGTTCATTGATAGTTTATGTTAACTAATGCTGTTACCTAATTTTAACAATGGAACCTAATAGAGTAACCGTGCCACCATGAGGACCTTCTAAATGGTGGAAATTGGGCATTCCAGATTGGGAGAAAGGGGGATAAAAAATAAATAAATAAATAAAATGATGGAACCTTATTGTTAAGTGTGACTTGCCCCATTCACTTCCATTGTAACTGCCTTACTGTAAACATCATTTTTGCTCATATTAAATAAGCGAGGGACAATCTGCCATTTTTTTTAAAGCCAATTGAGCTTTACTTGTGTTGAAGCTGAAATTCCTCTCAATAAGACTGCACTGGTTAAGCTAAAACATAATTAACATAAACCTAACATAATACAAACTATTAGTGAATGCATTTTAAACATTTTAAAATCATTTTATTTGACCTTCAATAAATAATTAAGAGATAAACACTGGGCTTTCATGTAAACATACTCATATTTGGCAGAACAGTTACTGACTGCATCTACAGGCAGCTCTTAAAACTCCCTAACTATAATTAAATCATATGAAATATCTTCTTTTTTTTTAATTCTTTCAAAATAAAGCTGATGTGAAGAAAGGCTTGATCTGTGCAGCAATTGTAACACTTTGTTGTGAGCCGGAGGGTCACTTGCAGTTTCCTTTTCTCCCCTACAGACCAATCTGACTGATGTAGGCAGGAATTGCTTCAGATGGGAAGCAGGAAGTGTCTGAGACAATAGAGGTTTTGAGGAGTGGTCCCCGCCTGTACGTTTATGGATGAAGAAAAAGGATACAGTCATGAATAAACTTTCCTCATTGCCAAAAGCAAGAGGAAAGCATTTCTATACTCAAATACAAAGCAAATCCCTCAATGCTGAAATGTATAAAAGATAATGGCTGATCTAGACTTTATCATTACTAAACAAAACTAAATAGAATTTTCACACAAATGTCAAATGAAACTTCTGATATCTGTGTAATGTTTTGCAAAGTAAGGCATACATTCAAAGAAACAATTACAAAAATAGTTATAAAAATTGAAGACCAAACTTTTTATTTAGAGACAAGGGAAAAAAATCAAGAGATTGATCACTACGCCAATAACACACACACACACACAAAGATCCAAGTGTATTGAACAGAACTGTGAGGTCTTTTAACACACACACAGAGAGAGAGATCTTTCTCTCAGTATAGGAAAAAAGGTGAAAATCTTATACAGTATCTGCTAAACTCCACACAGAACAATTTCACCTCAGAAGCTGGGCTGAAATATTAAGGTGTTATTATTTACAGTATATACAGAGCCCTAACCACTATAGATATTGAGTGGGGGCCAATATTTAGATTATTGGTTGATCACTATGTCGTTTTCAATGACCGATACATTTTTACCTTTGGTTGTCCCCAATCATGAATATTTTGTTACATCCTTGGTAATATAAATATTTGATATTGGAGTTATGCTTCAAATGTGTTGATGCAAAGTCATTAAATAAACATGATATGCACTAAAGCAATATTTTTGCATGAAACCTTTTTTCAAACAATTTCAGAAAGAGATTTTCCACAAATGAAATACAGAATGTTCAAGAGACAAAAAATATTTATTGATACTGTCGTTATGCTGAATGATTAAATCATACACCATAAAACATAAGATCTTAATTGTTCAGCATATAATATGAATACGTCCAATACATTCAGACTCTGCCTCAATGTATGGACATAGAGTAGTCTTGAAATGCCAAAATCTCTGCAAAACAATATTATGTTATTTTGTTCAATTCAAGAAAGCAATGTAACATGTACAGAATGGAAGTAATTGAGTCGTCCTCAACAGAGGATGGTACACACTCACTTTCACATCCACACGCATACTCTGCCATGCTCTAACAGATGTAAAACAGCACATAGAGAGTCACTGTGTGGAAGCTTAGGTCTCATCATCATCCCCACTGTGGTGCTGGGCCTTCTCCTCACTCACACAGCTCTCGTCTATGTTTTCCAGTGAATCTGCTCTCTGCACCGTCAGGTCGGCCACACTGATGCTGGGCAGTGTGTTCTGCTCTGGGTACCTCCAAGGCTTCAGATTTGGGTCGTGTTTCCGTTTCCACTCTGGGTATTTTAGGCAGGCTTTGTAAATCTTTTTCATGGCCTGTGGATAAAAAAAGTACAAAAGCAAAAATCTGTATAATTTTTTATGTAGTCTTCTGTTTATCATAACATGATATCATGCACATTTTAGTCTGCATGATGTACACGTTTTTAACCACCAGGTGGCAGCAGAGGAAAACAGAAATTCAGCATTTTACAGCATTTACAGCAGTTAGAAGGTTTCAAGAACTTTTGAGTTCTCACATCAGTAACATGCAAAGCTAACTGGCCAACTATACTATTAGTTGTCCAAAATAATGATTGTGTTCTAAGAATCTCAGAAGGCTGAAAAGTAATTCTTGGTTTAATATATTAGTAAATTATTTACAAATTTCACGTAATAAGAAAATAAGATCTTTCAATGCACTTGATTGTTACCTTTGGCGCCACTAACTGCGAGACTCTATTCACAACCCACTTAGGTAAAGACCCTGAAGAGAAATTAAGAGAAAGCTTTAAAACCACATATATTTGCTCAGAAAATGTATTCATTTCATCATCTCAACACAACAAATATCACAATTAAGGCATGAATATCCATGCCTTAAGGAACGTTCCAGGTTCAATACAAGTTAAGCTCAATCAACAGCAACTGTGGCATAATATTGATTACCACAAAACTATTATTATTTTTTTCAAAAACATATGGGTTACAGTGAAGCACTTACAATGGATATGAATGAGAGACAATTTTTTTAACTTTAAAATACTCACACTTTCAAAAGTATAGCCACAAGACATAAACAATATGCATGTTAACATGATTTTAGTGTGATAAAATCACTTACTATCCTTTTCTGTATAAAGTTATAAACAATTTTACAACTTCATTGCCATGATGATGTAATGTCAACAAACCCTAAAATGACTGTAAACATTTACAGCTTTACAGCTCAAATAATAATTCTTTTAACAGAAGAATTAATGCAAGTGCTTTTATAAAATTATAAACTTCACATTTCTGCCTTTAAACCCTCTAAAAATAGTGCCTCACTGTAACTTCGGTTTTTGCTTTTTTTAAAGAAAAGGAGGGATGATTTGTAATACATTTTTATGGTAATCAATATTATGCCACAAATGCTGTCAATTGAAGTTAACATATATTGAACCCAGAATATTCCTTTAATGTCTCTTTCTAGTTTTAACCTGTTCATCCCTGTATTTAAAGGGATTGTTCACCCAAAAAAAAAAAATATTTGTCATCATTTATTCACCCTCATGTTATTCTAAACCCGTATGACTTTCTTTCCTCTATGGAAGATCAAAAGTGATGTTAGGCAGAATGTTCATTCTGAGTCACCATTCACTTTCATTGAATGGAAAAAAGATGCAGTGAAAATGAATGGGGACTGATGTATCTGTCCCTAACATTCTGCCTAACATCTCTTTGTGTTGAGTAAGAGGTTGAGTAAATTATGAAAATATTTCCATATTGGATGAACTATACAATAACTGTTGCACACCATGTCCAAAGAGGGCCCACAATGATGCAAGACTTGTGAAGTGATGACAAATTTGGGATGTATTGTGGATTTTTTTCCCCTTCTTTTTTAGTATAAGCTGTAATTTTATCTGTTTCACTGGAAAAGTCTACAGTACAAGTGCAATAAATTGAACCCGAGAGTCTGTCCCACAGGTCACAAACAGTTGGTGTATCACAGCAACGGAAGACATTAATAATCAAAACCATTGCTCCAAGCATCATGGAAAAGATGACATCAGCATATTCATAAAATATGTCTTAAGCAGGAGTTTCAAAAGGCTTCCAACCTCCAGGCTCCACACGCCTCTGAGCACAGGTGTGCAGAAAAGGAATGGAGCGGGACAGGACCTCAAGACATAACAGCTAAATCATAAAATGCACTTTCAATCTAAACATGCATTTTTTCATGATAAGGTTGCACCCCTCGGTTTCAGACTTGGAAATGATGCGGTGTTCTTGTATATACAGCAAAAGCTCTACAGGTCTTGTAAACAATGTTGTGTAAACACTTACAGCATGTATCTGCTAAAGAAACTTTCTAGTGTATTTTTCAACCACAAGGAGTGGAAAGCACATTTCTGTGACATCAGAATACTAATATTTAAGTGAAAAATGTATTATATATTGAACTTTCTGTAACCCTGAATCAGTGGTTCTCAACTGGTTTAGACATCAAGTCGTGACCCAACACAGTGCCAAAATAGTTTACTGAATATGTATTTAATGTAGAATCTGTCATAATGTATTTAGCATTGTGATGTTTTTATTCATGGTTTTCAAGGATGAGGGCAAGGATATCATGCAACCTGTCCATGTTGACCTCTGCCTTATTTGGCTAGCTTCTACCATGAAAGAAATTAATTTGATGCAAAATAATGTCGAGTTTGATTGGACACAGCATTTGAATAATAAAAAAAAAAAACATGGTTTTCTCCTGCCTTTTAAAAGTTGATGAGCCTATATATTTTGCCGTCCTAACTATGACCTGTTATTTGGAAAGTTGCGTTATATTATTTCCCTGCCATCTGTAACCCAATCAGAATAGACCTTTAACCTATTTTCTAGTTGCAAAGTTGAAATCCACTGATCTAAATGACATTAGCAATGGAAATGAGAAATGTTCACCTCGTGGGTCCACTTGTGTTAAGTAATAAAGGGTACAGCAATTTGCTCCATTGGATTGGATCAAGTATCCGGTTAGTAACGACACAGCTCTGACATAATCCTTCTTTGGTGGGTATTTCTGAAAAATATCAACACTGAGAATTAAGTTTCCTAGGAATGAATGTTTCAGTTCGTCAGAACGCATAAAACGTAAACTGTAAAATGACATTAACAGACTTTCTCCAAGTAGCTGACACCTCTGCCGTAAATCTGTTACTTAAAACTTATTTAGGTGTGACAAATTTTTCCATGGAGAAAATGAAGACAAAAAGCTGTTGACGCTGGACATGTAAATATTCATTACAGCATGGGGATTCAACCACCCGACTGCTTACCTGATACCTCTGTCAGACGTTTGCCACTGCTCTGGCATCTTCTTTCAAGTGACTAAAGACCTGGAAAGCTGACCTACATACCAGCTGACACACTGCACAGGACTATATTAATGGTTAAGCAGAGCACCTACAGACCTAACAGTCCAGACCAAACACAGACATACCGGGTGTTTGACAGAGTAGTTGATTATCAGATAGTCATTGCCAAGAGGAAGCCATGACCGCATTGTGACAAAATCTCTGTTCTTCAATGGAGTTGGACATTTCCCTGTAAATAAAAAAGATTTAGAGTGCTGTTAACCATAAAAGGTACCAATGACTTATGTCATGTTTTCAACCATTTTATACTAGTTATCCATTATAATACGCATTATGTACCATCACAAATATTCTTAAACATTTTGCAAAGCCTTATATGTCTTATGTTCTCTGCTATTACATCATGTTCCTTAAAGGGATAGTTCACCATAAATTAAAATGATGCCATTATTTACTCACCCTCATGTTGATCTATGACTTTCTTTCTTCCTTGGAACACAAAAGCAGATTTAATGTAGTTTGTTAGTTCTAGTCACTATTCGCTTTAAAAGCATCCTCCAGGCTGTCACTCTAACTAGCACCTCCTTTTGTGTTCCATGGAAGAAAGAAAGTCATGCAGGTTTGGAACACATGAAGGTGAGTAAATGAAAATGACTATCCCATTGATATGTTCTCTAATCACAATTTTTTCGATTTATTCTTCTGTCTCTTTAACCCTTAAACGCATATCTAGGGTCTTTAGAGACATGGGGTCTCATTTCAACCCCTGTACCTCATCCATTTTTTAGAACTGTGCCCACAGATGTTTAGCACTTCTTAATATTTCTTTTATAAATCGTGTAACAAAAAAAAGAAAAAAAAGCAAAAAAAAGAAGAAATGCCAAAATTGCAACAATTGTTTTTATATAATGGTTTAAGTGCTAAACGTGTATAGGGGCATTATAGACCCGAGGTATGTAAGAGTGCACTTCCATAAATTATATTTTTTATGACTATTTCATATCTATATAAGTTTACTATCAGAGGATTTCTATTTCTTTGTTAATTACAAGAAAAATGTGTACTATTTTTATACAAATAAATATTGTATCATGTTGATTTTTTGTGCAACAATGGTGAACTATCTATATCTCATATGAGTGTATACATACATACTATACATGCTTTTTCTTACACAAGGTGGCTTAATTTACATTTGACATTGCTATTTGATGAAGAAACAATATGGAAGTAAACTATAGCAAGTACAACACATGAACTGTATGATACGACTATTGACATTTGAATGTACTTTTGAAATTATGTAGGTTGTGCATCTATTTAGACTCAATAATTTCCTGATAAAATAATTATGTGTAGCTTATGTGTATCTTATCTGTAGATTTTGTGTTATGTATAGCTCAATATGTGTTTGATAGCCAGTTGCATCTCAGGAAATTGCAGTAATGAATTATGTTCTAGATTTGTCTTGATTAGATATATATGACAAATAAAACATAAAAATATATTTTATTATTTCCAAATTATATATATTATTATATAATATAATTATATATTATATATATATGCTGTACGTGCCAGGTCTCTAAAGACTCGAATATGTAAGAGTGTTTGGTTAAATTCCCATGCATTCAAGGTTTAAATGGCTCTGTTCCATGTCTCTTTATAAATTATAGCTAATATCCATAAACAATAAAACACAGAGCACGTATGAGAGTCATTAGACGTAAATCAGCCCAGCTGATTTTCATTCATGCAGTTAAACTACAGATATTGTCCTCTATCATCAAATGTACTGCAACCGCCAACAGCAAACCTCCTCTTTATAGTAAAGCCAAAAGTGGGTTTTAGAAAAAGAGTGTATTGGTGTGCTGTTCCAGGGACACAGTGGAAATAAATTCAGTAAAGGAAGAGAGACAAATTGTGACTCACAAGAATAATATCCTACATCTGCATTAACTGTCAGCCTTCCGATATCAAAAGTGTCAATCATGTTGGAGTCCCATTTTTTCCGGTAACTTGTGTCATGCAAGACATCGTAGAGTGTCTCTGCTGTCACATCCTTGCAAACGACTCTCATCTAAGAGAAAACAAAAACAGACCAAATTTTATTCTAGCCTTAAGAGCTTTTTCATCACATCGCTATAATAGGTTTTTTTTTCCCCATAGTGATGAATCTCCTGTACTTTCCCCCTGGTGCTGTGATAAAGTACTGCTGACAGAATTTAAATGAAGCCTGTAACTGGACAGATGAAAAATGAAACCATTTCACTTTGCTAACAAAAGCCATCTCCCATTTACACACAGATCCATTCTAATCTTTAAAAGCCCTGCCTTTTGCATGACTCAGTTATGTCAAGTTACACTGAGTTAAAAGTATACACTGCAAACAGTGAATATAAAAGGAGTCTCGGCCTAGTTATAAATACTGTTGATCTTTCAATTTAAACATGTCTGTCTCCATTTGTATTCCAAGCTCACATGTAGCACGTGTTGAGTGAAACCTGTGTTTTTTTCCACTTATACTGTTGCTACCTTATCCTTTAACTCTACCTGGGTAAGGTTGGGGGGTCAGGTAAGCACGAATACATCAAATGCAATGTGATCAGATATTGTATGGCTCCACGACACACGTAACCGTGTAACCCAATCAACTCTACCAGGCATCATTTAATAATTTATTCACAACCCCAGCCTGATCAGTCCCTCCTTAGTTCCATTTGGTTCTTTGGAACAAGTTTAATTTTGTCTCTATGAATGGAATGTCGTCAAAGCCAACAAAACTCAATTATTCATGAAAAGAATGCATCAGTGCTCCAGAGAGCTGCATGAATTATTAAGGAAGGTCTGTCATCTTCTTTAATTTTTGTTGCAGTAAAAAGGGTCTAAATAATTTCCCCATACCTGCCAGAAAATTTGCTGAAATGGCCCTCATCCTTGAGACCTCACTCTGGGACAACTTTTGGCCATTATCAGAGAGGTCAACTGAAGTGCTCTTTCAAAAAATAAGAAGAAGATAAATAGGCCAAACTCAAATGTAAGCCAGTAGGAGGGGCTCGGGTTTCCTCATCTGAGCTTGCTGTTACCACAGTTTTCCACTTTTAATTTTTCAGCACATCGCATGGGTGCAGTCTGTCCCTTAGAGACCAGTCTTTCATCTCAGAGACTGTGGATCGTGAGGCAGTCAGGCCTGGCCGGTTTCACTGTACGTTGAGTTTTCCCACGGCAAATGGCCCATAACCATATCCCTGTTTGTTTCTGTAGGATTTTCTCTAAAAGGGTCTGGAGTCTTTGAGGGAAAGCTTCTGTTCAGGAGCTTGTAAAACACAGTTTACACCCAGTCCAGTTACAGTAGATCAACAATCTCTGCTTTTTTTATGTACAGTCCATCCTTAGTTTGCACCAGGTCCAGAGTGTGACTTATGCAAATGTGGGTGGCTCTTATGCAAATTAAAGGATGCTGGTAATGTTATTTTACTCTAAAGAATTTGGCCTAGTGGTACACTGCTACATTGGATGGACAACATGTGACCTGCAGAACTATTTGTATCTATAATCCTTGATTAACGTGCAAAGGTTTGTACACAATCTCTCGCTCACATACATTTGATAGAAAATGGATGTGATTAGCATTTGCAGTATGAAGTCCAAAATAATTACCTTGAACCAGGCATAGTATAGGCTGTATTGGTACAGTATACCAGTATTGGTATATTTGATATATGAGAGCATTTTGTTTACTTCCCTACTGAAAATGCCAAACAGCTAAAACCAGAATATGCTAATTGCCTGGTCTTAAAGGAATATTCTGTGTTCAATACAAGTTAACTCAATCAACAGCATTTGTGGCATAATATTATTTACCATGGGAAAAAAATGTATTTGCCCCTCCTTTTCTTTAAAAAAAGCAAAAAACATTTGAGGTTACAGTGAGTCACTTACAATGGAAGTGAATGGGGCCAAACAGTAAACATTAAAATACTCACTATTTCTAAACAATAGCCACAAGACAAAAAAAATATGCATGTTAACATGATTTTAGTGTGATAAAATTGCTTACTAACCTTTTCTGCGTGAAGTTAAAACCAATTCAACAGTCACAAATATAGTCGACTACCAACTTAGGTACTGTATTTTTTCAATAGCACAGATCATCTGTGAATTTGTATGGCCATTGTTAACACATAGAACTGTGTTTTGATTCTTTCTTTACTACTAACAATGCTGAGAAAAAAAGAGGCTTCTGGTTGGCTGGTCTTGTTTAGCTGGTCACCCAGTCTGTTTAGCTAAAAAGGTGCCAAAAACACTCTAAAACCAGCCAACTTGCCAGCCTGACCACACTGGGTGACCAGCTAAACAAGACCAGTCAACCAGAAGCCTCTTTTTTCTCAGCATTGCTAGTAGTAAAGAAAGAATCAAAACACAGTTCTATGTATTGACAATGGCCATACAATTCACCGATGATCTTTGCTATCGAAAAAATACAGTACCTAAATTGGTTGTGGACTATATTTGTGACGCTAAACCCATCGCGTTAAAGCAAAGAGTTTAAGCTAACTAGTTTACTTGTTATCTTAATTGCAGCGGCGCACTTGCCTTGAGTTTCTGTACAGTTTTGCTCTCCTCGTCACGACACCACACAGTCACTCCTCCTTTACTATAACGGGCGACCCAGCCATCCTGACTTTCACATTGATCTCGGAAAGATAAGAAATCGGTGTCGTCCGGTATCTGGACTGGCATCTTGCCTCCCGCTGCTGTGGATAAAACTGGTCGGCAGGAGAGTAAAGCTGGACGCTCCCTCTCATAGGTCACGATCCACTCGTTTTTGATGCTGTTGTTGTTGATTTCTCGACGAGTTCAAAAGACTCTTTCTAGTGTAGTTCTTTACTTACTGTAACTGAAAAGAAAATGTGAATTCTGCCTAAAGGTACCTAATGTAACATGGAGCAGGTGTATTTCAGCAGCATCCCCCTCTTTTCAGTCCTGTATCACTCCTGCGAGAGGGCATTATATAAGTAAGGCATCATGTTACTTTTAGGTGGAGCTGTCTACAGGGGCTCATTTAGTCAGAATGACTGATGATCCGTGGATCGGGTGTCACGTTTGACCATTCAAAGGATTTCTTTTCCATGACTGTTTTGTTTAACCTATGCAGGTGTGTAGCCCGAATCCAGCGTCTACTGTTTCGTGGCAAGTCTCTGGTCTTATGGGCCGTCACACCGAACACGTATTTGTGCCTGTCTTTACTGTTTCCATATGGCGTATCGCTGTTTTTCAGAGTCTTGCGAATTAGCGCTGCATACCGTGTCAAATTAAATAGGACTTGGGGTCCATTCACACTGTACTTTTTTTTTTCAATAGAGCGCAACAATCTCGTTCCGGAAGTAAACTTTTTTATATATATAGACTAATTGATTTTCAACAATAACTTGAAAACCTTTAAAGTCAGACCAACCGTGAGCTCTGCGGTTGTTCATCGATATTATATGCTTTCATTGAATCAATCAGTATGTGCATTTCAACTTCATCGTTTTAAAACCGTTGTTTATTAATTGTGTGTGATAGTGGAATTCCTGGAAAACAACTACAATACTCATGCTCCAGCATACAAAGCTTCACCTATCAGATAACAGTGGCCAACAAAGCCCATGAAACCAGCAATGATCGCCAACTAAAACGATGCACTGTGAATGTTGGTCTCCTTTAAACTACTTATATATTTGTACAGTTCGGAATATTTTGCAAAAAACATATTAATAATACATTATTTAAAATACACTTATAATTAACAACCTAAAACCAATAGTTTTATATATTTTCATAATTTTATATGAAATTTCGTCATTCGCAGTGCTTCATGGGATTGTAGTTCATGCCCTTAATGAAAGAAGGTAAGTACACAGTCTTGATCATTTGTCTTTTTGTCCAATTTCTGAATTTGTTTTACCTCAAAACAATGTTGGGGAGAACGGGGTAATGTGAGACATCGGGTAATGTGAGACACCCCCTGTATCTAGGCAACGGAAAACATTTGTGGTCAAGTGACCATTATTTTTTCAAGCCCCTCCCATTTCCCCTTGGCCATTAAGGAGAGGACCTTATGGTGCTGTGGTAAGCATGTTTTTTTCACAAAAATATTTTTTTTGCATGTAAAAGTAAATTTTCTTGCTGTCAACTTAATCAACTGTTGTGCCAAAGCAAATTGATTCAGGTAGAAAAACTTATATCATACATGTTGATAAACTACCAACATATAAAACCATGTGATTATGCTAGCTGAAGATTAGCCTGAATTGCTAAGAGAGATAATTTTTTTCTAAAATGTAGCGGTGGGGTAAAGTGAGACAAATGCTGTGGGGTAAAGTGAGACATGAGGCACAAGTTAAGTTTAGTCTTAAACATATTTTTATGTAATATTACATTACATATGTTTTATTTTTAATGTCATAAACATTGTAGAAAAGCCATCATGGCAAGGCAATACACCAGGAAGACAACCTGGGGCAAAACACCCCTCGAGGAGATGGAGAGTGCAGCTGCTGAGGTCAAGGAAGTGAATGCTGCTGGGAATGCCACACCTCCCATGTTTATCTTCCCCAGAGTTAAGTTTAAGGACTGCTTCATGATAGGAGCACCTCCAGGAGCCAAAGGTACCTCCACCAGAACAGGATGGATGAATGAAGAAACCTGGGCTGAGTTCCTTGACCACCTGATACGGCACACTAATTGCTCCCCTGACCATCCCATGCTGTTAATCCTGGATAATCTTAAGGCTCACATCTCACTCAAGGCAGTAGAAATAGCCAAGAGCAACGGTATTGTTCTGCTCACACTCCCACCCCATACATCCCATCGCATGCAGCCTCTCGACGTGACCGTGTATGGCCCGTTCAAGACCCAATACAGCCGAGCTCTTGATGGGTGGATGAGATCCAACCCTGGCAAAACAGTCTCAATCTACCAGATTGCAGGACTTGTGAATGAGGCCTTCATGTCAGCAGTGACACCACGCAACATCACTTCTGGATTTAGGTCCACTGGGATTTTCCCATATTACCGAGAAATTTTCCCTGATGAAGCGTTTGCACCATCCATGGTGTCAGACCGGCCAAACCCTGAGGTGCAGCCTGCCACTGCAGATGATTTGGATGGTCCATCCCCTGCAGATGATCCACCTGCAGATGAACCACCCGCTGCAGATAATTCCCTCGCTGATGCTAATCCATCCACTGCGCATGGTCCACATGGATGTGCCTCGCCAGCTGACTCCGATGTGCCATGTGTTCCCAGCCAGCCTGGATATGTGTCTCCTCGTGAAATCCTACCACTTCCCAAATGTCCCCCCAGAACACAAACCAAACGAAAGCGTGTGAAGACAGCCATCCTAACTGATACTCCTGAGAAGCAGGCAATTGAAAAGGCTTATAAAGAAAGACAAAAGAAACTGGCAGGGAAAAAGCAAAATAGCAAAGAAAAGGGAAAACCAAAAAAGAAAGCAACCAAAAAGAAAATCATAGTTAGCAGCTCTGAGGAGAGTGATGTCCCTGTCCCAATTGATAATGTGTCTGACGAAGAGAGCTCTGAGGATGAGAGAAGTGATCCAGGAATCACAGATCTGTCCGTGGGTGACTTTGTCATAGTTAACTTTGCAACCAAACAAAGGAGCGTCCGTTACATTGGCATGATTGAGAAAGTTGAGGATGATGAAATACTTGCACAATTTCTCAGAAGAATCCAGGGAAACACGAAAGCGTGGGAGAGACCCACGTTTGTTATAAAGGAAAATGATGTGGCACATGTTCCTAAAAGTGATGTGGTGAAGAAGCTGCCTCAACCTAAAAGGCCTGGAGGAACCACATGGAGAGAGCAACTCCTCATCTTTCCCTGTAACCTTCAGGGCTGGAATATAGAGTAGGCCTAGTTATAGAGCATGACAGTAGGCTGATGTTCTAATCCAGGTGGGTCTAGTCCTGTGTTCTGCGGCCCAGGCTGTTCTAGCTGGCTCTAAGGGTCCTGTGTTCTGACCCCCAGACACTAGCTGGCTCTAAGGGTCCTGTGTTCTGATCCCCAGACACTAGTTGGCTCTAAGGGTCCTGTGTTCTAATCTAACGGGTTCTATCTGTCATTTGAATGTTAATTAAAACATTTTGAATTATATTATGTTGTATTTGATTTTGTGCAGAGTTACTTTCAAGTGTTTAGAAAAACAATGTGCTTAATTGACCAATCCCCATGATTCTGTTACTATTCCGACATTAGTTTTTGAATGTGTGGTTGTCAAGCTAGCTGTCAGGATTTTAACTGTAACAACATGTGTTGTTATGGTAGTTTCAGAGTGGAAAAAGTAAGTGGATCAGTTTACCCCCAGCTGGTTCACTTTAACCCTTTGATTTCTCTGGTCTGTTTCAGTTTACCCTAAGATGGGGTAAAGTGAGACGCAAGACCACTTTTTAAAAAACAATCATATTTTCACTGCCCTTCGTCCTGAATACATTCTGATAATGTCCATTGCTAGAAAACATCCTGAATTAATGGGAAATGTGTAAATTTTACTGATATATCATTTTAGCTCGCTTAGAGGGGAGCAAATGTAAAAAATGTCTCACTTTACCCCACTCTCCTTTTTTATGTTGTGATTCACCTCGGAGCTGGTTCATGGCTTACAACTCTTATGGAGGACTTTATTAGTAGGAAAATTAGAAGTGAACAAGGAGATTTTTTCAGCTTTTACTGTTTGCACTATTGAAGAGATGTAAGACTATTCTTGTGCATACTGCACAAGGATGATGATTTATCGACTTTATAGACATTACATTTTTATCGTCTGTTAATGCTGAACTTCTGTAAAGCTGCTTTGAAACGATGTGTGTTGTGAAAGGCGCTATACAAATAAAATTGACTTGACTTGACTTGACTATTCCCTCACAGCTTCATAGTCATTATCATTAAAAATCAAAGATGGCGCTAGCGTGAATAAGGTCTATTGAACACTTAACGTTTTTTTACTACACATAAACATTCGCAATTTAACAGCTGACAGAAGTAACGTTTCAAACGCACGTGATGTGTTGCCGCTAGTTTTAGCACGAACAGAGGTTTTACCAAGCTCAGTTCAATTATTGTATATTAAACAACATACATATTCACACTGCTTGGGGTGATGGTAAAGCATTCAAATAACATTTGTAAGGTGCTGTATTCACTGACATTTCACAAGCTGCTACATTATTTACAATTGTTTTATCATATTACCAGCGCAGGTAACTCTGCCCCTTCCGCTATCTATGGCAAGCCACGTGCGCTGAGTGCATGAAGTGTCCAACATTCCACGCTCCGTTTTGACCGTTGAAAAAGTGCATACTTAGAATACACTTAATTTTGTTGCATTTTCAGTGTAAACATACTACTCGCTCTACTTACTTTACAAAATGGCGCAGAATAGTGCAGAAGTGTTTAGACCTTTATACACTTACGTTAGCTGCACTCTGTCCATGTACTGAATGAATGTGTGTCCTTAAATTAGTTTGGTTTTCCATGCATTTACTTGAACCGCTCATGCAATGGTATGACCCATTTTAGGGGTGACCCAGATAAGTCAAGACTAGCGGATTCATGATTTATTATCAATTTATTATTGAATGCCAAATGCAGAAATCACTTGGGTGGCAATAATGTAAAATAATAATTAATAAATAAATGAAAACAAATGGCCAGCAGGTCAAATCAGCGTGAGTGGTGGTAGATGACCAGCTTAATTTTACCGCCCACATCTCATCAACCGCCCGGTCTTACAGATGCACGCTCAACAACATCAGGAAAATCAGACCTTTTCTGTCTGAATATGCTGCACAGCTCCTGGTCCAAAAGACTAGACTAGACAACTGTAATAGTTTGTTGGCTAGCCTCCCCGCTAACACAATTGAACCACTGCAGATGGTCCAGAATGCATGCGCCTGGTGATCCCATCACAAAGAGACTCAAAGTCTATTTCACAATCGTTCACTTTCTCTGTTCCACTATAATGGAATGAGCTTCCAACCTTCACATAATCTGCTGATAACTTCTCAACATTCAAGAACCAGTTGAAAACACATCTGTTCTGCAAGCATTTAACATTCTAATTGTACTTACCATTGAACTTAACTTGCATTTACTGTACACACAAAAAAAAATCCTTCTCTGTCTCTTTCTTCTGCGCTAGCAAATATACTACTCCAGCCACCTTGAGAGCTTGGCAGTACAACATTGTAGATGTTGTTGAACTTTGTATGACAAATTGCCAGGGCCTGCTTGTAAACCTTTAAAGCAGACCAATCATAAGCTCTGAGGTAGATCTTCGATGGTATGTGCTTTCATTGAACCCATCAGTCCGCGTATTTCAACTTCGTTGTTTAAAAATGGTGTTTGATAGCGGAATTCCTGGTAAACAACTGCAGTAGCCATGGTCCAGCAGAGAAAGCTTCACCAATCAGAGAACTGCAGCCAATAAGGCCCACGAAAGCAGTCTAGCAGTGATCGCCCACATCAGTTGTCCACTGTGAATGTCAGTCTCCCTTAACCCTTTAACTAATTATATATTTGTACATATCAGAATATTTAGCAAAAAACATATTATTAATATACACTCACCTAAAGGATTATTAGGAACACCTGTTCAATTTCTCATTAATGCAATTATCTAATCAACCAATCACATGGCAGTTGCTTCAATGCATTTAGGGGTGTGGTCCTGGTCAAGACAATCTCCTGAACTCCAAACTGAATGTCAGAATGGGAAAGAAAGGTGATTTAAGCCATTTTGAGCGTGGCATGGTTGGTGCCAGACGGGCCGGTCTGAGTATTTCACAATCTGCTCAGTTACTGGGATTTTCATGCACAACCATTTCTAGGGTTTACAAAGAATGGTGTGAAAAGGGAAAAACATCTAGTATGTGGCAGTCCTGTGGGCAAAAATGCCTTGTTGATGCTAGAGGTCAGAGGAGAATGGGCCGACTGATTCAAGCTGATAGAAGAGCAACTTTGACTGAAATAACCACTCGTTACAACCGAGGTATGCAGCAAAGCATTTGTGAAGCCACAACACGCACAACCTTGAGGCGGATGGGCTACAACAGCAGAAGACTCCACCGGGTACCACTCATCTCCACTACAAATAGGAAAAAGAGGCTACAATTTGCAAGAGCTCACCAAAATTGGACAGTTGAAGACTGGAAAAATGTTGCCTGGTCTGATGAGTCTCGATTTCTGTTGAGACATTCAGATGGTAGAGTCAGAATTTGGCGTAAACAGAATGAGAACATGGATCCATCATGCCTTGTTACCACTGTGCAGGCTGGTGGTGGTGGTGTAATGGTGTGGGGGATGATTTCTTGGCACACTTTAGGCCCCTTAGTGCCAATTGGGCATTGTTTCAATGCCACGGCCTACCTGAGCATTGTTTCTGACCATGTCCATCCCTTTATGGCCACCATGTACCCATCCTCTGATGGCTACTTCCAGCAGGATAATGCACCATGTCACAAAGCTCGAATCATTTCAAATTGGTTTCTTGAACATGACAATGAGTTCACTGTACTAAAATGGCCCCCACAGTCACCAGATCTCAACCCAATAGAGCATCTTTGGGATGTGGTGGAACGGGAGCTTCGTGCCCTGGATGTGCATCCCACAAATCTCCATCAACTGCAAGATGCTATCCTATCAATATGGGCCAACATTTCTAAAGAATGCTTTCAGCACCTTGTTGAATCAATGCCACGTAGAATTAAGGCAGTTCTGAAGGCGAAAGGGGGTCAAACACAGTATTAGTATGGTGTTCCTAATAATCCTTTAGGTGAGTGTATTGTTTATATACTTATAATCAACCACCTGAAATCAATAGTTTTATATATTTCCATATTTTTTATTCAATTTCAACTTTCACAAGGCTTCATGGGATTGTAGTTCGTGCCCTTGTGAAAGACGGTAAGTACACGGTCTTGTTCCTTTGTCTTTTTGTCCAATTTCCAATTTTTTTAATGTTGTGATTCACTTCGGAGCTGGTTGGTTTGTTTCATGGCTTACAAGTCTTTTATGGAGGACATTATGAGATGTCTATGCAAAAAATTAGTGGGACAAATACTTCTGAAAACTTGACTGAAAAAGTGAAACACTTAAAAAGTGGATGGGCACTGTTGCATTCCATTATTTTCTGTGTAAACATGTGCTAAGCGTTTTTGTCTCGCTGTTTTTCAGAGTCTCATGCAGGAGCACCACATTCGTTGTGTAAAGTGAAAAAGAACTTAAACTTAAAAAAGTTTCTTGGTGCACAGCGTTTTGTTCTATTTGTTGTGCTGCGTCTCTATTTTTAAATTTTACGATTTTCTTTTTCAGTCTCATGAAGTTTCAGCCTCTATCACCGTAGTTTATCACCTTTCCTCAGCCTCATTCCTTCCTTTCATGGTGCTGTTGGGTAAAATTAAAACACTTTAAAAAAAAGTAAAAAAGCTTTGTAGACATAAGTTGAGGGTTTGACACAACATGTTTCAAATTAGGTCTCAGCCATTTTTGTGTTCTTTGGAAGCTTATTCCTTTCCAATCTTGTAAAAATGCTTTGTCAGCTGGCTGGGAGACCAGAAACTTAATCATAAAGCAGCTGTGTTCTACCAAAAATCTCAAGAAATATTGACATTTAGATGTCAGTTAAACTGGAAAAGTCAGCCTGAAACTTCCCTTTGTCAAAACAAAATCGATATTGTGTTTTTGGATGTTAAATGAATGTTAATAAAAATAGGATATATTTGTATTTGATATTTGGGAATTACCTTTGTGAACTCTTTGTAGAAAATTTATATTTCAGGCCACCTGAAATAGCAATTTTCTAGCTGCATACTGAAATAAAATGATGATATATTTGGTAGTTTATCTTCACTTGAGTACTTGAATCATCCTTATGAAGCACAGCCAGACCTCAATTAAAGGAATATACCGGATTAATATAGGTTAGGCTAAATCTACAGCATTTGTGACATAATGCTGATTACCACAAAAATAAACATTGGCTTGTCCCTCCATTTCTTTAAAAAATAAAAAAAATATCTGGGTTAAAGTGAGGCATTTACAACGGAAGTGAATGGGGACCAATCCTTAAATGGACCGGACTGACACACACACCTGTACACCATCCAACTTTCACACATGTTCAGAGTTGCACTTTAATTCATTGTCACTTAATACCTGGCTGCTACCACAAACTGCTATGTCCATTGAACACTATATGATATTATGTTTATTATTGTTTGGCATTTTTAGAAAGTGTCAACTTTTTGCACTACTCAGACTACAAATGTGTACTGGTCGGCACTACACTGTCTCTCACTGTCTCTTACTATGCCTATTGTCCTGTTCCTTTTGTAATTATTGTACTGTCCCGTACTTTTTGCACACGTTTGCAAGTGCACTTCATGTAGAAATGTTATTTAGTCTGTGTAGTCTCATGTGGTTCTGTGTTTGTCCTATGTTGTTAATGTAGCACCGTGGTCCTGGAGGAACATTATCTTGTTTCGCTGCGAACGACAATAAAAAACACTTTCCACTTTGACGTTGACTTGACTTTGACTTTGAAATGTTAAAATACTCACTTTTACAAAAAATATAGCCACTAGACTATATATGTTAATATGATTTTAGTGTGATAAAATTGCTTTCTAACCATCTCTGTGTAAAGTTATATCCAATTTTAGAACTTCGTTGCCATGACGACGAAACGACTTAAACCACCAAAACCTTAAAACGACCATAAAAATGACTATTGAAACAGCTTTACAGCTCAAATAATGCACAAGTTTTATCAGAAGAATTAATGAAAGTGCATTTATAAATGTATAAGTTTCACATTTCTGCCTTTAAATCCTCCAAAAATTGGCCTCATTCACTTCCATTGCAGTGCCCCACTGTAACATTTTTTACTTTTTTTAATTAAGTTCAAATACATTTTTGTGGTACATTATGCCACAGATGCTGTTGATTGATCTTACTTGTACTGAACCCAGAATATTCCTTTAACCACATGCAAGTATCAGTCACATGGGAAAGACCATAGTCAGTCTTTTTTTTCCCCTCCCCTTTTCTCCTCAATTTGGAGTGCCCAATACCAATAAGCTCTAAGTCCTTGTGGTGGCGTAGTGACTTGACTCAGTCCAGTTGGCAGAGGACGAATCTCAGTTGCCTCCACGTCTGAGACCGTTAATCCACGCATCTTATCACATGGCTTGTTGAGTGCGTTACCGCGGAGACGTAGTGCGTTTGGAGGCCCACGCTATTCTCCGCAACATCTACACACAACTCACCACGTGCCCCACTAAGAGCGAGAACCACACATTATAGCGACCACAAGGAGGTAACCCCATGTGACTCTACCCCCCCTAGCAACTGAAAAATTGGTTCCTTAGGAGACCTGGCTGGAGTCAAAGAGCACGCCCTGGAATCAAACTTGCGACACCAGGGGTGGTAGTCAGAGTCAATACTCGCTGAGCTACCCTTGCATATGCCAAGACCGTATTCTGCTTTTTTGGTCCTCAACTACAAGGAAAATCCTCTACCCTTATTAATTTGAAAAACACAACAAACCAAATGCATTTCTAAAACCATTATATTGCCTCTGTCATATTTTGTGTTTTTCTATGGTTTACAACAGTGGTTCTCAACTGGTTTTAATTCTGGATCCAGATTTTGCATTGGGCATCAAGTTGCACACTAACAGAGTACCAAAATTGTTCAGTTTAATCATACAAAAAAAAAAAAAACATGCCCTCGGTGAAACATAGAAATGTATAACGTTCTCAGTTTACAGCCTGTCCATTCTGGCATCTGCCTAATTTGGCTAGCTTCTACCAAGTGAGAGAGGATTTTGCATCAAAATACTGTAGAGTTTGATTGGAAGGCCTTTGATGCATACAACAAAAGATATGGGAAGTGTTTTCTGCTCCATTTTAAAAGTGAATAAGCCTTTTAACTGTGCTATACTAAATATGCATGATTATGTGGTTAGTTGCATTCTATAATTTACATAATATAATTTATTAACAAAGTTGTTTGTTTTTTTTCCCCTGCTGTCTGCAAGCTTTTCAGAACAGACCTGCAACCTATGTTTGGTTGAGAACTATTGCTTAAGAGCGCAGTTAAAAAATGCAGTTGCAGATTGTTTTTTGTTTGTTTGTTTGTTTTGTAGTGAACTGTCTGGAGTTCATATATTGCTTAATATTGCTCAATATGGGCCTTAGTGGTTATTTTACTTCAATACAAATTTTGTTGATATCAGAAAGGCAAGGAGTCACAAACACAAAGAGTGTTCATATAGCCATAAGAGGGCACTCATGAACCCCTTTGGATAATAAAATACAATAAACCTATGCAAAATGCTTACTGCACCAATGCAAATATTCTAGCTGTGCTCTGTGTTGCTGTATTTGCATTGAGGTGATGCCACATTAAGGGGGTATTTATACTTGATCAAGCATTTTTGCTGATTGGATAGTTATACGATCATCAAAGACCAAGTGTAAATGCCTGCCAAGACACATTCGAAACTGATAGCAATCCGATCACTCAAACCTTAGGAGGTAGAGTGAGACACATGCAAGATGCAACCCAACAAACTGGAAATGCATCTGGTTGTTCAGGCTACATACGTAAATCTTACTCCTCCAATACAAAACTACATCAGTGTGTAAAAGTGTGAAAGTATTTTATATTATTATATTTGGATGCACAGTAATAGTAGGTTCAATCAAGATCTTTTTGAAGTCACATTTATGTGGCCAAGTGTTAATAACCAGTGGTCGCCCACACGTTCATCCCCTTTAGTCTTGTAGGATGTGCTGTCTAGCTGTCTACGACTTAAAGGTTTTGCTTTGTGTTGCTGGAATGTCTGAAGGGTCATAAGATCATGCAGTCACTCCTCATTGCCTGTCCTGTGATGTGGCCTAGCAAAACAAGCATTCACTGTATACCGATTCATACTAATATGGTTAAACCAGGCTGTTCAATGATGTATGCATATGACTCATCTCACACTTGTCTAAACATCGCTGCCACTGCAAATATATTGTGGTTTAAGTTAATGTGGTTATGAATTTCATTATGCAGTGAGTGGCTCCACTGAACTTTTTCTTCTAGTTTTGATATTATGACTCTTTTGAACTTTTCAATACCACTAGTACCAACCCATATTATGGAAATACCAAGATTGAAGGCCCACAAGAGCACTTATACCTTTTCCCCCTACAAAAATGGCACCAACATAGTCACTCAACTTATTTCATTAAGACATGCCATTTTCTTTTGGCAGTGATTTTTTCCCCCTGCTATAGCTGATGTTCTAATGTTCTGGGATGTTTTGTGGTATCATTTGGTTTGTCTTACTCTAAAAAATTCCATTCTGTTCTATACAATTACAGAAATTGGTCTGATATTCTCAAAACTAAACATTTTTCCTTTCCATTTAGTAAATAATCAAGTTTGAGATGATAGTTCACCTAAAAATTTTAATTATCTCAAAATGTACTCACCCTCATGTCATCCCAGATGTGTATGACTTTCTTTCTTCAGCAGAACACAAACAAATATTTTTTGAATATCTCAACTCTGTAGGTCCATACAATGCAAGTTTATGTTGATCAAAGCATATAAAGTCAGCATAAACATTATACATCAGACTCCAGTGGTTTAATCATTGTATTCTGAAGTGATCCAGTTGGTATTGGGTAAGAAGCATAATAAAGTGCTAGTACAGTGAAAAAGTAACTATATTTTGGTTTATTTTCACCCAAAACAAACTAGATTTCTTCAGAATACATTGACTAAACCACTGGAGTTATATGGATTACTATTTATGCTGACCTTATCTCCTTTATGGAGCTTCAAAGGCCTGGACACCATTCACTTGCATTGGATGGGCCAACAGAGCTGAGATATTCTTCTAAAAAATCTTTGTTTGTGTTCAGCAGAAAAAGAAAGTCATACACATCCGGAACGGCATGAGGGTGAGTAAATTATGAAAGAATTTTCATTTTTGGGTGAACTATCCCTTTAAATGCCTGAGCTTGACCAGAGCATATTTCTGAATGGAATTCCCTTATATAGAAATACTTTGTTCAGTTACACCAAAGGCACATTTCATTTTTTTTTTTTTTTTCTATTACAGAACAAAAAAATTACTGGATAACAAGAATGACCCCAATGCCCATCACATTTTTATTTCTTTATTTTTATGAAGAGTTGAATGGACAGTCCTTCCATCTAAACAAATATGAGCAATAATAACCAAAAAAATTCCACTTGATGTATTTAGACTCATAATGGATGTGATTAAGAGCCATTGTTCTCCAAAACTGACATAAACACAGACAATGCAGGATGATGTGAACCAAGAAAATGTGCCAAAATAAATAACTTTTGCTGGTGGACATCGGGACACAAATTAAAGTATTGTTTGAATAACTGTATCCGATTTCTGACCAGCTGACTTCTTCAGGCAATTAATCGACTGGACCAGATATTATATAGGTTGTATATTGTATGGATTGTACTCAGGTTCTGGGGTAATCATGTGATTTTATTGTTCTACACAAACCTGATCCAGTCACGCGGTGAGTTCATGTCCATTTCCTGAACATTGCTTTACATTTCATGCCTTTGTCTTACTATTTTTTATATTATTAAGACATAGGAAAAAACATGTCCCACAACTTTACATGCTATTAGTTTTTAAAATAGCAGCATTTCCAAATTTAAATTTGTTTTGAAAAACTCTGAATTTTTTTTCTCTTTATTTCAAAGTTTGCCCCTATCTTTGACAAGGTCACATAGGTTCTGCTGAAATTTTTAGTTTCCCTTCTGTCACTCACTCGATCTTGTGTCGAATGTAGTGACACAAGGGGTCTTTCTTGAGAGCCTAGTCGATTAGTTCCTCAGGTCAGGGCACCGCTCATAGCCACGCATGTGCCAAAAGTCTGTTCCCCTCCTGGGATCTCTCAGTGGTCCTCTCGGACCTTCAGAGACCCCCCTTCGAACCGCTTGACTCAGCTGAGCTCAAGGACCTCTCCTTGAAGACGGCCCTCCTGATAGCGCTAGCTACCATCAAGAGGGTTGGGGACCTGCAAGCGTTCTCTGTCAGCAACACTTGCCTGGAGTTCGGTCCGGCAGATACTCACGTCATCCTAAGATCGCGACCGGGCTACGTGCCCAAGGTTCCTAAGCTCTCGCTTCCTGAATGTTCTTCCTCCCTAACCTTCTGACCTGCGAATTCAGCAGAGGAATTTGCAGCCAGACCCACTACGAGCTTCAAGTGCTCTGTACTGGGGTAGGACTCCACAGGCCTAATTCCTTCTTCAGGCTCCCTGTGATGTATTTTCCGCGGTACGGTCCCCCTGTCGGCGAACCCGCATCTCCCTTGGGCAGTCCCTCTGCCCCCGGTCGCTGTGTTTGTAGATCTCCTCCCTCATCAGGTAGGACCTACCACCGCGCCACTTCCACATGTGGCTTGACAACCCATGTGATGTATTGTCCATATTTGACCTCCCCCCGGTCTGGGCAGAATGTGGTCTCCGCAGAGTCTTTTCCACCTGAAAGAATAGGAACGGAAAAGATTGCCTACCCCGATGCATTTCATAGCGTTAAGATAGCCCCAGCCGCTTTATGCTCTATGACGAGAAACACACAGAGAGAAAAGGCCGTGGCTGGCCGGCTTGCTCCAATGATAGTCATGTCGCCTGTTCGCCCCTTAGGGGTGCTGGGAACCTAAGGTCTGTATATGACATCTTTTTCTGGGGGTGTTGGGGAGGGTTGCGTGCGGCCGATACACTTGCTTCTAGCACGCAGTAGCTTGCTTACACCTGTGTCAGCAGTTCAGAGTGGCAGAAGGGGAACGTCATGGTTACTGTTGTAACCTCCGTTCCCTGATGGAGGGAACGAGACGGTGTGTCCCCCTTGCCACGACACTAGACCTACCACTGTAAATGCTCATACCTTATTCTCGGCTCCTCAGTGCAAAAACCTGACTGACAGACGTACGCCCGCTTCCCTTTATACACGTATGTTCGGGGGCGGCACATGCAAATTCTGTCTGCCAATTTCTCATTGGCCATTTCTCAAGTTTAGAGATATGCAAGGCTCTCAAGAAAGACCGCTTGTGTCACTACATTCAACACAACGTCTCGTTCCCTCCATTAGGGAACGGAGGTTACAGCAGAACCATGACGTTTTGTGTAAGGTAATTTAGCTTCTTCTGAGTCACAGCCATAATATGTTAACTACAATAATTATTTCGAATTTTTAGATAATTTTCCTCCTTTTTTTAGTAGGTTATATTAGCAATATTAGAAAAAAATGCCTACTGCATTTAATACGTGTGTAATACTGTTTTTCTCTATACTGTAAGCTGTCAACCCCGCAATATTTTCAGTATGACGGTGGTGACAGTCTAATAGATGAGGCTGAAATCAGTTTAAACCATACTCAATTCATAAATTCATTATAGTGAATACCAGCTTTTCAATTTTAATAATAAACTGTAAAAATGTGACATCATAGTGTTGAGCCATATTGAGTGACTTGTAAGTTAAAACACAGGAAATGGAAGAAGAGGTTGTACTCAAATATAGGTGAGTACTTCTGTTGCCAGTTTAGTCCCATGTCAGGAATCAGTGGAAGGTCAACAATGTTTCTTTGCTTAATTGTTTTCTGGCTTCAGTTAACCTGAGCATGGCGGCAGGAAGTAATGCTGGATGTTAAGGAGACCACTGGTACCCCAAGGAGAGTGGAAAAACAGACTTAATTGTTTCCCTTTAAGTTAACCCATTCCATAATCCCCATGGCTTGATATGGAAAAGCTGCAGTGATACATGATGCTGCATTGTCATTTCAATCCATTAAAAGACACAGGACTATTGGATTTGTAATGAAAATAACTAATAATTCAAAAGGAAAGACAAAGTGTGATAAACACAGAGAAATGTGTGTCTTTCAAAGGGGTGGTCTTATGGTTCAGTTCACACAAAATTAGAAAGTTAGGCAGAAAAACAAAAAGGAATTCATATCAAATGTCTTAATGTGGTATGCAAAAATTCCACTTTCACTCATTGTTGCTTACAGGGCATCAAATGCATTAACAGGCTAAAAACGGTATCAAAATTCAAGGAACAAATGGGTTTTCCTTCTCCCTTTAGAGGTTAAAGTGCAAAGGAATGTGCGCTTCCCTTGCCATAGCTGAGCTAAACATTAAACACTAGGCCCCATGGCAACTCCTGGACATGGCCGTAAAAAGTAATAGAAGAAACAGACCTCAACAAGGGAATGTGCCATATTTCATCTCTGACATGAAATAGCAAATAAGAAATATTGCGTGTGTGAGCAGATTAGATTGTCAATCAGCGCTGAGCATTGTTTACAGAAGATATCCTTTAGTAGCTAGCCTTTGATATTTTTAGTTTTTTCTTGATTTTTCTTATCATTTGTGCTGGGAAAATAGAGTGTATTAAATAGACATCATTCACTGAATTATAAATCTATTTACATCAAAGAGCGACTGGATTTTATTCCATACATCAAAACATAAGTGTAAACAGATGAAAGATTTACAGTTATTATGTATGAAAAAATAGATTAGCACGTTTGTGGGCAAAACGTCAGTTTGACTAATTCAAATGGTTCTCCGGAGAATGTCTATATAACTGAAATTATATTTTTCCCTTTGAACTTGGAATACAGCAACGACTGAGACTCATTGACATACCAGGTAAGCTATTCACATTTTAAACATTTAATTGGAAATGCCTGAATCATTACATTGCATTAACAGCAAAGCTTCTGTAGAATTACTATGTGGAAAAGTACAAAGTGAGCTGAAGCTTTTAGGACCAGTGTCCTAAAGCTATAGATTCTAAAAATAGTGTTTTTTACTTGTCCAAACAGTTTTAGGTTTGCAAGGCTTTATGATATGATATTTGACGTGGCAGACGTCTATATTATTGTGGTCTATTGGCAACATACAGTACAGCATCCTGGATCCCTGCTGCTTTATACAAGGTAAGAAAATCAAGATCGGAAAATAACCCCATTAAGGTTTAAGTAACCTAAGTTGATGTTGCTGTTATTCAACAAACTTTAAAAAACAAAGTCGGAGTATAAAAGTAAGGCTTTAAGGCACATGCAGTGCAAAAAGGGAAAATCCCTTAACAACTCAGAAAGAATCACCTCAAGTAAATACCACACAGCTAATAGACCGCTGGAGCTGTCTAGAGGATATGAAGAGAAGTCATTAACCACTGCTAGAAGATTTATATGGTAACTCCAAAGCTAAACTTAAAGGGATAGTTCATTCAAAAATTAAAATTCTGTCTTAATGTACAGTATTTGCCCCAGGCTCTTTGTAAGAATTTTTCTAGTTTGCAATAGTGGATTGCAAATTGGGGCTGTAAAAAACTACACTGCATCCACACTAGATACTTAAAGTGAAAGTAAAGTGCACACTAGAAGCCTTTAAGAAGCAAGTTGTATTGTCACCATATCTAGGAGAAATATAAAGAGTTTATTGTACCATTTCCTCTAATGTGATCCAACTGGATTGGAAACTTGAACTCTTTATTGTGCAATTGCTCATTGGAAACACATTTTAAATGAATGCATTACATGAATGCACACAGCACTGGAATTTGTCAATTAAATATGATTATGCAATAATTTGCAGGGACAAAAAAGTCCTTATTTTACTTTTGGATTGCTTTTTAGATTTCATATTGTAAAAAAAAAAAAAAAAAAAAAAAAGACTGAATTTGATTTGCAAATAAAATTTGAAACTGCAGCTGTGGGGAGAGATACTATATGAAAGAAAGTTAAGAGTTATTGATCTGTTAAAGAAATTGAATTGCAGTATATAAAAAATACAAATATGATCTGTCCTCTGTTGAAAGTGAGCCTGAAAATGTCCCAAACAATCTGTTGCATGCACATAACTCAAGCAAAGCTGATAACTGCTTTATTCTTTTGAGAGTAATGGAGTGGTTGTCCCAGATATTTGACAAAGGGAAATTTTTGACTGAAATTATTTTGGTATTCCAAGAATTTGATGAAGCATGTTGGAAGACATTAGCTGAGGTTGATCAGGAAGCATTGCAGTCATTTATCACATAATAAAATAAATGCGCTGCTCAGTATGCTGAAAACATGTAGTTGGGAAGGTAATTGCTCTACGGTGTATTTTAGGCATTGACAGAGAGGCACAAGGTCAGTACAGAGCAACAAATTAAAAGTCTCCCTTAGGACCTTTTTGCTTATAATGTGACAGAAATGACCAGACTCCTAACACTTAGTTTGAGTATAAAGGATTGTAAAAGATTTCACAACACTCATGATGGTAATTCATCACTGAGCTCCACTAGAATTGCTGTGGTGGACCTTGAGCATGTAATTCACTGCACTGTACATGAAACATGTAACAGTTCAAGTGCATTTGGGCATTGACTGTTTGCATTTAAAGTATGGCAAAGAGCACTGAAAATCAATCTGATGAAACAAAAAAATGCATGTGTGTGCTTGTGAAGGAATCAAGGTATTCTTTTGTATGAAGTATATAGTATGTAGTGACTTTAAATGGTTAATTCACCCAACAATAAAATTATGTTGTAATTTATTCACCTATGTGTTGTTCCAAAAACATATGACTTTCTTTCATCTGTGGAACACAAAATGGACGTTAGGCACAATGTTAGGAACTGACAGCCTCAGTCACCATTCAGTTTCATTGCATCTTTTTTCCATACAGTGAAAGAGAATAGTGATCCATCTGGATATGAATATCAGTTTTCAATAAATATACAAGAAATGAAAAAATGTCATAAAAGGCTTATTAGTTACAATCACATTACAAACCAAATAACAGATATCAAAAATTTGTATTTGCAACTGTTTGAATGGATATTTGCATTAGTAAAATGTAACCAGGTATTTTTACAAGAAGACTAGATTGTCACAACAAAACCTCCCTGCAAGGTTCTGGGAAGGTTCGTTTATGGTTTTAAAAATAAACCCTAAAATAACAATTAGGGAACGTTCTGGGTATGTTCATATTAAGCCTGGTTTATATTTTGGAAGAAGCCGAACTTTTTTCTCCAAGATGAACAAAGCCGCTATTTACACTACGCGCGACGCTGTTTTAAAATGAGTTTGTTTAGGGTGATGTCACTGTGTTTTTTAATGTAGTGTTCCAGCCAAGTAAAGCCAATAATGTAAGATTTATCTCCGTGGACCGCTGCTTTTAGTGCTGTGCCGCTTCTTGTAACTTGTAACGCCCATTTCACTTTTAAAAACTCAAATCTCTCTCTCTAATAATTTGTCGTGGCCATGCTGTCTTTGTAGACTTTGTGTTGCAAATCAGGTAAAAAGTAAACTTCCATACAATCTCTGAGAGGCGGGCTTCAAAGTTATCAATTTTAAAGACAGTATGTAACACCTCCTCATCTGGCACGCACGATTGTAAATAAGCGTCACGTACGTCCAAACCACACCCACCAATCATCAACGCTCTTTGACCAGCCCAGTTCTCTTGGGTCAAGAATTTCAGAGATGTGCGCGAACACAAGAAATCTCAACAAACACCTTGGCAGAACAAAAACGTCACTGCATTTCGTCATCATTTGTAGGCGAACTAAGCGAAGCCTGTTCGCCCAGTAAGTATAAATTAGCCTTTAGGTTGTCACACAAAAACCTCCCTTCAACGTTCTGGGAATGTTAGTTTATGGTTACAAAAAATAGAACCTTAAGAGAATGTTCCTAGAACGTTAGGAATTGATTCCCAAAAAAATAACCAAATGGGAACCAAATGCTAACGTTAAGGGAACGTTGGATTTAGAGACTCTATAGGGCAGGCTATGTTCTGAAGGTAGCAATAGCATTTTTCTTTGCATGCCCTCGCTTAAATTTAGAACACTTGATTTATATAATCATAATAACAAATATGCATTGAAGTGAGGGTAAAAATATGGATGAATATGGTCACTGATGAAAGGCGGCGGCACAGTGTCCCAGTGGTTAGCACTGTCTCACAGCAAGAAGGTCCTAGGTTCAAGTCCCAGCTCAACTGGGCCTTTCTGTGTGGAGTTTGCATATTCTTCCTGTGTTCGTGTGGGTTTCCACCAGGGGCTCCGGTTTCCCCCACAATCCAAAACCATGCAGGTTAAGTGAATTGGAGATTTTAAAATTGCCATGTGAGTGGGAGTACCCCAGCCCCTGGGGGTTGCGTCAGGAAGTACATCCAGCGTAAAACATATGCCAAGTCAAATATTTGGTTCATGGATGGTCTGCTGTGGTGTCCCCTAACAGGAGCAGCCAGAAGAGGATGGTCAATGATGAAAGATACAACAACTACCCATGTGATTGCTATTTCATCAGAGGCCATTGTAGAACTAATTCTAACGGTAGAATCCTCTGGAGAAATTAAAATTTAAGGTGCACTCTGTAATTTTTTCCTCATTAAAAAAAGCTTCCTAAGACATTAATTGAAATTTTGCAATATATTTAGGAACTCATGACAACTAAATTAAACACATTAAAATGAAGACTCCAGTCATATCAGTAACCTTATAAAAGCTGTTTTATTCTACATGGAGAGGGTCCACACATGGGTGCTGCCATGTTAGAAATCACATGACCAGCCAAATACTACTTACTTAATCTCAATAACTGTCCTGTTATTTGACACCTTTACTCATTGGTTAAAGTAATCATGACTGACTGTGAATACAAAATTTCTACAATGGCATCTGAAACTGAAACAAATTGATTTTAAATTATGTTGCATCCAACCCGCTAGGTGTCAGTGTAAGTCTAAGGTGACACAAAGACAAAAGTTACTGAGTTCACCTTTAAAAATCTCGGTATTGATTATTGCCTATAATAATAGTTCTAAAAAGCACCTATTGGCATGATTAATCGGTAAAGCCGATATATCGGTCTACCTCTATTGTAGATATCTATAATTCACATCTTGTATGTGATTAAATATCAAAAGTGCTTGAACTAGGTGATGGAATTTTCATTTTTGGGTGAACTATCCCTTTAAGAAGAACATGTTTTTTTTTACACTAATTTTCAAATAAAAGTTTTTTGTCACGTTTTACATGCCAGTTTTCATGTTTCTGTACAGCTCTTATAAATAAGCACTGAGTAATATTAATGTATTACATTACTGTGTTTAATACAGCCTTAATTACACATTTTTGCTATTTCTACTAGGCCTACCATGATATGTAAAACATGGACACTCTAATGTAGGTCAAAACAAGGTCTTTCTAGCAAGTCAGTTCACTGTCGGCCATCTTTGGAATGCTCTCTGGAGGCTATTTCAAGTCATGCCAGTGCAGCTCCCATCTACTTGAATGGAGAAAGGCCATATTTCAAATCAGCAATTAAATCTGACAATAATGTTATCATAAATGTGATTCTTTACCTCATATTACACACAAAAAAAAAAAAATCCTCACTTGTATAGCTAATGCACATGCACGTTCTAGATTTGATTGACAGGTGATGTCTGTGATGTATGTCTGTAAAAGGTGATTGGCTCTTTTAACCGTAAGGTGGGACTTCCTTTCTAAATCCATTGGGCGTTCCAATTTCTCCCATTCATTTTAATAGAAGTGGCCCATCTCTGCTAAATAAACTCTGGTCTAAAGTGCTACCAAATGTCTTTACAATGAGCCATTCAATTGAGGGTTATAATCCAATAACATGCATCAGCGGTTTATCAGGGTATTAACAGTTATTTTATGATCTTTATTCACCAAAGTGTCATGTTGCTGGCCCTCCCAAGCCCCTCCCAGACCAAAAGGGATCTGCTCAGTATTTAACCCAGGCTTTGCTGCATGCAGCCCTGGTGTGTGGAGTGCGCTTGGAGGGACTCGAGATGAAGCACTCAACTTTGTTTGCTCTGGCAATCACTTTAATCACGACAGTTTTCGCCACTAAATCCCCATACCAAGCCGTTCTTCAGCACAGCAGAATAAGAGGAAGACCTCATGGGTAAGGACTATTGATTCCTACAATTGGGTCATTCATTCTTTTTTTAATTTTCTGGGATTGGAGCATAAACATAAATGAAAAGAAACATGAGCAACATTTTCTGCTAAAATATTTGATTGTATTTTCAAAACATCCCTCACTGAAAAGTTTTACTTTTTCTTTAGTCATGCAGAATGTCCAAAGACATGAATTTATGGGACATTAAAATGTGGTTGTTTACATTTATTTGTGTGTTGCAGCCCAAATGTTTGTGCTATGCAGAAGATTCGAGGCACGGATAAGAAGTACTTCACCAACTGCAAGCAATGGTATCACCGCAAAATATGCGGCAAACCAACGTGAGTTATTCAGACACATTAATGCATCATTAACTTCAATGCTATCTATCTATCTATCTATCTATCTATCTATCTATCTTGTGTCATTGTAGATGGCTTTGGTTAAGTATTTTCCAAATAAAAGCCTTTTGGAGGGCTAAAAAAAAATGTGTGGTTAAAGAGTTAATGAGCTTAATCTAGAGTGTTTCTAAAGACTTTGGCATTTTTTCCACTGTAGAAAACCTTCACATTTTCTTTATATAGTTACCACCAGCTGTGTAGCTTGCAAAGTTATGTTTTACAGACTTGCATTCTAAATTGACACATGAAGTAGTCAGAGGCAAAAAACTTACTTTTATAAATATGAGTCATCAACATATAAAGACTAACTTTTGCCTTGCAAACTAGTTTATCTGCAATCTGTACACCTGGATAAGTGATATTTTATTTTCAATAACAAATTTGAAACTTTTGGAGATTATTATAAAGACTTCTTTTCTTCAACAGCTATGTAATACAACAGCTAAAAAGGTATTTGAGTTCAACTTGACAGTAGATATAGAAGAACAGTGTGTAGTAATGGCTAACATGTGTCTCTTTGTAATTAAGTCTTCATGGGGTTAAATTCCCTAACATCCTGAGCAGTGCATTAATGGTAGGCTGACAATTCTGATTGCCTTGCTGATTGAAAGTTCTCCAATGCGCCTGGAAAACACAATGATAACTTGTATAGAGGCGCTGTTTGACTGACATCCACTTAATGCTCCCACAAGGGGAAAAAAATTCCATTGGTTACTTGAACATTCCATGAACAAATAAGTTGAGGAGTAACCGCATGTTCAGGGTTTAGAATACAGAATTAAAATTAAACTTTTAAGGTTATAATTCATATAAATAACAGATTGAAAAACAGAATTTGTGAAGCAAACACCAAAGAGATTGTAAAATTGTAATAAACCATATATTTAGTGAAGTGTATGATTTAAGCACCACCAGTATCACCAACAGAATTGCAAAAATATCCTTAACACTTCCCCGTCTTCCATTTGACGGCCAAAACATATGGTCCTGCACTACTGGTTGAGCCAGTGTTATTTTTGTCAGGCTTGTCAGGATGCTGAAAAAAACAGAACAATGTTTTGATAGTTGCACAGTGCCACAATGTGTTCACTCTTTTTTTGAGGAAATCAACCTTACTTATAATTGTCCCTGCACCTTAAAAAAAACTGAACAGAATTGAATTGAATAGAATAAATGTTTAAGTCCCATTACAGGGAATCTGATATCTCGGAGGTCAAAGATGGTCATGGTGAATAATGATGGAGTCTGCAGTCTGGAATCTGGAATGTTTAATTGTGTCTTGATGTGAATGGTTCTGAGAAACAGACAAATTATATAGGTTGTTTACATAAGGTGTCCAGGTAGACAGTTTGGTAGACCAAGCCAAGCAACATCAAAAGTGTTTAAAGGAGTGTTTAAGGTGTAGAAGTTTTTAAATAACTCCATTTGATAAGCTACATCCTGTGTTGATGATTAGTGGATAATGCTATGATGATATGTTTCTATGTTAGTATTACACATTGCGTTTACTGTGCTAGGTTTCAGGGAGAAATACACCCAGAAATCAGTGTTAAAAGAAGTCTTTTTCTGATTTTGTAAATTGTAAGGGTGTAAGCATAGATAAAGGACTAAGAAGATATAAATAAAGACTTATATAAATATTGGATTTCTATTTTTAGGAGTTTTTTTTACATTAGGAGTACTTTGAGATCTATATTGAAAGTGTAGAGTAAAGCAATATCTTGAAACAGAGAAGAACCTTTCCATTTTTGAACAGTGTTTCTTTCATAGCAATTTTCAAGAAAACAAGAAGGAAGTGAGAGTTGCACTGGGTGCTTGAATGTTTTTGGGAAATGACTTCAATCAGCAGTCCTACTTGACGGTCTAATATTCCCAAACACACACAAATCATTCACCAGTTACCAAGGAGTTTTCCGTTTGTCCAATGTCTACAGGAAAAATATCAGTGTAAGGATGTAACTTACTTGTGAAATCACAAGTTTGGTTTCAAGTTTGGTGTCTTGATTTACAGAAATTTCCTTTGGGGTTTCAAAATTCGGAGGAATTTCGTGGGAACAGTTGCACTCTTTGTATGGTTGGTTCATAAAGGTCAGTGCAGTGGAACAGGGTGTTTCCAGGTCACTTGAGGAGAGACCAATAGCTCAGTAGTAATTATTAAATTGTCAGTGGAGATGAATGCTCTCTTCTGTTGGTGAATTTATTTCATGTTTAAGAAATTAAAATATCTGAGTAAATATCTAAACAGGAATTATGATATCTTTTTTTGATATCCTGTATATTTTATGAAGTGAGAGTTTTTTGTAAATTATGAGTCATCAATAATACATAAATTATGCTGCTTAGCTGTTTATTTTGTCAGAAATCCATGGCTACCATCTTTGTTTATGTTGGCAGAGTAGAAACAGGTGTTAAGTTACCATCTGTTTTGATAATCAGTTCAGTCTGCTTCATATGTTTTACAAGTCTATTCCCCATCCCTAAATGTCAGGATTGTTGTCTTTGTTTAGATTTACCTCCTAGTTTTTCTTTCACACTGCAAGATGCTGTGGGGTGCTCAAACTAAAATGCAGATTTGTTGGAATATGTATATGAATAACCTTAAAAAAGGGATTTGTCTAAATACCTGCACATCTAAAAGCATATATCATGGAATAGTATCAACAAAGTATTCTGTGCCAGAAATTCTCTTGATAAATAGCTGTGTCTTAGTTTAATAAGGTAAAAATGCAGTAGTATACAATTTCACATACAAACATAGTTTATATATATATAAACTATGCATACTGTATACAGTATGTGTAGTTTATTTGGTCCCATTTTATATTGAACTACATATAACATTAACATACCTGAATTACAATGATTTATTGTGTGATTACATGTTCTTTGGCAAAATTGTCTCAAGATTCACGTTTGCTTCTAGCTGGGTTGAGGTACTGTACGGTTAGGGGTTGGGGGTTTAGGGTTAGGGTAAGGGTTGGGTTAGGTTTAGGGATATGGTTAACAGTGTAACTACTGATGTACCTAAATGCAGGTACTTTAACAACACGTATGTGCATAATAATTACATTCTATCAAATGCTTAAGTGCATAGTTAGATAACCTAATATAAAGTGGGTCCAGTACATTTCTCTTTTGTAAGCACTTTAGTTTAGTCCATTTTTTCTTGGAAAAAGTACAGATGGGTGAGTTTTGCCTTAACTTTTGTTATTAGCGAGTTGTACCTGCCAAAAAAATAATAGCCTATATTATAATGTATAATGAAAACGAAACGTCCAACTAAAACCTGTGTGTCAATCTCCAGTATCCCAATTATTTCACCTTTGCTTGGTGGTTCCTTGGAATTTCCCATTGTTTATATTGGCAGGACAACTGGTCATAGAGTTCCCTCTCAGGAGTTTCCTCTGGCCAATATACTGTGCCTCTGGATTCCTCTGCTGCCAAAGGAAATTAGATTTTATTATCCTCAAAGATCAACTCAAGCACATACCCTATTTATAATGGAAATACCTGGCAAGAAATAAAATGAAGTACAGTATAGCTTAAGCAATGCAGATTAAAGGCAGTGAGATGTGTGTTGTTCCCACTGCAGCCCACATTACAGTAATAAAGAAAGAAATATAGACCTGATTTTCCGCAAATGTTCCTGAAGAACTCCCATTTCCGATGGGATCTTCACAGAATCGTCTGTAGAACAAAATGAAGCATACAGTGAAAGCAAAGGGTTTATTTATATTGTTCAGTCTTAAAGGAATAGATCACCAAAAACAAAAAGTATGTAACCCTCTTGTTGTTCCATACCCATAAGATATTATTTCTTCCATGGAACACAACAGGAGGTTAGGTAGAATGTTAGCATCAGTCACCATTCACTTTCATTCCATCTTTTTATCTTTATAATGGAAGTAAGGAATGACTGAAGCAAATAATCCGCCGAACATTTCCTTTTGTGTTCCACGAAAGATAAAAGTAATATGAGTTTGGAACATCATGTTTAGGAAGTATTTAAGGAAATTATGAACTATCCCTTTAAAATATTTTTTTTTTATTATTTTTTTTTTATATAGGGTGATAAGCTATGAGTGCTGCCCTGGCTATGAAAAGGTTATTGGAGAAAAGGGTTGTCCAGCAGGTAGGAACAATTCAGGTCTACTCTATAAATGTAAGAATGTAGCTGATATTTAATGATGTGATTAAGGGTTTAAGGTGATAAAGGTCCAAAACTGAACATTTTTCCAAAGCTCTACCTCTGGTGAACATCTATAAAACCCTGGGTATGGTTGGAGCCACTACTACTAAGATGTACTCAGAGAGAGCTCATTTACAAGAGGAGATTGAAGGACCTGGCAGCTTCACATTCTTTGCCCCCAGCAATGAGGCTTGGGCTGCACTGCCTGCTGTGAGTTCCCACAAATTAATCTCACAAAAGATCATGCATAACAAATAAAGAGAGTTTTTCCTAATTCTCAGACAAGTTTAAAAAAAAAAAAAATGCATTTCCTTTTCCTTTACCAAATGAGCTCACTGTGATAAAGTTCCCTGTTTAAAATGTTATGTAGGAAATTCTGGATGCCCTGGTGAGCAATGTCAATATTGAACTCCTCAACGCTCTGCACTACCACATGATCAACAAACGATTGACTTCTGATGACCTTAAGCATGGCACTGCCTTTCCCTCCATGTATCAAGACTTTGATGTTCATATCCACCATTATTCTAACGGAGTAAGTAAATTGGTCCATCAGTTTGATGTGTTAATCAACAAGACACAAGGACTGTCAGCCTTGTTTAGGTTTTCCCATTGAAATATGTTGTTTAATTTATCTGTGTTAGGATTATTGTGTTGTCTAGTGTTTGCTCCAGATGATTTGTGAAGCAAATGATTTGTTTCCCAATCAGCTGTACTTCATCAAACCATATGTTTTGTTTCAGATTGTGACAGTGAATTGTGCAAGGCTGGTGAAAACAGACCAGCATGCTACCAATGGTATTGTGCATGTCGTTGACAGAGTAATCACTGCCATTACAAACAACATCAACTCTTTTATTGACACTAATGATGACCTGGAAACTCTACGGGTAGATGTCTTTTCTGTGCTGAGGGGAATCTTTGGTTTACTAGGCTTTAAACGTATATTCTCCAAATATGGTACAATGCACCAAAGTACTTCTAACCTTCTGATTTAGACTGCAGTAGCTGCTGCTGGTCTTACTACTATGTTGGAGAATGAGGGCTCCTACACAATCTTTGCTCCGACCAATGAAGCCTTTGAGAAGATTCCTCCAGAAACACTGAACAGAATTTTGGGAGACCCTGTTGCTCTTAAAGGTACCTTTGCTCATAAAGTAAAAACAAAATGCTTTTCGCAACTAGTTTTACTTATGTGAAACAGAACAGAACCAGAAAAAACTACTGGGCAGGACTTGCAATTATCCACCAGAAATGTATTGCACCATGAAAAGTCTGTGTTAAATACTAGAATGAAGCTAAGAATGAGCATTAAAGGAAAAGTTCCTCCTAAAATGATAATTCTTTAATCATTTACACTCCCTCGTGCGTTTCTATTTCATATGGCTTTCTTCTACAGAACACAAAGATTTTTTTGAAGAGGGTAAACAATGACAGAATTATAATTTTTGGGTGATTACTGGCGACATTCAGACCGAAAATGTTCTTGTGCTAAAAAAAAGCCAAGTAGGTATAGCTGCATGCTATCTCCAAATTGGGGTGAAGTCTCCAATAAAGGGTGGGGTTATTCCAGAAGGGGTGGAGTTACTCCAAAACTGGGTTGTGCCAACTTCAAAAGGGGCTCACTTCCACACACAGTTAGGGATAGGGATAGGTTAGGGGCTCTCGCAACTTTTTGGAGCCCTGCATTCAGATATATCCTTCTCAAAAAAAAGCTAGACGCAGCACAACAAATAGAACAGGTGTTTCGAGACGCATTTTTAAACATTCAAGTTCTTTTAATAGTTAAACTTGAGTCTAGTTAAGGCTCTGGGTTACTGACCGAAAGGTCGGGGGTTGAAGCCCCAGCACTGTCAAGATTCCATTGTTGGGCTCTTGAGCAAGGCCCTTGACCCTATCTGCTCCAGGGGCGCTTTTTCATGGCTGACCCTGCGCTCTGACCCCAGCTTAGTTGGGATATGTGAAACAACTGCATTTCATTGGCTCTGTACCTGTACTCTGCACAATGACAATAAAGTTGAATCTTAATCTTAATCTTAGGTGCCGAAAAAACAACTAGATGTGGTGCAACGGTCAAAAGTGTCTGTGTAGCGCATGTTTACATGGAATTTGTTCTTTAAAACAGCCATTTTAAAACAGCAATTTATATTTTTAAACAGCACCAATTCAACTAGATACACCTGGACACTGTTTTACTTGGTTGTTGGCAGACAGGATGTTACAAGCTTCTTGGAGAATTCGCCACAGTCTATTAAGGCTCTCTCAATTGCTTCTGTCTCTTCATGAAATCTCATGAGTGGGGGGCTCTGTGGGGGCCATACCATTTGTTGTAGGGTTTCCAGTTCTTCTATTCTATTTGCAAAAGGAGTGTTTGGGAGTCTAAAATTATATTTTCACACTATAGTCAATAACCATCTTTAGAGAAATGCACAGTACTGTATATGCTTATTTGTATACTCACATACTTCCAGAATGGTTGTTATGCTTCCTCTTTCTGAATAGTAAAGTTGTACTGTTGTTGTGTAGTGAGTTCTGATTATAATTACACTTACCAAATCCACATTAGATCTGCTGAATTACCACATTCTTAAGAACCTGCACTGCTCTGAGTCCATTGTGGCTGGAACACCTCTGGAGACCTTACAGGGCACTGTGCTGGAAGTTGGCTGTGATGGTGAAGAAATGACCATCAATGGTAAAGCCATCATCAAGGAAAAAGATAAACTTGGAACCAATGGCGTTGTTCACTTCATCAATGAACTCCTCATCCCTGACTCAGGTGCAATCTTCAAAAGACATATTGTCAAAATGAACACTTAACAACATTTTATCTATGCCATGCTAATGCGTTACTGTACTTTTTTGTCTTTTAGCCAAGACCCTCCTGGAGCTTGCAGAGGGATCAGTTGTTACTAAAGCCACAAAGCTTTTTATTGATGCTGGTCTCAGGGATCATCTCACTGGCTCTGAGGCTGTGACTTTGTTAGGCCCCCTAAATGATGCTTTCAAAGGTTGGGTCTCTTCATTACCATTAATCAGCAATCAAGATTTGTGCTGAATTAACATCCTTATTCTATTTCTTATCCCTATTCTTCTATTGTTTTGTTTGTCTGCAGATAAGAGCATGACCATGACAACTGAAATGAAGAAACTGCTAAGGAACCACATTCTGAAGGGAAAGCTTTCCTCCAAAAGCCTTTACCATGGACAGCAGTTGGAGACACTTGGTGGATTGAAACTTAGAGTGTTTGTGTACAGAAATGTCAGTCTTCAAGTATGCATCTGGGAAAAGTTAAACAGAAACTGATAAACCTAGCAGTCATTCCTAAAAATATATTGCCATCTATACCAAACAAAATCCTTTAACAATAGAATATAAGTTTCATTTTCATGACAACGGTAAGGGCTATAAATCACTGTTGTCTAGATCTTGCATTATGAAACTCCTAATTTTCCTTTCCAACCTATCAAACACACATATCAGTCACATATTTATTTCCAACCATGTTATAGCTGGCAGTGAGGTTGGTATAGTTCTTTCTCTGCTCTCACATTTCTGCATTGTAATGGAATTCACAGACCACCGGAAACGTCTCCTTTGGATCACCTTACCTTTTTCCACAGCCCACTTTAAGCACCATCAGTCTTGTGAGAAAAGACTCTTGAAAAATTGTGCTGATCTGTACAACCAGTTGTCTTAACTGTTTTATTTCCCTGGACTTTGCAGAACCTGTGCATTGAAAATGCCTGTATTGCTGCCCATGACAAAAATGGACGCTTTGCAACAATGTTCATCGTTGATAAGCTTCTGACACCCCCCATAGGAACTGTCATGGATGTTCTGAAGGCAGATAATCGGTTCAGGTGAGAAGAAATAAGCTTAGTCAAATGACAAAAAAAAATAAATAAATCAGTATTACCTATCAGTAAATAACAGGATCCGTTTTTGTCTGTTACTCACACAACGCTATAAAATGGATTTAGAAGACTTTGAATATAGTGACAGAATATATAGACAGAAAATGATTAAATATAGAATATATCTGAATATATTATGGATTACATTTTATGCTTTCATTATGCATTTTAGTGATTTTAGAGCTTGACAGACCCAATCCCTACTCACTTTAATTATATGGAAAGGTGTGGGCAGGATGTTCTTAAAAGATTCACCTTTTGTGTTCCATGGAAGAGAGAAAGTCATGTGGGTTTGGAACCAAACAATCAAATCTTTTAGCCAATCTTGTTTGAATGAGACAGTACATAGTGTAAAAGAATATTCTTTAATTCCGATTGGTTGTGCTTTACACAAAATCCCCATAAAAAACCTAGAAGTAAAATTCCCATACAAAAGGGTGTAATTGTTTTCACAGACATATTGAAAGGGAATTTGCAGCTGCTTTGTTTCTCCCCCACATTCAAAGACCTCAGTGTCAGTCTCTCTAAACATTTTATTTCATAATGATCATGCTCTCACATGTTCTAACTTGAGGCTGGGAGTTCATCAGATACAGTACATTATAATCTTCGAGGAATTTAACCTTTAGTCCAACAGTCTTATAGCCTGAGGATATACCTCTAATAACATGCATTACTGTAATGAACTTTCATCTATACAGCACCTTGGTTGGCGCCATTCAGAGAGCAGGCCTGACAGAGCTCTTGAACAAAAAAGGAACTTACACTTTCTTTGCTCCCACCAATGATGCTTTCAGTGCAATGCCCACCGCTGACCGCACCAAACTCATGAGTACTGTTTTTCAAGTCTTTTCCCCTCTATCACCATAAATGCATGATTAGGCTCAAACTGGTTGAATTTGTTGCTATAGGAATTGTGTAAACAGGATGCTGTAAACAAGTATTCCAGAATGAGCAACATATGCTTACATCTGTTGTATCACTGCAATGTTGTACATAGGAGATCCTAAGGAGCTGGCCAGTGTTCTGAAATACCACATTGGTGACGAGTTTCTGGTCACCGGTGCAGTTACTTCACATACCAGGATCAAGCCCCTTGCAGGAGAGAAACTGGAGTTAGGCATGGTCAGAACTCAACACTGGCATCAATCTTAACAGGCCCACACAATTTTGAACACCCCTCATTCACAATGTTCTACACATTCCTACCCATTGCATTTTTCATTCATTTAGCATTTTGGCTAATTTGATAATACTTTTAGTTTATCAATAATACACGTGTAAAACTGTGGTGTTTAACATACTGTATTTTAGCATGTTTAATTTAATTCTACAAAATTTTGCACATTTTCTTCTAAATCAATACAGAAAATAGAAAACGTCATCTTATAAGTGAAAAGCGTAGTTGATAATAAAATAAGAGAAAAATAAAATTTTTAAATTGTGTGCAGCATGAGACTGTATAGATTCTAAATCTACATTTTAGAAGGTATATGTCCAATAGGAGTTCAATATACACTCACTGAGTACTTTATTAGGGACTCCATGAACTTAATATATTGCCCAATGTGGTCTTCTGCTGTTGTAGCCTATCCGCCTCAAGGTTCAACTTGTTGTGCATTCTGAGATGCTATTCGGCTCACTACAATTGTACAGTGTGGTTAGCTGAATTACCATAGCCTTTCTGTCAGCTCGAACCAGTCTGGCCATTCTCTGTTGACCTCTAGCATCAACAAGGCGTTCCGTCCATAGAACTGCCACTCATTGGATGTTTTTTTGTTTTTGGCACCATTCTGAGTAATCACTAAAGACTGTTGTGCATGAAAATCCCAGGAGATCAGCAGTTACTGATCATACCACTGTCAAAATCACAGAGATCAAATTATTCCCTATTTTGTTAGTTGATGTGAACATAACCTGAAGCTCTTGACCTGTATCTGCATTATTTTATTGTAAAGGGATTAAGTGGAAAGGATGAGGCAAGAATCGGATTGACGATATAAATAATAGTTTAATGAAGATTTAAACAAAAAGACAAACACACACCAGTGGCGGGCCATGCATTAAAAGTCTTGGCCTTTAGTGTGATTCATGCCATTAAGTAAACACAGTTTCAAAATTAATAAGACAGCAGTCCATAAATCTCTCTATCTGTCGCACTGCAGCTTCCAGTCGGCCTTTACAACTCTCTGAATCTTGATTAGCATGATTAGGGATGTGCGGAATTACGACCCGGCCCCACCCTCCGCTCTGTCACATTTACTCAGCAGTATTACACTGCTGCCACTTAATTGGCTGATTAAATCATTGCATGAATAAGTAGTTGTAGAGGTGTTCATAATAAAGTGCTCAGTGAGTGAATATTTTGCTACCTGGCCTTATAGAATCACGTTATTATATACTTAAATTTTAGCAATATTATTTTTACATGGCTCATACAACTTATCGTGGCAGTTTCCTTGTGAAATAAACACCAGAGCCGTTGCAACAAAAATGGCTTTTTTTTCACTTTCACACAAATCAAAGAAAAATTACAGATTATCATTTTATAAACTCTACTTTGCTTTTCACCCTGTTTCTAACACAGTGCTATCCTAGGACTTCAAAAGACCTTAACTGTAGTGTCTAACTTATACATTTTAATGTTTGCATTACATTACCAACTACATTTACAAGCTTGTTTGAGTGCAATCAAATTGCACGGTAGCGCAACTGATTCAACGATGCACTTGCAATGCAAAGAGGGCGAGTCCTGAAGAGCACATGATTCGTAAGTATCATAGAATCACCACAAAATTTCAAGTTTGCTTTTATGACACTATCAGTTAGGTTTAGGTTTAAGGTTTAGGGTAGGGAGGTTGGTTTTGTTCATTTAAAACGCCACTGAGCATTAACCCCAAAAAAATCGAATCTGTTTTGCGTCTCACATTTGCTTTTAATGACACTGTCAGGTAGGTCTAGGGTTTAGCTTATGGAAGTAGGTTTGGTTGATTTAAACCTAAACAGAGCCTCTATAAAACCTCATCTCATTGGGAGAGCATTTAACTTTTAGTGCCACAGAATGGACATTTTATTTAAAAACTGCTGATATACATGTAATGAAACATGTTATATTATTTTGCAAACATTTTATATTCATAAGATATTTTTGATAAGATATGATATTTTTGCATATTTATATCCCCTTGAACTGGCTTCAACTGAATTCTTAAGTTTCTATTTTTTTCCCCCCCACTTTTAGCGCAACTCCACCATTTTCGTGAACAGGGAGCCTGTTGTCGAGGGTGATATGATGGCCACTAATGGAGTTGTACATGCTGTTGATGTCATCATAAAGCCACTGCGTAAGCCCAATTTTTCTTCAATATTTTGCCTATAACAATGGATTATTTTAGAGCTTCGTAACAGCGTGATTTTCTCTTTTTAGCTCCTAAAACTGTGAGTGACCAGGCTGAAGGGTCTTTGACAATCAGGCGCACCTCTGCTGTTAGGGTTAGTAATGTGAAAGATTTAATTTAGCTTGCTTTTATATTGCTATTTTTTTCATATTATTTATTGTTTATTTTATGCATTTAAATTGTCAAACACAGTATAATATAACTAAACAAAATATAATTTCTACCCTAGGCTGGCTCTGAGATTATGAAAAATGGTACGTATTGTTCATTAAAAGCAAAAAAATATATATTTTTTTATTATATTATATATTTTGTTATACATTTGCATTTAATTAAAAAAAATGCATTTAGCTGTTTAAAAAATTAGGCCTAAATCAAATTTTTTTTTTTTTCCACATTACAGATGATCTATTTCAGAAGGTTCTGAGAAGTCAGAGCAGCAGAACAATGTCTCGAATCCAGTAAACTTTGTTCTGTGAAGTAAAACTCTAAAGAGGATGAAAACATGCAGTTCATTATCTTATTTTGAGCAGTGGAGAAATCATTAGAAGATTAAGGAAATCCAGTAAAAAAAAAAAATGCTCAAGATCGAAACAATTTCAGAATTTTCCAGAAGTTTGCAGCTTTCTCAAATGACAAAGGCCTACATTTGGATGTATGTTTTACAAAAATTGTATCACAAAATAATGACAGCAGTTTTTTATGGCACTCAATGTTTTTGGAATACTCATTCGAATTCTGTTTTGGAATTAATGGTGCATTAACATTTTTTGTTACATATTTTTATTTTCTTTCTTTTTTTTATTTTATTTGATATACCTATAGCATGTTTTGCATAGTTTAAGCTTGAAAAAATGCTATTTGGCCACATCAAAAATGCAGATCAAGTCAAGTTTTTGTCTTCAGTTCCAGTTGTCAAAAATGACTTTTTTTTTTACATACTGTACCAAAACATTTGTGTGAAACCAAAGATCCCGATCTGCACATTTCATAATAAAATGGCCATATTTTTGCCATAGAGTTATAGTATACATATAACTAATCAGTGCCCTTGAACATGGTTTGCTGATTTTGCTATGTGGTGGATTGTCATAATGTGGTCATTAATGTGTGGCAATTAAAAGTCTCACCCTGATGATAATTTAAAAGTGTGCTTGCTCAATTACTTTATTTCTGATTATTAAATAATTTCTCTACAGTTCATCTTTCTTGCATAAAGACACATTTTCTATCAAAGCAATAGGCGTAAAAACACCAGCAGTAACTGAATATGGTTTTAGTTTAAAATAAAAGATAATCTTAAATTATATTTGTTTCATTTTATTATTTGCATTAAGCATATTTTTTCCCCCAGACACCTGTGACCCTTTGAACAGATTTACGACCCATTTTTGGGTTGTGATCTGCAAGATGAGAACCACTGATGCTCTAAAAAAGGGCCTGCTATTAAGAGCTTCCATAATTAATGTACATGGAAAGATGTCTTTTGTTTAAACCTGTCACTTCACTTTACCTACTTGCTATATTACTGCAGTTACACTCTGGAAACAGTTGAGAATGGTAAACGGAGCTTCTGTACCCTACAGTAGTCCCGGGGGATGGGATGTCTCAAGATGCCACAGTAGAGAACATATGTGCGCAGTACCCTTCTCTCAGCTGGCAGTCCAAAAGGAGGACTGAATAAAACATTTCAACAATGTTTTTCTCCCTGACTAGAGCGAGACACTGGCAGACTGATTTGTGTTGCAGAGGGCAGTGAGGTTAAGAAATACTACTGGAGCCTACTGACAGACTGCCAAACAATTGTTAGTCTAGATATTACAGGATGAATTATGTAGCAACCAAAGGTCAATGTACTAGAAGAAATTGAGAATGCCCCCCTCTATTAAACAGTCAGAGGGTCATTTTTAACTGCACAGTTAAAGAATCATTAGACCACTTGTATTTATTATCTTTAGGAGACATTTAAAGATACTCTGTCTGGCTTCCTTAAGTATCAAAACAGGCAAAATAATCTCACCTGTATTAATTTAAAGAATACTCCTGGTTCAATATATAGCAAATAATAATGATCAGAAAATTAACTTTGAAGATCCCTCCTCTTCTTTAAAACAAACAAAAACTGAGGTTATAGTGAGGCATTTACAATGGGAGTGAATGGGGCAAATATTTTGATAGTTTAAAGGCAGAAATGTGAAGCTTACAATAATAGAAAAGCATTTAGACTTAATATGATTATAATGAATAGGTTTAATTGTAATTATTACACTATCAATCATTTATTACTACTACTATTTTTCACATTTTAGGACGAAAGTAATCAAAACTATAAAATAAGACAAATGGATGAATGGTTGAATCGTAATCCGTTATAAAAATAATTCATAAATGTTTCTGTTTTGTAAAAAATGTATATGTAGACCAATTTGTATTTGTCAATAAATGTAATATCAAGCATTTTAGCATATGCTTTTTGTGTTTCCAAACTTAGTGTTTATATTGCATTATATTCAAAAAGAAGTGTCCAGTACACCTCATGGCTATTGTAGGATATCTTTTTGTGTGAAGCACATTCTAATGTGAAACACATGTGTGGCCGTTAACAACCTAATATAATGTGGGTTTTTACTCTCTATATATCAAAAACCCACAACTGTCATATTTGTTTATATAGATCTCTAGGAATCACTATCCAACAGAGAGCAGCGCTAAGAAGTAAGTTTGAAGATATAAGACAATGATGAATGTTTGGGAACTTGAATATTGCTTTAAAAATGTGCAATGAAGTCAGAGTTTTCATTTGGACATTTACTGGATTTAGGACAGTAATTTCATGCAAGTCATACGGTTCAAATTAAATCTGTATATTGCATGCAGCTGTTCTGTTTTAGCCCGAGCAGTGAAGCAAGTTCATTTTTATTGATGGAGAGGTGTACAGTAACAGAAACTAGTCTTAGCTCAAGAAAGTAGTGACATAAATTAGACAAACTGTTCAGATCTGTGAAACAGAAAAGAATATGTCCTTCTTCTGTCCTTATACAGACAGACACAGATGTTTTGTGCTCGGGGTGGATGACTTTGACAACATGCATGACCTGCTCTACATATGTTGCCCTCTGATTTGGCCTTTTGCTGTGAGGGCTTGACCCACAATAGGTAGCTCCCTTTTATCACATGCAGGACACCCAGTGAGAACAGATTGCAGAGCCAGGTTTCCAGTATCCATAAACCTCACAGCTAGTGAAATGAAGGCCTGTCATGTGTGGGACAAAAAGACCAAATATTTAATGTAATGATGTGAAATTGCACAAAAGCATTTTGTTTAATTTAAGAAGAGTAATGGTTTGGTAATTTTTTTCTATCCACTGCAATAAACTAAATGGCCACTGTTCCTCTTTTTGTTGCTTCAAGTGACTTCAGTCGTTCATAAAATACTTTCCAAGGTGAAATGTGAAAAAACTGTATTTTATCCTGTATTCAATTCTGTTTTCTGTCATTTAAAGCATTTAAGGACAATTATAAAGCTAAACATAAGTTTCATAAATCAATCTTGGATATTTAAAGAGAAAGACTGACCCCTGGTGATAACTTCAGGATGTGCATGTATGTTTCATTCAACCAGAGAAGTTTGCATTGCAGGAGATCAATGATAATAATGATGAAGGAGTTATGTTGATGGAAGCTAACAGAGGATAGACAGACAGATAAACAGCCATACAGATAGACTGACTGATAGATTGTCACGGTCCAGTCACTCCGTCAGTCTGGGTTTTTGTCTGACAGGACCGTGGCATTATCGTCCCATATCTGTCTTGTGTTTCGTTGTCTATCTTTTTGTGGGCACGTGGTTTCGGTTGTATTCCCTGCCGTGCTCTTCGGCCTGTCTTGAGTATTGACTTGACTCATTTCAATTGTTTATGTCTGTCTCTCCTGAACACAGGTGCGCCTCGTGTTGTGCTGTGCGCCCAGGTCGCGATCTATCTCCACGTTGTGCTCGGTCACTCGGGCTGTGATTTGTGTGGCCGAACTCTTGCACAGGTGTCCTGTCTTGTTTTTGTCACCCCTTGCATGCATCGCGTGGCGTTTACGTTTTCCCCCTTTTATGTTGAGTTTTATGTTGGATTTGTGTTTTATTTTTTGTATTAAATAAATCTTTATTTTTCACTCTGCGTTTGGGTCCTGAGCCTCTTATTCCTGACATTACGAACTGGCCAAAATGGACCCAGTGGAGATTTATTTTTGGAATGGTTCTCCTGCTCGCCAGTGTGCAGAGCATGCCAAGAGGCTATGCGGATGAAGGCAAGAGGACAAGTCTTTTATGGGGATATGTCCTAGAATTTTTCACTGTCCTTGGGTCTGGGATACAATCAGCCTAAATAATTTTTTTTGGGGCAGGTCTGAATAAACCTATTAGATCCTGTGTCCCAGAACAGGTGATGATGAGTACTTTCTCAAGGCAGTCAGGCAAGACCTTAAATGGGAGTAATTTATAACAGCCGGTGCTTCGGGAGACTTCCCATCCTCACCCCAACCCGAGGACCAGGGCACTACCCATTGCCCCCACACATCAAAAGAAGGAAGCGGAGAAGGAAGCCCAGCCCATCGGCCGAGTCCACCACTGCTGACCACCAGGAGGCGGTGGTTGTTCCTGCTACTGTCCGCATGGAGGCAGCGGCAGCTAGCAGGTGCCCGGAAGAGGAGGAGGAGAGGGGCACCTACTCCCCGCCCGCTGCCAGCATGTACGGCCACGGAGGCCATTTCCCTACCAATCCCAGCATCCCTGTCGCTGTCAGCGCCCACAGCCATGGAGGTCATTTCCCTGCTGGTGCCAGCACTCATGCACAGCCACAGAGGCCATTCCCCAGTCGCTGTCAGTGCCCACAGCCACGGAGGCTGCATCCCAGTCGCTGTCAGCGCATGGAGGCCGCACCCCAGTTGCTGCCAGCGTATGGAGGCTGTACCCCAGTCGCTGCCAGCACTCCCAGCCATGGTGGCCGCTCCCCAGTTGCTGCCAGTGCTCCCGCCATGGAGGCTGTTCCCCTGCCATGGACAGTGCCCGAGCTTTCCTTGGCTCTGCCCCCTGAGCCTTTCCCTTCTGACCCCTGTCCAGTGGGTGCTGCCCAGTCCTCTGACCCCTGCTTTCTCCAGGCCTTCAGACCCCACCTCTGTCCTGAGGCCTTCCCTCATGCTGCCGGACCCCACCCATTTCCAGTCTGGATTTATTACTTTACGTTTTCTCCTACAGTGAAATTTGTGTTTGTTTTTTCACTCTTGTGGGAGTTTTATTTTGAATTTTTTTTATTTTGTATTAAAGAAACCTTTATTTTTCACTCATTGCATTTGTGTCCTGAGCCTCTTATTCCTGACATAGACAGACAGACAGACTAACAAATAGATAGCATGGAAGACAGACAGACAGACAGATAGATAGATAGATAGATAGATAGATAGATAGATAGATAGATAGATAGATAGATAGATAGATAGATAGATAGATAGATAGATAGATAGATAGATAGATGAATTTACATACATGCTCTGGCACACATTTTTGAAGGACATGCTTCCTGGGAGGAATGAAAAAAATATATCCTTTTCAAAATAAAAGTCCCTAACCATTATTCTTATGGCAAGGGACTATTAAAGATATATAGTGTCGGTATAGGGAGAGAATTCCGGAATTTTTATGGACACTGTAATTTAAAGATAATTATGTAAAAATCCAAATAACTTTACAGATCTTTATTGTAAAGGGTTTAAACAATGTTTTCCATGCTTGTTCAATGAACCATAAACAATTAATGAACATGCACCTGTGGAATGGTCGTTAAGACACTAACAGCTTACAGACAGTAGGCAATTAAGGTCACAGTTATAAAAATTTAGGACACTATTGGGGCTTATCAGCTGCATGGTACAGCTCGACTTGTCTCGACTCTGCTTGATTTTTGGGGGTTTTCCACTGTGGATAGTACCTGGTACTTTTTTTAGTACCACCTCGGTTGAGATTTTCAAGCGATCCGTGCCGATACTAAATGTGACGTCAAAACCCTGCAGATCACTCATTGGTCAGAGAGAATCGTCACTACCAGCGTCACTGGATTTGCGACATGGGACATCAACCTGCTAGTTTTAAAGTTAGCAACAGCGATAGCAGAATCATTTGTTCATGCGACTTTCGAATTGTAAAAAGAAATGGCTGTACACAAAACCACACCGTGGTCAATAATGAGGTGTAGATGTTCCTTTCATTAGCGATGAACGAAATGACATGAAACGAAAAAGTCTTTCAGGAAGTGTCTCAGCTGAACACGCACATGGCTACCACCGGATCTAACAACAGTGTAGGGAAAAGTAAAAAAAAATTAAAAGTGACAACAGAACCATCAAGGTCCACAACAGCCGGAGTGGTTCAAACAGAAGAAAGTGGAAGTGGTTTGACCAAATGGACGCTATCTATTGCAAAAGACTGGCGAGCAATGGGAGCGAGAGTGCCCTGGACTCGGCCACGGCAGAAGATTGTACGTTATATTCTGCTTGAAAGCTTCACTTTATTTAGTTGACCAGTACTGGAAAGCTTGCTTCAAAAACAACCAGGCCAATTTATATGTTACACGTATGTAAAATCACAATGCAACAAGGTTTTTTGCAACACAAGGAGATAGTAGATTGTAGTGAGTAATGTTTGTGTCGCATTTAAGATTATGTCACGGCAGCGAGGCGGTGCAGTTATGACGATCAGCCTATAATCCCACCCATGTTGAGGCGGCAGTGGAAAAATAAGCTCAGACCAGTAAAGCGAGCAGAGTCGAGTCCAGTCGAATATGCAGTGGAAAAGTGCCATAAAGAGACCTTTCTACTGACTCTGAAAAACACCAAAAGAAAGATGCCCAGGGTCCTTGCTCATCTGCGTGAACGTGCCTTAGGCATGCTGCATGGAGGCATGAGGCCTGCAGATGTGTCCAGGGCAATAAATTGCAATGTCTGTACTGTGAGACACTTAAGACAGCTCTACAGGTAGGCAGGAAGGACGGTTGATCGTCCTCACAGTGGCAGACCACGTGTAACAACACCTGCACAGGATCGATAGATCTGAATATCACACCAGAGGGACAGGTACAGGATGGCAACAACAACTGCCCGAGTTACACCAGGAATGCACAATCCCTCCATCAGTGCTCAGACTGTCCGCAATAGGCTGAGAGAGGCTGGACTGAGGGCTTATAGGCCTGTTGTAAGGCAGGTCCTTACCGGTCATCAACGGCAACAGAGTCGCCTATGGGCACAAACCCACCTTTGCTGGACCAGACAGGACTGGCAAAAAGTGCTCTTCACTGACGAGTCGCGATTTGTCTCACCAGGGGTGATGGTCGGACTCGCATTTATTGTTGAAGGAATGAGTGTTACACCAAGGCCTCTACTCTGAAGTGGGATCAATTTGGAGGTGGAGGGTCCGTCATGGTCTAGGGCAGTGTGTCACTGCATCACTGGGAACTTACAAGTGCCTTGGTGGAAGGGTGGAGCAAGAACGGGCAAATCTGGTGCAGTCCATGAGGAGGAGATGCAGCTGGGACCACACCAGATACTGACTGATACTTTTGATTTTGACCCCCCCCCCCCTTCCCCTTTGTTCAGGGACACATTATTCCATTTCTGTTAGACACATGTCTGTGAAACTTCTTCAGTTTATGTCTTAGTTGTTGACACTTTTTATGTTCATACTAATAATCACACACATGACAACTACACCTCTCTCTCCATTGCCCCTTCCCAAGAGCCCTCCAAAAAATGCCAGATATTTGCCCCACTTCCCCACAAACAAGTCAAAATTCCCCAGACTTTAATCTAGATGACTCTTCTTCAAAAGATGCCACCCTCCCCAACCCTGATCACCACTCCTGAAATGGGGGCGCAGTTGTATTGTTCTTAATTGTTTTATCCAGTACACCTCCTTTCACTGTTGGATAAACCACTTTCTAGTAAGGGTCTCAAACGTTGTGCTTGTCCTGTGACTGCTGAAAATGGGACTTTCCCAGCCATTGATGAAAATAAACTAATCAATAGAATCAAATATCTTCCTAATTCATAACCTTTGGGACATTCATATAAGTTCTGTCTACACTGAACTCCCTACAAACCTCCGCTTTAATACCCCTCAGAAAACTCTTGCTATAACCTCTAGGCCTGAGGGCTTTAAAAATAACCAATGTTGCCTCTTCAACATCTGGTTGGGAACAAGTTCTATGAAATTGGATCAATTGAGATGTAATAATCCCCTTAAACATATGTTTAGGTGAAAACTCTTTCTGTGCAAAATTGCATGTGTTTCAGTAGACTTATAAAATACCTTTAAAAATCTTTCTATTTGGAGTTTGTACTTGATAGTGATACTGGGATGGTGTGTATTTAAAATTTCTACAAATGTATAAAACTCCCCCTCTGAATAAGTCCAAAGGCCAAATATGCCATTCAAATATCTACAATACATGACAGGTAAAACAGAGCATTTCTGAAAGACAGTTTGCTCACAGTCTGTATAAATATTTGCATAAGCTGGGGCAAATTTCTTTCCCATAGTTGTGCCATGTATTTGTTAAGTGTTTAGAATTAAATACAAAATCATTTCTAGTTAGATCCATTTCCAGCAGTGACAGAATGACCTGATCACATCTTCTTTGTCCAGATATCTCAAAAATATGTTCTTTACTGCCTTAGTAACTACTACTGCCTTTACAAGTCCCAAGGCTCTATCAATATTTGTATAGAGCCAAGAGGCAATATCAATAGAAAACAAAATTTTATTTTCAGGAGCTACAATATTTCTAAGCCTCTGCATTAAATGAAATGTATCCTTTATGTAACTGGGATGCATCTGTGATAGAGGATTTTAAAAATAATCTATATATTCTGCCATCTGACATGACTCTGAGCCATACTATGGGTCGACCACATGGAACTTCAAAGGGAACCGTCCATGTTGTTGGATCCTTATGTATTTTTGGTAAGAGTTAAAACTGATGCATACGTGGATTATCTGGGCCTATAAGGAACCTAAATTGCTTTTTATGAATATATTTTAGAATTACATTTAATACTTCTCTTATGCGTTTTTGGGTCTCTTTATTGAATTTGAAAGCGGCATATGATGTTTAACATGACTTAATTGATGATTCACTTTTAAATGATATTGGCTCCTATCCATAATTACTATGGCTGAACCTTTATCTGCTGGTTTTATAACATAATTCCGGTTTGATTTTAAACACTTTAAGGCCCTGCATTGTTTCATTGTTAAGTTATCCATAGAATCCTGATTATTGAAACGTCTAAAAAGATCATTTCTATCTTTTTGAATAATTTTCTTAATAAAAGGAGCCAAATTTTTATCTGGTGATTCCCACATAGATTTTTCAATAAAAGGAACTGAGGAAAATTCATTATTAAACCCAAAATGATCTAAAAGTTTGAGTTTTCTATGATATTAGTATAACTTCCCACTGAGTTCCGCATAGTCTACCCTTTTGGCTGTAGGGACAAATGTAAGACCCCTCTCCAAAAGATTTTCTTGGTCTCCAGAAAGAATAACTCTTTGACAAATTTAAAATACTTCCAACTCATGGGGTAATAAATACACACGTTCCCCCTTCATCCTAGTAACTGATCAGAGAAATAATGATAATTGGCACAAACAGCTGTGCATTGGGGAAAATACCCGAAGCTACATTCAACAATTGATGCAATTGCTTGATCGATGTTACCGGTTCTTGTTCCCTCAGACAATTATTTAAGCCCAAGAAGAGAACCACCTTCTGTACATTATCATGAGGTGTCATTTTTTTCAGAGGCCCAGTCATATGATAAAACATGGCTCCCAGAATGCTATCAATCTGAACTAAAGGGTCAGAAAAATAAGGGATCTGAGATAAATTGGAATCCCCAATATACACAATTGGTTTTGTTAATCAGCAGATTCCAATCATTTATTTTGCTATATGAATTTGGGTAACAGGTTACAGATAATTGTCTTATTTTAACAGTCCCATTGGAGGGAGATGGATCACTTAGGGGCTTTGGGGGAGATTCAGGATGGGGTTAGGGCTTAGGATAATTGTCCTTTAAATCCCCAGTCATCATACTCTCTCACCCACAAATAAGTGTGAAGATACATTTTAAAAATGTACCTGACATTTCGGCTATTACAGCCTTCATCGGAGGATAAGGAAGTGATGATAAGTGATAGATAGACAGACAGACAAACAAAACATAGATAGATAGATAGATAGATAGATAGATAGATAGATAGATAGATAGATAGATAGATAGATAGATAGATAGATAGAGCATTGTTTAGTTTTATTCTGTGGGCTTTAAACAGCGAACTTTAAATGTCTGTATTCGGCCAATACATATGGGCAAACTAATTAATTTGAAAATGACCTCGAGTGCATGCGCGAGTAAGCAAGCACCGCGTAACTCGCTCTCTATTGGTTGCTCGACTACTGAAGTTTTAAAAGCCAGACAGTGTGGAGCCGAATCTCGTGACGTCACGTGACCGTAGCACACTTTAAAGACGGCTCAGGCAAAACAGGCCAGCTATTTGTATCCTTCCGCCACTTTTAGGGTTTTTTCGTTCATTATGACAGACTATTTAGACGCTTTATCCAAATTAGGCTGTTTTTTATATTTTATATAGGCCTATATATAGACAGATAATCTTCACATAATTAGAAACAAAGTATTTTTGAACTGAGGAACTGTTAGACGAATAGTATTGATGGGAAATGCTAGGAATTCTACACTTCAAAGGTTATGTGCCAGAAATGACTTTATTAATACACAGACCTAATACTCAAAATGTAACTATAAAAATGGGGAACTAGATGTAGCCTAGTTAAATCAGATTACACTTTGACCAATTGTATCCTCAAGTATTGTGCTGCATAGGCATTGGGAGTCAGTTTGGATCAATATTCTCATTATTTATGATTAGATGAGTAATATGTTATAATTTCTGTCTGTTGAAAACATGAAAACCATAGAGGTAATTTTAGCAAAATTCTACAATAACTAGAGGCCCCAAACTCCTTCAGATATGCAAAAGTGTTCAAATCCCCAGTTTACATATTTCTGATGACCAGGGCCAGCTAGTGGGGTGAAAGGTGGTAAAGATTCAAGGGGCCCAAATGTACAGGGGGTCCCACAAAAAATTCTAAACTATATTTTTTAATAGGAAAGGTGTCCATAGAAATATACAATCAGGGGGCTCGGATTACCTTGCTACAGCCCTACTGATGAGTACCAGTTATGAGATGTCAAAATAGTAAAATAGACAATAGGATATTTAAATGACTGCAATACAGAACCAATAATTATTTGAGGCCCAAATAGCAAGTTGGAACGAATGAACCCTAAGAATACATAAGCTATTAAGCTACATAAGGAATTAAATACAAAAAGTTATTTTAAAGGGTTAATTAAAACACGATAACTTTACAATAACTTTCACCTTCATTAGGGTCATCTGATCTAATTAGAACAGGCATTTTACTCTCACTAAATGTTTTTGAGCATTATCCATCATCCAAAAAAAAAACACAATACCTGTCCTATACTCTATTCATCATTTTACATTTCCTTTTGATCATCTCGATTGCTTTAGCAAGCACGGAGCTCTTCACACTTCGAGTGGAGCTGGGGAGGAAGAAAAGTGGTAGGTTGTCAAATGGGCGGATGGATATGCAATAATGTGCTTCGCCTCCAGTCTGTTTGACGCCAGGTCGGGGGACAGAGGGAAAAGGGAAAGAGAGGCAGAAAAAAGGAAAAATCTTCTTCATGTCGGTGTCTGTAAAACAGGGCAAAGGTGGAGAGACGCTACACCATTTCATGAAAGGTATGCAATCTAATGTTAATACACTCTGTCGATAAAAACGATTAAGCGATCAGTTACCAACTTTATTCCTGCAGGTATGGTGGTTTTTCCATTGTAAAAGTTGCCTTGCTGTGTTTTTCCTTTTTGTGCAAACGAGGTGAGGAAAACACGTGAAATCGTATCTAAATTTTTAAAAAATAAGGTTGCAAGTGGCTTAAACAGGATACAGTCATCTATTTAACTTTGTGGTTTATTATTTGGGTTAAATTGATGAAAAACAGCAACAGAAACCCGCAAACTGGAAATCTAAACGGTTAGCTCGTTTACGTAGCACTCCGCTACATAAACACACTTACGTGTATGTATTTATACATAAATATGATACCTTACTGATTTTTTAGAAGTATACAAACGGGCAATTTTGCTAAAAGTAACTTAACTATTGGGGTTTTAATTAATTTTTCAATCTGAACTCTCTGACTCAGTTCCGCAAAGTTGCGGCTAGTTTAGCTTAGCCTCAGTCGTTTATTGAGCTAATAATGTGATTATTTAACTTCAAAACCTCTCACATTTGCCACATAACCTTACGAGGACGAAATAAAGCAGAGTATACTTTTAAAAGTAATTCGTGGGCAGTTGAAGTGACGGTTCATTACATTCTTGTGAGGATAGATGTGCGTGTCGTGGCGTGTCTTACTGGCTCTGTCTCAATAATACTGCGTGAGCTTTGCACCTATACAGCCTTTTTGGGCATTATTGGCTAAAAAACCCAGTGAACTGTTTTGCTTCAATCATTCTATATTTGCAAATTATGCCCTAAAATATGGTACAGCATACTATGTGAGTCTGTGTAGTCTTCAGTAACACTGATGTAAACTAGAGGTCAACCGATAGTGGAATTTGCCCATAGCGATAACTGAGGTAAAGGGGAAGGCTGGCAACCGATTAATCGGCAATAGCTTTTAGAATCGATTTATATATAATGTCAAAGAAAATTGATTCTCTCTTTACTATGATGGGCAAAGACAAAGAATCCAAAATTAATAAAATCCCAAATGCAGTTTTTTCTTCAACCAAAATCCCAATACCAACCAGAAAATAATGAAGATTTGGGGCATAACACTGGACTTTTAGGTCCAAACCATATTTTTTTGAAGTGACTATCTGCAACTATCGACATAGATTTTTGCCAATAACCAATAGTTCTAAAAAGCAACTATCTGCACAGATTAATCGGTAAAACCAATATACCAGTCTACCTCTAATTTTAACCACTTGAAACCACAGTCACAGATTTTTGCTTATCGACCATCATCTGAAAGGTACATTTTATGTTTTCACGTCATATCGAACCTCATCATCAATCATTTCAGATGGTGTCATGAGCTTTTCTCATCTCTATGCAGTCTGGAAAATATTTATGGTGACCCGCTCAAAGTTATTGGGTGAGATGTGAGCACCCTTGAAACAGTTGCAGATGGTTGTGCTTGTAGAAAAGATGTGAAGATGGAAATGTTGGAGATTAGATGGTTTTTGTTTAAATACTGGTCATATGCTCTGAGACTGTTGTTTACTAAAAACTTGTTTACTAAAAACTCGTTACTGAAACTTGTATATGCAGTTCAATGTCTCTGATCTCCGGCCTTTAAGTTTAATATTTAGACAGTTGATGCACTCTAAATTAAATTTTCATAAGTATCGTAATGTTGGGACTTTTTATAAAATGCACTTCATAGCCATCAGATTGTTTTTTGACTTTGGGAGAGGGGAGGTTTAGATGCAGTCTCTGCTTGGAACATGTTATCAGAGATGGAGAACCTTCAAAAAGCACCATCACCATGTTATTGGCCATTAAACTCTCAAATGCACATGCACACAAGGATCCATTTGGATACGTTCAGTTCAAATGCAAAACTAATTTGTTACAGCTGATAATGCATCCTATAGGCCTAGTGTTCATATGGTTCTACTTGTTTGTCAGCAGTCCTATATTGGGTGATTGAAACTGAAATTCCTATTGCATTGCATATTACTTTTTAGTTTAATGTCTAATACTTACACAGGTAGTGTTTCTTTTAGGATTGACAAACATGGAACAGTCTGGTGAAAATATGATTTTTACAAGTCTTCGGTTTCTTACATCTACACTCACTTAGAACTTTATTAGGAACACCTGTACACCTACTTATGATGCCGTTGTCTAATCAGCCAATTGTGTGGCAGCAGTGCGGTGGATAAAATCATGCAGACACTGGTCAGGAGCTTTAGACGTCTCAGTGATTTTGACCGTTTGAGTATTTCTGTAACTGCTGATCTCCTGGGGTTTTTAAGCAACAGAAGTCTCTAAAGCTCAGAATGGTGCCAAAAACATCCAGTGAGCTACCATTCTGCGGATTGAGATGCCTTGTTGATGAAAGAGGTTTAACAGAGAATGTCCGGACTGTAACAGGCTATGGTGACCACGCTGTACAATTGTAGTGAGCAGAATAGCCTTTCAGAATGCAAACACATCAAACCTGAGGCAGATGGGCTAAACCGGCAGAAGACCACTTCTGGAAATTTATTAGGACTAAAGAGTTCCTAATAAAGTGCAGTGAGCGTTTATTGTGTTGGATCTAACTTTTAAATTAGAAGTTGGCATATAAACACCGGTTTGGGCCAGTTTCTGCTGTCTTTTGACTTGTTTCAGGTTGTTATTTTTTTTCTTTTTTACATAAGAATCGATGTTTTAGGTGGAGCATTGTCATTTAAAAAATTGGTTGAAATTTGGCATAAAAAAATCTTTCTTTGTGCAGTGGTTGTTTACCCTGATTCCATTCTATTGCATACCACCTCCTTTTTGCAATAGCAGAATTTGTTTCTATTGAGAGTCTCTGGATATCTGCCAATGTATAACATGCCACACGTGAGTGTCCACATCTGTTGTCTTGAGCTATGAACTGATCCTGAAAATATTGATTGAAGTCAGTGTAATGCAGTAATGACACAGTTTGAAACATCGTTTTCTCCTAATGTTTTTTAGTATTCAACTCTGTGAGACCAATAGGGTGGTAATTGTTTATGTGCAGCATAAGAGGGGCTATCCCTATTTGTGTCTGATGTAAGGCTTCAGGGATGGATAGACTGGATGGTGTCAAGCAATTAAACCGTCCCCCTCTGAACAACTGCACCTTTGTCTTGGATGGGTGTGACGGGTCCCCTCCTTTTGTTTTGGAAAAGATAAATTGTCTTGTTCTGGCTTTGTAGGAAAGGTTTTGCTCAGCATTTTATGTAGCTATCACTTTTGCTCAGGCATCTATTGAAATCACCTTCTGAACATGCTTGAGCTGAATAGTAAGGCTATTATTCTCTTGTTTATTTGCATCTATCATGCTTCTAAATGTTTTCTGTCACTGAAATGTTTGATGGCTCTTTTAGTCTGGTTATTATGCATATAATTTGATTTCAGAGATAATGCATGGGTTGAAGCTCATTAGTCGCAGTAGTTTGCAACTGCATGACCATCCTATTAATTAATTGATTCAGTAGGGAATAAAAGCACCACTTTCTTGGTCTAGAGCTCTATTTGTGTCCATAGTGTGGCTCCATAATGATTTAGAAAGCTTCTTTCAGTGATTTAAAAAGCATCTGATACATTTTTTTCAAATGACACTGAATGTTTCACATATAATCTTTGCAATAAATTAGCACGAAGATCCATGTTTCCTTATAATCTTGTTGTGGTATAGTGCCTTTGTTATTTTCTGTATTTGCTATGAAGCAGATTACACTCTCTCACTGTCATATTACTCTCACATCAAATTTCTCTAGGGACCTATGAAATCTGTTTTGTTTTTTTCCTAATTCTGTTCCCTGAATTCTGTGTTTTAAAGTTTTAATATAATTTTATCATCAACATTTTTTTTAATCAAATGATTTCTTAGGACTTTTTTTTTTTTTTACACCTGCATTATTTTTTTAAAACAAAATAAATTGTTACTATACAGGTCCTCGCAGCAGAATCAGAAACACAACATATATACATATATATATATATATATATATAGATATATTTTAAATGGGCTACAATGCTGTACAGAGCATCACAGTATTGATTAAATCATTGAAAACCTTTTTTCAGTACAAAAACAAACTCTTGTTAGATATTACTAAATATAATGTAATTATTATTGATATGTTGTTTTTTTCAGTTATTATTAGCCTATTAGGCTACTGCTTAGAATATTACATTTTACTATACAGTAGTGATATATTTCTGTAGAAGTTTCTTGAATTTAACGCATTTAGGTAAATTGAGATTTTTAATCTTGGCGGGAGCTTTTATTTTGGATTGATGCACTTTCAGTTTCTGTGTTTTTTGAATATAGCTTCTCATTTCCGGATAAGCAGTTCGCCATATGGCATAATGTGCTTAATAAACTGCAAAAGGCTGCAATTTAATTTTATAAATATAAGTCTGCATGTGCTGTGCACTCTAAAGCCCTGTTCACAACACAAACAATATTGCGGCTTGGTGTCACTAGAGTCTGCGATGTGTCGTCAGTGGGTGTTTCTACTGCTGTCACTTTAATGTTACAGGTGGACTGCACATCTAGCCAGAGTAGCTTTGGAATTTCTAAATACTGAATTATACTGCCAGTTCTGCTGCAGGGAAGTGTGTTCAATGTGCTTAATGCATTGTGTCAGGAACAAGATGATCTTTCAATCAATTAACTAACTCAGAATGCTGACAGAGTTTTCCACACATTTTTATTTGGCCATACAGGGCTCCAGGCTGCGACTAAAATGGTCGCAAATGCGACCAAAAATAACTGATTGCGACAATAATTTAAAATCTAGTCACCACTGGCAACATCCAGGTTGTGTGTGTTCATATGCGGTTTCGTCAGATATCATCTTGTGAGTTATTGAATACATCTTTCGAGTGCGCACCAGTTAGGGCTGAGGATCTTTCCAGAAAATTCGATACTCGCATCCTGACTTCAATACCGGTTCCTACTTTTTTCTATACCAATTTTATGAAATCCATTTTAACAAGATTACAAACATTACACTTTTAGCATCGATTTAGCTAGCTATTTATAGCCATGCATCTAAACAATATCTAACCTTACGTAGGTCCCAGTTTATAGGACTATGTCACTGCGCACAGAAAGGTTAATTTAACAAGTACACAAGCATGTACCACTACAAGTTAGCCGATTTTGTTTTTTGGTTTGTTTGCTAAATATTACCTGTCTGAGTCCCAGTCATAGCGGCGCTGCATTCATCAGTAGTTTTGAAGGAAGCTCTGTGGCAGGAGGTCGCTAAGAGGATGACTGCACCGGCTTGGTCTTCTTGCTGTCGAAGACGGAGCAGCTTTCTGCTCGTAAGTTTATTCCGTGCACTGTCAAGTGCTTCATCAGATTGGCCATGTTGCCAGTCTTGGCAGCAATTATCTTGTTGTAAATATTGCATTGCGTGATGTTGGCATCGAGCCTGGTGAAATGTAGCCACACTTTTGATCTTTTCAACACACAGCCTCACGTGTGAGCCACGTCTCTAGGCATAACCAGGGTAAACTAGTGTTTTTCCTTGATGCCTAAACAGCCAATCACCGGCACTTTTAGATTTGGGCACGTCTAGCATGCTACGTGCTTATCACTGACGTTGACTAGATTAACCACTTGGGTATTGAATTTTGGTACCGAACGAGAAGACATTTTTTGATACGCGATTGTTTAGAGGCAATTCGGTCAGTGCCTAAAATGTATCAAACTTGATACCCAGCCCTAGCACCAGTGTGTCTCACATCGCTTATATTCTTATATTTAAATAAATTATGAAAGGGGTGTGAACATTTATGAGGTGAAAGGGAACGCAAACTTATCTTCTCAACTATATATACTGTTTAGTAAACCTTCGATGAATGGGTTATCAGCTGACATTTCTTTGGCATTCTATCTTTTTTCTGAACAGCAATCTAAATCGAGAAAATCTGTGATTTGGCTTCTAAAAACAGCCAATGTTTCAGTTTAGGAACCAATGGTTCCCAAGTATTTTTTTTTTTTAGTCTGGAGCCCTGCCATATCCATGTATGTGGTTGTAGACAAATTATATAGAACAGTGAAACAGAAACTATTAACATCTCCAAGTTGCCATTACTCGACTCCAGTATCTGACTCAATGCCTGGAGACAAATGACGTGAGCTCTGTCTTCAGATGATCAGAGACTATTTATCCTTAAAAGGGACTTTGCTTGTGATGCAGTGTTGTCAGTGTATGACCGGCCGGCTTCACAAATTAAAGTAAAGAAAGTGAAGCACCCCAGCATGTTCAGACCAGGGTTTCCGTTGTCCGGTAATTACCGGACATTGGCCGGAAAAAAAATGAAATGTCCAACTAAATTAAATCTCTCCGGTCAAATTGTCCGATTAAAATTGCCTAATAATCCCGCCCCCCTAACGCAATCTGAATTTGAGAATAAGCCTAAAATGTATCCAGAGTGGACCAAGCTCACAAGATAGCCTGTGTAATCCCGGTCTCGAGTGTTCCTGCAGAGAGGGGGTTCTCGCTGCAGAATCGGATCGGATCAAGACGAAGCAGCGAAGTCGCCTTGCGGAGAACAAGGTTACGCGGCTTATGCGCATTGCAAGTTGTGGAGAGACACTGGGAAGTTTTGATTTTAAGTCGGCAGCTGCACAATTCAGCACTGCAAAACAGCGTAAAAAGTAGCCTAAAATGACGCGAGACAATGTTATAGGCCTAGTCATTTGTTTGTTCCAGTTCATTTGACAAGGAGTCATTTCACGGTGGCCAATTTAAATGTTACCAGCTAAATGAGACATACTGAGAGTGTATAATTAAGTTCGCTTGAGTAAAAACAATAGGCTACTATTCAGATATTTTATGTGGGGAAGGGGGATTGGTTTGTTAAACAATGAATGTGAAACGCCAATCGGACGTTCATGTTTTTTTTCCATCTATTTGAAAGTTAGGCTAATAAACATGTTGCATTCTATACGGCCTGATTATGTCATTTTTTTTAAGTTACATAGCCTGCCTCCAGTTCTCCTCAACTTGACTAATTAAGAGGCGATATTTGACCGGCATATCATCAAAATGCCCGTAAAACGAAACCTCTGCCGGTCACTTTGACCAGCACCATTTTTTTCTAGCGGAAACTCTGGTTCAGACTGTTTATTTATTTAATTAAACGCAGACTTTTGTGGTTTAATCATCACAATAGGACATATCACAATTTTAATTGGATTGTTTTTGCATTCATACATTCATTTTATCCCAAATGTCAAATTCCATGACATTTTGCATGTTATAGTTATAGCTATTCTGTCTGTGTTTTCTGCATTGCGGAAACTATAAGGCCCTTTTTCTCTTTTCTATTTAAAAACAAATGTCTCCTAGCCAAGAAAAAAGACCTTTTAGTTCATACTTAGCTATACACCGAGTAAATGCTTTAAATGGGAGGCTTTCTGTGACTCTTAGAAAAATCAATATTGGTAATGCTTTCTCTGCTCTCATTTTGCAAACGGAGTAGCTGAGTATAGAGGAAGGATGGAGATGGGGAACAGGGAAGTGTGTGTTTGTGTACTGAGCTTTTATATTGCTGATCTGAGTCTTGAACTTCCTATTGTTAAAGCATGGCTATCATCAGTCCCAAAGCAATAAAGGCTGAGTGAGGTTGTTACAAGCTGATTGCCTATTTCTGCTGATAAGGAAGACTTTTTTTGTTTTGTTTTATTTGAGACCTCTTGTTGCACATACTAACAGGGAGATTGTGTGAGTTTAAAGACTGGTTTGATTTTTATGTTCACAGTCAGAACGTTTGCATGGGCAGTTATAATAAAGCTGCAGCTGGTATCTGATAGTCAAGCTATCTGTCTGTCCTAGTATACAGATGAAGTCAGAATTTTATATACACTTTGGTTGAAGTCATGAATTTTTTAACCACTCCACAGATTTCATATTAGCTAACACTGTTCTACAATACAGAAAAATACTAAACCATAATAATGAGCCTTTAAAATATACATTTTACAAGCGCATACACAAAGCAAGTTGCAGTGACACCGGCAATAGCGGTAATGATTCTGAATGTGTCGGAAGAACCAGCATGGAGACTTTCTGAACATTTTGTTAATTTATAAAGATAAATGCACAATAGGATTGTGCTGACAGATGATGATTTCGGGGATCGACGATGGTCGGAGTGATCACCAATAGCTGATGCCTTTGACGATGTCAAGATGATGTTTGGCTCATTTTCCCATATCTAAAATTATTATTATTAGTAGAGATGCACCGATCGACTGGCCAGGGACCGGAATCAGCCGGTTTTCCGCATACTCGGCCCGGACCGGTAACGGCCTGTCAATCTCACGTCTTCGCGATTCCGAGCCGGTCCGTTTTGTTGCCAGAACGCAGGCAATAACGTCACAGCCGCACGTAAACATGACATTGGCGTGGAAGATCTTCACTCACTGTGAGTGAAAAATACATAGTTAGCAATTTGTAATATTTGTAAGGCTAAAGTAAACCGTGGGATGGCAGAGGCAGACTAAATACATGTCAATTGTGCCGTTGTGATTTAATGTGCTGAGTAACGTAATTTTTCCCACCGTGTCCGATATTAAAATCAGTGCGACACACTTTGCAAAAGGCGTGGGTATTGTTGATATGGCTTCGAGATATGAAATTAAATGCTTTCGTCCAGTTGTTAAATTTACGTGTGTGTGCGTGTGTGTGTGTGTGTGTGTGTGTGTGTGTGTGTGTGTATATTTATATTAATAAAATAAATAACAGCTGAGTCTCCTCCCATCTACCGGTGACACTTGATTCAACTTCTCGCGTCTACTGCCTGCACAGATTTCAACAGAGCAGCTGGGTTTTGGTTGCCAATTATTGAGGTCACAAATGATTAGAAATGTGTATGGTGCGTCGATTGTGTGAGTTGGATGCGTTTCATACAAGATCTGGCAACTGGACAACCTTGGAATAATATATTGATGTGATTATTCATATAACTTGGTTTGGGCCATACAAATTACGGGAGTTTCCCGGGAGAAATAACAAAACGGGAAGGGGGTGGGAGATGGGTGTGAAATACTGGAGGCTCCCGGGAAAAATGGGGGTGAGTGACAACAGGTATGGTTACAAGCCGATCCCGAAGCAGCAATCAGTTTTACCTCTGATATTTGGTATCTAACGTAAGCTTAATGTTAAGTGTATTGGACACTTCAGTTTTGTTCATAGGATTGTAATATTTGGAATTGTTTTGTTAGACGAGTAAAGAATAGAAAAAGGTCCATTTATAAAAATAGTGGAAAATGACATCTGTTTTGTTATATAAATCAACTCATTTGCAGTTAATTGTTATTTCTACCTCTTTCCAATCACAGAGCACTTTATATATCAGAAGTCAGAGAAGATCCTGTAACTTTGTTTGGGGGAAATTGTAATGTTTAATAATTTATTTTATTATGAAAATTAAATTTTGCCTTGAAGAAAGGTAGATTTTGTTTGTATATGCGGTCAATAATAGTTCTTAGAAAGGAAATCGGAATCGGAAAAAAATCGGTATCGGCAGGTCACACTTGGAGAAAAATCGGAATTGGCCTAGAAAATGCATCTCTAATTATTAGGCTATTATTGTCAAATTAATATTACAAATAATTTGCTCGTATGACAGACACGCGCTTGAAGAAACACTATTATTTTATTAAGAACAGATGACAGAAAAGCCGTCTACGCACATGTATGACACGCTGATACGGAGGTATGCAGTCTTGTGGAACACGTGCATGTAAAAGGTTCTCACTCTTTGTCTTCTGATTTAAAAAAAAAAATAATTTTTTTTTTTTATATATATTCATTTTTTGCAAGAAAAGTATCTTCTACTAGTGATGCAAATTACTTCAGACATCTCAGCTCAGGAGGTGCTTTGAGTTCAGTTTGCTTTATTTCCACAGAGCAGTTCATTGTGAACGCAACTCTGCAGCCTATATATCTGTGATTAAAATATGAAATAATACATAAACATGTTCACCTCAAACCATTTATATATTTCAGTGATTATTATCATCATTATAATAATTCTTTTTACATTTATAAATGTTTTTATATCTTCATTTGTGCAAGTAATTTTCCGCCATGATGTTAAGCTTGTGTATTTACATCAACGCAAAATGGTGCAATAACTCTATGCTAGTCTCTAGTTACTGCTCATCGCTTGTGACTGTTAGATGCAGACCTTTTTATTTACCACAGGAATTCACCGCTGTTATTATAAAGAGTTTACATTCCCCCCAGCGCTAACTCTAAGGAAGCGCTCGGTGAACTGTATGGGGCTATTAGTGAACTGCAGAACGCTCACCCTGACGAACTGTTTATTGTCACTGGAGATTTCAACCATGCGAATCTCAAGACAGTGCTCCATAAATTCCATCAGTATGTGGGCTTTGCACGAGTGGGGCGAACACGCTTGATCTTGTTTACACAAACATCCCAGGCACGTACCAGGCGGAGCCCCGCCCCCACCTCGGCTACTCGGACCACATCTCTGTTATGCTAATTCCAGCATACAGACCGCTTGTCAGATGCACAAAACCGCTCAAGAAGCAGGTGAAAACCTGGCCAGCAGGAGCCATCTCTGCTCTTCAGGACTGTTTTGAGTGTACTGGCTGGCACATGTTCAGGGAGGATGCAACATATGGCGACTCTACCAACTTGGAGGACTACACAGCATCGGTTACCAGCTACATCAGCAAGTGCATTGATGTCACCTTCTCCAAGACCATCACCACACGCTCCAACCAGAAGCCGTGGATGACTGCGGTGGTGCATACGCTGCTGAGGACCTGAGTCTCAGCCTTCAGAGCAGGCGAGGGCCAAAAGAGAGGCAAAGCGCGCACATGCCCAGAGAATCCACAGTTACTTCCAGGACAGCGGCGCATGTGGCAGGGCATCCAGGCAATCACCAACTACAGGACAACATCAGTTGCCAGTGACAAAGATGCCTCCCTTCCATATGCGCTGAACGACTTCTACGCTCAGTTTGAGGCACAGAATGATGTGGTGGCGAGGAAGACCACCCCTCCTCCCAAAGACCAGGTGCTCTGTCTCACCACGGCAGATGCGAGGAAAACACTACGTAGAGTCAACCCACGAAAGGCTTCTGGACCAGAAAACATTCCTGGCAGGGTGCTCAGAGGATGTGCAGACCAGTTGGCAGATGTTCTTACCTACATCTTCAACATCTCTCTGAGCAGCGCCGTCGTTCTAACATACTTCAAGGCCACCACAATCGTCCCCATGCCAAAGAAGTCTTCAGTGTCCTGCCTCAATGACTACCGTCGCACTCACACCCATCATCATGAAGTGCTTCGAGAGGCTCGTCATGAGGCACATTAAGACCCAGCTGCCCCCCTCACTAGACCCACTGCAGTTTGTGTATCGTCCAAACCGTTCAACAGATGACGTCATCGCCACCACCATCTGGCCCTCACCCTCCTAGATAAAAAGGACTCATACGTTTGAATGATGTTAATAGACTTCAGCTCAGCATTCAACACAATCATTCCTCAGCACCTGATTAGAAAGCTGAACCTGCTGGGCCTGGACACTGCCCTCTGCAACTGGATCCTGGACTTCCTGACTGGGAGACCTCAGTCAGTCCGGATCGGGAACAGCATCTCCACCACCACCTCACTGAGCACTGGGGCCCCCCAGGGCTGTGTGCTCTGTCCACTGCTGTTCACTCTGCTCACAACTGTGCAGCAATGCACAGCTCGAACCACATCATTAAGTTTGCTGATGACACGACCGTGGTGGTCTCCTCAGCAAGAACAACGAGTCAGCATACAGAGAGGAGGTGCAGCGGCTAACGGACTGGTGTAGAGCTAACAACCTGTCTCTGAATGTGGACTAAACAAAAGAGATGGTTGTTGACTTTAGGAGAGCACAGAGTGACTGCTCTCTGCTGAACATCGATGGCTCCTCTGTGGAGATCATCAAGCGCACCAAATTTCTTGGTGTTCACATGGTGGAGAACCTTAACTAGTCCTTCAAAACCAGGTCTATTGCCAAGAAAGCCCAGGAGCGTCTCTACTTTCTTCGAAGGCTGAGGAGAGCACATCTCCCACCCCCATCCTCACTACATTCTATAGAGGGACTTTTGAGAGCATCTTGAGCAGCTGGATCACTGCCTGGTTTGGGACCTGCACTGTTTCGGACCGCAAAGCCCTGCAGAGGATGGTGAGGACAGCTGAGAAGATCATCGGGGTTTCTCCTCCCTCCATCATAGACATTTACAAAAAACACTGCATCCGCAAAGCAACCAGCATTGTGGATGACCTCACACACCCCTCACACAAACTCTTCAACCTCCTGCCATCTGGCAAGAGGTACCGAAGCATTTGGGCCCTCTCGGCCAGACTGTGTAACAGCTTCTTCTGACTTGGGAGCCATCAGACTCCTCAATACTCAAGAGACCGGACTGACACACGTGTCCTGAGTTGCACTTTAATTATTGTCACTTTATACCTGGCTACTACCTCAATTACTGCTATGTCCATAGAACACTATCTCATAGTATGTTATGTTTACATTTGGAATTTTTAGAAACTGTCATCTTTTTGCACTACTGTGTACTGATCGGTGCTGCACTGTCTCTCGCTGTCTCACTGTGCATATTGTCCTGTTCATTTTTAGTATTTTTTTTTTATTGTACTGTCCCTTACTTTTTGCACACGTTTGCATGTGCACTTAATATAGGTATGTTATTTAGTCTGTGTAGTCTCATGTGGTTCTGCGTTTGTTCTATGTTGTTTTATGTAGAACCATGGTCCTGGACTAACTGTATATGGCTGAACGACAATAAAAACCACTTGACTTGAAAAAGCAGAGGCTATGTCTGCTTATGAAAAGTAATGGTTCAAAATTCTTTCATCTTTTAGTTACATAACCTCATTCCGTCCCAGATGAGTATGATACAAATTTGAAGCTCCAAAAGCACATAAAGGCAGAATATAATGTCTTTTTTCCACCATCAGGCCGAACAGTTCTGGGCATGGTGAGGAGTGGTTAGAGTATCTTTTCCACCTCGGCACGATTTGGGACAGCACAATTAGAAACCGTTCTTGGCCTGGAATTCTCAGCACGGTTAGACAACCGTTCTCAACAGCGCTGGTGGAATGCCTGTAGTGATATGACACTCAGTTGCCAAAGTAGCAAATTTTTTACCTGCAAAGTGAACTATTTGGGAAAAGTAAACATCTCACGCGGTCCTTAAACTCTTGCGTTACCAACGACTGATGTATTTCTTGTGTACATTCGAAGTCTGTTTTCTGTAAAAAAAAAAAAAAAAAATCCATAACTGTGCCAGCTGCCCTTGATCGGTACAGAATAGAACGGTTTCACAACAAGAACAGTTCAGTTCAGTTTTTTCACAGTTCATTGAAAAAGAGGTTTAAAACAATTGTTCACCCAAAAATGAAAATTTGCTGATAATTTACTCCCCCTCAGTCCATCCAAAATGATTTTTTTCTTCATCAAAACCGAATTTAAGATTTTTTTCGGATTTTATTTCAGGCCTCCTCCTCTAAACAATGCAAGTGAATGTACTCCTTTTTTTTTAATGGTCCAATGCATATTTAGGATGCATCAAAATAATCCACACGACTGCAGTCGACAATACCTATATACTTTTTAACTACAAATATTCCCTTCCGTACATCTGTGACATTTGCTCATAAGAGGGATGACGTAAGCTTGTTGGTAAGGTCACACATCACGTGGAGGAGGCAGGAAGCGCGTCATTGTTTACAAGAGAATCTTGCACAGACTACAGACTAAGTGCCGTTCACAAACCAAAACTGTTTCAAAACAATATAAAAAAAAATTATAATAATAATTTCCAAATAATAATAGTAAAAAAACATTACTGCAGTAAATGACCATCCTTTTTTCAGAGCAATGCGTTATCTACTTGTGCTTTTTCTTAAGCAGAAATATTTATGACTGCCAGGAATTCAAGCCACACAAGTTGTAGTTAGTGAAACCAATTGCGAGAGCGTTTACTGATATTTACTAGGTTTACACAGTGAGATGAATGGTACAGGTGATATCACACAGAAGAGAAGCTTCACAAACTGAAGAAGCGGTAACAGACGAAACAGCAGAGTAAGCACAAAACCGATATCAACAAAGATCAAGAGCAAATACAGACAGGTAAATAAACACTGTATGAGAGCAGCGCAGTCAAACTAGAGTCCTTTGTGTGAGACTTGACAGTGAAGTGGCAGGGAGGTGGGTTATTTATGCAGGCAAAGATGAGCGAGTGAATTGAGTGCATGTGAATTAGAAATCGGTTGATGAGCGGTTTTTAAGTCTATTGAACATATGAAACGCATTAATGCATTCGTGAATTTTGGAGCATGCTGAGACATAGGTGGCAGTTTCTAGATGAAAACATCAGGCAGCTTTGGTTGCAGTTGAGATAACAAGGGTCTGCTACCTGTTATAGGCTGGGTGGGTTGATTTGGATGGTGTCTTGGCATATGCAGATCAAGGTTTATTATGGCAGTACCACATTCACTTTAGTTTTACAGGATTTTACAGAGTCATGTCTAGCGATCAACAGCCCGGTTTTGGTAACATGCCAAAATTCTCCATATTTTAGATTTCAGTTTTGCAGGCAATGGGAAGAACCTCTCATCCATTTTTCATTAACCTCATTTAAAAAAATAAGTGTCATTTAAAAGCTTGCAATAGAATAAATCTAGTTCCAACTTAATGCTAATGTAAGAATTTTTTATCTTAAGTTCCACATCTCAATGAAGTGTGAGGTGTGCCTAGCAAAAAAAAATACTCTTAATATTTCTTTGGATTGCCTTTAGCTTTGATTATTATGGCACGCATTCGTTGCAGCATTGTTTCGACAACCTTGTGCAACGTCACATTTATTTCTGCCCAGATTTGTTTAATGTTATGAGCCACTCCATAAAGTCTTCTCTAGCACATCCCAAAGACTTTCAATGGGGTTAAGGTCAGGACTCTATGGTGGCCAATTCATGTGTGAAAATTATTCCTCATGCTCTCTGAACCAATTATTCACAATTTGATTAATGTGAATCTTGGCATTGTTTTCCTGGAATATGCCCATGCCATCAGGGAAGAAAAAATCCATTGATGGGATAACCTGATCATTCAGTACCATCAGATAGTCAGCTGACATTTTCATAACATTGCTGAGCCTAGACTTGACCAATTAAAGCAACCCCAGATCATAAAACTGCCTCCAGAGGCTTGAACAATGGGCACCATGCATGATGGGTTCATCGCTTCACGTGCTTCTCTTCTTACCCATCACTTTGGATTAGGGTAAATCTGGACTCATCAGACCACATGACTTTATCCATTGCTCCACAGTCCAATCTTTATGCTCCCTTGCAAATTGAAATTCGTTTTTTCTGATTAACCTCACTAACAAGAGGCGTTCTTTTGGCCACACAGCTGTTTAGTGCCAATCCTGTAAATTGTGGAAATGCGCTCTGATAATTAGATTAAGCTTATCGATCGTCGATTAATCAGTTTCATCACAAATAATTTCAGTAATCATGCCTGCAGATAGAGATAAGACTATACAGGTATTTGCCGCTGGAGGGCGCAGTGGCAGTCTTGATGAACTGTCATTTTGCTCGCAATGGTTTTGATTAATTAAGGGAGAAGCTACAAACAGTTTAGTAGTATTAAAAAAAACTTTTGTTCTATATTTGCAACAAACAATTATTTCTGTCTTCTACATTATAATTGTCCAAAATACAGAATTAGCAGGCATTTTAAAATAAAGTTTACTACAAAATCTGTTTATTTCTCACTTTGTGCTAATAGTTGAATACATAAATACATCTCATCTGCATGCCGTCTAGTGCACAAATTGAACTATTTCAACGCAGCCGAAGCTCAAAACGGATTCTAAAAGTTCACATTCAGAGATGGTCGGAACTCCACGCAGCCCCTGTGCAACTATTCATTGGAAATGTATTATTTCCGGCCATTTACATAACAGTAAATTAAACAATTAATTTCGGTTGGTCAATCAAATATCTAATTTTATATAAAGTTTTGATTAAAGAAAAATATGCGTCTTGTATTTTTTGAGTTTCAAGCGGTACACCATTTAGTTTATTATTGTTAATGATTAATAGGTTTCATTCATTACATGAACAATCGTCGATTTAAAAGAATAATTCACCCAAAAAGGAAAATTCTCATGACTGACTCACCTTAAAGCCATCCCAGATGTATATGTCATCTTCAGCATTACCGAAATGAAGATTTTTATTAACACATTTCAGCTAATTTTTAGACATTCATTGATCGACTGGGGTCGTGTGGATTACTTTTATGCTGTCTAAATATGCCTTTTGGACCGTCAAACAGCCAGCAGCCTGATGGCACCCATTCACTTGCATTGTATGTACAAACAGAAGCTGAAATGTGTTTATTAAAATCTACATTTTGGTTCTGCTGAAGAAGGAAAGACATAGCCTATACATCTGGAATGGCTTGAAGGTGAGTACATCATGAGAGAATTTAAATTTTTGGGTGAACTATTACTTTAAGAAAATATCTTAAAATTTCCAACCCTATCCAATACACTATACTGATCCAATGTTCTCATGTAAAGGATGGAACTGTTTTGTTAGGACAGGCAGCATTGTGGACCGTCAGAATGGCGAGTGCTTTGAATAGTAACATTGTCCTTAGGCCTGATGTTTGGCAACTGAAGAGGTCAAGGGGAAAGGATGTGGCTTCAGGAAGTGGCTCTTGGAGGTCTGATTTCCTTTCTGTCCTGGTTATATGTACAACTTTTTCAACAGCTGTGCTGTGCTCCGCTTGTTCTCACCCCGGGAGCTCCCTGGGTGGGGCAGTGGGAGGCTGTTGCTTACAGATCCAACACAATGACTTAGTTGTAGTTTGCCATAACACATGGTAGATGGGTACATCCTTACATCTTCAATACCTCAGATGTGCATGTAAGTGTGTGATTTTTAAAGCTGGCATAGGGGGCTAGGTGTTTTGCACACATCCTTTGGATAAGACTCTTGCCGTCTATTTTTTTTTAGATGCCTGTAATTGTCTTTAGATGGGCTGATGCTGTAATTTTAACATTTTGTTACTCGTTACAAAACTCTTAAGTAGACTAATTGTGCTATCCATCTTAACCTGTTCTTCATTACTTGAAAAGAACGTATAGAGATTTGTCTAAATGTACTTGATTTGCAAACATGTCAGTTTCTCTTTCCTTTTTTTGTTTTGCAGGTTCTCCTTCAGGAAGTTTCGACCTCTGACTGCAACCTATATCTGGCATGGATTAGTCTCTAACACCAATAGCTGTCTAACCAGTGTATTTTCAATTCCTAACATTGCTGTAGTTCCTAAATTGCCCTTTACACTAATTCTCGGAGTGGTTGTGACCCAGTTCCACCACACCCCGACCCCCCCCCCCCCCCCACTCTCCCCCACCCCCCTTCACTAGAGGCCTTCCTGAGCACTGAGCACCAGAAGCTGCGTCCTGCTTTGACTTCCTGTCCTTGGTCTTACAAGGCTAAGCCTGTACACTCCCCCACCCCCCCACATACACAAACACGCATATAATCATCTTCCTGGCACACTGCAGTCCGAAAGAACTTCAGATCCTGCTTCCAGGTGCAGCCCAGCACTATGACCTCCATGTCCAGCCTGTTCTCCTTCACCAGCCCGGCTGTGAAGCGGTTGCTGGGCTGGAAGCAGGGCGACGAGGAGGAAAAATGGGCGGAAAAGGCCGTGGATGCTCTGGTAAAGAAACTGAAAAAGAAGAAGGGTGCCATGGAGGACTTGGAGAAGGCCCTTAGCAGTCCTGGTCAGCCCAGTAAATGTGTGACCATCCCCCGTTCGCTGGACGGACGGTTACAGGTGTCCCACAGGAAGGGCCTCCCCCATGTCATCTATTGCCGAGTGTGGCGCTGGCCGGACCTGCAGTCCCATCATGAGCTCAAACCCTTGGAGGTGTGCGAGTATCCGTTTGGTTCCAAACAGAAAGAAGTGTGCATCAACCCCTATCACTACAAGCGTGTTGAAAGTCCAGGTAAGTAATCACTGATTTGTTTGTATTATCACACATTTACACACAGTCCATATACACTCACTGAGTGCTTTATTTGGAACAATCAAATCAAATCAAATCACTTTATTGTCACACTACTGTGTACACGAGTGCAACAGTAGGTGAAATTCTTGTGTGCAGTTCCGAGTAACATAGCAGTCATGACAGTGACGAGACATAAACCACTTTACAATAAACAACATATTTACACAAAACAATTTACATAACAAATGTACACAATACACACAATGTAGAATACACATACACTAGATACGGGTATAAATATATATAAACACTAATTGAATTGGGAGAATATATTGACAGAGTGATGATTAATAAAGTGCAGTGCTGATTGTTGATCGTGAGAGATCATGTGTTCAAAAGTCTGATTGCTTGTGGGAAGAAGCTGTCATGTAGTCGGGTGGTGCGGGTCCTGATGCTGCGATACCGCCTGCCTGATGGAAGCAGTGAAAGCAGCCCATGACTCGGGTGACTGGAGTCTCTGATGATCCTCCGAGCTTTATTCACACACCGTCTGTTATATATATCCTGGAGGGAGGGAAGCTCACCTCCGATGATGTTTCTGGCCGTTCGCACCACCCTTTGCGGTTGTGGGCGGTGCTATTGCCGTACCAGGCGGTGATGCAGCCAGTCAGGATGCTCTTTACAGTACTGGTGTAGAACCGTGTGAGGATGTGGTGGTTCATTCCAAACGTCTTCAGCCGTCTCAGGAAGAAGAGGCGCTGGTGAGCCTTCTTCACAACGGCCTCAGTGTGGACGGACCATGTGAGTTCCTCAGTAATGTGGACACCGAGGAACTTGAAGCTGCTGACTCTCTCCACCGGTGCTCCATTAATGGTGATGGGGCTATGTTCTCTGTCTTTCTTCCTGAAGTCCACCACAAGCTCCTTGGTTTTACTGACGTTGAGGAAGAGGTTGTGCTCCTGACACCAGCGTGTCAGAGTGTGCACCTCCTCTCTGTAGGCCGTTTCATCATTGTCAGTGATCAGACCTACAACCGTCGTATCGTCAGCAAACTTAATGATGGCATTGGAGCTATGTGTTGCCACACAGTCATGTGTGTAAAGGGAATACAGGAGTGGGCTGAGAACACAGCCCTGCGGGGCTCCAGTGTCGAGGGTCAGTGATGAGGAGATGTTGCTGCCCATTCTAACCACCTGACGTCTGCCTGACAGGAAATCCAGGATCCAGCTGCACAGCGAGCTGTTTAAGCCCAGAGCCCGGAGTTTCTCATCAAGCTTGGAGGGCACTATGGTGTTAAATGCTGAGCTGTAGTCTACAAACAGCATTCTCACATATGTGTTCCTTTTTTCCAGGTGGGAAAGAGCAGTGTGTATTGTAGATGCAATGGCATCATCAGTGGAGCGGTTGTTACGGTAGGCAAACTGCAATGGGTCCAAAGAGGTGGGCAGAACGGAGCAGATGTGATCTCTGATCAACCTCTCAAAGCATTTGCTGATGATGGGGGTGAGGGCAACAGGACGCCAGTCATTTAAGCAAGTGATTTTTGATTGCTTCGGTACAGGCACAATGGTTGATGTTTTGAAGCATGTGGGGACTACAGACAGGGATAGGGACAAGTTGAAAATGTCCGTAAAAACACCAGCCAGTTGGTTCGCGCATGCTCTGATGACGCGGCCCGGAATGCCGTCTGGACCCGCGGCTTTACGGATGTTCACCCGTCGAAAGGATCGGGTTACATCCGCAACAGAGACGGAGAGTGAACCATCATCTGTAGTATCGGCCGCGAGTGCTCTCTCTGTGAGGGCGGTGTTGTTGTCCTCGAAACGAGCATAAAATGTATTAAGCTCGTCCGGGAGAGAGGCAGTGGTGTTCATGGCGGAGTTTTTATTCCGTTTATAGTCCGTGATGGTGTTAATTCCCTGCCACATACTTCTGGAGTCAGTGGTGTTAAACTGTTCTTCAATTTTGTGCCTGTACTGGCGTTTGGCTGCACGGATGGAGTTACGGAGGGCATAACTGGCTTGTTTACGCTCCTCCACGTTCCCGGAATTAAAAGCGGTGGTCCGCGCAGTAAGTGCTGCGCGAACATCGCCGTTAACCCATGGTTTCTGGTTGGGGTAGATCCGTATATTTTTTGTCGGAACAACGTCCTCTACGCACTTTCTGATGAAACACGTTACGCTATCAGCGTAAACCTCGATGTCGTCATCGGAGGCAGACCGGAACATCTCCTAGTCCGCGTGATCAAAACAGTCCTGTAGCGCAGAGTCTGATTGGTCCGACCAGCACTGGATCATTCTGAGGGCGGGTGCTTCCCGTTTCAGTTTCTGCCTGTAAGCGGGCAGAAGCAGAACGGAAGAGTGGTCAGATTTGCCAAATGGTGGGCGGGGGAGGGATTTGTAGCCATCCCGGAAAGGAGAATAGCAATGATCCAAAACCCGGTCCCCTCGTGTGTTAAAGCTGATGTGTTGGTGGTATTTTGGTGCTATTGTTTTGAAGTTGGCTTTGTTGAAGTCCCCGGCAACAATGAACGCGGCCTCAGGGTGCGCGGTTTCCTGCTGACTTATACTGCCATACAGTTCCCTGAGTGCCCGGTCTGTGTCGGCTTGTGGGGGGATGTACACAGCAGTGATAATGACCGCTGTGAATTCCCTCGGTAGCCAGAATGGTCGACACAGAAGCATGAGAAATTCCAGATCAGGAGAGCAGAAAGACCTGATAAAATGTATATTCCTCTGATCACACCATGATTTGTTGATCATAAATCATACACCTCCACCTCTGCTTTTACCTGAGAGGTCTTTCGCTCTGTCCGCTCGGTGCACGGAGAAACCCGTGGGTTCGATGGCCGAGTCTGGAATCTCCGCGGACATCCAGGTTTCCGTAAGACAGATAACACAGCATTCTCTCGTCTCTCGTTGGAAGGAGATCCGCGCGCTCAGCTCGCAGAGCTTGTTGTCCAGAGACTGAACATTTGCCAGTAGTATACTGGGTAGCGGGGGGCAATTTGCGCGACGTCTTAATCTGATGAGAACGCCGGCTCTCTTTCCCCTTTTCCGTCTGCGTTTCCGCGGCCGGGCAGCCCAAACAAAGGGATCCGCTGGCGTGTTTGTAAACCGCGGGTCGGCATTGAGGAATGTGAAATCCGGTTTTCGGTGTGTGATTGCCGAACCAATGTCCAAAAGCGTTTGTCTGTCGTACACAATAAGGCAGACAACATCCAAGACAAAAAAACACAGAACTGTAAACAAAACAAACAATAAACTGCAGTGTTTTGACGGAGCTTGCGACGCAGCAGCCATACTCGGCGCCATCTTAAGACCAACAGTCTAGGTCCTAATAAAATACAAGACGTTGTCTTCTGCTTTTGTAGCCCATCAACCTCTAGGTTTGACTGAGATGCTATTCTGCTCACTACAATTGTTCAGAGTGGTTATCTGAGTTACAGTAGCCTTTCTGTCAGCTCAAATCCCTCTGGCCATTCTCTGTTGACCTCTCTCATCAACAAGTCATTGATGTCTGCATAACTGCCGCTCACTGGATGTTTTTTTGTTTTGTTTTTGGCACCATTCTGAGTAAACTAGATGTGCTGGAAAATCCCAAGAGATCAGCAGTTACAGAAATACTCAAACCAGCCCGTCTGGCTCCAACAATTATGCCACGGTTGAAATCACTAAGACCACATTTTTCCCCCATTCTCGTGGTTGTGAACATTAACTGAAGCTCCTGACCCATATCTGAATGATTTTATGAATTGCTCTGCTGCCACACAATTGGCTGATTAGATAATTGATTGAATAATTTGGTGTACAGGTGCCCATTATAAAGTACTCTGTGAGTGTAGTGTAAATGTTTTTGATGAACAATAGGGGTGGGTGGTATAACTGTATACAGTGCATCCGGAAAGTATTCAAAGCACTTCACTTTTTCCACATTTTGTTATGTTACAGCCTTGTTCCAAAATGTATTAAATTCATTATTTTCCTCAAAATTTTACAAACAATACCCCATAATGACAATTTGAAAGAAGTTAGTTTGAAATCTTTGCAAATGTATAAAAAATTGAAAATTAAAAAAATCACATATACATAAGTATTCACAGCCTTTGCTCAATACTTTGAAGCACCTTGGGCGCCAATTACAGCCTCAGGTCTTTTTTTGTATGATGCTACAAGCATGGCACACCTATTTTTGGGCAGTTTCTCACATTCTTCTTTGCAGGACCTCTCAAGCTCATCAGGTTGGATGGGGAGCGTCGGTGCACAGCCATTTTCAGATCTCTCCAGAGATGTTCAATCAGGTTCAGGTCTGGGCTCTGGCTGGGCACTCAAGGACATTCACAGAGTTGTCCCGTAGCCACTCCTTTGTTATCTTGGCTGTGTGCTTAGGGTCGTTGTCCTGTTGGAAGATGAACTTTCACACCAGTCTGAGGTCCAGATTGCTCTGGAGCAGGTTTTCCTCAAGAATGTCTCAGTACATTGCTGCATTCATCTTGCCCTCCATCCTGACTAGTCTCCCAGTCCCTGCCGCTGAAAAACATCCCCACAGCATGTTGCTGCCACCACCATGCTTCACTTTAGGGATGGTATTGGCCAGGTGCAGTGCCTGGTTTCTTCCAGATATGATGCTTGCCATTCAGGCCAAAGAGTTCCAATATTTCTTTCATCAGACCAGATAATTTTGTTTCTCATGGTCTGAGAGTCCTTCAGGTGCCTTTTGACAAACTCCAGGAGGGCTGTGGTTTATGTCTGGCCACTCTACCATACAGGCTTGATTGATGGAATGCTTGCAGAGATGGTTGTTCTTCTGGAAGGTTCTCCTCTCTCCACAGAGAAATGCTGGAGCTCTGTCAGAGTGACCATCGGGTTCTTGGTCACCTCCCTGACTAAGGCCCTACTCCCCCAATTGCTCAGTTTGGCCAGGCAGATAGCTCTAGGAAGAGTCCTGGTGGTTCCAAATTCTTCCATTTACGGATGATGGAGGCCACTGTGCACATTGGGACCCTCAATGCTGCAGAAATTTTTCTGTACCCTTCCCCAGATCTGTACCTCAATATAGTCCTGTCTTGGAGATCTACGGACAATTCCTTGGACTTCATGGTTTGGTTTGTTCTCTGACATGCACTGTTAACTGTGGGACCTTATATAGACAGGTGTGTGCCTTTCCAAATCATGTCCAATCAACTTAATTTACCACAGATGGACTTCAATCAAGTTGTAGAAACATCTCAAGGATCATCAGTGGAAACCGGATGCACCTGAGCTCAATTTTGAGTGTCATTGCAAAGGCTGTGAATACTTGCACATTATACATTTGCAAAGATTTTAAACAAACTTCTTTCATGTTGTCATTATGGGGTATTGTTTGTAAAATTTTGAGGAAAATTATGAATTTAATCCATTTTGGAATAAGGCTGTAACAAAAAAAAAATTGGAAAAATGTAAGCGCTGTGAATGCTTTCCGGATGCACACTGTGCTATGGCAGAATTGCCAATTGTCTTGAAGATGGATGCTTTCTGTGTAGACAGGTTTGTTGATTGTAACAGGAATGGTTTAGTTTTGACCCATCGTGCCTCACCGTTTGCGTCGAGTGTAAATGCTGTTTAGTTGTTTATGATTACCAAGCAACGTCGCAATATGGCATAATTAAATGGTTTTTGTTATGTATGGTTATGGAATATATTAAATAGTTTTAGCAAAAATTATTATATTGTGATATGCTACAATAATTTACTAATTCTGTGATTTAAAGAAAAGTTCACCCAAAAATTATCATTCTCTCATCATTACTCTAAAACACTTATGCCGTTTCAAACTCTAAATTTCTTTGTTTTTTTCTGTTGAACACAAATGAAGATGTTTTCATGGATATATGATGTGTTTATATCCATACAATGAAAGTCAATGGGTCCAAACACTCACGCTTCAAAAAGGACATAAAGGCATAAAGGTAATCCATACAAATGTAGTTTAATCCATGTCTTTTGAGAGAAATATAATTTTTGGTTGAACTTTTCATTGAGATTTTGGTTATACAATTTACCCCTAGTGAACACTCTGACCAATAAAACGTAGTGACTTAGATTCTTATTAACTGATTTTATCACTCAACCATCATTATCTGTAATATTTAAGCTGTAATTGTCTCAAAGTGAATTAGCCAATAAATATATACCTACAAGGAGATTTGGTTTGTTTTTCCTGTATATTTCCAGTGGCATAGACTGTGTTGACTATCAAATATCCTTTGCCTCCAGAGGCCTTCTGATCCCTGTAATCTCATTTGCCCTCTGCTTAGAATGAAATGTGCACTGTATTGAACTTTTCAATGGCAGATATCACATGTCACTCAGGAGAGACAACATGTTTGTGTCAAAGCTAGAAAACTGATCTGTTTTGCCTTGGCAATTTATCTTGAAGCCAATCAGTTACAAATCCCAAAGATGCTAGATGTTTTTTTGTTGCCAGATATCTCTAAATCAATGTCAGAATTGTCTGTTTGGATATTTAAAATATTTTTGTCTTTTCACAGTACTTCCCCCAGTTTTGGTGCCACGACACAGCGAGTTTAACCCTCAACACAGCCTGTTGGTGCAGTTCCGTAATCTGAGTCACAATGAGCCTCACATGCCTCTCAACGCCACTTTCCCAGAATCCTTCCAGCAACACAGCGGAGGAAGCTCCTTTCCCATCTCTCCAAACTCGCCCTACCCTCCATCTCCTGCCAGCAGTGGCACCTACCCCAACTCTCCTGCAAGCTCTGGGCCCTCCAGCCCCTTCCAGCTCCCAGGTACATGTATTACAAGTCAAGATATTGACTCTTCAGACTATATCAGAAGTAGGATTGTCAAACTTGCTGTAGTTGATACCAGTATTGTTGATTCAGAACAGTATTTTTCTGTTTTTTTTTTTAAATTGATATTGATGATATAATAGACAGTGGTGGGTCTAGTAGGCTGCATATGCACTGCAGTGACTAATGCACAAAACCACATGCATGGCAGAATGAGAGTCAGTAATCTGTTCTACCAATACTCTAAAATAACATTTTCTTTTTTTGTATAAACTTTGTCCTAAAGTACAAGTAATTTTGACATTCCTATTCAGTATTCAGATTTAAATTGTTGCTTGTGTTTTTGGAAAAAATGTGCTAGTAGTGAATTTTAATTTGTCCTTTGCCACTTCAGTATGGATTTGTGATGCTGAATGATTTTGATTTCAGTTGTGCAACACTTTTGATGTGAGATTTGATGGTTGTGCATGTGCAGTGTAGATTGCTGTCAATGGAAACAATGGAAACGCCAGCTAAGCTGCACACCAAAGCCCAATGACTTCAGTGTGCTAAATGTCCTGCTAGCGGGTGCCCATCACTTGGCACTGGCACACACTCCTTCTATTCTGTATCAGTGATTTGCTGATGCCTGCATCTGTAGGCTGGGGGCACTCATGCAGAAGGAAAGCTTAATGTTTTATAGCACTGTGGGTTAGAACTAAAGCTTGTTTTATTCATAGAAATTGATTGATTTATTGCAGCATCGACTATGCTTTGATGCAAAAATGATAGAAATGTATGAAGCTCAGATTTATGTGGCATTGTGAATGTAATTTGTTGCACTATGTGAGCTGCTTTTTTGCAAAAACTAGTTTTTAGTGGACTACTGACTACAGGTTTTATTGTTCTTTTAAAAAAGCAAATCCGGTTTTTCTTGTATGAATAGGGGAGGTGATAGATGATAGTGCGGACCCAAAAGCATCAACTAAACTGTTGCAATATTGTCATTCATTGATTAATTTTTATTTTTTTTATTTAAAGGCAAAAATCCAAAGGAAAAGCACAATATAGTTGTATTGTATCCTACATGTTCATATGAGAGCTGCACAATTCTGAATAAATTGAGAATAGTTGGAGCAATTAATCATAAAAAATACTAAATAAAAACATCTATTTAATGCAAAATGAATCTACTTAAATATTTGACACTCTCTACTGTGATAGATTTACATGAATAATGATTTGATGCAGAAAGAATGCCTGAATGCCTATAACAAAAAGCATGCAGCTTATATACATTTAGACATTGCACAGATCTAACATTTTGTAGAATTTGTCCCATCTGCTTATACATTTAATGGCCATGTTTGCTTTAGTATCTCGTCAAGACAGTGCAGATTTTACTTACTCTCGTAATTCATTAACAGTTGTTTACATTAATATCACCTAACACTGATGTGGACAGAAGAGGGGCTACAGGGGCGCAAGCACCTTCCCCGTTTGTTCACAATTCTAAAGGAGCCCTTCACAAATGTAAAGGTGTGCCTTTAAGAGTGCAGAGGTGTCTTTACTACAGCACCCCCCCAACAACTATTGCTGTGCATGTATTGAAAGCAGATTTCTCTATTCATGCTGTCCATGTCCATTCGCCCCTGCAAAGGTCTGTGCACGTCACTAACACCTAAAGAGGAGTTTGATTAAAAACAGTGCAGAGTCTTGTGCAGGAGTGCTGCATCCATCACGAGACACTAGCGCACAGACAGACAAGTGCTTCTGAGCTTTTGATAGCAGCCAGCTGTAAATAAACCGCACGTGTAGCTAATTTAGTCAGATTTAGGTAATGCCGGTATTTATTTTATTTTTTTTAGCATCGGTATTTGGTAGCTATTAATATATTGAACTTAAGCAAAGATTTTGTCACACTCCTTGCTAATCATGGCTGCACAATGCAGTTTGTAAACCACTGTGCTTGACAAACGTCTTTGGCATTGCGTTTTAGTTTATTCAGCTTCTTATGTAGGAGTATTGTGTTTTGTAGATGCCATATAAAGTTTAAAAGATCAACTTTCAAAAATGTGTCTTAAGGAGAATTTCACATTTTAAATTTGACCCCCCCTTCCAAAGGCATGCCATGGGAAAATGTATATACATTGCAGAATCGTTGTCATTCAGAATTGAGATCGCATGGGTGTCTGAATCAAGATTTAAAAAAAAAATTTTCTCCCTAATTTGGAATGCCCAATGCGCTCCAAGTCATCATGTGGTGTAGTGACTCACCACAATTCGGGTGGCGGAGTACGAATCCCAGTTGCCGCCGCATCTGAGACCGTCAGTCCAAGCAGTTTATCACGTGGCTTGTTGAGTGCATTACCACAAAGACCTAGTGTGCGTGGAGGCTCACGCAATTTTCCATCTACGCCCAACTCGTCACGTGCCCCACCGAGAGCGAGAACCACATTATAGTGACTATGAGGAGGTTAACCCAATGTGACTCTACCCACCCTAGCTACCGAGGTAATTGTTTGCTTGGGAAGCCTGACTGGAGTCACTCAGCACGCCATGGATTCAAACTTGCGACTTCAGGTGTGGTAGTCAGCGTCTTGCCTACCCAGGCCCTCCGCAATCTTTTAAAGATAATCATGCAGTGCTAGTTCATATAAAAGAGATCATTGCCATTGGCTTTATTGTATTTTATCTGGAAAATAGAAACCGTAACTTAAACCCTTTTTAAAATTCTTCTTGAAATTGAAGGTGTCTTCTATGTGTTTCTTAGGAGCCATATATTTTTTTTGTATTTTTTTTTTTACAAATTTAAATACAGTTTGAATTTTTTGTTTGAGCTGAACAACTGTTCTGTTTGACATAGCAGTGATCATTAGCATAAAAAAAGAAAAGAAAATTATAAAGCAATATATATTTCAAAATTATAATCGCCCTCGCTATATATTTACATTTGCCTAGATGATAGTGTCAGAAATATGGTGTCTGAAAATTGGTGTTTTCAGAGATAGTTAATTAGGCTTGATTGTCTTTAAGATTGACATTGAGGTAGGTGTTTGATGTAAAGGATTTGTGAAATCTGACTGAAAGGTTTCCTTAAGATGAGAAGCAGCTTGCTGTAAAGATTCATCAGAATTCAGGGTCAAATTGCAGCGGAAGCCCATTTGTTTGCTGCAGGCCACCTCACCTAACCACTTTATCTTTATGCTGTTTCTTTACCAGCTGATACACCACCTCCTGCCTATGTGCCTCCAGATGAGCAGATGGGACAGGATGGGTCTCAGTCCATGGAGACTGGCAGCAGCCTGGTGCCCCAGAACATGCCCAGAGTTGGTAAGAAACTCATTGTGTCCATTCAAAAGCAGACGATGTTAGTGACTGGCTTTAGTGAGCTTCATATACAGTTGTTTTCACAAATCATGTTTTGAAAAAAAATGTTAAGCAGACAGTTTTTATTGAGTTGCTCTTAAATTTGCATTGTAGTGGTGGTGATTTGATTAATCTTAGTGACTCGAGTCTTTTGAATCCATTCACCAAAAATGCTTTGTTTATTGATTCGTTCATTGACCATTTCTGAAAATTACACTTTGCACCTGTAGATTGCTCCAAATGGCCTACGTTTTAAAGTGTTGACATTGAACCCAAAGCATAAAGTTGTTCACGATGGGATAAAGTATGATTATTTTGTATTAACATTTGCATGTCAACAAACATACTTGGAGACTTCAGCACTGCAGTGTTTAAGCATCTTAAGCGTTTAACCACAAATGACAATACAGCATTTCTATCATACTGTGAACTGCTGAGCACAACTTCTTATTAAGCTATACAAAAAAAAAGACCATACTAGCCTAAAAAATAAATAATGTCCATATGTCATTGTAATGTGTGGTCATCACTCACTTATAACTCATCCGGCTCCTTTTCTTGTTGAACGAGACTGATGAACTGAACGTGTGACATGCATCTCCTCCTCTTGTTCAGTCAAACAGCAGATCCTCATTCATGAAAGTGATGACTGATTCATTCAGTTTGTTCATGAACAAAATGTTGTGTCATTCAGACTCGAATGATGACTTCAAGTTCAGAGAGGGGTATATTCATTCAGTTGGTCAAACCTGTGATATACCCCTTAACAGCCTGCTTTCGAATGCTATTGGTGAATGAACAATGTCACACTCATTCAGTTGTTCAGTAGATATTTGCTCACAATTGAGGTGACTTGGTTAATTTCATTCGTGAACGAGAATACTACCAGTACATTCAGTTTGTTCATGAATGAGACATCTCATCTTGTTCAGATTTGAATGACCGACTTGATTGGTTCAGTGAAGTGGCGTTTTCATACAGCAATTGAAACCAATGAAATGCTGCCTCAGAGCCTGCACTCCAATGCTATTGGCTCATGCTATAGTCAGTCTTACAGGCATGAAAAGCAGTAGAGTTCATATTCTCCCTCACTTGCCTTTTTTATTTTTAAAACATTGACAGATAATTCCAAATATTGTCTGTCATTTCAGAAGATAACAAAGATGAAAAACATTTAAACCAAGCCTTTTGTTTTATTAATCATCTTTACAAGGTTAATATCTTATGTTGGGAAAGACCAAGTTGTTCTTGGCAGAGTGCGTGAGAAGGCGGCACTTGTTAATGCAGAAATAATGCAAAGGTACATGCCTCATCTGAAGATTTTTAAAGGGAACCTATTATGACGGATGTTTCCTTTTTTTATTTGAACCTTAAAAGCGAGCAGTTGGGATTTCTAGATTCCCTTAATGTCCACGATTTGGCTGTTTTCATGTTGAACTGCTCAACATAAAATGTAAATAAATCTAGCGCATCATATCTGTACATGAATTCTCTCTCTGCATGCTGTATGTCTCTCACTCTTTCACACATGCACATACAGGGCATGTGCAGAGAGTACTAGTGTCCAGTGACTTTACCATGTAAATGTAAACCGAATGTCCACACGTGGATTTTAGTGATAAAGGGATTTATGCTAAGTATACACAAACTGTTCACTCATTTTTGAATGTTGTTAGTGATATTTCAGTGCTTGGTAATAGGAATAAGCTTTGACGTGGAAGTCTGTAGCATTCCCATTGGAAGAACACGCCAAGCATAATGGGTAATTTCGCAGCTTGTGAAAAAGTTGGATACAGCGGCCCAAAAAAGTTTTGGACACTTCAGCCACATGTCATTTATAAAATAATGCCATGTCTTTTCTGAGAACAAATCTCACTTTTCCTTTTTTGCTAATGCTTATAACTTTCTTGTCCCAAGTTATTTTTAGTGGATGTATGAACTTGGTTCCCCTTTAATGTTAACCTGGTGCCATAGTGGAGTACCCACTGGTGTAGTTCATCAAATTAACAATGGAAATGTTCCACAACTAGAAAGTGTTCCAAATGTTTTTTCTTAATTTGAATATTATATTTTTTTATTATTTAAGACCTAACCAATTTCTTCTTGTGAAATGTTTTTCCTGAAAGTGTGCTTGTGCTATCTAGGGATGCATCGATACCACTTTTTCTCTTTGAAATCTTTGTATCGGCAGATACCGATCCCAATCTGATACCAGTGTTGTTTTTTTACTTAAAAAAATTATGTGTGGTACTAATTTGGTGTGCTCTTTAATATGTAAAGAAACACAAACCTCTAACTTCCCATTATTTTATAAAAATTTATAGCTTATTAAGAAAAACTTTATTATTAACTAGTCTACGGGATAATGTAGCAGCAAAATCAAAAGTAATTCCAGTATAAGTCTTTAGTAGAAAAGCAGTTTATTTTTTTCAGCTTGTGTCTGGAATTTAAAGGATTTCAGATCTCTTATTTGTTCAATTTAGTTATAAGATATCATCTCACTTTTCATTCACACAGTTATTTTTTTGGAACCCATTCAACTTAAATATTATTAGAATTTGTAAACCAATAATAATAATAATAATAATATATTATAATAGAAATATATAGTAATATATCTCAATTATGCACCTTTTGTCACGGATCCACCGGTCTCTCTTTCTTCCTCACTGCCATCAGTGCTCACTCTCCTTAGAGTTCTGCATATCATTAGTGGCTAATCAATGACCGCATATATACCCCGCTTTCACACACACACTTTGTCTGTTCTCATCGATAGTATCTCTGAGACTCCAGAGCTTTCTACAATGCCAAACATACCCATGTCTTCATTATTGCCTGAAAGTATCATAAGACTGTTGTGAGTTATATGTTCATCGTGTCTAGATATTACTCACCTGCTGTTTGCCACTCTGCTCAACTGGATTTACTCACAATGTTTACGTCACTGTTTCAATAAGCCCTGTTACGGAGTTCATATCTCTGCTTCCGTGAGTCTCTCCATGACACCTTTTATTTTGACATTCTGAACACTCCAGGAAGTCCTGTATGTGTCTGTTTGTGGGAAAGTTCACAGTAGTTTAATTTGCTGCTTACTCAAATTCTGGTAAAATTCTAAATGCATGTAAGTGAACCAAACTATTGAGCATCTACTTCTGAGATGTTGTTCGTGAGTAGTGCTTGAATACTGCGCAAACGCGTGAAGTCTAAAAATAGCCACGAGCGTGTAAACGGAGCAGCGCCATTTAATAACGTGCTGGAGTTGCGTGTGCATTTAATATATTTACTTAGAAAACACAGCCTTTTGTGATTCACAGAACTATCGCACGTCTTCAAGTGGCTTTGATTAAAATGCATGAGTCATATGCTGGCTAACGACCCTGCATCAGTGTGGAGTGGCCTGAAACAACTTACTAACTACAGGACTCCTACCCCCAATCCTGTGGTGGACAACGACTGGCTGACGACCTGAATGTGTTCTATTGCTGATTCGAACGGCCCAATTTCACACCCCACACGCACTCGGACCTTCATTTCACACAAACATTAACACCTCCTGCTACACAACCTGCACTCAAGATCTGTGAAGACGATGTGTGCCGTGTCTTTCGGAAGCAAAGGTCAAGGAAGCCTCCATGCCCAGATGGCATCTCGCTAGCGTGCCTTCGTTCCTGTGCTAACCAACTGGCCCCCATCTTCACTCAGATCTTCAATAGATCACTGGAGCAGTGTAAAGTCCCATGCTGCTTCAAATGCTCAGTTATTATCCCTGTCCCTAAGAAACCTAAAATCACAGGACTTAATGACTACAGACCTGTCGCCCTGACATCTGCAGTCATGAAGTCATTTGAGAGACTGGTGTTGGCCCACCTGAAGAACATCACTGGACCCTTTCTGGATCCCCTTCAATTTGCTTATCGAGCAAACAATTCTGTGGATGATGCAGTCAAAATGGGATTGCATCATGTCCTGCAACATCTGGACAGACACGACATACGCAAAGGGTCCTTTTTGTGGACTTCAGCTCGGCTTTCAACACAATCATCCCAGCCATTCTCCGGACTAAATTAAACCAACTCCCTGTTCCCACCTCTACCTGTCAGTGGATTACCAGCTTTCTAACGGACAGGCAGCAGCTTGTGAGGCAGGGAAAATTCACTTCCACCACCTGTACCATCAGCACTGGTGCCCCCCAGGGATGTGTGCTCTCCCCACTACTCTTCTCGCTCTACACAAATGCCTGCACCACCAAGGATCCCTCTGTCAAGCTCCTGAAGTTTGCAGGCACTGTCATCTGCCTCATCCGGGATGATGATGAGTCTGCATATAGAAAGGAGGTTGAACGGCTGGCTGTCTGGTGCAGTCAAAATAACCTGGAACTGAACACACTCAAAACGGTGGAGATGATTGTGGACTTTAGGAGGAACACCCCAACATTGTCCCCCCTCATCATTCTAAACAGCACTGTGGCAGCAGTGGAGTCATTCAGGTTCCTGGGCACTACCATCTCGCATGACCTGAAGTGGGACACACCGACTCCATTGTGAAAAAGGCCCAGCAGAGGTTGTACTTCCTTCGCCAGCTGAGGAAGTTCAACCTGCCACAGGTGCTGCTGAAACAGTTCTACTCAGCATTCATTGAGTCTGTCCTCTGCACTTAAATAACTGTCTGGTTTGGTGCAGCTACGAAATCAGACATCAGAGGACAGTCCGGACTGCTGAGCGGATTATTGGTTGCCCCCTGCCCCCCATTCAAGAACTATACACTTCCAGAGTGAAGAAAAAGGCTGGTAAAATCACTCTGGACCCCACTCACCCTGCCCACTAACTTTTTGATCTGTTGCCTTCTGGCCGACGCTTCAGAGCTCTGAGCACCAGAACCGTCAGACACAGGAACAGTTTTTTTTCCCTCAGGCTATTCATCTCATGAACAATTAAATTGCCCCATTGAGCAATACTTATGTGCAATACACAGTTTGTCTATTTATATTATCCAACATATCCACTTCTGCCATTACTTACATTTCTCTGTACATAATATACTGTATTTTTGTTATTTATATAACAGATTGTAATAGATTTGCACTATATGTGGGTATGTATGATGGAGAGTGTATGTACGTATATGTATAATTTATTTTTAGTCTTTTTTTGTTTTTGATTACCTATGTCTTGCTGCTGTTTTTTGGTATTGTTTGTTTTGTTGTACACTGGAAGCACCTGTCACCAAGACAAATTCCTTGTATGTGTAAGCATACTTGGCAATAAAGCTGATTCTGATATTAACTACTTTAATGGTGTTTTAATGGTTCTTTTATGTAATTTTTTTGAGCTTGACAGTAACGAACATGACTAACACACAGTGTCGGACTTAGATTGGGCTCGTTGGACTGATACCCGATCCATTTAAAAATTTCAGTATTGGAGCCGATACCAATCCAGGTATCGGATTGGTGCATCCCTAGTGCTATCCTAATAAATCCCATTTGGATTGATACTTTAATGTAATCACATTCATTCATATTTAAATGACTTAACTGTCCAAATATATTTTGGGTCACTGTAAAAATGGGCTATTGTGAAGATGAATCTGTTGCTAAAAATTTGCCCTCTAATCTCTTTGTTAGCATGTTTTATCTGGCTGATACTGCAAAGTATCTGGACATGTACAAACAATAGATGGTTCAAGGTCTTGTTAATTTTCCTCTTTCAGATGTGCAGCCAGTGGAGTATGAGGAGCCCAGTCACTGGTGTTCTATTGTGTACTACGAGCTGAATAATCGTGTGGGAGAGGCTTACCATGCTTCCTCTACCAGCGTGCTAGTTGATGGCTTCACTGACCCATCCAATAACAAGAACCGTTTCTGCCTGGGCCTGCTCTCTAATGTCAATCGCAACTCCACTATTGAAAACACCCGCCGCCATATTGGCAAAGGTATGCACATCGTTCAAGTTGGTATCCGGAAGATATTTTTTCAAGTACCACAATTTAACATTTTCCCCTCTGTCCTGGAAACCTAGAAGAGGTTTTGAAACCTAGTGGGAGGTGACTTAAACCTACAAAGTTTCAGCAGGTTTATATATATATATATATATATACATACACCCCAAATACCAAATATCTGTATGTTAATCAAAGTCATGCCAGTAACGCTGTCAATTGAGCTTAACTTGTATTAAACCTGGAAAAAGCTGCTATCATTATTTATTTGGTTATAATATCAACTCTCAAATGATGAAGGATGACCTGGTTGAGGAAAAAAAAAAAAAAAAAAAAGACAAATGCATGTTTACAGTGATTTTTGGCAAGATGACACCAACTAAAAGTGAAACGTGTGTCAAAAGTGAACGTTTCTGTGAGTGTTTGATTACATTGGCAGTGGATCAAGTACCGTTTTTAGGTTGTATTGTAATTCACTGTTGAATTCGGTCATTGGAAATTAATCCCACAATACATGACTAAAAAAGGTATTGATTCTTTTCCAATCTTGTACAAATACAAATGTTTTTATTTAGCAAAAAAACACTTATTTAGGCTATGATGTTGAGATTTTAGTTCTTAGTGTTTCCCATTCAATGTAATGGCCTATTTGTAAATACATTACCAGTAAGAGCTTATCTTCTATCTCTCGTATTTTAACTTGCAGGTGTCCATCTGTATTATGTTGGAGGTGAAGTGTATGCAGAGTGTTTGAGTGACACCAGCATTTTCGTTCAGAGCCGGAATTGCAACTACCATCATGGTTTCCACCCAACAACTGTCTGCAAGATCCCTAGTGGCTGCAGCCTCAAAATCTTCAACAACCAAGAATTTGCTCAGCTGCTTGCTCAGTCTGTCAACCATGGTTTTGAGGCTGTATATGAGCTCACAAAGATGTGCACCATTCGGATGAGCTTTGTAAAGGTACGTCTGTAAAGTGTCTGATGCATGATGAAATGTTCACGCCATTTGAAAACTTTGCAATAGCTATTTTTCTGTAGGACTTTTTTATGGTTATAAAGCTTTCTCTCCCCTTTTGACATAGGAGCATTTAACAGTATACAAACAAAGTAGTAGAGCCATCATTACTTGTCAAACTGTTTGCTGTCAGACTTTTTCTCAGCATTACTTATTACATTATTCATATTTAAATGTCTATGTGAGTGCTCCATTAATAAATCTGAATTTGAAACCAAGAAAAAAATTACGTAACATTCATTTGTTTCTCTATTTTTAGGGTTGGGGGGCCGAGTATCACAGACAAGATGTGACAAGCACCCCTTGTTGGATAGAAGTGCACCTCCACGGTCCCCTCCAATGGCTTGATAAAGTTCTAACACAAATGGGTTCTCCTCTGAACCCCATCTCTTCTGTCTCATAATGATGGGACCCCTCTGGGCTAGGAGGATTGTTTTATGAGCGTTTCTCCCCCCCCTCCCCTTTTTTTAGTTCACTTTTGAAAGAAAAGGAGGTCTTAAGGGCTGAACTGTTTACACTACCTGAGGAAGGGTTTGCGAATCCTACAGCAGTCAGAACAATAAGAATGAACTGGGGCTCCAAACACATTTAGCAGAGGAAAATTCTAGGAAATGACAGAAAATGGACTAACTGCTGCTTTAGCAATTGCCTTTGTTTTGTTTTTTGCATAAAATTGTTTTAAAATTATAAACTGATTTTCTCTAACTGCAGGTAATCTAGTAGACGAAATTGACATACTTTTAAGTATCTGCTTCACTTTACACCAGTTGAAAATGGCAGTTTCCTAGTTCTATGAGAATCTTTTTAATTGCTACTTTGTCTAATCCCAGTTATTCGCAAGGCATATTTTCCTTTGTTTACTGTTAGACTCGAAGCTCATTACAAATGTTTCCTTTTTATAGCTTCTGTTGCCTCAAGGCAAAAACACAAAGTTACTGCTTTTAAATAAAGTTCTTTTATCTGATAAATTCAGTCATTTGATGTGTTTTTCTTTTCTTTTTTTTGACAAATGAAAACTATTACCCTCTTAGCATTCACAAGGACTTGGAACAGTTTAAACACTGAGTCTTGTCTTTGCACAGTTCACTTAGTGTTTTAAGGTTGCACTGTATTACTCTGCTTTGTTGGCTAGTGCGGTATGTTCTTGCATCTCAAATCAATTTGAATCAAATCCCTTTGTCACTCAACCATATACACAAGTGTAACAGTGGCTGAAAGTCTTGGGTGCAGTTCCAAGCAACATAGTAGTATGACAATTACAATAAATTTATCTGATTTACACATCTGTAAAACAACACAATATACACCTAATAATATACAATATACAGTATACACAAAATAAGAAGACTATACAATAAAAATAAAATACATTATACACAAAATAAGACTGTTTACAATACAAATACACTGAGCCCCCACCCCCAAGTATGCTTGCTTTTCTGTCATTTGCCAGCACAGAGATGGTACAGTTGCATGTACTTGTCATTAGCGTTGAGAGATTGTCTATTATTTTATAAAGAAAACTTCACAATGCATATGGAGACTGGACCATGTTGTCTGTCGTTTGGTTCTCTCTACTGGGCAATCAATTATTTAATTTTTTGTACTAATGTATTTTTGTTACAAGGCATTTCATATACAGTCCACATTTGAAAATAAGCATTTATTTTAGAGACAATGTGTGTTAATTGTGTACAACACCCATAGGGAAAAAAGATTGATGTTACTCAACATCCATACTGTAGATATAGTTGTTTATGATCTAGCATCATCAATAATCACTCATTTGCATGTCCTTTTATTTTCACTTGCTGTTTTGTATACTTGGTATGTCTTTGCCTTACAAAAAACTTATCACCGCCCCGACTTTTGTGGAGTTTAATTGATGTGTTAATATCATTTAGAGAAATATTAAAATCAGATCAGTGTTTATTTTACAAATTATGTCAACACGTTTTGAAATTGAAACCATATCAGGAGAGGACTTAAAAGAAACAGGCCCGGAACACACCACTTCATTTGGAGACAAGAAAACATCAATTAAAAAGGTAGTAAGTCACCATGATCTTTAGGACTTGGATTGCTGTATTATTTCGAAAATATTTTTAATTGTTTGTTTGTTTATATGACAGTATCATTTTGACAAAATATTTAATGTATTTTATACGACTGTACCATTTCAACATTACATTTTTATTTATATGACAACCATTTTGACAATTTTTATGTATTTATTTTATACAACAGCACCATTTTAACAATATATTTTATTTTCCTTATACAACTGGACCCATCTGACAACATTACTTTTTATCTATGTATTTATTTTATACGACAGACTCTCAACAATAGTTTATATATATATATATATATATATATATATATATATATATATATATATATATATATATACTTTTAATTTATATGTTCTTACAGGTTTGGTAAAATATATAAATACATTACAAATATAATAATATATAAAAATATAAATACAACACACACACACATATACATATATACATACATACATACACACACGTTAAAACAAATTCACAATAGTAACCGTAGTTCCCGCCACTACATCAGTTACTACACCAAACTGTAATAAGGTTTCAGATTTTTTTATTATTTTTTTTTTAAGTTAAAACACCATTCTAATATTTGAAAGCACTAATTATATCTCTGGTTTTAATTACGGAACTTTGCCAGAATCGATATTTAAACGTTGAATTGGGAATCGAAACTCCCGTAGGCGTAACCATAGCAATCGGTTGACTAGTGCAGTGCTGTCTTCTCTCTACTGGCAGGAATGAATACTCACCGGAAGTGAGGTGGCCTTTCTCGAGAACAAGCGAAAAATAAACACGTAGCCGTCAAGGGGCTACAACTACAAGCGGTTGGAAACAACAAGATCGCTTTTAGATGGAACATTAATAACGAGGCGCGGTTATTTGAAGCTGAAAGCAACAGAGGCCATTTCTCACGCATAAAAAGCGGATTCCTGCGACAGTAGGTAAGACAGTGCGTGTAATGTCAATCCGGACTACTGTAGCTAACCGGACAATCCACTCCCAACTTGATACTTGTCAGCATATGGCTGGGTTATTAAAAACATGCTTTGGCGGATTTAGTTAGTGTTTATTGTCTGTGTTATATTGTAATTGTCAAATGTCTTGCTTGGCCTTCCTGTAATGCTTCACTGTTCAGCAAATGATTCCTTGTATCATGCAAAGCCAGAACTCAAGCCCTGAACAAGATATATAATACGTACTTGAATATAAAGCTCATCTTATGTTTTCTTTTCTATTTGTATTATTATAAATATGTCCGTTTGTTTCATTCCTATTCAGCATGCACCAGTTTAAGCCTTTAATTACCAGTGTAGGAAGCAGTGTGTACTGGAAATGCTTCTGTTAGACATGTAAATAATGTATTTCAGCATCTGGAAGATGATTACAATGCTGGTTATACTGGTCTGTCATTGTGTTTATCTAAAATGTTGCTTGCCCAGATCTGTGTATTTATCCCACATGGTGCATTCTGAGCTGATCAGTTTAAACCTCACGTCCTTCTTAAGTGCAAATAATCATGATTTGTTTATTGTTTAATCTCTTATATAGTGCAAGATGGTGCGATCCATTCTTGTGACAGCCACCAGTTTGGCACTTACTGGGGCGGTGGTTGCGCATGCTTACTTCCTCAAGAATCAGTTCTACCCAACGGTGGTATACCTTACCAAGAGCAGCCCCAGTATGGCAGTAAGTGATCATCAGTTTAGTGACAAGTCTTATATATAGGAAAGGGAGATGGACAGCGTAAACACTGTAGTTTGACTTGATTACAATTCCTCTTGCAGGTTTTATACATTCAGGCTTTCGTGTTAGTATTCCTTCTGGGAAAATTAATGCGCAAGGTCTTTCTCGGACAACTGAGAGCTGCCGAAATGGAGGTGGGTTTGTAAATTTACAAAATCTGCCAAAGGATTAATTCCGAAGTTTATTCTAAACATTAAAAATGTTTCTTTTACTTGTTCTGACTGATATATTTGTGTACTTTAGCACCTGATTGAGCGCTCCTGGTATGCAGTGACCGAGACCTGTTTGGCATTTACAGTGTTTAGGGATGATTTCTCCCCTCGATTTGTGGCCCTTTTCACTTTACTGCTCTTCCTCAAGTGCTTCCATTGGCTGGCTGAAGACAGGGTGGACTTTGTGAGTGAACATTGAGATATACTCAAAAAATATATACTTTTTTTTTACGATTTGGAATTTTAAAAAAAATAAAAAATATATATATATATAAATATTTCAGATGGAAAGGAGTCCAAATATCTCATGGGTCTTCCACTTCAGAGTTCTCTGTGAGTAAATATTGCTGAATTATGCTGTGTTCTTTTGAATGTATCTCTTAGTTCCTCTTTTTATGTCTGAAACCACTTTGCAAATTCAAAGTAACTTTTTTTTTTTTTTTTTTACATGCAAATATTTTATCTGCACCTGTGTCTTGAATTACCAGGCATTTAAAGTTAGACTACTATATTTCAAATCACTTTTGTGGTATTGCGTCATGTTTCATGGGGATGTCACTAATGTTCTTTTTCCCCTGGTACAGCTCTGATGTTGTTGCTGGGAGTGTTTGACTTTCTATTTGTCAATCATGCCTGTCATAGCATTATAACAAGAGGAGCATCAGTGCAGCTGGTGTTTGGTTTTGAGGTGAGCATTGTTTTAATTTTATATAGTATCTTAACTGGAGATCCAGTGAGAGAAAATTGCATTACTATCTTTAAGGGATAGTTCACCCAAAAATGAAAATTCTCTCATCGTGTACTCACACTCATGCCGTCCCAGATGTTTGACTTTCTTATGTAGAATACAAATTAGAGTTTTAGAAGTATATTTTTAGCTCTGTAGGTCCATGCATTGCAAGTGAATGGTGGTCAGACCTTTTGAAGCTCTAAAAATACACATAAAGGCAGCATAAAAGTAATCCATATGACTCCAGCGGTTAAATCTATGTCTTTAGAAGCGAGATGATGGTTGTGAGAAACAGTTCAATACTTGAGTCATTTTTTTACTATAAATTGCAACTTTCACTTTCACATTCTGAAAGTGAAAGTGGAGATTTAAAATAAAAAAAAGGACTTGAATATCACTTCAGAGGACATATACACCGATCAGCCACAACATTAAAACCACCTGCCTAATATTGTGTAGGTCCCTCTCTTGCCAACAAAACGGCACCAAATCGCATCTCAGAATAGCATTCTGAGATTCTATTCTTCGCACACCAAAATTGTTCAGAGCAGTTAACGGAGATACTGTAGACTTTGTCAGACTTTGATGAGAGAGGTCAACAGAGAATGGCCAGAGTAGTTCGAACTGACAAAGTCTACGGTAACTCTGATAACTGCTCTGTACAATTGTGGTGAGAAGAATAGCATCTCAGAATAGTTTTCTGAGATGCAGGTTGGCGCTGTTTTGGTGGCACAAGGGGGACCTACACAATATTAGGCAGGTGGTTTGTAATGCTGCGGCTGATCAGTGTATTAAAACACTGGCGTTGTATGGATTACTTTTATGATGCCTTTATGTACATACTTCTAAAAGTCTTTGTTTGTGGTCAGCAGAAAAAAGTAAGTCATACACATCTGGAATGTCATGTATGTAAATAATGAGAATTTTCATTTTTGGGTGAACTGTACCTTTAAATGAAAGCGGTTTTAATTTGATGATTTACTGTTGAAGAATTATGACAATGTTAACTTTAATGTCTATAATATGTTTTAGATTATTGTAAGAGTGCATATATTTTCTTTATTTGTTTAAATTAGAAGCTGGAGTTAGTGATTTGTGGATATTTCAAAATAAGAGTCCCTGGTGTATTTTGGGTTTGTTTATAGTTGAAAGTCCTGCGTTATGCATCAAATATTTTTCTGGGTATTATTGGTATTTTGGTTGCACAATAAACTGCATCCGCCCTGTCACAGGAAAGAAAAGCTTTGGAAAAAAATAAAGTAACACATTTAATATAGATTTATTCATTTTATTTTATTTATCATGCAATTTACTGTAATTTGATAAAGTATACTGCTTGTCAATGTAGAGATCAGGAAGTACTTCAGGCTACTAGAATTTCAGATCACTTGTGATTGTATGTTTTAATTGCTTCTGAATTGCTTCTTTCAGTATGCCATTCTGATGACTATGGTTCTCACCACCTTTATCAAGTACACATTACACACGATTGATCTGCAGAGTGAGAACCCATGGGACAATAAAGCTGTCTACATGCTGTACACTGAGCTATTTACAGGTATAACTTCAAAGAACCATGGCATGTAAAGGAGAGGTTTCCAAAATGGACCCACATATTGACACATACTGATGTTATCTATGCAATCTGTCTTTCAGGTTTCATCAAGGTGCTCTTGTATATGGCGTTCATGACCATAATGATAAAAGTACATACCTTCCCTTTGTTTGCCATTCGACCTATGTATCTCGCAATGAGGTTAGTGAGAGATCATTCTGTCCCTGCTATGGACCAGTGCTCTGTCAACAGTATTGTTTGAATCACTTTTCCCTGTTCTTGCAAAATGTTTGTCTTTATCAGGCAATTCAAGAAGGCAGTAACAGACGCCATCATGTCCCGAAGAGCCATTCGTAATATGAATACTCTGTGAGTATCTATCTGAGTTCTGAAATACTGCGAGTATTTTGAAAAAAGCCAATATTATTTATGGTAATTTATATTTACAGATCACACTTTTTTTTTTAATGTCTTTATAATTATTTTATAAAAAAACAGAAATCGTTTGACCAGTGCGGTTTTCTGGCATTTTCTATTGAAACAGAACAGCATGTAGTTGCTACAGAGCTAACAGACATGGACTTAAAGCCAAAAAATTCCAATGTTGATTTCACGGGGTCTTTAAATTATTTGTATTTTTGTTTTATTTTATTTTTTTGTACTGTGCAGCATTTAATCATTTTTAAGGATATATCAAATGACTAATTGCTATTTCACAGCTATCCAGATGCCACTCCTGAAGACTTGCAAGCCACTGACAATGTGTGCATCATCTGTAGAGAAGAGATGGTGACTGGAGCCAAGAAACTTCCCTGCAACCACATCTTTCACTCAAGGTTCATGGCCACTATTTGAATGAAACAAATGGAGGCCATTTCTACTCCTTTCTTCGCATTGTTTTATAATCATATTCAAAATTCTTTGTCCCTATAACTGTAGTTGCCTTCGCTCATGGTTCCAAAGGCAGCAAACATGTCCGACCTGTCGAATGGATGTTCTGAGAGCCTCCCAGCCAAATCAGACTCCTGCCCCACCTCCTCCACAAGCACCTGCCCCTGCCGCTCCTGCTAATGTACCTCCACTAGTCAACGGTATGATTTAGTGAACCAGATCCTCAAAAACTAGGCTGATAAAGACTAGTGGTAAAACCCACATTGATTGAATGCCACTGCCTGTCTCAATTTTAATGAACATTAGAAGGATAGTTCACGCTAAAATTAAAATTCTGTCATAATTTACTTTCCCACATGTTGTTCCAAACCCTTCTGACTGTCTTCCATGGAACACAAACAGAAATAGGGTGACCTATTCTTTTAAACTAATTGCCTGTCAAGGTTGTTTTGCAGAACATGGCTTCTTTGACTGTTAAATCTGACTTCCTTTTACTTATGTGCTATACAGTTGCCCCAGGTATGATGCCTCAGTTTCCTCCGGGATTGTTTCCTTTTTGGGGTCCTTTCCCCGGCGCACCTCCTCCTCCTGCTGCCCCAGGTGCTCAGGCAACTACTGACACTGCTCAGGCCAGTGCCGATGGAACGCAGACACAGGGAGAAGGTGAGCACCTTTTATTTCCTTTGGAATACCCATTTGTCTTTCTGATTAAAGTTGATTTATTCTCACCATCTGTTGTGTAGAATTAGGAGCCAGCAGCTCTACTCAGACTACTGCGGACAGTGCCTCTGCTGCTCCTGGAGCCATTCCCGGATTCCCCTTTTCCATGCCACCGCCATTCCCATCAGCTCCATGGCTGCCAATGCCTCCACCTCCACCCTTTAGTATGTGTCATATCAAAATGCTGCAGTATTGTATACATTTGTAGCTTTTTTGAATGTCTGAGTAATATTTTGACTTTGTTTATTAGTGTCATCCATGCCTCCTCCACCATCAACTCTGTCCACCATGTCAGATGCTGAGCTCAGAGAACTGGAACAGGAGGGCAGGCGAGGTTTGGAAGCCAGGCTGCAGTGCCTTCACAACATCCACACGTTGCTGGATGCTGCCATGCTCAACATTCACCACTACCTCAGCACGGTGGCTACATTAAGGTATGCAAACGTAGTTTTGTTTTGATAGAAACAGGATCATCCAGTTTCTACCTCTGAAATCCCCGCATTTTGGTTTTCTTACCTACTTTCTGTTTAGTCCTCCTAGATCTGAAGCCAACACTGGTGAGACGAGTACATCAGCTGATACGGAGTCCTCTCCCTCCACGGACAACATGGAAATCTCCAGTCAGGAGAATGAGACTCATACCAGTAAGTAGAAAACAATGATTGATTCCACGATTTCCTGAACGACTAAGCTAATATTGTATAAAAAAAAAAATGGGATGTCGGGGTTGTTCGACACAGAATTGAACTGTGAATGCCTTGTAGATTCTAATAATTACTGAATTTTAATTGCATTTGAATGAATAGAATGCAAAATTGTAATTGGAATATAAGACAGTAGAATTATAATGAAAAGAAATTCACATAACTGCTGTAAAAGTAGTTTTAGAAGATATTCCATTGTTAGTGAATTAGACATGAACATTGTTTACACAATATATGGGGTCTGTCCATCGATCCATCCATCCAGGAACAACACTCTTAATTTACATAATATATTATTCAATCAGCTAAAAAATGTTATGCCTTTTTTATTTTAGCTATCTGAAGACAATACCATGGACATTTTGTGGTATTGTATGGGAAAATTAAAATCTCTTTAATTAAAGAGATAGTTCACCCAAAAATGAAAATTCTCTTTTGTCATTTACTCACCCTCATGCCATCCCAGATGTGTATGACTTACTTTCATCTGCTGAACACAAACGAAGATTTAAAGAAGAATATCTCCACTCTATAGTTTCACACAATGCAAGTGAATGGTAATCAGACCTTTTGAAGCTCCAAAAGGAGATAAAGGCAGCATAAAAGTAATTGTCTTCTTAAATTATCCAGTGTATTTAGGGTTGAGAACAGACCAAAATATAACTCCTTTTTCACTGTACATCTTGACATCAGCAGTCTCTTTGGCAATCATGATTTCAAGCTCGATTACACTTCCTAGTGCTTGAGTCATGCACAGAGCTAGATGGCACTGTAGAACGTGTAATCAAGCTTAAAATCAGGATCAGCAAGGAGACTGCTGATGTCAAGATATTCATTGAAAAGGAAGTTATATTTTGGTCTGTTCTCACCCAAAACCAGCTGGATCACTTCAGAAGACATTGACCACTCGTATGAATTGTATGAATTATTTTTATGCTGCCTTTATGTCCATTTTGGAGCTTCAAAAGCCTTGTCACCATCCACTTGCATAGGGAGGAACAACAGAGCTGAAATATTCTTCTAAAAATCTTGTGTTCTACAGAAGAAAGTGAAACTCATCTTAAATGGCAAGAGGGTGAGTAAATGTTGAGGGAATTATCATTTTTGAACTAACTATCCCTTTAAAAGGGTGTTAAATGTTTTAATCATATTGAATTTGGTAGGACAAATTTCTAATCAGTTTAAAAAGAAAAATGTGTTCTACACATCAAGGAATAGGCATAATTAGCCTAAATGATCAAGATGAATTATAAACTTTTTGCAAAATAGTTTTTTGCAACTAACAATTTATTTTTGTCAGCAAATTCCCCTTGTCATTCCAATTTAACTTACGGTGGGGTGTGGCCAGTTAAAATTATAAATTGAAAGGGAGCCAATTTTTTAAATCAGAATTTTCCCTAACTAAATTTTAAAAATAAATTATAATGAAAGCAAACTCATTGTGTTCTCTCCTTGTTCATAGCTGGATCTGTAAATGGAGCTTCAGGCTTTTCTCAACCAGACTCAACCACAGGATTGGACAAAGGAAGGAAGGAGGAGGAGGAGTGTGACGAAGACGGCAGCGAGCCGGGTGCTGCTGAGTTGAGGCGGCGTCGCCTCCGCAAGCTGGAGACGGCGCAACCTCCTGACCACTAATGACATGATCCATTAAAACATGCAATTGTGAATTCAATTCAGACAGTAGCAATGCTTCTTACCGACTCTCTTGGGCACCTGGCATGCTGAGATGTCAAATTATCAGAGAATAGCTCATGTGTTCTTAGATGTTATTTAAGTGCGGCACATCACGACACTTTGCTGTACGATGGATTTGTCAAGTGTATGGAAGATACTCAGGTAGATAACTGGTTTCTGGTTAATGATGTGTGAAGATACAGGATTCTCACAAGTCAGTTATCACATTTGAAATTATTGCATCTGGTCAGACTTTTCAATGTGATTTGTATCAGAGGACGAGTGTTCAAAGAAAGAGGTCTTTTTTTTTTTTTTTTTGGTGCCCTTCAAATTTTATGTTTTCTATTCTTTGTGCATTTCCATTATTTCTAGCTCAACATAAGTTATATTTTCCCCCCTTAGGTTTCATTTGGCTATGGGTGAGATATGACCATGAACCAAACATTGGTGTAAAATAACTTGCTGTACATAATGTATAAAGTGTTTTAATAGGAGGTTTTGTACATACTGCACAATAAACTGTTCCAGACAGACATTTCCAGTGAGTACATCGATTATACATGAAATAAAAATGTATGTAGTTTAATAAAAAGGAATTTCCTGATTCTGAGTTCTAATAATGAGCACTAGTCAAAGATCATGTTGATCACAGCAGTGAACAGTAACTTTGAAATCATGCTGTGCTCATGTCACATTGAAATGACCATAATTATGAGATGACAACTTGGGAGTTTGTTAGCATCCTTGGACTCAGTGGCAACACTCGTGACACCAAAATAGACATCGGCTGTAATAAAATGACATCTCTAAAGTCACTTTATGAAGCAGTTGCCATTTTCGTTGTATTATTATGATGTCACAATGGAAAATTGTGAGAAGTAGGAGCTTCCATGAAAAAGTCAGTCAAAAGACCTTATTGGTTTATAATACTGGGAAAATTGAGTGGGAATACCGACGTGATGTAAACAGTGCAAATACATTATTTTGATTCATTTATTATTAAAATAAATTCACAAGTATCAGATCATCAAATACAAGGTTAATACAAAACTTTTTGTTCCCTTTTACATCTTATAAAGTGAAAATTCAGTATCCCCAAAAATATATTATCTCAAATATGCTAACTTTTTATACTCTTCCAGACGATAAAAAAAGATTTTAGCTGTAGAGGTGCTTCTGATGCATATTAATGCAAAATTTCCTATTGAGCTACTCAACAGGAAGAGGTATTGCTGTTCTATTGCCCGAGAAGGTCAGAGGAACATCTCTGTAGCTTTGAATAGTATTCAGGTCTGTGGAGTCGAGTAGAAGAAGTGATGTTGGCTGCTCTGGCCAGTCCTATTGAAGAGGAGTGGAGTCGTCTCACTGGACCCAAACCAACTGTTGATGAAGAGAGATGGTTTTAATCACTATCTAAATGGATCCATCTTGTTTTGATTAATGTGCTAAAACATTGGAATCGTAACACTTAAGATTGCCTGTTGTTTACCTGCTATGGGGATTTATGCCGTGACTCCAGAGAGAAGCCGAATCATCGTCCATTCCACGAGGATCATCAAAGAAATACGACCGTGAGCTTTGTTTGTTGCACATGGCTGGGTTGCAGTTCTGAAATAAAATCAAATACAAAGCAGACACAGTAAAAGGGTCAATTAGAAATGTCTGAGACACTAAAAAGCGAACCAAGTTCTATGAATTGTAATCTTTGTTTTCATACCCGTTTACAATACATGTGTACTGAACTTAATGATTATTTAAAAAAATTTTTACTTAAAGGATTATCAATGATAACCCAGGGTTACTTCATTTGACCAAAACGTGCCTGAAAAAAAAAAAAGCTAAAAAAAAAAATTATATATATACACACATACACACACACACACTCACCTAAAGGATTATTAGGAACACCATACTAATACTGTGTTTGACCCCCTTTCGCCTTCAGAACTGCCTTAATTCTACGTGGCATTGATTCAACAAGGTGCTGAAAGCATTCTTTAGAAATGTTGGCCCATATTGATAGGATAGCATCTTGCAGTTGATGGAGATTTGTGGGATGCACATCCAGGGCACGAAGCTCCCGTTCCACCACATCCCAAAGATGCTCTATTGGGTTGAGATCTGGTGACTGTGGGGGCCATTTTAGTACAGTGAACTCATTGTCATGTTCAAGAAACCAATTTGAAATGATTCGAGCTTTGTGACATGGTGCATTATCCTGCTGGAAGTAGCCATCAGAGGATGGGTACATGGTGGCCATAAAGGGATGGACATGGTCAGAAACAATGCTCAGGTAGGCCGTGGCATTTAAACGATGCCCAATTGGCACTAAGGGGCCTAAAGTGTGCCAAGAAAACATCCCCCACACCATTACACCACCACCACCAGCCTGCACAGTGGTAACAAGGCATGATGGATCCATGTTCTCATTCTGTTTACGCCAAATTCTGACTCTACCATCTGAATGTCTCAACAGAAATCGAGACTCATCAGACCAGGCAACATTTTTCCAGTCTTCAACTGTCCAATTTTGGTGAGCTCTTGCAAATTGTAGCCTCTTTTTCCTATTTGTAGTGGAGATGAGTGGTACCCGGTGGGGTCTTCTGCTGTTGTAGCCCATCCGCCTCAAGGTTGTGCATGTTGTGGCTTCACAAATGCTTTGCTGCATACCTCGGTTGTAACGAGTGGTTATTTCAGTCAAAGTTGCTCTTCTATCAGCTTGAATCAGTCGGCCCATTCTCCTCTGACCTCTAGCATCAACAAGGCATTTTCGCCCACAGGACTGCCGCATACTGGATGTTTTTCCCTTTTCACACCATTCTTTGTAAACCCTAGAAATGGTTGTGCGTGAAAATCCCAGTAACTGAGCAGATTGTGAAATACTCAGACCGGCCCGTCTGGCACCAACAACCATGCCACGCTCAAAATTGCTTAAATCACCTTTCTTTCCCATTCTGACATTCAGTTTGGAGTTCAGGAGATTGTCTTGACCAGGACCACACCCCTAAATGCATTGAAGCAACTGCCATGTGATTGGTTGATTAGATAATTGCATTAATGAGAAATTTAACAGGTGTTCCTAATAATCCTTTAGGTGAGTGTGTGTATATATATATATATATATATATATATATATATATATATATATATATATATATATATATATATATATATATATATATATACACATATACACACACACTTTTTTTTTTTTTTAATTAAATGACCTTTAGAAATAATTAAATATATAACCACTAATTAAACTACTTATTTCCTTTCTCAGGAATCTTTTTTTTTTTAAGACTTTTTTTTCTTACAATCTCCTGGCAGTTACACCCCTTAGACATTTTATACTTTAAAAAATAAAAATGTTTTAAGAACATTAAATTCGAAACTGAAAACATGTTCATAATAGGTGTATTAATTACTAATGTATGGGTGACAGATAAAGACAAAAAAAATTAGTCACCTCATTGATACAAAATACAACAAAACAAACATTTACTGAGAAACAGAAAAACAGCTAATCTGCAAACCCTTTCTTGAGGAGGCTGGCGAACTCTGAAGATGAGAATGAGCAAACTGGTCGGTAGTAGCTCCCAAATGAAGAGAACAGCTCCAAAAATAATGTAGCCTCTTTCTCCAAGTTCACTGCGAAGGTCAGCCTGTAAGAACAACAACACTGAAGATCACAAACTGACCAGAGAGAGAAGTACATTTATATTCAATAAAGGTATATGTGGCAGGATCGTGATTCCGCACACCCGCCCCCTAATCAGGCTAATCATGCCTCAGAGAGGGATAAAGGCCGACTGGAGACTGCTGTAGGACAGAGAGAGAGATTTACGGGCAGCTGTCCGACACCTGTGTTTGTCTTTTTGGTTCAGTTTATAATTAAAATATTTATATTGTCAAGCCGGTTCTCGCCTCCTTTCCATGAATCCCTTTACAGTATAGTTCACCTAAAAATGGTCATTCTCTCATCATTTACTCACCCTTATGCATTCTCAAACTTGTTTTACTTTCTTTCATCTGCGGAACACAAAGATTTTTGCGCAAGTAGACATGCTGTACACTTGAACTGCATACACGTCAGGTGGAGTAAGTATAATCTAATCAATCGGGTCCTATGGATTACTTTTATCCTTTTTAGAGCTTGAAAGTTTTGGACCCCATTTACTTGCTTTGTATTGAGAAACAAACATCAAGTACCCTTCAAAAAATCTTTGTGTTCCGCAAAAGAAAGAAAGTCATACGAGTTTGAGATGGCATATGGGTGAGTTAATTAGGGATGTGAAAACTACCAATTTTCATATGCGACTAGTCGGTCAGTTGTTTGAATGACAAGTCTGTGTTACAGATAATGATGTTTAATATAGTTAATGGTCACATGACCCCGTTCAGACGCATTTCAAAAGAACATGAATAAGCGCAGCATTTCAACATGGTAACTAACGGTTATGCAACAAATAAAGGGGCTAAATAACTATCTTATAACAATAATCTTATTGCAAAAAAAGAGTATAAAAATAACAAAGGCTTTACTACAGAGCAGCACAAAAACATTTACACGCATCCTCAACGCAAAATGAGGGGCTTCAATGTAAACAGAGAGCTTAGTAGTCTCGAGGCGATACATACACTACCGTTCAAAAGTTTGGGGTCACCCAAACAATTTTGTGTTTTCCTGAAAAGTCACACTTATTCACCACCATACGTTGTGAAATGAATAGAAAATAGAGTCAAGACATTGACAAGGTTAGAAATAATGATTTGTATTTGAAATAAGATTTTTTTTACATCAAACTTTGCTTTCGTCAAAGAATCCTCCATTTGCAGCAATTACAGCATTGCAGACCTTTGGCATTCTAGCTGTTAATTTGTTGAGGTAATCTGGAGAAATTGCACCCCACGCTTCCAGAAGCAGCTCCCACAAGTTGGATTGGTTGGATGGGCACTTCTTGTGTACCATACGGTCAAGCTGCTCCCACAACAGCTCAATGGGGTTCAGATCTGGTGACTGCGCTGGCCACTCCATTACCGATAGAATACCAGCTGCCTGCTTCTGCTCTAAATAGTTCTTGCACAATTTGGAGGTGTGTTTAGGGTCATTGTCCTGTTGTAGGATGAAATTGGCTCCAATCAAGCGCTGTCCACTGGGTATGGCATGGCGTTGCAAAATGGAGTGATAGCCTTCCTTATTCAGAATCCCTTTTACCCTGTACAAATCTCCCACCTTACCAGCACCAAAGCAACCCCAGACCATTATATTACCTCCACCATGCTTAACAGATGGCGTCAGGCATTCTTCCAGCATCTTTTCATTTGTTCTGCGTCTCACAAACGTTCTTCTTTGTGATCCAAACACCTCAAACTTGGATTCATCTGTCCACAACACTTTTTTCCAGTCTTCCTCTGTCCAATGTCTGTGTTCTTTTGCCCATCTTAATCTTTTTCTTTTATTGGCCAGTCTCAGATATGCCTTTTTCTTTGCCACTCTGCCCTGAAGCCCAGAATCCCGCAGCCGCCTCTTCACTGTACATGTTGACACTGGTGTTTTGCGGGTACTATTTAATGAAGATGCCAGTTGGGGACCTGTGAGGCGTCTGTTTCTCAAACTAGAGACTCTAATGTACTTATCTTCTTGCTCAGTTGTGCAACGCGGCCTCCCACTTCTTTTTCTACTCTGGTTAGAGCCTGTTTGTGCTGTCCTCTGAAGGGAGTAGTACACACCGTTGTAGGAAATCTTCAATTTCTTAGCAATGTCTCGCATGGAATAGCCTTCATTTCTAAGGACAAGAATAGACTGTCGAGTTTCAGATGAAAGTTCTCTTTTTCTGGCCATTTTGAGCGTTTAATTGACCCCACAAATGTGATGCTCCAGAAACTCAATCTGCTCAAAGGAAGGTCAGTTTTGTAGCTTCTGTAACGACCTAAACTGTTTTCAGATGTGTGAACATGATTGCACAAGGGTTTTCTAATCATCAATTAGCCTTCTGAGCCAATGAGCAAACACATTGTACCATTAGAACACTGGAGTGATAGTTGCTGGAAATGGGCCTCTATACACCTATGTACATATTGCACCAAAAACCAGACATTTGCAGCTAGAATAGTCATTTACCACATTAGCAATGTATAGAGTGTATTTCTTCAAAGTTAAGACTAGTTTAAAGTTGTCTTCATTGAAAAGTACAGTGCTTTTCCTTCAAAAATAAGGACATTTCAATGTGACCCCAAACTTTTGAACGGTAGTGTACTTAAAAGCGCAGAACTGCGTGATAATGCGGGAACACATCTAGTTCGTGACATCAAGCAGTTTAAACATATTTTACCATTTAAGCAGTTTCAGACATCAAAATCAAAATCAGCAAAAGACTTGAATCTCTCCAAAGCACCTCAAATACGGAAATATTACTCACAGCAGAGGATTTAACGTCCGACAGTGATCACCTTGTAATACAGACACTGTTAATTCTTTGATGGCTGTGACAGCAGTGGTCCATAAATGGAATAAACTTAAAGCAATTAAAGAGATGAAAGTTCTTACAGAGGGTTTTACTGTGCTGACTACAAATTACTTTTAAGCACAGCAGACTATAATCATTCAAAAAAGCTCTCCAAGAAGTTGCGTCTCTCAATTAATGAGACTTGTCTCCCATTAAAACCACAACCACTAAAATATCAATGTTATTAGTCGACCCCACTAATCGACTAGTAAGTTGTTGGACGTCTAGTCGACCACCTTGGCACAACCCTAGAGTAAATGATGACGAGTTAACATTTTTGGGTGAACTATCCCTTTAAGTGTGAGTACAGCGCACCTGATCAGAGATGTTGTACCAGTTGTAATCAAAGGCCTCCACTTTTTGATTCAGAGACAAAACCAGCATTGCAAGGTTGTAGCAGGCCCTACTGGAGAAAAGTACGATTACGCCTGCTCCCAGCACTGCAGTCCGACAAAGACCCTAGAAAGCAAAAACAAATTGAATAGCTGTAAGTAACTTTTTGATGTTTATTGTTTTTGTCCAAAAATAGGAAAGGATTCAGTATAGGGTTCTATTCGATAGGACAGGGGTTTTCAAACTTTTTAACGTCAAGGACCAAATATGGCAATCACCTGGCAAGGGACCCCCCTCCTAAAATATATAAAGGTCGCTATTTATTTTTGTGTATAACGACCAGAGAGAAATTAAGAAAAATATTGAATTATGATATTATAAAGGCAATTACAATTATTTGCTTTAATATTGTTATTGCACTACATCCAAAATAAATAAATAAATAATAGCTGTAGGGATGCACAATGTATTCACATAATTAAAACCACCGGCTATATCCATCGATATAAAGTTAACCCTGGTTTTTCAGTAAATGTTTCATACATTTATTGCATTGTACTCATTTTATAATCATCTTTCTGTAATATAAAGACCTAACAAAATAAATAAAATGGGAAAAAGGAAATCATGTTGAATTGAATCATTCATAATATAAATTTGTAATGTTCTATGATAATATGCAAAATGTGTGTTAAATTGTTCAGAAATGCAAAACATTTTTTTTTAAAGTGCAAAATAACCTCTTTCCCCTCCCACATAAATTGACATGTTACATATATGTATTCATCTTTTTATCTCGAGTGTATCTTTCATTTCGGATCTCTTAAAGTTTTGGCCTGCCAAGTGTTCAACAGATCCAATCGACATTCATTGGAAAATATTTATTGTTAGAACAATAATATAGGTTTTTTTCCCCTCTTTTTCCATTTTTAAAGCATAATTCCTAAGCAAAACTGTGATCTGATGACAAAGTAAGGTAAGTGTGTGGCAAAATATTGTTTATTGTTTACCATTAAATGTCCTTTTTCCACACGGATCAGTTGCAAAAGTAAAATGGTTTGCGAACAGCTTTGCTGGGTTGTTTCGATTTGACTTTAAATTGCTTTGGGTGAAGCTCCCGCAAACTATGCATTACCTTACTGCGTAGATAAGGGGTGGTGGGGGAAGAGAATCGAGTCAACAGGAGCAGAGATGTGGCCAGGCACATGGCTTCCAGAATAAAAAGTAGGTCATTAACCAGCACCCGTACTAGAACCAGCCTCCACGTTTTGTCACCAGCTCCACCAGATCCTCTATTCTCTCCAAGGCCCGCGCAAACCATGTTGACACAAAGGAAGAGTGCACTCATGGCTGCAAACCCACAGCGAGCCAACCATCTGAAAAGTCAAATGTTCATACACAAATTTCTCAATAAAAGTGTTACATTTCACCACTGTACTAACCACTTTTAAAACCAGTTATCCAGTAATATGTGACATATTTAGAGTATATGCATGCAAATGCACTCACAGTCCTTTGTTGGGCTCGACGTTGAATAAACTTCGAACTTTGAATAATTCCTGTCAAAATAAAATATTGTTATAAGGGAGTGGACACCAAGCAAACACAGCATAACACATTTTAATCTATAATATAAACCTTACTCAAACTAAGTAAATCTTCATTGTCGTACCTGAGTGAAGTAAAGGTTGAAGAGACTGAGGGTGAAAAACTGCAAACACACAGGGAAACAATAGAGGAGCCAGTAGACCGGGGTGGGCAGATGGTTGGCGGCAACGGCGTCACGAAAATAAAATGAAAAGAGTGTTGTGCGAAGGGCTGCCCAAAACAGGCAAAGAAAGAGAAAAACGCTCTGGTAGCTCCATCGTTTGTGCCGGTAGAGTAACAATAACCAGAGCTGAATGAATACAACTAAAAACAGACCACCGTAAAGACAGGTGTAAAGAACCGTGACACCCAGCTGTACTGATGGGGCCACGGCTGGTCTGATGGGGGAAGGTGGAACTGGAGCCTGCATTATTATGTGCAAAAATATGGATATAAAAAGTAATTAAAGTACAATAAAATGAGCCTATAAATCAAAAATCAAATAAAACAAATCTGATATAAAACAAAGGATCAGGATAAATCATATTATGAAAAATGTCGAACAAAATTTAGAACAGCAATTGAAAAGTTTGCCATATTCGCCTCTAAAATATCACATTAATTCTGGGTTAGGATGATTTATTACACAAATATTCTGTCACTTTGACACCGAGTCCAGGCTCATTCTGTACGACGGAATAAAAAACAATTAACACCAACAAAATGTCCTTTATCAGGAGACGTCCCCTTGATCTCGCTGTGATCTGAAAATCAAAATGTACAATCTTACTAAATGTCACAGGAAAGTTTTCCATCGCAACCAATCAAACATTACTTCAACAGTAAATACCAAGTTCCTCATTTGCCCAATCGGATAAAAAAAATGTGACAAAACAGAAACTAACAAAAAAAATATATATTATGCAACAGATACCTCTGCTTAGACTTACTGTACCTGAATATGAGCTTTGTGTTGATAATTGTTTACCAGTCGTGTGACAGCCTGACTTAATTTACTTGTTAAAAAAAAAATCACCTGATCATCATTTGTATTCAAATTACTTTATACTTGCTAGCTGTGTGGCTAGCGTTGCTAATTTGTTGCTTTGTAGTTTACAAACAGAATCGGATTTATTTTCAATATGCGGTACATATTAAAATAAAAAGATTATGAAAATATTCAAAATAATCAGACCAACAATACCTTACAAATGACTATGGACATGAAGTCGACGTTAGACGTGACAAATCCGATCATTCCGTTCCCTCATCAGTGAGTTCCGCAGCCCAGTGTTTATGTTCTGCATTTTCAAAGGGATAAAGCGCTGTTGTTGGTGACATCTAGCGGCACGGGTTGGTATTGCAAAAGTAAACAGATGAAGCGAGATCGCTTTAAACCACTCCCACTACTAAGTTACACATACAAACCATAGACTGTAAAAAGATACAAACTACGACCACTTGAGAAACCCCTAGAAATACACAGAAATTTTCTCCATTTATTTTGTTCATGCCATTGCACTCAACATCTGTGGATGTGTTTATTACAAATAATATATTGCAATATTAGTTATTTTTGTAATTTTTTATTTTGTAAGTTATTTTCTTAACAAATTTTACATTCATAAACGTACGTTTTCGAACAGTAAACCTTTTATATATATATATTCTTAAAAGAAATGAAATTCTATTTGAATACAACAACAAATACAATTTGCTCTGCTTTTAAACTCTAGTTGATGTATAAATTACTATATATATTTTTTTCTTTCCTTACTTTGATTTATATTGTTACTCATCTGGCATCTGTTAACCACATGAACTGTGACTATTTTTCTATGTTAAGATTTGTGGGAAAAAAATAAATAAATTATGAAATAAAGCACAACAGTCAAGTTGTCCTTTAAGGAAGAGTAATGAAAAAAAAGTACTCTCAAATTTAATGGGCGAAAACTGAACTGAAAATTTCTATATTTTGTAAGTCTGAAAGTCAACATTTTTCCCGAATGACCCAATTATAAGCAATTAGAAGGTTGATTTCCACGAAAAGTTTAAAAACGGAGTTTTAAGGCCCTTTCCAAAACTGCCCTGTTTTGTAAAGAGACCGGTCCATCTTGACAAAGCAACATCGGCTCAACCAATGGCGTGAGTTTGGGGTGGGATGATCTGCTTTTTCAACCAATGGTGTGAGTTTGGGGTGGGATATCTGATTTTTCAACCAATGGCAGACGGAGGGTGTTTCAGAAAAAACAACGTTTTTTTCTTCGTTTGGAGACTTCAGTGGTGCAGAAATGACACATTTCAACTTTAAATAAAAGGCTTGTTGAAGGAACATTATACATAATAAATGACATGATTTGACGTTAGCGTTCAATACTAGGAAGCATTGAAGAGTTAATAATCAAAATGCATGTCGGGGGTTCACTCAGTCATTCGTTTAGGAAACGGCGGTTAGTTCAATTTTAGCCATCAATAACCGTTATTTAAACTCATCTTGGCAACCGGCGTAATCGTTTAGGCGTGTATTTCATTACTTGAAATAAAATAGTGTAAACAGATCCTGTTTAAAATAACACGATTATATGTGTTCAAGACAAGTTATATACTCGTTTATTATTTATAACTAATAATTTAATCACTTTAATCTGTATTATATCAGTCGATCTGATGAAGTTTCGCAGGAGCGATCTGTACAGATTCAGAAGTTGTGAGTCAGAGGTGGGGAAGTACTAATAATACATGAACATATTGTGTAAGTAGGCGAGGTTTTTCTTCACTTTTTCCTCTCTCTCTCTCTCTCTCTCTCTCTCTCTCTCTCTCTCTCTCTCTCTCTCTCTCTCTCTCTCTCTTTTCTTCACTGTACTGCACTGTGCAGCCACGTCGCAGACACAGACAGCATCGCTTTTAAAACTCCTTTTGCTTTTCTCGAGCCGACAACCGACAACTGGACCGACAACACCGATAGCACGTTTATCTCCTCGTACAATCAGTCAGATATTTGTTTTGAAAATACTTATTTTATAACCTTTAAAACTAGTTAAGGAGAAGTTGAGTTGGGTTCTTCTCGACTGACGGCTGTGGTCATGGTGAGTAGCTTTCGTGCTAACCCAGGGCTCAAAATTGCTCTGTAAGGTTTTTTTAAAGGCTACAAATTGCATTTATGTTTGTTGTACTCTGGTACACGCACCCTCCCTATCTTTTTTTAAGGCTGTGCATTGAAAATGTTTGTTGCATTAGTCGTTTGTTACAGGATAATAGAGATGAAGTGAGAGACACTATATAACATATTACTATGTTATTACCATTAAAATAGGATACAGATTGTGTACACACTCAAAACAATTCTACATTTCTTTTATATGCTCTCAGACAATACATACAATATTGATGTATACACTCAAGCAATATATTATGGGTTTGTATTCTAATTATGTTATAGGAACCTGAGGATGTAAATATTAGGTCAGCTGAATATTTGTTAGGTGAGGAAGACAATGAGAAGACAACATTTGAGAGGAAAGAGGATGGGGAAGACTCGCGTAAAGCAGGGAGACCCACAATCTCCCGCATTCCTACCTTCCAAAGCTCCCTGTCCCGCAAGCGAGTCACCATCCAGACTGCAGAGTCATCCACCACACCGAAGACGGATGGATCCAGTCAACAGTGCCAAAAAGAGAGAGCTGCCTTTTTAGAAGCTGGAAAAGTGAAAATGAGAGAAAAAGTGCTGCCCATCCCATCAGCTTGTTTGCCCACAAGCAGTGCTGATGATAACTCAGATGACACCTTCAGTCCTTTAGCTCTGAAAAGAGATCATTTTCTTGATCAAACACTTGAGATTACAAAGGACTCTGATCTGGTTGAAATCCCACTGCAAAGGCCCTCACTCAGGAACATCCATGAGGCCGCTGTAACCACTGATCTCAATGTAGATCTGGTTTCTGAATTTGAAACTGCATGTGAGAAGACCCCTTCAGAAGATGAACAGATTTCGGCACAGGATGCAGTTGTAGAAGAGCTGAGCTCATGCTCCTCTGTTGATCAACATCAGTCCTCTGATCAAGTTTGTGAAGATACGTTGGTAAAAGACTTTGAAAAAATAAGTGTGAAAGAGACGGTATACCCATCACAAATGGTAGAAGAAAATTGTGTAACAGAGAATGATGTGAAACAGTGCTCTTTTCCAGATAAGGTTGATGGATGGACACATAGAGGTCAAGATGAAACTGCTAAGATGAAGAAAGCTTCAGCTAGTAAAGACACTTTAAAATGCTTGAAAGAAACAGGGCAGAAAAACAAGACTGCTGATACTACTCACACAACATACAGAAAGACCAGAATAAACACACCTTCAAAGGTAAGGTGTATCGTACTTCATAACATGCAACATTCATAATTTGCTTAATTAGGCTCATGCATCTAGTTAGTACTACTCATTGGAATGGCTTCTTGTGACACTTGAAATGTCTTTCTCAGGTCTAATTTTAAAGGTATTAAAGGCCATTTTAGATGTGTATGGCTTTCTTTCTTCAACAGAACACAAACAAAGATTTTTAGAAGAATATCTCAGCTCTGTTGGTCTTTTCAATGCAAGTGAATGGTGGCCAGAAATCTGAAGGTCCAAAAAGCAGATAAAAGCAGCTTGAAGATGTGTATTTAACCTCTGGAGTCTTATGGATGACTTTTATGCTGCTTTTAAATGCTTTTTGGACCTTTAGATTTCTGGCCACCATTCACCTGCATTGAAAGACAAACAGAGCTATTGATATTCATCTAAAAATCTTTGTTTGTGTTCTGCAGAAGAAAGAAAGACACACATCTGGGATGGGCTGAGGGTGAGTTAATGATGAGATCATTTTTATTTTTGGATGAACTATCCTTTTAAGTATTCAAGTGCCTTGCATAGATGCATTTGTTTTGCCATTAAACAAACCTTATATTTAAACAGAAGGGGATTTTAGAATATTAAACGGCCTCAAATCAGTCATTACATCACTATCTGAGGTCTAAGTATTATATGTCATGTTTGGCAGAGAAGATGTTTGCATAAGTAAACAGTAACTCTTTTAATCATTAATTTTATATGGTTTTAGCAAAGAAAAGGAGGGAGCTTCGCTCTTTTCTTTCTCTTGCCCGCCACTCTCCTCCTTTTGGGTGGATTTGGACTGCACATCTGGCAGTATGGAATCCCTAAATCTGTGTCACACCTAATGTCACAACTGGAGCTGCACTGGCTGGAAAGTTTCTGGCTGCCTCAAGAGGCATGCATCTCTGACTGTAGGTGAGAAAGCAGTTTATCTTCATAAGTCTTGAAATGGCAACTTTGAAATGTAAAGGTTTTAAACGTGTTTCTAATTGTTACTCATCAGGCTTACTCTTGTCGAAAGCGTCCCTGAAGACCTATACTACCCCTCTGGCTCACCACACCTACCCAGCATCTTTGAGACTTGGACTAACCTTCTAAACAGAGCAAACAGCTCTGTCCACATTGCTGCTTTCTATTTCACACTCCGAGACTCAGACCTTGGCCTTACAGAGCCCTCGTCTGTGCTGGTATGTTGGGTCGTGGACATTGCATGACCTATTTTGCATTTAAATTGGGAGTTATGAATAATGTGTTCTGCACACCACTGATTCTGTTATATGGGAAGGCAATTCAGTTAAGTCTTTTCTGTAGGGTAAAAAAGTGTTCAACCAACTGAAGCAGCTGGAACCAAAAGGAGTGAAGTTGAAGATTGCTGTGAACGCCCCTCAGCCATACATTGCAAACACAGATGAACTGGTAGCAACAGGTACAACAGGGTTTAACTTTTGCATACAACATTTTAAAATATATATTTATATTGCTAAAGGATTGATTGATGAACTCACATGTGTCAATTTGGAATGTAACATTTCTTCTCTTTCTTTCTGCTCTCTTGCTTTATGTTTTCGCTCAGGGGCTGAGGTCAGGGGGGTTGACCTACAGAGTATCACTGGGGGCATTTTGCACACCAAATTATTGGTTGTGGATAAGAAACACATGTATGTAGGAAGTGCAAACATGGACTGGCGTTCACTTACCCAGGTACTTCTAAAACTATCGACACTGTGCATCCTTGAAAGTTAAAGGAATAGCTTGCTCAAAATAAAGGTTCAAACTTCAAATGTGTGCAGTGAATACGCTGACCTTTATAATTAATATTTCTGACAGGTGAAAGAGGTTGGAGTGTCTGTAGAAGACTGCAGCTGTCTAGCACAGGATGCTTCACGGATATTTGACATTTATTGGGAGATTGGAGCTCAGAAGAATGGATCTCTACCTCCTTTCTGGCCTGGCCGGTTCTCTGCCCTCTCTAGTTCTAAGTACCCATTAGCTGTTAAATTCAACGGTGTCCCTGCACGTGTCTATTTGTCTGTGAGTTGTGATTCTCTCACAAGTTGACTTTGTTTGTTTAAAGGGATAGTTCACACAAAAATTATGTCAATATCCTTCCAAACCTGATTTACCTTTTCTATGAAACACAAAAGGATATATTAGGCAGAATGTAAAGGTTCTGTAAGTGATTTTAGCCATTCTGGAACTTTCACCAGATTTTTGCAGTTGATTATCCACCACCTTCTTTCCAAATCCCTGCTCTCCAAAGACACGTGCACACATACAGACACATTTGGAGACCGTTATATTGGGGCATATGGATGGGGAAGCAGCCCCTTATCGTTTCGCAGCCTGAACCTAAGCGTTTCATGGTAGTAGGACACAGTACCAGCACTAATAGAAGCATATATGGGCTGCCCTTTGAATGCGCACAATGACTGACAGGCAGAAGGTTTTCTCATTGGTTAAACAAACAATCTGGCTGTGGCCCACTGTTTACCGAGCATGGTGCTGTTACAGAGCTGTTATTTCATGGCACCTATTGCAAAGCAAGTTAAAGTGACAGTTCACCCAAAATGTAAAATTCTCTTATCATTTACTCACCCTCATGCCATCCCAGATGCGTATGACTTTCTTTCTTTTGCTGAACACAAGCGAAGATTTTTTTAGAAAAATATCTCAGCTCTGTTTGTCCATGTACTGTATGTCCAAGTCGATGATATCCAGAAGTTTGAAGGTCCAAAAAGCACATAAAGGCAGCATAAAAGTAATCCACATGACTCCAGTGGTTAAATCCATGTCTACAGAAGCGATATGATAGGTGCGGGTGATAAACAGATCAATATTTAAGCCCTTTTTTACTAAAAATGTTCCTCCCTTCCCAGGTTATTATAGTTAACTAAAACTAAAACTGAAACGAAATTCCAAAAAATAACCCAGAAAAACAAAATTAAAACTAAACTGAAACTATCATGCATCACTTTAAATCTAACTAAAATTAAATAGAAATGATCATCTGGCCATCAGTTTCATGTGCCCACATTCGGTTATCTGTTTTTTATCCACACCTATCATATCTCTTTTGATGATATGGATTACTTTTATGCTGCCCTTATATACCTTTTGCACTGTAAAATTTCAGGCCACCATGGACCTACAAAGCTGATATATTCTTCTAAAATCTTTGTTTTGTGTTCTTTTTTCTTTTGTGAAGAAAGAAAGTCATACTCATCTGGGATGGCCTGAGGGTGAGTAAATGATGAGACAATTTTCATTTTTGAGTGTCCCTATCCCTTAAGGCTGCTCTGTTCCTACTCTAAATTTTGTGTTAAGCTGCATAGACACAAAAGCAAGACTAAATTACGCCTGCTCTGACCCACCTCACCCGCTAATATCAAAAGTAGTTCTGATGCTGTTTTGGTTCTATGTAAATGAAATACAGCTTCGGAGCAGCCTTAAACTTTGTTGTTGTCATGATAGACCATATATTTCATAATTTCGTTTCATATTCAAAAGTATAATTTAATATTTTAATTTGTTGCATATTTTTATATTTGTAATTTTAGATTTAAAATATTGATCTCATAACATTATTTATACAATTGTAATTGCTTTGTAAATGCATTTATGCCACCTCTGAGCAGCACTAAACAGTCTGTGTAAATACAGCTAAATTTCACTTCAGATGCAGCTTCTAACTAACTTTGTAGTGTAATGACGGATTTGGTCACTTTTCACTTTCACTGTATGGGAAAGTGCAGTGTCTCAAGATTCTTCAAAGGTTCTTATGTATTCCATTAAAAAAAAGAAAGTCATTTGGTTATGGAACGATATGAGGGTGAGTAAATGTATTTTTGGTTGAAAAATCCCTTTAACTGTCTTTATGTTCACTGTAATCATCAGTAATAGATGTTTTGCCGTTGCATGTCTTTTATACAATTTTATCCAAACCCATTCCAACCTGTTCACAAGTTCACTCATTTTCTGCTATCTTGCACTTCAATTTATATTCTTGAGTTTCATACTATATGTTTTTTGATGGTTGCCTTTTTATTTCAGAGAATCAGAATTCATCGTCTTTTTTGTGAATATAGTGCATGGACAGTATATGTGGTCTTCAATTTTCCAGTTTGATTCATTTCTGAACATGAAACAAGCATTTTCAGTGTATGCAGACCAATACAGTGTTATTGACAAAAAGTTATATGAAAATGTTTGGCTTATGTTTATAGAGTTCTCCCCCTCTTTTATCATCAAATGGACGTTCTGACGACCTCTCAAGCATCTTATCTGTAATTGCTGATGCTGAGCAATTTATCTATGTGTCTGTGATGGACTACCTTCCCATGTCACAGTTCACAGAGCCTGTCCGGTAATCTTTGCATCTTGATATTTCAGTGGTGATATAATAATTCTGTCATTTGAATTAAGTTTGTGTGTGGGACAATTAGCATATACCGTATATGGTACATAATATATTACTATGGTGTTTTTCATGCTTTATTCATGAGAATGACTTATGTTGTTTAGGTTCTGGCCTGCCATCGACTCTGCACTCCGTGAGGCTGCTTGTGCAAGAGGTGTTGAGGTGAAATTGTTGGTCAGTTGTTGGAGTCACTCTCCTGGTGCCATGTTTCTCTTCCTACAGTCTCTATCAGTCCTCAACAAGCCTCCTCTGAGCTGCAACATTCATACTGTACGTTTCTGAATGTTCTTAACGCTTTCCAAATGTACTTTTTAAATTGGTAATGACTGGTGATTTAATTGCTAAAACCTTTTATTTCACAGAAAATTTTTGAAGTGCCCTCAACACGAGAGGAGAAGAGGATTCCGTTTGCACGTGTCAACCATGCCAAGTACATGGTGACTGATCATGTTGTTTACATTGGTATGCTCAAATTTCACAGCATGATCTCATTTGCATGCTTTTTCAAAGGATCAAAAAGTGTTTGCCAACTGTTACACTCCTACATGTTTAGCTGTAATATATAAGCATTGTGCATATGAGTGAATGTTACATTAATAGTCTTGCTCTTATGATTGATTGTTAGTCATTTCATGCTTTACAGGCACATCAAACTGGTCTGAGAACTATTTCACCAAGACGGCAGGGGTTGGGCTTGTGGTGAATCAGACAGGCGCTGCAGTAGGGCTTGGCCAGCAAACCGTTCAAAGCCAATTACGCAAGATTTTCCAAAGGGACTGGGATTCAGAATATGCCCAGACCATCACAGATGATCATGCAGAACATTGCAGTGGTAAAAAGCTTACATAATATACCATGTTCTTTATTTGTTTTGTTGCTAAGCCATCTTGTTCAAATAATGAAAACATCAGCAACCAGGAACCCATTCAAGCAACCTTACCTGCGGCATTTGTGCCTACTGATAAATTATTCATACTGTACATATTTGGAAAATGACACAGATGCTGTGCATTTTTAATGTTTGTTAAGATGTTTTTTTGTTTGTTTGTTTGTTTATGCATAAAGTGGATTTTCTGTGCTTTTATTGTATATTTGCATAATGTGACATTTGCCAGAATAAGGACAAGGTCCTTGAGCAAGCACTGATTTATGATGTTAATGATGCTGAGTTTGACACATGTGCATGTAAATGAAATACTGTTATTAAGCCACCTTAATAGGTGCTTTGGCTGTAAAACTGCGTGTTTGAAATAAAACTGTACTTTTAAGTAAATAGTTGCTTACTTTCTATTTTTTATGCTTTATGTTTTTGTTAATACACCTTTGTCTTACATTTAATAATGAATTAAGCTTCTAAGATTACAAGCATAAGAATGAAAGAATTAAAGAAATAAAATGAAGTATAAGAAATTAAGTTTGCATATATGCAAATGTATAGAACTTTAGTAATACACAGTAATGTTGGATGCTAACACATCTTTAAAACCATTTAAAAAGTGTTCCCCATATGTCTGTTCAAATGAATAAAAAAATGTTACTGGTGAAAAATTGTTTAGACATTCTGTCCAGCATGCTTCCTGTTATATAGTGAACGTGGTGTTTGTTCACTACTCAGAAATGCCACTTCTCTAATTTTTTTTTTTTGTTTGTTTGTTTTTTTGTATTTATTTATTTATTGGTGATAGGTTAAGACAAAATTTTCACACATGAACATAAAGCATAGCATTATTAATTTCAAACATAAAAATATATCGTTAAATATTGAGATAAAAGCAGAGGACTTGCGCGTCAATGGTTGCGTCTTAAAACCTAGTCTGACAAAAATGTATGACTCAAAATGAACCCATGATGCCAAAAACAACAACAATTAACAATTTAAGTTATTTTTTTACTTGACCTGTGTCTTAAAAAACGCGGCGTCCGAAGAAAGCAGTAATAAATACAAAAGAGTGAATTTTCTGCACAACTGGGCAGAAAAACGAGTTCGGTGGCAACGGCCCCTAGAAAGGCACCTCACTAGGTTTTGAACCACCGCCGGCGTCTTCTTCGCACAGGAAGTGGGGGCGTGGAGAAAGGAAGACGTTGAAAAAAATGGCACGGGAAGGAAGCCTGTCAGCTTTATGGCTTGTCTCTCAACCAAGTGTAACTCGAAAAATGTGGCACAGAATATTCTTACTTTTATGGTTACTTCATTTTTCTTCGGTATATTCAGACATAACCGACGGCAATGCGGAGCACTTAAAGCGTGAGCACTCGCTCATTAAACCATATCAGGGTGAGTAGCTGCCTGCTAGTGTTACAATGTGTGTTATTGTCGTAATTTAGCCGCACAATCACTGATGTATTTGAAGTTCTAACTCCACTAAATAGAGTAGAATGTCAACTATGTTAATCTCTGATGTCATTATGTATTTTAATGGGGAAATGTAATCAGGGATAGAAGTACGCCACTGCAGAGAGTTGCTGAGTTGATCATTCAGTGAGTCAGTGAACTGTCTTACAGGAATACAACTCAGTGTAAATAAAACTATGCAGGATGCTCCTTTATTTGAACAGGTGAAGGCAGTTTAAAATCGATCAAGCTTGTAGGCTGTAAAGGAATCTACTTTTCCCCTCTGGAACATGCAAATTACAAAGATACTGATCTGATCTGATCTGATTGAAGGAAAATATCTCGCATGGCTTGTAAAGTTTGACTATTTTTATTGTATTCTACATTGCACATGTGTATGATTGTGGCTAACATTAAATACATTGTGAATAAATCATGCCTAAATCATTTGACCATGCATACATATTTGATGTGTAGGTGTTGGAACAAGTCCCTCAAGTCAGTGGGACTTTTGGGGAAATACTTTAGTAACCAGCCAGTATGTGCGCCTAACTTCTGATGAGCGGAGCAAACAAGGGTCAATCTGGAATACAGTGGTGAGTAATATGGCCATACAGTATTATAAAGCTTGATAAAGTAACGAAAAACTGTAAGGCAAATTTTGTGATTTAAATGTTAATTTTCTCCTTGTGCAGCCATGCTATTTGAAGGATTGGGAGATGCATGTGCAATTTAAAGTGCATGGTTCGGGAAAGAAGAATCTCCATGGAGATGGCTTTGCTGTTTGGTACACAAAAGAGAGACTACATCCTGGTAAGTTAAACACCTGTTTAGCCTTACTTTTCCATTATAAATAGTACATTTAAAAGAAATGCATGTTTCTCAATCAAGGGTGCATTGCTTATGACTTTTTAATTAGCACCTTACTGAAATTAGTTTTATTCTTTACCAAATCATGTTTTCCTTTTTATTGTTATTATTATTTTCCAGAACTCCATGTTTTAGTTTAATTTAAATGAATCATCAAAAAGGTGTCTCAATCAAGTTATTCTTAAATCTTTTAACAAGTGAAAATATAACTTTTCAACATGTCATCATTGCATTTTTATTTAACAGCAGTCTTGCTTGTGATATATTGCTTTATTATTATCATCATCATTACAGTGAATATTACATTTTACTATACAATTGCTATGTATTTCTGTCACCATTTTTTCCAATTTCAGGGCTGAAATCTCATCTTTTTACACTGGCCTTTGAGTCTGACAAGTTAAATGTAGGATGCAGTTTTTGAATGTTTGTATTTTAGATTACTGGTGTTTGTGTATGTGGTAATTTTTAAACGTTATGTTTTGAATTGTATTGCTCGTGAAGCAGTTTGGTTGGTCAACTCTGTTGTTTTAAATGCGATAAATAAAGAGCTGAGATTAAAGCACAAATGCTGTTATTTAATTATATACATATATAGTTAATGTGCTGCATGGTTCACAGTAGATAAGTGCTCTGCTTTGTCATCTGATACAACATGTGAATCATTCTCAATATGTTTGAGCAGTCGGATTTATACATCAATTCAAAATACGCAGCTCTTCCACACTAAGATTGCAGCTTTTAGCAGTTTAATATATCACACTAGCCACAATTTTAATTTGTTTGTGCATTTTAGTGTATGGAGTAACAGAGCAGGCTTTCAAAATTAGCTTTTTAAAGCAGTTGTGTGTCAGTTATATTGCGCGGTGGATTGAGTCAGTGCTCGGTACTGCAGAAACACTGGTAACGTAAAATATTTTTGTATCTGCTTGGTACTGGTACTTCTGACAACACTACTGTGAAGACCTTGCAGGTTTAGATACTGTTCTAAGGACTTTCAATGACCACTGCCATTGTGCACAACTTTCATATAAAAGATACATGCAGTGCATACATATTCATGTGCCATGCTTTGAATTGCAATATGGAAGAGTTAAAGGAATATTCCGGGTGTAATAAATGGTAAGCTCACTCGACCGCTTTTGTGGCATAATGCAGATTAAATCTAAAACAAACCACAGCTCATCTCTCTATTTTTTTTTTCTCTCAAAGTTAAAATCAAGGTTACAGTGAGACATTTGCAATGAAAGTTAATGGAGCCAATTTTCTGGAGGGTTTAAAGGCAAAAATGTAAAGTTTATAATTTTATAAAAGCCCTTACATTAATTCTTCTGTTAAAAAGTTGTAAAATTGGATATAACTTTACACAGAAATTGTTAGAAAGCAGGTTTATCACACTAAAATCATGATAACAAATATTGTTTATGTCTTGTGGCTATACTTTTGAAACGGTGAGTATTTTAATGTTTACAGATTGGCCCCATTCAGTTTCATTGTATGTGCTTCACTGGAACCCAGATTTGTGCTTTTTTTAAAGAAAATGTGGGGCAAGTCAAAAGTAATGTCTGTGGTAAACAAGATTATGCCACAAATGCTGTAGATTGAGCTTAACACGGAATATTTCTTTAAAATGCAGTCTATTAACGTGTGTACACAATTTACAGGTCTGTGCTTCATCTGCATGTGGCATGGTTTGCACTTCCTTCCCAATAGTTGATTGTTTCATACTTTGATTTAGGGCCAGTCTTTGGAAACCAAGACCATTTTGTAGGCCTGGCTATTTTTGTGGATACCTTCCGTAATGACCTCCAAGGAATGGATGTAAGTGCACCTTACTCACGGGTCCTTCTTTCTCTGCAGGCCCCGTGTTTGGCAGTAGTTCTAATTTCCATGGGTTGGCCATTTTTATTGACACATTCGCTAACGATGAGGCTCCAGATGTGAGTTGAGAGATGTAAAATATTTGTGTTTTTGTACCTTCATTTGAATGAAAGCTTTGCTTTTTTTTTATTATTATTATCTTTCTATTATCAATATTTGCTAGATATTAGCTTATCTAGCAAATAGGTTTGGGGCTTTTAGAATAGTGGAATTCCATTACTTCAACATGTCCGGTTTCTCTCTGGCCTGTCCAAGCTTTGTTCTCACTAGGAAACAGAACATATTAAAGGGATATTTTTCCTATTTGAACTATTATTTGCCAGCAGTTTTCTGTCAGATGTTGAAGAAACTTTCATTTTTACTTTTAACTATCCCTTTACTATCCTGTTTCACTATATATTCTGGGATGATCGTTCAGCTATTTTTTCAGACCCTACAAATAAGCAGTGCTTTCTCTTATGTTTTGCCTGCATCATGTGGTGTCTTTTTTTTACTTCATTCATTATTTGTTGCTATACATGTAATGAAGTGTTTTCTAAAATAAATAAGTAAATAATAAAATCATCATATATTTATGTTGACCTACAAGTCTTTATATTTACAGTATGTTAGTGAACTTTTTGGTATATGAATACAGAGTAAGCAGTTAATTCCGGGTTCAATACAAGTTATTCTCAATCGATATAATTTGTGGCATAATGTTGATTTACCACAAAATAAATTATGGTGACTCATCCCTCCTTTTCTTGAAAAAAATAAATAAATAAATAAAGTTAGTGAGGCACTTACAATGGAAGTGAATGGGGCCAATTTGTAGATGGTTTAAAGGCAGAAATGTGAAACTTACATTTTTATAAAAGCTCTTTTATAAATTCTTCTGTTAAAACTCATGTGGTGTTTGAGCTTTACATTTTTTTTCAATCCTCAATTTTACAGTCACTTTAGGGTTTTATGATTTGTTGACATTATATTGTCGTGGCAACAAAGTTGTAAAATTGTTTATATCTTTACACAGAAAAGGTTAGAATGTGATTTTATCTCACCAAAATCATGTTAACACATATTGTTTACGTCTTGTGGCTATACTTTTGAAACCGTGATTATATTAATGTTTACAGATTAGCCCCATTCACTTCCATTGTTTCTCACTGGAACCAAGAATTTATTATTTATTTTTTTAAGAAAAATTCATTTTTGCTGTCGATTGGCCTTAACTTGAATTGAATTGCTTGTTCAAAATAATGCACCATAATTGAGTAATTTACATTACATTTTAGATTAAATCATCATATTTATAAATGAAAAATAATTTAATACATTTGATCATATTTTGTTTTTATTTATTTTTTGGTCTTTTAGCGCTCTTTTCCCTATATTTCTGCAATGGTGAATAATGGCTCCCTTCCATATGACCATGGGAAAGATGGCCGTTCCACTGAATTAGGAGGTTGCTCTGCAGAAATTAGAAACAAAGACCATGACACCTACCTGGCTATTCGATACTCCAAAGGTAGACTCACGGTAAGAAGCCCAATAAATGTAAATGTATTTGCCATTATGCAGATGTAATTGATGGTATAATATCTTGAGAAATCTCTCACTGCAGTGTTCTGTTTTCACAGATTATGGTGGATGTGGACGACAGGAATGATTGGAAAGAATGTATTGATATTGGGGGCGTCCGTCTCCCTACAGGCTACTATTTTGGGACTTCTGCAGCTACAGGAGATCTATCTGGTAAGCTTTTCTTAGAGATATCTCATAAATTTCCATGATAATCCCTATGCCTGAAGATCAGCTTTACTGTGTTTCTTCTCTGCAGACAACCATGATATCATCTCTATGAAGATGTACCAGCTGATGGTAGAACATACTCCTGATGAGGACAAGGATTGGACTAAGATTGAGCCCAGTGTCAGTCACCTCAAGTCCCCTAAAGGTAAGACACAATAAGTCAGTCACAGCTGACCAATCGTACACGTTCAAAATGCTCACAGCATAAGGGATTTTTCATTTAATTATTTTTAAAAAAATAGTCCCACTTTTTTCTTCTCCTCTGTTATCTGTTATCATCTCCCATTGAACAGACAATATTGATGATCCAACTGGAAATTTCCGAAGCACACCCCTCACTGGCTGGAAGGTCTTTCTACTTCTACTATGTGCCCTGCTTGGAATTGTAGTTTGTGCAGTTGTAGGTGCAGTGGTCTTTCAGAAACGTCAGGAAAGAAACAAGAGGTTCTATTAAAACACTACATGATTTCAAAGAACTTTGGAGATCATAGGTGGAAAACATAAATGTGATTTTTTTTTTTTTTTTTTACAACTGTAAAAATGTTTATATTATTGAAGTGCTTGATTGGAAGGAAAGCTGGTTGGCATCTAAAGAGTAGGGATGCGTGTCTTCAAAGAATTTCTTTTTATGTTGGCCTGTCTGATTTTGGGTCTTGCGAGACTGATGCTTGTGAGCTGAAGTAGAGTAAATTACACATTTTGGTTACACTTTACAATAAGGTTCTATTCATTAAAACTAGATAATTCATTAGGTATCATGAACTAACAATACACTATCTTTTTTTTAAACAGCATTTATTAATTGTTGTTAATGTTCGTTAATAAAAATGCAATTGTTCAGTGTTAATGTTAGTTCATAGTACGTTATCTAATATTAACATACAACTTTTTTTTTATATTAACATAAACCACGATTATTAAAAGCTGTAAACGTTTTGTTCATTGTAAGTGTTCATCAAATGGAACCTTATTGTTAAGTGTTACCCACATTTTCAATGCAGTTTTGCATAGAACATCTTTATTTTGTGTATGACCTGTATAAAACTCGATTTAGTACAGTTTATACTTTCATATGTTTCCGGTGATTTTTATTTTTTTTGCATTTTGAAAACTTTTATCTGCTTTGCCAGCTATGCATTATGGTTTTGTTCTGCTCAGGAGTACAGTATAAACTGTAATTTACTTTGAAAGAGGATTTTAATGGGCTGCACAAAAAAATCAAACTGATGAAAATGTGTTCTTAAATCAATCAAATCAATTTCAATGCTATTTCTTATTTTCAATAAGGTAATGTCCTATTTTTTTTCCAAGGTCTTCACGGCGTATTGTATTTGAATTTTATTCCCAGTGTTGTAAATTTTTTTTACCGAGCATACACCAAAATGTGGTGGGCTTTCACTTATGCAAGGACAAGAATTCAAAAGAGTTTTTAAAAGAGTTTACCAAAAAAATGTTTTATCACTGCAGGATATCAATAATTCTGCCTTATGGGAGTTTTCACCTACATCTGTTAAATACAATTTTCAAATTTTATATGATTTTTATTTTATTTTTTTATCTCTGCATGGAGTAATTGCAATGCACTGATTTAAAATAGCTTCCAAGTTTCCATAAGAAGTTAATTTTCTGTTAAAGAGCAAGCAGGCAGGCAATGACTTTAAAGTGATGCTTTTGGTGAGAAAATAAAGCAGTTCTACTTGTGGACTTGGTTAATGTGTGTTGATGTCACTTTCTGGTTTCTTGGCCCTATAGTAATTAAAAATGAATATAATTAATTGATTTAAAATACATTCTAAATTAAAGCATAAGTAAGTCATTACTGCACCACCAAATGGAATTGCAAAAATAAACAAGCTTTCTTCTTAATATGGCCCCCATCTCCTATTGGTCAAACGAAAAGATAGTCCCGCCCCCAAACCACGCTGTTGGTTTGGTAACGTTGTTGCGGTGGGTCAAAGGGTGTCGCACAAAACAAACAGCAATTTTCATAGTGACACAGAGACAGTTTATAGTTTCTGAGAAAATTAAAATGGCTTACTAAAAGTTGCTGGGATACGAGCAACTTCACTTAATATCTCTGATAAATAGTAAGTGAGAGAATATAAATATAGTGTCTCTATTGGATTTAATAATTCTCCAAAGGGCTACAGTATGCTTAACCTTGCCTTAAATATATCCAGGCACTACATAAATGGACTTAATATTTGGCTAAACGTTTTACACATAAATAAAGTAATTGCATTTTTTGAAAAGCATGTTGACATGATGAAAATGGCCTTTCTACAATGGCGTTGCATCGTTAATCAGGAATTTTTGCTTTTGCGTGTTACATCACTGCCACTAAGTGTCAGAATGACAACTAGAGCAACATAAACAATAAAACCTGACCAACAGGTCAACAAGAGTGCACCTTAAAGGAATATTCCATGCTCAATAAAAGTTAGGCTCGGCATCATTTGAGGTATAATGTTGATTACCACAAATGTAATTTCCAATTTTTGGAGGGTTTAAAGGCAGAATTGTGAATCTTCTCATTTTCTAAAAGCACTTACATTAATTCTTCTGTCAAAATGTGTGTATTAATGAGCTGTAAAGTTGTTTAAATCATCGTTTTTACAGTCGTTTAAGGGTTTGTTGGCAATAGCAACGAAGTTGAAAATTGGTCTATAACTTTACATAAAAAAGGTTAGAAAGTGAATTTATCACACTAAAATCATGTTAACACACATATTATGTATTGAGGCTATACTTCTGAAAGTATTTTAAAATACTCACTATAATTAGTATTTTAATGTTTATGGACTGGACCCATTCACTTCTATTGTAGGTGCCTCACTGGAACCCAGATTTTTGCCTCTTTTTTTTTTCTCTCCCATTTTTTCCCTAGTTTCTAATGCCCAATTCGCAATGCCTTCTAAGCCCTCGTGGTGGCATGTTAAATTTTGGGTAAACCCATCTTGCCACACAGTTTATTCTATTAATATTATATTAAACAAACACAGAGTACGATAGCTTGTGTCCACTCTTTTGTTTTCCAAATCTCCCTCCTAATGAAGGAAGAACGCTAAATGAAACTTTAATGACAGTTTCAAGGGTCATTTTAAGATTCCAAGCATAATTAAACTGTCATTATAGGTTGTTTATCAAATCTATTACAAATATAATTTATACACGTCGTACTTTTCTCTAATAGAGTCAACAATCTATAAACATGGCAAGAACTGATGAACGAGGGCAGATATCCAGATTTGACCGTCAGTGTTAAAAACTACAATGACCATGAGCAATCACGCGATTGCTGGAAAGCGCTTGTGATTGGACGACGGCAGACGATGGGTTACGTGGCATTGGAGCTTCTGCGCAGGCGCAGTGCACTTTTCACCGGCAGTGTCAAGATGGTGGCAATCAGAAAGCAGGTTACACTTTACTTGGTGCTGTTTTTAAACATTTACACAAGTTTTGTGTCTTCGTTGTACTTTCATATCGGCGAGACTGAAAAGAAATGCTTCATAGAAGAAATACCGGACGAGACCATGATAATAGGTATGTAGAAGAAACAGGAAATGTCAGCTAAGTTTACAGTGCACGCTACTACTTATCTCAATGCTAACAAGCAGGCTTGTCAAGTTAAGTTGATTCGTTGACAACCATCTGGACTTCATGTGAAAAATAACGTGTAGAATAAAATCTGTCCGATATTAAATGATGACCAAAATGAATGAATGAAAACAAAAGGAAAACTAAGTTTATGTGGTGGTATTTCAACATTAGATTTTAAGGTTGGGTAACATTGTATAAAGTTGTTAAGTCAATGCCATACTTATCCATTATATTGTTACTTCGCTAAGTTAGACGAGGATCTGATATTGTGAAACATTCTGAATACGTAAGTGACACATTGCAGTATCAAGTGAATATGACAAAACTCCCCACTCTGTGAACATGCATTTGACCTACATTTTTGTTGTATTTCGGTCCATGGGTCATCGTGAATTTCTAGTGTTTTCTGCTATAATGGAACACTTACCTCTTTTACAACTGTCATTCTGTATTACCCAGGTAACTACCGGACACAGCTGTATGACAAGCAGAAAGAAGAGTATTTGCCTGCTACTCAAGGACTTGGCATGTTCGTGGAAGTGAAAGATCCTGATGAGAAGGTCAGCTTGATTGGAGGTTTTGTAAGAAATATCTAAAGTCCAGTACTCTAATTTGTCATGTTCTTATTTGCTTATCTTTTCTGGGTTTCAGGTAATCCTGTCTCGTCAGTATGGATCAGAGGGCAGGTTCACCTTCACTTCCCACACACCAGGAGAGCATCAAATCTGCCTGCACTCCAATTCTTCCAAATTTGCTCTGTTTGCTGGGGGAATGCTTGTGAGTTTAATTTATAAACCTTACACGTGCATCATATGGTCACCTTATACTGTATTCATAGATGGGATGTCTTTTGTTTCCATGGTAGAATGACATAAAATGTTTTAGTTGCCGCTTATTCGTTGACATCTTTGTATTTCTAATTCAGCGTGTTCACCTGGATATCCAAGTTGGTGAGCATACAAACAACTATGCAGAAATTGCTGCAAAAGACAAGCTTAGTGAGCTGCAACTGAGGGTGCGACAGCTGATGGAGCAGGTGGATCAGGTCCAAAAAGAGCAGAACTATCAGAGGGTAAGAGTCCTGCACTGCTTGGAATCGAAAAATCCATTAAAAATAAAATACTATTCTGGAATATCCATGCTCTTTCACCAATGTGAAGAGAACACCCTAGTAAAATATGCAGTATATTTTAGCAGCTGTCCAGTTGAATCAACAAAAAAACTCTCAAGCTCCTAATTCATTGTTTCTCACTATTAAAACATTTGTGTAAATGCTCCATTTATTTATATGCATTCCACTTCTGTGCTGTCTTTGCTGTGGAAAGATTCCCTTACACAATTTTTTCACATTCAAACATCTGTTGGCTGAAATATTAAATTATCTGGTCATTTGAAAACAGGTTGCAGAGGGTAGTAAATGCAATTACTGTACATTCTCTTTTTTTTATTATTAATATTATTATAAAAATATTTTTTTTTTTGTTGCATAAAATCCTAAACTCCTTTTCCTGTACCTTATCTGAATGTTATTGATGTGATTTAATGTTTTTTTAATTGCAGTATCGTGAGGAACGCTTCAGACAGACGAGTGAGAGCACCAATCAGAGGGTTCTGTGGTGGTCTATCGTCCAGACACTGATTCTGGTGGCCATTGGTTTTTGGCAAATGAGACATCTCAAGAGCTTTTTTGAGGCCAAGAAATTAGTATAGAACTGTTTGGATTTTGTTTTTTATTGTGATGTCAGTTGATACAGTACACACAGAAATTTGAAGATTAACTGCTTCATGTGTGGTCAAGACTGCTGAAAACTCAAAATGCGCTCTGTTCAGTTCCCACCCTAAATTTTTTTTGTTGAGTACTGCTTTGAGATTTGTTTTACACTGTTTGTTCCAGTGCCACACCCCAGTGTAATGTGAATCAAGTTTCTGTTGAGATATACATTACAGTTTGTTCTAGTCTGTTTTAAGGTAAAAACCACTCTTTTGAGTGATTCAGTAAAGTAATTTACTGCAGTTAAATGCAATTGCATAGTTGTTGACTTTCTCTTTCTTTTCTTTTATTGCTCCCCAACTTGTTACAATGACATTTTGATTTTTTTTTTAGAAATACTGATGAAGAAAATAACTATTAACTGTATCAAGGGCTGTTAGTGTAATGTTTTTCTACATGGATTATTTGCTTAAACATTTACAAGACAAAAATAACTGAGTTTATCCTGGTGGCAGGTGCATATGTCTTCTGATGTTTTGTTATGCAGTAATTAGTACACTATTTAAAGTATATTTTCTCAGAGTGAATGTTTGTTGTTTTCTTTTATACATTTGGTTAATCAAAGTTTCTGTACCCCCCGCCTCCCAGATTAGATTAGAATTATGCTGCCTTACCTTTTGATAGATACAGTTTGCTGAACTGTTTGAACATACGTGTGTTAAATGCATGTATCCAAATAAATGGCAAATTGTAGTTATCAAAAGTTGAAAGGTTTAAGTATGTGTACATAAGCAGAGTGAATACCTGGAACATCAAAATAAATACTCCTGGGATATATATATTTTTTCTTCATATTTTCTTAAATTTGCCATTAACTATTAATTGTCTAACAAAATGTAGTCATATTTTAATTTATTGTTTCCAGCTCTGTGAGAACTACATAACATCTTGCACATATACTGGCAGCAAAAAGTTAGGAATAATGTACAGACTTATGGAAAGTAACTGGTACTAAGTAACAGACTTATGGAAAGTAAGTGGCATTCGACTGATCACAATGTTTTGTCAGGACATTAATGATGTGAAAAATTACTACTACAATTTGAAAAAAAAAAACTTCTTAAACTACTTACTAGAGTTCTCGTCAAAAATTCCTCCACTTGCAGCAATGACAGTTTTGCAGATGCTTGGCATTCTAGCCGTCAGTTTGTCCAGATACTCAGGTGACATTTCACCCCATGCTTCCTGTAGCACTTGCCATTGATCTTGCCATAGTCTTGTCGGGCACTTCTCACACTCCTTACAGTCTAGCTGATCCCACAAAAGCTAAATGGACTTAAGATCCATAACACTCTTTTCCAATTATCTGTTGTCTTGTGTCTGTGTTTCTTTGCCCAGACTAACCTTTTCTTTTTGGTTTCCTGTTTCTTTTTCTTTGCAATTCTTCCCATAAGGGCTGCACCCTTGAGTCTTCCCTTTACTGTTGTACATGAAACTGGTGTTGAGCGGGTAGAATTCAATGAAGCTGTCAGCTGAGGACATGTTAAGTGTCTGTTTCTCAAACTAGAGACTCTGATGTACTTATCCTCTTGATTAGTTGTACATCTGGCCTTCCACATCTCTTTCAGTCCTTGTTAGAGCCAGTTTGTCTTTGAAGAGAAGTATAAACCTTTGTATGAAATCTTCATTTTTTTAGGTAATTTCAAGCATCATTGGTGGTGGTGGATGAAACACACTTTCAACCTGTCCCTCTTCTTGTCTGTAGTCCCCACATTCTTTAAAACGTCCTCCATTGTGCCTGTACCAAAGCAATCAAAAATCACTTGTTTAAATGACTAGCGTCCTGTTGCTCTGACCCCCATCATCAGCAAATGCTTTGAGAGGCTAATCAGAGATTACATCTGCTCTGTGCTGCCCACCTCACTGGACCCATTGCAGTTTGCCTACTGCAACAACCGCTCCACTGATGATGCCATTGCATCTACAATACTCACTGCTCTCTCCCACCTGGAAAAAAGGAACACATGTGAGAATGCTGTTTGTAGACTACAGCTCAGCCTTCAACACCATAGTGCCCTCCAAGCCTGATGTGAAACTCCGGGCTCTGGGCTTAAACAGCTCACTGTGCAGCTGGATCCTGGACTTCCTGTCAGACAGACATCAGGTGGTTAGAATGGACAACAACATCTCATCACTGACCCTCTACACTGGAGCCCCGCAGGGCTGTGTTCTCAGCCCACTCCTGTATTCCTTGTACACACACTACTGTGTGGCATCACACATAGCTCCAACACACGCTGGTGTCAGGAGCACAGCCTCTCCCTCAACTTTAGTACGACCAAGGAGCTTGTAGTGGACTTCAGGAAGAAAGACAGAGAACACAGCCCCATCACCATTAATGGAGCACCGGTGGAGAGAGTCAGCAGCTTCAAGTTCCTCAGTGTCCACATTACTGAGGAACTCACATGGTCCGTCCACACTGAGGCCGTTATGAACAAGGCTCACCAGCGCCTCTTCTTCCTGAGACGGCAGAGGAAGTTTGGAATGAACCACCACATCCTCATACAGTTATACACTAGCACTATAGAGAGCTTGACTGGCTGCATCACTGCCTGGTACGGCAATAGCACCGCCCACAACCGCAAATCCCTGCAAAGGGTGGTGCAAACTGCCAGACACATCATCGGAGGTGAGCTTCACTCCCTCCAGGTCATACAGCGATTCACTTTTTCCACATTTTGTTATGTTACAGTTCCTGCCACTGAAAAACATCCCCACAGCATGATGCTGCCACCTCCATGCTTCACTGTAGGGATGGTATTGGCCAGGTGAGGAGCGGTGCCTGGATTCCTCCAGACATGACGCTTGCCATTCAGGCCAAATAGTTAAATATTTTGTTTCCCATGGTCTGAGAGTCCTCCAGGTGCCTTTTGGCAAACTCCAGGCAGGCTGTCATGTGCCTTTTACTGAGAAGTGGCTTTCATCTGTCCGCTCTACCATACAGGCCTGTTTGGTGGAGTGCTGCAGAGATGGTTGTTCTTCTGGAAGGTTCTCCTCTCTCCACAGAGAAACACTGGAGCTGTTAGAGTGACCATTGGGTTCTTGGTCACCTCCCTGACTAAGGCCCTTCTCCCCTGACCGCTCAGTTTGGCCGGGCGGCCAGCTCTAGGAAGAGTCCTGGTGGTTACAAACTTCTTCCATTTACGGATGATGGAGGCCACTGGGCTCATTGGGACCTTCAATGCTGCAGAAATTTTTCTGTACCCTTCCCCAGATCTGTGCCTCAATATAGTCCTGTCTCGGAGGTCTACAGACAATTCCTTGGACTTCATGGCTTGGTTTGTGCTCAGACATGCACTGTTAACTGCGGGACCTTATATAGACAGGTGTGTACCTTTCCAAATCATGTCCAGTCAACTGAATTTACCACAGATGGACTTCAATCAAGTTGTAGAAACGTCACAATGATGATCAGTGGAAACAGGATGCACAGGTGTCATGGCAAAGGCTGTGAATACATGTGATTTTTTATTTTTTTATTTTTAATAAATTAGCAAAGATTTCAAACAAACTTCTTTCATGTTGTCATTATGGGGTATTGTTTGTAGAACTTTGAGGAAAATAATGAATTTAATCCATTTTGGAATAAGGCTGTAACATAACAAAATGTGGAAAAATTGAAGTGCTGTGAATACTTTCCGGATGCACTGCATATACCAGGACATGTTTGAAAAAAGCTCGGAGGATCATCAGAGACTCCAGCCACCTGAGGCATGGGCTGCTCTCACTGCTACCGTCAGGCAGGCGATATCGCAGCATCAGGACCCGCACCAGCCGATTACATGACAGCTTCTTCCCCCAAGCAATCAGACTTTTGAACACTTCAGCACTGCACTTTATTAATCTTATTATCTCACACTGGACTGTCATAAATTATATTCTCTGTACAATACAACTACTGTATTTTTTTATATACACTTTATATCTTTTTTTACTGTATGTGTATTCTATATACTGTGTATTGTTTACTGTACATTGTATATTATTATTGTGTTGTGTAATTATTTGTACATTTGATATGTAAATTGTGTTGCGTTTATATGTTGTTTATTGTAAATTGGTATATGTCTCACCACTGTCATGACTGCTATGTTGCTCGGAACTGCACACAAGACTTTCACCTACTGTTGCAATTGTGTACATGGTAGTGTGACAAAGTGATTTGATTTGAAACAGAATGCAATTCTAAGTGTTTTGCTCAATGAATTCTGAAAACACTGAAAAATGTTTTGCTCTCATATTTGTACATTATACATTTTTAAACACATGTACATACATGTTAAACAGCAGCTACATGGAAATGTATTTATCTTTCCAAGTAGAGACAGGATGGAACATTTTAGTTGCTGAGAAATGTACCCCATATTGCACATAGAAATAAAGTTTCCCCACTCCCCCCTTTATTGACTTATCTTTTAAAGTCCTCTTTATATTCACTTGGGTTAAGTGGCGTTTGTAAGTTATTGGTACTTTGATTAATTAATATAATAGAGAAGTGTTATACTATTAAAAGTTTGGGCACTGGACATATTGACTTACTGAATAATAAGGTTTTAAGGATTTACTCTGTACTCTTTGAGATTTCTTGTTAGCGGTTTATGCAGTCTTGGACTTACACTGACACCTAGGGGCATGGAGGCAGCATCATTCAAATGCAAAAGTTTTCAGTTACTGATGTCATTGTAGAAATTCACTACTCGAAGTCATCCATGATTAATTTAATCCATGAGTGAAAGTGTCCAAAAACAAACAAACATAGTAGTTACTAATGCATCCCTCTTCACTTTAAAAATATACTTACTAACTTCCCTAAGCTCTTCCCTCAGGGGAATCCCTGCTGCCATTTTGGAAGTTTGGAGTCTCATTTGATGTTACCAAGGTTAGGTTTAGGATTAGATTCAGTGGTAGGGTTAAGTTTAGGTTTAGGGGTAGGTGTAGGGTTCTGTAGGACTCCAAAAATAAACCAAATAAATACAGTGTGGGAACGTTGCATGCAGCTCTTGTGAGACGTTCGGTTGCCTTCTTGACACAAGCCTTGTTTCTAGAAAAGGAAGTCCTGCTTTACAGGAAAAGGAGCCAATCAACTTTAAATACAAATATTGCTTGCCAGTCAACTTAAGAATGCATATGTGCATTAGCTAGACCAGAAAAATAGTTTTTTTTTTTTAAGCGTTAAAGCGTTAAGAGTTAAAGAAGCACAATTTATGGTGCCATTCTTGTCAGATTTGACTGTTTATGTTAAATATGTTCTTTGATTGTAATCTTAACCAACCATTTCAATTTCAAACTTTCCCCATTTAAGTGGATAGGAGCTGCACTTGTATGCCACTTGTAGACTAAGTGAGGGTTCCAAATATGGCTGCGGAGTGAAATGACTTGACTTAAAAGGAACTTTGGTAGTATTCGGCTGGTCATTAATGATATTCCGAGTTCAATTCAAGTTAAGCTTAAAAATTAGGCATAATATTGATTATGACAAAATTAATTTAAACTTGTCTGACTTTTCTTTAAAAAAAAAAAAAAAAAAAAAAAGCACAAATCTGGGATCCAGTTAGCACTTACAATGTAAGTGAATGGGGGCAATCCATAAAGCTAAAATACCCACCATTTCAAAAGTATAACCACAAGACATAAACAATTAGCGTGTTAACATGATTTTAGTGAGATAAAATCACTTTCTAACCATTTCTGTGTTAAGATATTTACAATTTTACAACTTTATTGCATGACGTACAATTTTACAACTTTTGTTTTCCAAAAAAACATAAAACGAATGTAAAAATGGTGATTTAAACAAATTTACAGCTTAAAAAAAAATAAAAAATTTAACATAAGAATTAACTGTGCTTTTATAAAATGACAAGCTTCCCATTTCTGCCTTTGAACCCTTCAAAATTGGCCACATTTACTTGCATTGTAAATGCCTCAATTTAACCTTGATTTTTATTTATTTAAGAAAAGTAGGGACGATTTCAAATAATTTCTTGTAATAATTAACATTCTCCCACAAATGCTGTCGATTGATCAACTTGTATTGAACCTGAAATATTCCTTTAACCATACTAAAATGGCGGCCTCCATAAGGGGACCCTCTCCATGTAGAATAAAACAGCCTTTATAAAGTTACGAATATGAGTCTTCATCTCATGTGAGTGGTCATGATTTTATAACTATGTTTTAAACTTACAATTAATTTATTTCAGAGTAAACCTTTTTAATGAGGGAAACATATCTATTTTGGTATAGTATTTATTGGGCAACATATGCTTTACCTAGTCATGCGTATATAGGCCTATGATATGATATGCATTTGCTATTTGTTGTTTACGCTTTATATATCTAAAAAGTTGCTATCAATCCTAGCTCAAAATGCTCAGAAAAGCTTAGGAACTCAATGTCGTTCACTGTTTCAGGAGAAATGCTTTACGGGCGGACTAAGCGAAACCAGTGTATTTTTTAATCTTTTGTCACAGTGCTACATTAAGTTTTCAAACGTTTATCGACAATGACAGCACGTATAAAATATTCGGAAAGAAGATATATGTTTGCGTATTGTAACACACGCGAAAGTAATTCAGATAGTTGTTTTGCCTTAAAGTCGCAACACGGCTCGAGCTCGCATTCGTGCGCTTGTTATTCATCGCACCGTTATGAGTGACGTGTAACTGAATTTAGGAAACTATAATCAAACCTCAAAATACATAAACAAGCATGAGTTAGGTTTAGGGCTCACGTTAGGGTTTAAAGACTGTTTGTGTGTTGTAACGACTATGAAAGACGGCAACTTGATGAATGTGATTTCGTTTATGATGGAGAAAAACAAAGATGGTAACATGAGATATTAACACGTATGAAATCATCCTAAAACAAAGCCCGTATTGGTGAATTATACCTACATAGATTACAGTCTGTCTGCTTCAGCGTGGTACATTGTTGCACTGAAAGGCACAAAGATGATGTACTCTTCACGCAGAAAACCAGTGCTGTATTTTAAAGATGACAGAAGGTATGCATATTTAAACATGCAACCACTCTAATGGACTCCTATTTCAATGCACTTCAAATCAATCTATTCTTGTACCTGATCTGTTGTAATAATTTGGAAAGAGTGCTCTGTGGGTTTGTACAACCCTATGTGTGAATTGAGAAAAATGTAATCTCAGTTTGCAAGTGGTTAATTTATGTATTTGATCATTTGAAGAAATGAAAGTAAAAGGGTGCACCATCATGGAGATGTTCAAGTGAGTATGTGGCGTTATTTAGGAGTGTGATGAGTTTTAAGTGTCATTGGGCAAAGCCAGTTGTGCACAGATGCATGGGGTCCATAACAAACCTGGTTTGTCACCCAGTTTGTCTAATTGCTGCTGTTGATCTATGTATTATCCGATTCTTCGCTGCAATTGAGAATTATTTAGCTAAACATTAAAAGTTCAAAAGTTCAAAGTTTAACCATGTTAATCTTAACATGCTTCTTAAATGTGACTGATACTGCATCCAAATAATGGAAGTTTTAAGCACTGACTTTGTTTGCAGAGACTGTTGTTAACGTGTATTCTATTTAAAGGGATAGTTCACCCAAAAAATAAACATTTCTCATCGTTTACTCACCCTCATGCCATCCCAGACGTGTATGACATTTTTTCTTCTGTAGAACACAAACGAAGATTCTGTTGGTCCATACAATGCAAGTGAATGGTGCGTAGCGCTAGATGGTGCTAGGAAGTGTAATCGAGCTTGAAATCATGATCGCCAAGGATACTGCTGATGATTTATAGTGACTATTTTGTTCCATTTTGGTATGTTCTTATCCAAAACCGATTGGATTGCTTTAGAAGTTTCCACTATTGGGTGTGCAAAAAGTGGCCCAAAAAGGGCGTGCTAGTGTGTGCCAGGGCCATTTGCGTTCCCACTGTCTCTTCTGGGGCTTCATTGTGCCTCATCTGGGCTTTCTCTGGGCCATTGGCTTTTGGCCCGCGGATTACCCTTTGGTCAAACATGGCCAACCAGAGATTTAGGCAGGTTCAATGTCAAAGGCGAAGTTTCGTAGAACTTCCCAGCTTGTGTATTCAGCACACAGTGGTACAGGTTCGGGGGGGAAAAAATGCGGGTAAGGTACAAATCCTTTAAAATGTCCAATGGACAAACAGTGCACAAAGAAATTACTTTCCATGGTTCGATGAACTTTCATAGATACCGTGCTGGGACATCGTCCTGCTGTCAGTGGAAAGACCACTCAGGACACCATGGCAGTTACAGTAGGTGAGTTGTCAACGCTAACTTATCTTGCTTTTTACATTCGATATATACTCGATATTCTAGATGGCTAGACAACATGATACCTCAGCTTGAGCTTCCGTCTTGCTTGTGAAATGAGCGGGTGTGTGACGTTAGCACCGGTGTATTAAGGGTTGATTTTTAGGCAACACTGTGGCCAGATGTTCGGAACACAGATCGATTTTGGTCTTGTGGCTCAAGGCCCAAGGCTATTGGTCCCGGCTGGCCAGTCCGTAGCCCTGGCTCGCATTGGCCCGATAGTGGAAAAGCGGCTATTGATTAAACCACTGTCATATTGATTGCTTTTATGTTGACTTTATATGCTTTTTGGAGTTTGAAATGGTTTGACACTATTAATTTGCATTGTATGGACCTACAGAGCTGAGATATTCTCATACAAATTTTTGTTTTTGTTCTGCAGAAGAAAGACAGAGGGGGAGTAAATGATGAGATCATTTTTGGTTTAACCATCCCTGTAATGATGCTTGAAAAGCAATTTTGTATGTCAGATTTCATGTTGATCTTTATTATTATTATAGTTAACACTTTGTATTTATGTTTTCAGTTTTCTTTCCAGGAAATGCACTGTCTGGAAGCTTTTCGGACTCTGCATGGTGTTTGTTCTGGGGTCCTTTCTTTGGGTGCAGCTGACTTGTTCAGGAGACATGAGCCAAACTGCTGTTGGGAACAGCCACCTCCATCACCAGCCCTGTCCTATAGAGAAACAAGATTCTTCTGTTGATGACCCATCCTGGGGCCCTCACAAAATGGCCCTCATCGTTCCATTCAGAGAGCGCTTTGAAGAGCTTCTTGTGTTTGTTCCATATATGCACGCTTTTCTCAACAAAAAGAAAATACGGCATAAAATATTTATTATTAACCAGGTGGATCGCTTTCGGTGAGTAGTATTTATTGATTGACCAAATGTGGCTTTTAATCTTTGTTAATTATATTCTTGGCTCAACAAGACAATTTTTGCTAGTCCAGTCAGGCCAGTAGTTCAGATTTTATTTTAGTTGTAGTTCAGTTTTTTACAACTTGCTTTGCTAAAATTTTCAGTGGACCCACCGGAAAAATGCTACATTTTAGAAATGTGCCAGGAAAAAAATATTTACTTTAAAACACTACACTGTTTTTTATTTGCAGTAATAGCTGACAATTATACAACAACTCCATGACAATATACATTTATAAACACAATATTGCTGGAATTTTATGGCATACAACACAAAACATTACCGATTAGTTTGTAATGTTCTACTCATGCTCACTTTCACAAGTCATTTTTCCTATTTTGAAAAGTCATAATTGTTACATTCAATTCAAGTTTAAGTTGGCTATTCATAAAAAACACACAGATGTTAGATTTAGTGACAACGCAGCACTGGCCAACTAGCCAAAACACTCTCACACTGGCCCTTGCCCATCCTTACTGTTGAGCAGTGATACTGAATGTGTTATCTCTTAGGATCACAATAGTAATTTTGGATGACACAAATAAGGATTTTTATTTGAATGCACTTGATGTCTTTCAGATTCAATCGAGCCTCACTTATTAATGTTGGCTATTTGGAGAGTGGTAATGACACAGACTACATTGCGATGCATGATGTAGACTTGTTGCCTCAAAATGAGGATCTAGACTATGGATTCCCAGAGGAGGGACCCTTTCATGTGGCTTCACCAGAGCTTCATCCCTTATATCATTATAAAACTTATGTGGGTGGGATCCTGTTGCTCGCCAAGAAACATTATCAGATGGTAAGATCAATAAAGAAATATCGTTAACACTTTACAGTAAGGTTCCATTTGTTATTGCATTGGGTATCATGAACTAACAATGAACAATATATATATTTTTATATTTTTTTTTACAGCATATATTAATCGTAAATGGTAGTTAATACAAATACAATTGTTCATTGTTAGTTAGTAGTGCACTGATATTTAAACAGAGGCTTTACTAAAACAACTTTGGATTTAAAAATAAAATAATTAAAATGAATATATAAAACATATAGAACTTAGAATAGCAAATCAGTGTGATTTTTAATTTCTACCTAAAGTGCAATGGAATGTCAAATCGCTTTTGGGGATGGGGAAGAGAAGATGATGAATTCTTCAGAAGACTGCGAACTACTGAACTTCAGGTACAAAAGAACTGAAAAATAAACACCTTTGCTTTACAATTTGAGCAGCTTTGACCTGTAAAGTTTGTTTAAAATGTGATATATTTCAGATTTGGTATGATTGTAATAATTCAAATCTCTGCAGCTTTTTAGGCCAAAGGGTATTACTACAGGAACTAAAACATTCAGACACATCCATGATCCAGCTTGGAGGAAGAGAGATCAGAAGCGGATCGCTGCACAAAAGCAGGTAGAAAGAATTAAAAAACCCCTTGAAAAACATTGCATATGTTTACTTCACTCTTTGTTTCGGTTGTCATAGTATTAATGTTTTTGTTATGTATTTTCAAATCTGTACATAAGACATTGAAATGTACCAAAAATAAATGATGAAAGCCTGGTCAGTTTTAATGAGACCTTTGTATAACCAAAATATTTTTTTTTTATATTCAATAAAATCAACCCCAGGGAAATGAAAGTGCCCGAAGTTGAATAAACACCCATATATGTATGTTTGTAAATATTACCAATAAAGAAAATTTTTCAAAGCGAGGCAATTTGTTACATTTATGTAAATGATTAAGAGTACAAGTTAGGATATATCTTTGTCATAGTAGCAATGTTATTCTGCAAGCCCAGCCTTGAAATCAGTTATAATCTTTTGGTTTTATTTTTGTGTGATTTTGCCAGGAACAATTTAAGGTGGACCCAGAGGGTGGCCTAATTAACCTCCGCTACAAGGTGGAGTCCAGACAGGAACTGACCATCAGTGGAGCTCCATGTACTGTCATCAGCACGTCTCTGGAGTGTGACCTCAGCCAGACTCCATGGTGTCAATTCAGCTAATATGCTTCAGCAGGACCTGTAAAGCAAAATGGTACCAATTCTCCCTCTGTGATGGCAGGAAAGCTTTAACAGATTAATAGTGTCAGTCACACATGAAAAATCACCCTGATCGTCTAACCAAAAGGACTTGAGCTGGTGATTATGTTAGGGAAAATGTCACAGACTCTCTTTGAGGTAGTATTTTTATAGGTTACTGTTATTTTCTTTGTCCATGATGAATCACTGCCTTTATAGCTGCCTCAACTTGACTCAACTGAACTATGGACTAATTTCAGGTACTGCACCGAGTTTGCATCAGCAAAATTGCCTATATGAGCATCCAAATGTCAGTCTTTTATTGATAGGTTTTATATATATTTTATATATATTGACTTTTGCAACTACATTTGCGAATAACCTGTAGCAAAACTCACTTGTGTACTTGTAAATACTGATGCGAGAGAGCAACACCAGTGTTTGGCAGGGGGCAATATAGTTGTTTTATTAGTTGATGCCTAGCCAATGAAATGGGACGTTTGTGTATGAGATTATGTCATGTCACATTGCCAGCCCATGCCTGTTTGTAGTGGCAAAGTGAAGGAGTTTCTTTACTGAGTAAAACCTGTAAAAAATAAATTTATTCTTCAACTACTACACATGATTTCCCCATGAAGAAAATTATTCTGGAACTCTATCATTAATAACATAAATTGGAGGAAAGCATGGTTGTTACCTTATAAATATTGCATGACTAATAAGATCAAAGTGCATTTTAAAATCTTGCACAAAATGTTCCGTTGTAACCTACTTCTACCCAAGTATTCTGATGTAAATAACTTGTGTACCTTTTGTGGGAACAATAGTGAAAAAAATGTTATTTTGTGATTGTTCTGAATTCTCCATGTTTAGCATAATAACGGGCACAGAATCAGCGCTGTATGTCACTGAATAGAGCGCAATCAGCGCAGTTGCGGAGCCTACGCTGATTTAGTAGACTGAGTATGCTAGACTGAGTATGCGTAGTGCTGTAGGGTTACATCAGCCGTTCTGACAGGAAAGTTCGCGGGATTGCTTGCATTATAAGGACATTGTACGAGTAACGGACAAGTAAGTCCAGTGTTATTTGAATATTAATGTTATATTGCAAGTGTATTTGTTGTAGATAGTGTTTCTAAGTTTATTTGTCTATATTATAGCGCCCGTTTTGCCGCACGTGAATTGGACGCTGTATTATATGCCGTCAATCCTTTGAAGTTTGAATAGCGATCGTTACAACTTGTATAAGGAATATTCATGCACGAATATTGTATGTTGAGTTTCTCATTATATCAACAATGTAACATTTACGTGATTTATGTTGATTATTATTTTCTTTCATTGTTTTAGAAAACCTTGCACATGTCGATCCATGTTGATGCCAAAGCAATCATTAAAAGGCTATCATCTATTCATGACTCCGAGTTCTCTGACAAGAACACTGTGGCGGTCAGTGCACATTGATCCAGCTAAAACTAAAACTAAAACTGAATTATAACATGGTCCTTCGAGCCGGATATAATGAGCCCTACACAAAAGGGAGTTGAATTACCTCCAATCTCACAAGTTCCTGTTATACGAAACGTGGCACAGGATACCATAAAAGCTCAGTCTGCCCAGCAAACACTTGCACTGAATAACCTGAGTTCAGTTGACTCAATTCCATCATCATGCTTTGTGTCTCCACAACTCCCTATAGCTTCTGATACTGCCTTACAAGGACAGTTACTCCTACAAAGACAGCATGAAGATAAATCACCTCCGGAACTTAGAAGGTCCTTAGGAGTTGAAGGTGGCCCCTTTCTGTTCGACCAGCAATGGGCCACTAATCCTCAGACGGCAATACATACGATGCAACACTCTGTACCTTCCGTTTATGCTGGCAGTCGTACTAATTTTCCTGGTGCCTACCCAGCACAGCCTAGTTATGCTGGTGCACATGGTGTTCATTACCCATCACAGCAAGTAACCTGGCCACAATATGGTAATTGTCAGACAGCTCCTCCACCTCCCATTAATTTATATGGAGCGCCAAGACCATCCATACCAGACTTTACTGTAGACAGTGAAAGGGATTTCGCTAATCTGAAACTTGCTTTGGATAATCTACTAGACCCACATCCTGAGTTGTCAGAGAAATACAAATATCACGTGCTACTTGAACATCTGAAACTTCCAGAGGCTCAAATGATTGGACAGTCCTGTCGACATGAAGCACGGCCATATACAGCAGCAATGCAGGCCCTACAGTTGCATTATGGACAGCCACATCAATTAGCACAGAGCGAAATAGCAGCAATCATTAAAAGGCTATCATCTATTCATGACTCCGAGTTCTCTGACAAGAACACTGTGGCGGTCAGTGCACATTGATCCAGCTAAAACTAAAACTAAAACTGAATTATAACATGGTCCTTCGAGCCGGATGACTGACTACTACAGATATGTCATTGCCTGATGATAACCCGTCCAGTTCAGATCAATCAGCTGGGAGACCGGTGAGACGGAGTACACTTCCTAAGCACCTGGAGGACTACGTTATGGACTATAACATTTCAAGGTCAACTAGTCCCCCACTAAGCTCACTAGAAACACATACAGTGCCTTTAGCAGTAAACCGAGCTGTGGACAGAGCATTATCCTTGCCGAGTATGTCTACACCAGTACGTAGAACAGAACAAGTTCAAGCAACTGATAAAATGTCCCTGAGAAAATTGATGGAAAATATCTCTGCAGCTGAGATGGAGGAGTCAGCTGAGATTGCACAGCTTACAAGCAGACTGTCTCTTTATGAGAAAAGGCAGCAGCGTCGACAGGATATGTTAAAACGCATTAATGATTTCCTACTGGAGGAGGAAGCAGATAACCTCTCACTCCAAGAAGAAGATATAGCATCTCAGAAGGGAGCACTTTCCCCTGAGCCTGGATCAAACATTACCTCGACTGCTCCACGCTTTATAAAGACACCAGTTGACTTTGCAAAATCTCCGCCTGATATAATGAGCCCTACACAAAAGGGAGTTGAATTACCTCCAATCTCACAAGTTCCTGTTATACGAAACGTGGCACAGGATACCATAAAAGCTCAGTCTGCCCAGCAAACACTTGCACTGAATAACCTGAGTTCAGTTGACTCAATTCCATCATCATGCTTTGTGTCTCCACAACTCCCTATAGCTTCTGATACTGCCTTACAAGGACAGTTACTCCTACAAAGACAGCATGAAGATAAATCACCTCCGGAACTTAGAAGGTCCTTAGGAGTTGAAGGTGGCCCCTTTCTGTTCGACCAGCAATGGGCCACTAATCCTCAGACGGCAATACATACGATGCAACACTCTGTACCTTCCGTTTATGCTGGCAGTCGTACTAATTTTCCTGGTGCCTACCCAGCACAGCCTAGTTATGCTGGTGCACATGGTGTTCATTACCCATCACAGCAAGTAACCTGGCCACAATATGGTAATTGTCAGACAGCTCCTCCACCTCCCATTAATTTATATGGAGCGCCAAGACCATCCATACCAGACTTTACTGTAGACAGTGAAAGGGATTTCGCTAATCTGAAACTTGCTTTGGATAATCTACTAGACCCACATCCTGAGTTGTCAGAGAAATACAAATATCACGTGCTACTTGAACATCTGAAACTTCCAGAGGCTCAAATGATTGGACAGTCCTGTCGACATGAAGCACGGCCATATACAGCAGCAATGCAGGCCCTACAGTTGCATTATGGACAGCCACATCAATTAGCACAGAGCGAAATAGCAGCAATCATTAAAAGGCTATCATCTATTCATGACTCCGAGTTCTCTGACAAGAACACTGTGGCGGTCAGTGCACATTGATCCAGCTAAAACTAAAACTAAAACTGAATTATAACAGTGATCTTGTATGGCATGATCAGAGTCTCCATTGTTTTTCCAAGTTAAAGTTAAAAAACGATCATTGTGTGAAAGATATTGTTTTATATTAAAAACTAAAACAGATTTCTGGAAAACACTGTCAGTTTTTATTCTGGTTGTGAAATTTTATATACGCAAACAGAAATGTCTTAAAAAAACAACAACAACCTATATTTGCAGAATTCATGCTGGAAATCACTTGCTTAATAAATCTTAAGAGATATATTAGTGATGCATTTATTTATTTTCTTGCTTGTTTTGATGAGATCTTTTCTGCCTCCATTGTGATGCAATTTTTTGTTTTTTATTTCCTTTACTTTTTGTGTACAAGTGATGTACATTCTACAAATATACTAGTCTCGATTGATACCCCTTTATTTAACTTTTTCATTGTAATCCTTTTTTCTTCAATAAAAAAATAAACTGAGGTTCACACTGGCTGGAAGAGCTTATACAGCGGTGTGCCAGGCTGTCTCGGCGCTCCATAGCATGCCAGTGCTTCAAGTCTTTTAGGCTAAGCTCTTCAAAGATGTAGATGAGCACACCACAGATCTTGTGCTGTGATCTACTAATATTACTGCGCAGTTCATCGGAAAAGCAATGAGTCATCTGGTGGTTTTGGACCAGCATGTCTGGTTAATGCTCAAGGAGAGGCGTGACACCAAGAAAGCCGCACCACTGAGCCATTGGTGAGACCATGTAAACCGCGGCCCAAACGGAAGCCTTGGCCTCTTAGCGCCGAAGGAAACCCCCCGGGCAGCAGGTGTATTCAAGACTGGCGCAACGCCATGAAGGGGAATCTGGAGCCCACCGTTTTTCTTGGCCCAGGTCCAAAGAAATCCCGGCACGACTTTTCCACTGCCTGCCGAAGTTCACCGGGTCCAAGATGTTGTGCAAATTGTTGTTCATGTGTGTTGTTTGCCAATAAAAAATTTATTAAAAATGAATAGCACTTGTTGCGACTGCATGAGACGCTCATACATTCTCAGAAAGAGGGTTCAATATCTCTTCACATTTCTCACACATTATGCTCAACCACTTCCCTATGGCGAGCGGCACTCTATCTCTTATAAAGACAGATTGATGCACCCACTGTCTCACCACGCAGATGCTTGACGAGCTCTCGTTGGTGTGTCAGACAGGGTGCAACAGCACGGTTATATGCTCCAAGTTACGCGCTGGCCCCCTCAATTCAATGACATTATACTGTCCATGGTTCTGTCACGAGACACACCGCTTTTATGGGTCAGAAATTCACAATCTCCTCGTGAAAGATGTGATAGAGATTGTTCCAGACTGCCAAACTCACAAAGGGTTTTTTTATTTTCTCATTCTGAAAAAAAGATGGCAGGCTTCAACCAATCCTATGTAATGTGTTTCAAACAATGAAATGTGTCGATGTGGCACTTGCCCCAATGAAGATGAATGATGTATGCATTTTGGATTATCTCAACGATTGTCTGTTACTGGCACGATCAGAGGCTCTGCTATGTGAGCACATGGACTTGAAACTTCACCATTTGAAAAGCCTAGGTCTCAATGTCAGCTGCGCGAAAAGCACACTTTCTCCCAGCCAACAAATCTCTTTTTTAGGGGTTCAACTCAACTCTGTGTGCATGCGTGTGCACCTCACAATCCTGTAAATTATCATTGCATTGTGTGTGCACCTCATGAGCGAGCGCATTCGGACCATGCATCATTGTCTCAATTCAAACTGGGGAAAGCATTTTCACTGAAGTAATTTCAGAAAATGCTGGGTTTTATGGTGGCAGCATCTGCCATCATACCATTAGGTCTTTTACACATGAGACCTCTCCAGTGCTTGCTCAAACATCATGTACCGCATCACGCCTGGTGCCGGGGGCACGTGTGCAATCACCATGACTCTCCTGCTCTAGCACCATGGATGGCTCCAAACCTTTATAAACAGGGTGTTAGGCTGGCTCAGGTTTTCAGACAGAAAGTGATGACCACGGATGTGTCCAACATGAGTTGGGGCGCACTGTGTGGTAGACACTCGGCTTTCGGAACTTGGACGGGTGCGAAATGGGTGTGGCACATCAACTGCTTTCCAAAGGCTTTCCATTCTGACATAGTGAATCATCACGTTCTGATTCAGTCAGACAATATGTCAGTGGTAGCATATATAAATCGCCAGGGTTGCACTCGATCGCTACCATTGAAGAGCCTGGAGCAACGCCGCCTTGTGTGGAGCACATGCCATCTTCTCTCCCTGTGTGCGACATATGTTCCAGGCCATCGGAGCATGCTGTCTCACCAGGGACCGATGGTGGGAGAATGGAGACTTAATCCCCAGACAGTTCTGAGGATTTGCGAAATGTCCAGCAAAGCGGAAATCGACCTATACGCCTTGGCGGAGACAGCCCACTGTCCTCTTTGTTACTCCATGTCCCAAGCCCCACTGGGGGTGGATGCCTTGGCCCACAAGTGGCCGACGAAACACAAATATACATTTCCCCCAGTACGTCTCCTTCACTCTGTTATCGGCAAAGTCCGAGAGGATTAGGAAACGGTTCTGTTTGTTACACCAAAATGGGCCATCCAGCCATGGAAGTGTATGGCCATGTATCTTAGTGTATTACATTATGTAGTGTGGCGTGATGGTTCCCCAAAAGTGTTTCACCGCAATGTCGAGTGAACTGAATCGATCCGGGTACACATGTAACCTTGGATCCTTGAGATGATCCCATAAGATTACATTATGATACAAGGGCTTCAACTAGGTGGTCGGAGAAGGAATTCCCCAAAAGTGTTTCACCGCAATGTCTCTTTCCCTTCATCTCAGGGATCTGAGGTTATATGTGTAACCGGAGATGTTTTGCTACAGGTTTTTTGCAAAAGAAGTTGCGAAAGTCAAGGAGTGAAGTTTTAATGTTGCAGTGCCAGATTTAAGAGGTTGTAAATGCTGATTTGTTGTTGTACTGCAAAAATGAATTAAAGTACAAAAGTTAATTTGCAATACAAGTTTGTGTCTGTAGTTGTAGTTATGTGAATGCCATTTTACACATTTGTGTCTATTTGTCTGCAATTGTGAATTCAGAACACAAGCTTTGAATTATTGTTTGTGAGTGCACAATTTGAGCCTGATGAATCTTGGCATTGTCATCCTGGAATATGCCCCTGCCATCAGCGAAGAAAAAAAATCCATTGATGGGATAACCTGGTTGTTCAGTACATTCAGGTAGTCAGCTGTCTTAATTTTATTGTTGTATAAGGTTGCTGTGTCTAGACCTAACTGAGCAACCCCAGATTATAACACTGCCTCCAGAGGCTTGTACAGTGGGTACTATGCATGATGGGTGTATCACTTCATGCGCTTCACTTTTATACCCTGATGACCCATCACTTTGGAATAGGGTAAATCTGGACTCATCAGATCACATGACCTTTTTCCAAATCTCCCCAGTTCAATCTTTATACTCCCTAGCAAATTAAAGTCGTTTTTTCAATTAGCCTCACTAACAAGTGGCTTTCTTGTGGCCACAGCTGTTTAGTGCCAATCCTGTAAATTATCATTGCATTGTGCGTATGGTGCTCTTACTTTCACTATTAAACATAGACGTGAGTTTTAACTGTCGATTTTTTACTACGTGATATCACCAAGCATTTTAGTGATCTCTGGTCATTCAAGATTTTTTTCTGATCCATGTTTCTTCCGCAGTGCTGACAGTTCACCACTATCCTTCCAGGTTTATATAATGCGCTGGACAGTTCTTAACTGAATTTGTGTTTTCTTTGTTTGATGCAGGCCAATATTTTGCCCCTTCTGAAACACATAAACATCTATTCCACGACCACGAGATACATCTTCCGACATTGTTGTTTAAGAAATGAGAAGCTACACACAAATACGTTCCGTAATCATGCCAACATATAGAGAAAAGTCTATACAGGTATCTGCCGCTGGAGGGCGCACTGCCACTTGCGCGCTGCATGCAAGTCTGGTCTGCAACTCAAGCCGCCTTTTCACTGTCTCAGACATTCACATATTAATGTCATATTTCTCCCACCAGTGGCAGTCTTGATGAACTGACATTTTTCTCGCAATGGATTTGATTAATTAATTAAGCTACCAACAGTTTAGTAGTATTTAAAAACAACTTTTGTTCTATATTTGCAACATAAACAATAATTTCTGTCTTCTATAATTGTCCGAAATACAGAAGTAGCAGGCGTTTAAAATAAAGTTTACGACCAAATCTCTTTATTTCTCACTTTGTGCTAATAGTTGAATACATAAATACATCTCATCTGCATGCGGTCTAGTGCACAAATTGAAATATTTCAACGCAGCCGAAGCTCAAAACGGATTCTAAAATTTCATCAAGTTCACAAAGCATTTTAGTGATCTCCGGTCATTCAATATTTTTTTCTGACCATTCCGCGAAGTTTACGGTTCACCACTATCATTCCAGGTTTTTAATAATTTTAACAATGTCAGCGATTTCAGCAATCTCCGTAGTTGTTTTCTTTGATTGATGCAGGCCAATATTTTGCCCCTTCTGAAACACAGTAACATCTTTTCCATGAACACGTCACGAGATACACCTTCCGACATGGTTGTTTAAGAAAGGATAAACTACACTTCATCAGGTGGGTACAAGAATTGTTGCCAGCCGAATGTTAATCAATACAATAATGATCCAATCATTGGCTGTTAAGTATTGGCTGTTGCTAATTTATATCCAAACGGCGATTTTTTTAATTTTTTTAAAATGTATTCCACTACAGATTACAGAATACATGCCTTAAAATGTAATTTGTAATGTATTCCGTTAGATTACACAAGGTCAGTAACATATTCTAAATACTTTGGATTACTTCTTCATCACTGGTAGATTTTTTCACTTGTTTTGACTATAAAAACTCTGTCAGTACAGTAAGACAAAATACATGTTAAAAATACATTATCTGAAAAACCTAAATATCTTATGCAGTGTTGCTTCTAAAACAAGATCAATCAAATTTATCTTGTTTTATGGATTTTTCGATATTTTTAAAGCAAAAATTTACTAAATTAATTTTCTTATTCAAATCACTTTGGATCACATCATTTATGTGTATAAATGTTGTCCATCTGAAAGGACAAAATATTAAATGAAACAAATGCCAATAAAATGCAAAGTAATCTCTTCAGTAATTAAAATACTATTTCAATGTAACTGTATTCTAAATACCAATTTGTAACTAGTGGAGTAAAGTTACTTATATTTTGTATATTAAATACGTATTCCCATTACATGTATTTCGTTACTGCCCAACCCTAGATTGATGCATAGGCAAGCAAGAGAGCAGATTAAGGGCTTTGAGCATGATCATTTACTTTTGAATTTCTTGACAGCGTGAGTTTGAAATGTCTTGACCGTTTGATCATTTCATCAATGTAAATTTATGGGATTTTTTTTTTTTTTTTTAATGCCAAGTACATTAAAAATGTTTAATGAAATAAAAATCTAGTTAAAGATAATTAATGTTTCCAGTTTTTCCACAAGACAGTGAAAAAAACTACCTACATATATTCTTACAAAACACTTTTTGGGTGTGTGTTAACAGGGTGTGCAAAACTTCACCCAGTGACATTTTGGAATTCAGTTGTTATTTATTAATATTACAACCAACAATGATTTGTTGTTGTCCAGTTTGTCATTACAATATGATACAGAATTATTATTACTTTGAGGATTTGTTGTATACAATAGCAATATATCCCTGTCTTATTTACTTTCACCTGGAGCTTATATTCTGAGGCTGTATTTTATGTTAGCATTGAAGGCAACATTTGTAACTATCAATAAACATACAAAGCACTGCGGTCCCTCAGCACACTAGAGCAGAAGGAAAAAAACATTGCGTTTATCAAAAATGTTATATTATTGCGTCTATAAAATTATGAAATTTTGCTTGTTGTAGCTAGAACAATCTGGAATAATGTTAAACATTGTAACAGTCCCCTCTTTGAAACCTGAACTTGTTCAGAACATTAAATCTTTGTGACACCTGGGCTAAAAAAAAAATCAAGACCCAGTTCCACGACTGATACAGAACGCAGGTGTCTTGGCATGCAGTTTTGAAACCTTAAGCTCTTATTAACTTGCCACAGTGTCTAAAAATGTGCCAGTCCTCCGAGAGACACTGAAGAAACAGCGAGACGCGGTGCAGCAGATGTGGAGGTTCATCCAGCGCGTGTTTACGCTGGAAAACAATGGCAAAACAGAGCAGATGCAGGCAAAAAACACATTCGGTGTGAACGTCCCCTAACTCATCCGTTTGCGCGTATCTGTGAGTGAGAGCGCGTGCGCGAAGCAAGTTCGGATAGCTTATATATTTATTTATGTATTTTTCTTTCATAAATTACAAACCCGAACCTTACCTTAAAAACTCACCTGTCCCGACCCCGGCCACAGCGTATTCGCGCATGTACCCAGAACATCATATCACCCCTCAAGCATTTTTTTGAGCTTTCCTACCAGGGTGAGGACCCCCCGACGTCCGGGGTCCCACGCAATTTACGTGGTATGCGTGGTGGTTAAACCCGCTACTGATTATTCTCATATTTGCGGACCTGCTTTTCTTAATTTTTTATTTTAGTCAAACTGTTTAGGACATTACATGCAACTAGCTACAGGTCGCTGTTTACGTCCTTTAAACGAATTCACATTTATTGATGCATTTTGGCGTTTATAAGGAACTAAAATGGTTAAGTAGCAAAGTGAGGTTGTTTTGTGGCTGTACGGATTGGTACACTAGAGGGCGTTGTTTGTAAAGGATGAATCTGGGTCCACCATAATGTGTTAAGTCTAAATAGTTTTTGCCCATGGTCATTTTCGTCACTGATTGAAGACTGTAACAAAATCCTTGTGAAGTGTGTATCAAATCCTTAAAGTATCCATGACCTGAAAACAAACAAACAAACAAACAAAAAAAGCTTCTTATTCTGTAGAACAATATTGGACTGAAATAGATATTCTGGAGTTTAATAGTGGACAGTGAATGTGTTTAAACCAATGTATCTTTGCTTTCTTTGCTGTGTTTTTATTACCCTAAACCCTTAAGTTATTTTACAAACTCCAAGTTTTTATAGTGCTCACCATCATCATCATCATCATCATCATGTAATACGTATGTGTGAATATAAATTTTATTTCAGTTTTTTAGTTCCAAACCTAACACCAAATTAAGCTAAATTATTCTAAAATATTAAATTTTCTATTTAAAAATAATTTTAAATTGCAATTATTCACAATTCTAAACGGAATTCATTGTAGCTGTAACAATACTAACAGAACTTTGTTCTATTCATAATTTAAGAAATGTTTAAACTGGACAAACTGATTTAGCCTTTTGTGTCTTTGTCTTGCTAAATATATTTTTTTATAATGAATAGGTATTAATGAACATTATATTTTCCCCCCATGTTTCTAATTTCTCTAAGCATTGATGCTCATCCATTTCATTTACCCTCTCTGAGCCAACTAATGACTAGTAAAATAACCAATCTTGGCTTCTCCATTTTCAAAGAGGGTTTAACACCAGTTAGTTTCAGGCAGGGGAACAATAATCACATTTTAACTCGCCTTCACACCCAAAGTGCTTATAAAAACTCCAACTGTTCTAGCTTTTCAGCTGTGCACAATCTGCAATCAATTGCCAGAGGCAAAATTAATAGATGTTAATGGCCATTTGTATTTGAGGCAAAGGGGACAAAATTGGCCAGAGAAAGCTATTAATTATATGCAGAGTGACTGAGAAGGCAGCCACATGAGGGCTGGAGACGGGCTGCTTTGGGGCTCAATGGGGTCTGTGCCCTGTGTGGTTCACATGGGTTTCCGCTGTGTGGATTGTCAAAGGCCCGAGCAGGGGGGCTTTTGTGTGGTTCCTGAGCCGCGATTGTTCCTTCTGAAAAGGGTGACATCTGTCCGGGGTTTCTGAGACTCTGATCCACCCCATTAGCCTCCATCCTCTCTCAACAACTTATTACGTTTGTAACTGACAAATGAGACAAGGAGAGGCACTCGAGACATGTCAAGCCGAGAGATCAATGCCCTGTTTGCTTGATCTATGTCGTCTTCATTAAGACACCTTCATAAACTCCTTAACTATAAACTGAGATTCTGGAGTTCTTCTCCCATGATGACATTCCATAAAATAAAATTCCCAGCACTGCATGAGTGCTGAATGTGTTATGATGTAGCCTATTTATTAAGTCAGATTTTACCAAGTTCTTTACTCTCACCCAATTTAACCTTAACCAAATGCATTAAAAAATATATATATATATGGATTTCAGTTATCTTTTCTAAAAGGATTATCTGTTGATGAGCTTTATTTTGTGTTTTTTTTTTCATCAAGCATCACCAGCAAGAACAATAATTATAAAATAATAGGCTAATAATGATGAAAATAATATTAAATTCAAACAAATAAAATATTATTACTACGACTATTACTAATGATGATGATGATGTAATGAATTTGGTGGTGACAGCAAATTTAATAGCATGTGTTTGGCTATTAGCCTATTAGGCAGATGTTGTTAAAATTATTATTATTAGTCCCTCTATTAGTTCAGTTAAACTGCGTGTAGACTTCAATTCTAAATTGTAGTTGGCTAACAATGTTAGCTTTTGATTATAGGCTAATATACAATAACTAAATGAATAATTAAATAAAAATATAGGCTGCGTAAAAGAAGAACTTTCACAGCATTTTCACATTTCAAGTATTTATTTATTATTATTATTATTATTATTATTATTATTATTATTATTATTATTATTATTTTGTTTTGTTTTTTAAACCGAGCCACTTCGCAAAATTGAACAATTCCTTTAAAAAGCTAAAGGCCTACTTTTCAGAACTGTAATGATAAAAAAAAAGTAGGCTATAAAATGAATAGACTAGACGAATTAGTTATGCGCCCATTAATTTACAGTCAACGGATTAATAAAAAGCATGAAAGCTTAACAAGAGCAACATTTATGAAACCCTTTAGTAAATTAACTTCAGTTCTATGCTAGTATCTATACTAAAACACCTTTGACTTTTCACCTGTCACCATTTTAATTTAACAAATCATTTATCAGCTAATTTTTTTTTTTTTCATCTTAAATGTGGGTCTAATCTCATAAGATATATTTTGACATTTCAGGTAAACCTGCACGTGTTGTTGAACTCTTGCTGATCAATTCAGAATTACTTAACACATCACAAAATGGCTGTAATTTACAGTAAGCGCCACGCTCATCCTTCTGCGCATGCGCACCACACCTCTCTAGTGGAGGAGATCCGCGCGCAGGTATTGCAGTTGGCTCTTAACAAGCGCTCGCGCAAAAGCTGACGGATCATCGATCATAAAAGCTCACAGTGATCTACACCGGAGGAACTGATGCCCGCATCACATCAAACGGACCAATGAGACAGCTGACAGCTCATTATTTTGTCTCTATAGGACATGTATGAGATGAGATCTGAATTTATTCGCTCGTAAGTGCTGCAAACTGACATAATAAGAGCTCACACATCTATTTCCAGCTTTTGGGAGAATACTGTAAGACACGAAATTCAAGGAGCAAAGGAAACATATGAAGTTATGGATTGTAGATGGACTATGGCAATGTAAAAAAAACAAAAACAACTTTTTTGAGAATTTTGAGAGTTTCAACGTGGTTTAACTCCATCATCTGCTTCCGATTGAGTTCCCAGGTTACCTGTATACGGTTCTGTTATTTATTTAAACATTTTTCATTTGATTCATTATTATATATTTTTTTTGCTGATCATCACAATGTTCCAGCACAATAAGAAGTGCTTCACCATCGAATCTCTTGTGGGCAAAGACTCGAATTCCTCCAGTGCTGCTCTGGATGAGCCCATCAGACCCACAGCTCTGAGATTTACTGAATCCATGCATCCATCTCCCTTTGGGAGCTGCTTTCAGAACTCAGGCAGGACACTGTACAGCAGCAGCCCAGAGATGATGTTCACAGATCCGGCTACTCATTCCACCAACACTGGCCTGTCTCTGCGTCACATTCAGATCCCAACTCAGCCCTTCTTCAGTCCGCATCAGAGGGACACCTTGAACTTCTACCCATGGGTGCTGCGGAACAGATATCTGGGACACCGATTCCAAGGTAAAAAGCGGGTTCAAAAACGGTTTTCATTCATGTTGAAATTTACCATAGAATGAAATAAAACATTGGTTCGAACTTTTCATATTAAACTAAATTTGATTTAAAAAAAAATAAAATAATTAGGCCCTTATTGATTTAGCCAAGGATGAGCTAGGCTAGTCAATGGTTTCTTAATTTCATGGGTTATACTGTTTTCAACAATATTTTATTTTAAGTTTCATTTACCTGTTTTATACTATTGTTGCGCACCGATCCGTTCATTTTTCGTGACATAAATAACATTTCCCTCAATTTTGTCACTTAATTTATTTTATGTTTTTTCAATTGGTATTTTTTTTAAAAGTATGATAACAACCGTTGGCAAAATCTGCTTTGCAAGGGAATATAAAAAATAATAAGAAAAAAAATAAATAAAAAAAAATAAAAAAAAGCGGCTTGACCAAGTTAGCTGAAGCGTTCATTTTGGCTTCATCAACCAATTGTACTAATAATTGTATAGTAAATAAATAATTAATGAAGGCTCATTTATTTTTACCACCTGTTTATAAATCGTTAAAGGTAAGGAACGTTGTTCTATGCAACGCTGTAATTGTTCATGTATTCAGACAAAATTAAACACATTTCGCGTTTGTTTGAATTTCTCATTATACAGTGTAGAGCTGAAGGTGATTCATTATGAAATAATTACGATAAATAATGTGTAAAAGTATAAACTCATAACGAAGACAAATTTACTGCCTGTTGCAGTTTTACTATTTTGCTTTAATTCATCTGAATTCAACCTTTTAGGATGTTGCTTATTTGTTTAATGAAAAATGCTAATTTAATTTTAACATGATTAAATTTCAAGTACTTTATTTTACTGTAATCTGATGATAACTCGTTTTATCTATTCAATTATTTATTTAGGCTATGTATCTTTATTTCTGCAGTTTACCCAATTCACCGTAAATTATATTACACTATTACATATGTTATAGATGGACAAAAATAAAGTACAAATGTGGATATCTGAGGTGCTCAGTGTGCTATACAGGCAACTAGTAGGCTAGTTTCTTTATGTTTGAGATGGTTCGCAAACGTATAAATCGTAATAAATACGACACAATTCGTATTTAATATATATTTATAATATTATAATAATAAACGTTTATAACATGTGTTAACGGCCTATTTTAGCTTTTCAAAAAATTATTTTGTCAAGCACTTTACGATGTTAATATAATTCTGCAGTTATAATGACTAAAATAAAAAAATACGTGTTTGCGGGTCAGCTTTAAAATATTTGAGAGCTGTTTGATCCTTTGAATTTAATTTAATTGAATTCAATTAAATTTTTGATAATTGAATCACAGCTATAATGCAATTAATGTTTCTACAAACTTCTGTCAAACTTTTTAGGCTATATAAAAATACAAATATTATTATTTTATTTTAATTTTTTTTACGTGAAGATGATGCTGTTCGCAGAGTCTTTTAAAAAGTGTAATTGATACCCAGTGGCCCTATTTACCAGGCAATTTGTTAAAGCAGCAATCAGTAACTCTGGCCAGTCTTACTTATTGACTAGGCTGTGATGGGAAGCCCAGCCACATTATTTGTGCTGTTAGGGTGCTGAGCTGCAACACAGTCCTCAGGGGCATTGCTCAGGTAATTGGTGGAAGTCAGAGGTTGTTGTCACTATTACTCAGATCCGGGGCTCAGATAGAGCCTCTTTGTTTACACACAGAGCAGATCCACTCACTGATGGTGTCCAATAACCTAAAAAACTAATGTTTAGACAAGACTAAATACAGCGGAGGGATTGGGTGGGAAAGGATCACCTATCGTGGAGAGTGTCACTTTTTTGTCAGCACTAATGTGTGCAGGGGGTTTAAATCTGCCACTTTCTGAATGGGAAAAGATATGTGTCCATGTCCTCGGATTGGTCATGCGGGACAAGGTAAAAGGATCCCAGACTGGCCTGCTGTTGTACATGAACAGGTTTCTGTGTTGTGGGTGTGTTTCACAGACTGTGTCTGTGTGTGTGTGTGTATATGGCACTGATAGCAACAGGAAGAGGTCAGACAGTCTTATCCAAAAAGTATCTCTTATCATCATCATTGTGCAGATTTTTTTGTGCACTATCAGGTGACATTAAAGGTTCTGGATGCATGAACAGTATCATCAGACTCTTTACCCTGCTGTTTTTTCTTTTAAAGAGGGCCCATTCCAAAGCACCCTGTTGCTAAAATAATACTAATAGCAGTCGAGTCTTCAAAAATTAAGTTATGTAAGACCATTTTTTTGGGTTAAGTAAGTATAGAAAATTCAGAGGAACCATGACAGGAAATTCTGTAGGAGCGACCAAACGGTACAGTCTCTTTATTTCCCACTACAGGCCACCCTTCTCCCTGCCTTTAATGAGAACAGAGCTGACAAGACCAAGCTTGTTTGTGCCAAGGGAATGGTAGTAAAGCTGATCTGGGTGCCATCTGGTTCCCTTTTCCTCATGATGGGGGCTTTCTTGCCATAAATAGGCCAGTGTGTGTTTGAGTTCAATCCCCCGAAGGGTCTCCCAGCTCTTCGGGAGGCTTGAATCTCTGTCAGTGTTCTGGCCTGCTAGTCTGATCCACCACCTCTCGAGAGAGACATAGAGGTGCTGCGACACATGGCGATGATGCCAGACCTAGAGTACGAGTGCAAACTGAGTGCACAAGAAAATTAGTTAAAATTCTCTTAGTTGGAGTCCACTTGTGAAAATACTTTTTTTTTTTAATATACTGTATATTTTAAATATTATTTATTATTATTTAAATTACAAATTATGTCATAAGCGTAATAATTTGAGTGGAAAGTTGATTCAAAAAAATTAACTAAAACTAATTTATTGCTTCTTAGTATTTCAGTTTCCCATGTGCTTCAATGGACTCCACATATTTGTGCAAAATCTGACGATCCATGTTATCCCAGAATGTTTTTAAATAGCAAGAGCTGAATTTTTTTTTTTTTTTAATACAAGTTAAGCTCAATCGACAGCATTTGTGGCATAATGTTGATTAGCCCAAAAAATTATTTTGACTCTAATTTTCTCTTTCCTATTCTTTAAAAAAAAGCAAAAATATGGGTTCCAGTGAGGCACTTACAATGGAAGTGAATGGAGCCAATCCATTAACATTAAAATATTCACTGTTTCAAAAGTATAGCTACAAGATGTAAACAATATGCATGTTAACATTTTAGTGTGATAAAATATCTTTTCTATGCAAAGTTATATCTAATTTTTAAACCTCGTTGTCGTTACAGTGTAACGGTGTAAACTCTAAAACAACCGTAAAAATGCCAATTTATAAAAGTTTACAGTTACAATACCCAAGAGTTAGCAGAAGAATTAATGTAAGTGCTTTTATAAAGTTAAAGCTTCAAATTTCTGCCTTTAAACCCTCCAAAAATTGGTATCAAGCTTTTTTCTTTTAAAGAAAAGGAGGCATGAGTCAAAATTATTATTTTTGGCAATCAAAATGTTCTCAATTGAGCCTAACATGTATTGAACCCGTAATATTCCATTAACATGGCAAATGTCACAAATGTCCTTGATTTGTGACCAGGAGAAGCAGTTTCTTAAATGTTTTCTTTCCACTCAGACTAATGATCCCCACTGTATCTTTTAAATAAACGGCAAAAGTTAGCCACTAATGTATGGGTCATTTTTGGTTGATTGGCTCAGTGCACCTTGAGGACAGATTAAGGAGTGTTTTTCAACACCTTCAAGCCACGTAGAACTCATTATTTACATTCTTCCACCCTGCCAGAGCCCTGCTCCTCTCATTTTTTCAAGGAGATGTCTCCACTGTTTTTGCCTCTGGTGTTCAAAGCATTTTCAGCACGCCAGCTGAAAGCAGTTGTCAATGACAGTCCTGTGACAGAAAATATGCACCTTTTACTAAAATGGAAGTAAAGTGCACACATTATTACGACCTTCACAAAGTCTCTGTTATTGAAACCTTTTACGAGAGCAACCGATACGAACTAGTCAGTCTGTTCAAGGAAACAAACATCATGAATTTTGCAACAGTTCTTCATTGGGATTCGGGAAGCCTAGAAATGTGTGTTATTAAGTAGGTTAGAGGAGCTGCGGTGTGAGTTGAAGTTGCTTCTCTGTGATGGCCTAATGCTCCTTTGAAAGGAGTCAGTTCAACGCTATTGTCTACAGATCAAGGGTTGGTTTCTGAGTTTTTAAAGAGACTAAGTCTGAGTGGCCTCATTCTAATCCTCTTTTCAGCTTGTGGTGATGCCATTAGTGATCTTTTCTGTTGAGAATTGGTACATTATTGTGCTTTCTTTGATGATCGGTGTTAAAATTTGAATGAGTTCTCGGTTAACTAAAAATCTTATTATGAAAAATTTGGATTTTTAAGTTAGTGAATGTGTGGTTAGAGGATTTAGTTGTTCAGTTTTATTGCCAGGCACTCATTTGCTCTGTGAAAGCATTTCTGGATGACTAAATACTGTATATATGAACATTGTATCCATTGGAATTGCAACCATTGCAATTGACAGTTTAAACACCTTTATGGCTTGATTTAGAGCATGGGCCAACCAAATGCAGAAGTGGTTGATGTCGTTATTGAGACAAACATCTTTTTGAAACGTTTGCATGTTAAAGATGTACGCTTGCGGTTGCACACCTGATGCGAACGTTGACATATTATGGTTATTTTTTCATTGACAAAAGTTCATGGTCTGTCACTTCTGTGCACTATATAATCCTCTCTGTAACCGCTCTGGAAGAATATTTTGTTTATACGTGACTGCGGTCGTCTTTTTTCTGAATATTCTTTCAAGCAATACTCACCAAACACTAAAGTGGTCACGTAAATTACACATCCATTTGTTTATGAAAAATGTTTTTCTCTTTCTGTGTGTTTGCAATAAACGACAAATGGGTTATGCTCTCCAGATGTTGCTTGTGGTCAAGTGAAGATCACGCTTGCATGAAACCGATAAAGGCAAAATTTTACTATACCCCATGTTGAATTAAATCCGAGTAAACGTAAGGGAATTAGATTTGCTTAACTGACGATTAATATAGCCATCTCAATTGATTTTGCATCTTTTTAACTTTGAATGTTGATCTATGATTCAGCATCACGACTTAAAGCCCTGCATTTGTATGAAAATCAGGGTAATGCCATATTATGAGGCCCAAAGGTTAGAGACTACCCTTTGAATGCATAAAGAAAGCTTTCTTGGTGCTGAGAATTTCAGTTGGTATGAATGATGCGGTGTGAACACACTTCACATCACCCATGTCTGGAACCGACCTGGAATTATTCAAATCAACTAAAGTGTGGCTCAATTAAGACATGCAATCCTGCTTTTAATGTCTGCATTGATATGATGACACATTTTGGATAAAAGCATCTGCTGAATGTCAATTTAAATATTACCATAATATAAAATTAACCTAATATTATTTTAAACATAGAATGGCATTAAATGTACATCACTTACAAATATCCCTAACAGATATTTATATATCTAGGCCTATATCCCTTATTTTAGACATATGGAATTTAAACAAATCATGGTTACATATCTGGAGCAATGAAATGATGTCAAGTGACATTGCTCCATCATCATCATTTTCATTGAACCAATGAATATTACCGATGAACTAAACTTGCCTTATTAACATTTCCTTGTCTTTTCCTCTGATTGTCATCTACAGGTGAAGACAGTAGCCCAGAAAACCTGCTGCTACACGGGCCTTTCTCCCGCAAGCCCAAGCGCATCCGCACTGCCTTTTCCCCATCGCAGCTGCTACGGCTGGAACGTGCATTTGAGAAGAACCATTACGTGGTGGGAGCCGAGCGGAAGCAGCTAGCCAACGGGCTGTGCTTGACAGAGACACAGGTAAGGGGGCAGAACTGTCAGGGTTGCTCCCTGCAGCGCACACGGCTGCATTCCACCACACTGAGCTCACAAACACCACAGGATGTGAACACATATTTACTCATCTAGGCCTCTGACATAATTTCCACACAGGATGAACTAGATTCATTGCCTTGGAATAGGCCAGACCAATTTCAAGGCATGTATTTAACATGTATCTATGGACTAATTCCACCATCAGCTTCGCATACATACTTTAGTATTAGACTTGAACAATATCTGTTGTGACATATGTTAAACAGCTACTGCGGTTATAAGACGGCTCTATCTTTTAATTCAATTTTATTTTGAATTTGGTAACTTTACTATAAGGTTAGATTTTTTAACATTAGTATAAATGCATTAGGTATCATATTTAATGAATTTTTTTTTACATCATTTATTAATCTTGGTTAATGATCATTTATAAAAACACAGTTGTTCATTGTTAGTTCACAATGCATTAGCGAATGTTAATGTTAAACATTTTATGTTAAAAATGTATTACTATATATTGAAATTAATATGGCTGAAAAAGTGTTGTCCATTGCTAGTTCATGTTAACTAATGTAGTAAACTATTTTTAATGAATAAAAACTTATTGTAAAGTGTTAGCAGAAATTTGTACATAAGCGCAAATTATATTTGCCTAAATAACTAATTTAAAGCACTTAAACATAACCCATTACATCAAAAGGTTTTTAAAATAATTAAAATTATACATTCAGGCAAGTGTGTCCAAACTTATGAGGCAGTATTGAGGTATAGTGCAGAAGAGATTTAAAAAAATGCATGATTTTGTCAGCAGATTGAGAGATTACATAAACAAACATATTTAATATTTTCATATTTCTTTAGATTGTACAAATGCTTTTCAATCTGGCATAATACTGAACCACTGAGTTCTTTTTAAGAGCAAACACACTACAAGGAGAGATGTTACCACAGCATTATGATTTTAATTTCTTTCAAAGAACAAACATTTTGTAGTTTTATTACTTTGAATAATTAAACTTTGCTTTACTTGATATTTTAAATCAAAATAAATATAACAAAACAATATAAAGATGAATTATCTTGAAATATATATTTTTTTGTGCATGGCTAGATAAGCTTATAAATTGAAATGGCCTCTCTTTCTCACTCTTGTTAAGGTGAAGGTCTGGTTCCAGAACAGAAGGACTAAGCACAAGAGACAGAAGCTGGAGGAAGAGTCACCGGAGTCCCTGCAGAAGAGGAAAGGTAGCCAGCATGTAAGCCGCTGGAGGGTAGCCACTCAGCAGGGCAGCCCTGAAGACATTGATGTAATCTCAGAAGACTGATATCATACGGCTGTGTTATCTTGGGTAATAAACCGCCAGTCATGTTGACGGATCTCTGCCACTCACAACAAAAAAGAAATGCATTTTTCAGACATTGCCACTAATTGAAGTGGCTTGTAAACTACGGAACTGAGTCACAGCTATGTAGTTGGCTAAATCTGATTTTGATCATATACAATAGAACAAAGGACGACGACAGCTGAACTGTAAGACTACTGTATGCAATACACATGGACCTCTTCGTTTTGGATCACGTTCCATCTCAGAGCAATGAAGACTTTTTTTTGTACCTTCTTTTTTTATGTTTTCACTCCTCTCATGCTCCTTTGTTATCAGTCTGAACATTTCCATCATAATGTAGTATGTTGAATGACAAAGATAATAAGTAAAAACAACACTTCAACAGATTGATAAATGTTTTGTAATGTTAAATTGTTCACAGTCAAACAACAATCCAGTGCATAAATGAATCACCCATAGTTGTACCTCCTTAAAAGATGTTGTGATACATTTTAACTGGATGTCTGCATTTCACTGAATCGTACCAACCAATCAAACAGCAGATTCTTGAAAATACAAGTGGTGAAATATCTCCTCACCGTCAGATATGTTTGATAGTCTTTCTTAAATACCACTAGTGCAGTTTCATTTGAAATGGTTCTATTTATTCAGAATAACCATACTTTTCTATGCATTTGAGCTCCAACCCTTATATTTTTATTTTGTGTTTTACATTTGTGTTAAAGCTTACTGAAGACTTGTACTGTGTGAAAATTAAAAAAGATTTTTTTTTTTTTTTTTTTTTTTTTTTGGGACCACAATGGCTCTTGAACTGGTTTCAAATATAAGTGAACTAGAGAAGCTTAGAAATGTTTGAATTTCTTTCTACACTCATACAATTAAAAAGGAGGGAAAAAAATACAGTTAAACCTCCAAGACCCAGAATGGTTTGTAGCACTTCATAGCAGATTGTTTCTTTTTGGGTTTTCTTTAAGGTGATAAGCACTGTATTAATGTCATCTGTTTGTCTTCACTGTTCAAAGTTTTTTGTTGTGTGTTTAACTTTTTTCTGCAGACTATTAGATAATAAAAACTTTAACTTAATGATTCTTTGAATTGAAAAAAAATTATTTATCCTTTGTTCTTTGCATGTAATAAATATTCCATTATATTGAATGTTTTAGCACGAGCAACAATAATGTGATTTTGTGTGCATGTGCTTTATTGAAAATAATTTGTTTTCAAGACAAGATGCTTTTGCATTCCCGAAGAACCGCAATTTAATTAGTTCAGTTACATAAAAAGAAAGGGCTCATTAGCCGGAAATCTTTTCAATAACTGTATACCTCCATACTCATAGAGCATATAAGTGCTTGAAATAAAACACAAACATCTCCACTTCTGGATTTCCTTGTGCAAACAGAGTCGGCCAAAACAGTTGCAAAAATTAGTCATATTCAGAAACAAAACCGTATCACCCTTATTTGTAGCTGTCTAAAATACTTAGGAATATGATGCCAGAGTCTACTGTTTAAATGCTATCTCCGCTGGTTCATTCAAATCTAATTTATCTATAGGCCTATATATATACATGATATCGGTCTGTTGGTTTCAGGCTGTAACAACTGAAAAATCAATCCATGTCACCTTTATGTATTGTAATTTACACCTACTAATTCTTAAGGCCCACAGCCACAGGAATGGATTAAATTTACACATTTATATCACCTTAAGACAAACAGACATTAATATATAACCTCATTATCAGCTGATATGCATATAAACTGTGAAAGCAAATGGAACAAAACTATTTGTATTCTCTTTAATTGAAGGAAAGAATTCCCAAGAAACAACACTTCTGAAATGCACAGGGAAAAAAAAACAGGCATATAACCCACAACACAGAGATTTAATAAGCTTAATTTAAACTGAAACACTCACTACATGAAAAACATAACTCTCCCACAGACTCTCTTTAAGTGTAAACAAATAAGATGTTTCTATTGTAACAAATGTGTTTCAGACAGGCAGGTATTTAAGTGGATTTTTACCTGTTCTGATTTCACACTAGACATAATATATTTAACCCCCGTGCTTGTAACATATAACATTATGTTTACCATGAAGTGACAGTTTCCTGTGCTAAAGTATTACCATTATGAACTACCTCTCTCTATAAATCAATATATTTTGTGTGCATAGCCAAACTTCACCATGTAATATAACTACTGAAGTCTCTGTGTTTGCGAATGCAAAATAACCACACTCTCTGCCTGTATGAATAATGACAGTATAGACCTGATGTCTAAGCTAAACACATAATGATAAATTGTAGTTTGAATTTCATTTGAATCTAAAGGAATGGTGGTTCATGTTGTTACAAAACAGATATGATGCAACATTTGTGAAATACTAACAACAACATTGCCCAACTAAGTGCACTCTTTGATAAAAATTAAGCAAGTGAATTTTATTTGGATTGAGTGATTGCTTCTTAGGTACTTAATCAATTGGAGTCACAGTAAAATATCTTACCCCCAAATCACTGGTTCTATCTCATTTTATCCCTATGCATATTTCTTAAAAACAAATGCTCATTAATCTGGGATATGTTACATACAAATATTTCCGACTAGCTACCTGCCCCCATGGTGTTGCCATGGATATGAAGAGGTGTAAACAAAAGACAGATGGTTGAAAGCATGTAGGTGTAGAGAGCAGTCTGTGACGTTTCCCAACTATGTTAAGTGAAATAATTCATCTAACTTGCAGTAATTTGATCTGGATTGGTGCCAAATGCCAAGTGGGACACTGATTTAGGCTCTTGTTTCAGGATAATCAAAACTAGTGCTTCTCTGCTGTTTATTTATCCCCAAACCGAGTGTGTCTATGATCTCTCTGACAAAGTAAACTCATAACAAAGTAAATGTTTTCTGAAAATCTTTTTAATGTTCCACCAAACAGTATTGTTATAGATATAGCAAGCTGTTCTCCCTGTAGATGTTAAAAAAGTAATTGGTTTGTAATTAAATATTAATATTAGTAAGTAATAACTTGTGAGTTTGCAGTGCTTAAATTAAAGGAATATTTTGGGTTCAATATAAGATAAGCTCAATTGACAGCATTCGTGACAATGTTGATAACCACAAAAAAATAACTTTGACTCATCCCTCCTTTTCTTTAAAAAGTAGAAAAAAATCTAAGTTGCAGTGAGGCAATTAAAATGGAAGTCAATGGGGCCAACTTTTGGAGGGTTTAAAGACAGAAATGTGAAGCTTATCATTTCATAAAAGCACTTGAAGTCATTCTTTTGTTAAAACTCATGTATTATTTGAGCTGTAAATCGTCATGATGACAGTCACAATTTAGGGTTTGCTGACATTACATCGTCATGGCAACAAAGTTGTAAAAGTGGTTATAACTTTAAGCAGAAAAGGTTGGTAAGCAATTTTACCACACTAAAATCATGTTAACACATATTGTATACATCTTGTGGCTATACTTTTGAAACAGTGAGCATTTGAAAATTTATAGTAATAAATATTATGCCACAAATGCTGTTGATTGAGCTTAAGTTGTTGAACCTGGACTATTCGTGTAATATAATTTTTTTTGGTGCTAAAATTTAGGGCAACTTTGACTATAAAATATGTAAATACCATATATATATATATATATATATATATATATATATATATATATATACCGTATATATTGCTGTTATGTACACCCACAATTATGCAATTAATTACATATCGCTATTTTTAGGAATTATTTGTGAATTTTATTCAAAATATTTTATTATAGGAAGATATGTTTAGATGATCATTTAAGAATTAATATTGTTATCAAAACTATTAATTTTTAGATGTTTATTTTGGTGTTTCGTTGGTGGAGATTATGAGAATGAAGATCTCTGTGTGGGTAAAAAAAAGAATTGTCTCTATCAGTGAATCATTTGTCTTATTTGTGGCTTTATCAACTGCAGCTGAGCAATTACCATGTGTTTAGAGGGTGTGAACATACAGTTCCTCATTGAAGCTATAAACAGTGTCACTGTTCAATGGTGTGTGTGTTTTAATTACAAACATTCATAAAATGATCTGTATAACTGCAAAAACAACATGTTGCTATATGGGTTGTCATAATCCAATGTACAAACAAAAACACAGTAGGTGGATCTGAGATGGAGTTTGTGTGGAACGACCACATGTGCTGAGCAGCGCATCACAAGCGTGTTTATGTGTGTGTGTGTCGGCAGAGTGGCACAGCCTTTTTAAACACAGCATTTTGCAATTCACAAAGTTTTGGATGACTGTAAGAGACTAAATAAAATGTAAGAGTTATGTGGACTACTTTAATGGTGATTTGAAGGCTATTTATGCTATTTTGAGCTTGACAGTAACATCACTGTCCAACATGCGGTTTCGGATTTGGATCAGGCACGTCAGACCGATACCCTGTCTGAGTAAAAACATCAGTATCGGACCCGATACTGATCCAGGTATCGTATCATGCCATCCCTAATATTTAGCAAATCTAACAATGATGTATTTGGCACAATCCTATAGTTTGAGATTTATTACTAATCCAAGGCAGAATTATTTGGGATATGATGGACAAATGGCATAAAAATTTAGTACATCCTTGCTGATGTGCCTACATTTGTTGACAGGATAATAATTTGGTATGTGGGTGGGAAGGTTGGAACTGGGGATGTTTGGACTTGAGAAGGGGGAAGTACATACACTAGTGGCATTTGAGTCTATTGCGCAATGTAGGCCTACAGTAGGTAGGGCTTTTTCTTATGCCTATGGGACAATGTCTCACAAATGTGGTGATTTATGAACTGCTTTCACCCCAACTTTTTCAATTAAATTGACTATTTGATAGTAATATCTCAATATAAAAATGCCGATAATCCAATACATCGCAACATTTAATCAGGCTCAAATTATTGTGGAAAATACCCAAAATGAATTTTTTGGGGGGAGGTAGGGAGGGAGGGGCGAATTTACTGCATGAAATTGCTGTGTCTGATGATACCATGACAAGAAGCAGTATGATTTACAACACAAATGATATGATAATTGCAGGCTGGCAACTTTCAGGAGCTAGTTAGCCAGTTTTATGGACTGGAAGAGCTTGTTTCCTCTGCTGCCACCTGTTTGGTTTGCACTGATTGGCTGCAGGGCACTTGAGAAAAGTAAAGCAGCCTCCCAATTATAGGGTACTGCCAGTCTAGAAGTCTAGAAAATTAATTGATTGGTTTTTTGAATCAGTGTTAGGAGCTCTAATTAATGCACAATGACTGTTGTCGATCCAAAATCCATGGGCTAAATCAAACATTCAGTGGTTACATCGATCTTTTTGAAAGTAAATTGCTTCTGACGTTGCATGACAATGTGCTTTCGGAAAAATATTTTGATTGGCGAGGTTTTGATGTGTACCCAAAAACAGTCAGTGAGAGTTTTCTGTTTTGATTATAAATATTAAAATTATTGCAGACATGTGGATTTGCTATGTTGAAAACATACCAGTTTTGTTTGTGAGTGTTTGTAAAACACACTTGCAGAGTAATTACAAAGAAACATCAGTTAATAGCATGTTGAGTGGACTAGGACAGTGAGGAAGTCAAAAGAAATCATAACAATAATACATTTGCAATGTGTCTTCAGAGATATAAATCTTGTCTATGACATGTCAGAGCTGAGGAAATATGCAGAAGAGTACAGACAAATGCTCTCAACGATAATTACTGTTTTCATTCATATGTCCACCTACATAATTTGTTTCATATGTTTACTTCCTTTGCTTTCATAAATGCTATTGGAATTTCATGGTGTTTAATCTGTTTTTCTGTACAGATGACAGGATGAACGTGACTGTCATATTTCTGCCATTCCTTAATGAAACATATACAGTAGTAGCCAAAATCAGCAAGGTCTGCGATAACCGCCTTCATTTGAAATATTAGTTGTAAAGAATACTCATAGCATTACACTGTTATGTCTCTTTCCCTCTACCCATTGTCTTACATTTTTAGGATTGTGCATGGATACACAGTGCCAGTGGGTAATTGTGGCTTAGGAAATTGAAAATTGAAACGGAAATTTACAAAAATGCTTTCAAAATTCAAAATGTGGGGGCAAAAAAAAAACAAAAAACTTAACATCTGATTTTTTTCTAGGCTTAGTTAATACAGTTGTATAATAGTTGATGTTGATTTAACAAGCTAATTACTCAAATTAGAAAATATATTTTAATTAAGTGATTCAAATTGTTTTACTTGAAAGAATGAAACAGTATGAGGGATTTTTTTTAAATTATTAATTAATAATTAAAAGTAAAAATAATAATAATAAAAAAAAAAAAAATCCTTGAAAATCAATTCCAGGGCACGAATATTTCCCTTTAAAAAAAAAAAGTCAATTTCTAACACTGCAGTGGATTTATGCTAATGTGGTTTTGCCTACACGGTCAACACAAGTATAACCTATAAGCAGAAAAATCACATAAGAAAAACCTATAAGCAGAAAAATCACTTAATATCCATACTTAATTTCTTAACGAAAATCTAAATATGCATAAAGGTTTGTGTTAGGGTTATCTGTATGTGTATGTGCTTTATGACATAAGTATGAGTTGTCCTTCCTTTGTTCTTGTGGTTCAACTAGAAAATTCTATGCATGATTCCGTGCAAACAGCTTGAGACACTCAGATGTGTGCATGCTAAAAACGTAGAAAAGCAGGCCCAGAAGATGACTTTGACTGACAGCTGATGGAGTGACCCTTATGGCTTTTTACTTATTTTTTGCAGTATTCCATGGCTTTCATGCAGACCTGTGACTAATAAATTAAGTTAATAGCCTTGTAGCCAAAGACGCATTGTGCATGCTCAACGTGTGTAAAAATACCATAATTCCACAGTATCATACCACTGTGATGATTAATAAACACTGATGAGAGCATTTCTTTGCCTGCCAACGCCTCTCCTCCCGGCTCAGCTATAAAACTGAAGCGCGTCCCCATTGGCACTCGGCAGACAGCGTGAATCAACACCCGACAGCAGGTTTTCTCCAATGTGATCACGCATTTCCTATTTGTGTTCTAGCACATTACTATTTAAGGGGCTCGGTCTGGTTCTGGGTGCAGAACTATGATAAAAATCACTTCATCATCATCAAGGATATCCGGTTACTGGGACTATATTTATCAATTCCTATATTTATAGATGACAGTACGGTGACTGACCACTGACAGTCATATCAGACAGAGCAAGCTTAGAGATTTTTTATTTTTATTTTTTTTCTCCCCAATATGGAATGCCCAATGCCCAGTCTGCTATAAGTACTAGTGGTGGCGTAGTGACTCGCCTCAATCTGGGTAGCGGAGGACGAATCTCAGTTGCCTCCACATCTGAGACGTCAATCAGTGTATCTTATCACATGGCTTGTTGAGCGCGTTACCGCGGATACCTAGTGCATGTGGAGGCTTCACACTATTCTCCGTGGCATCCACGCACAGCTCACCACGCACCCCACTGAGAGCGAGAACCACATTATAGTGACCAAGAGGAGGTTAACCAAATCTGACCCTACCCACCCTAGCAACCAGGTCAATTGGTAGCTTAGGAAGCCTGACTGGAGTCACTCAGCATGCCCTGGAGTCAAACTTGCGACTCCAGGCGTGGTAGTCAGTGTCTTTACTTGCTGAGCTACCCAGGCCGCCAAGCTTAGAGGATTAAGCTGCATCAACAGCTCCCACTAGGCCATATAACTGATTTGGTTTAGACCAACATTGTGCAGGATGCTGAAGTGACAATTAGCTAAGATTATAGCTTTGTATTTATAGTCATAGATTGCAAAAGAACTGTAAAATGTGCAACTCCTCCAAGACAAAATGGATGTCAGGCATTAGCCTCAACAGGATATTCAAAGTGTTAAACTCACACGAGCTATCGTGTGAGAGACTTTTGAGTATCTAACACTGGTTTCACAACGCTCCTTAATTGCTGCTTTAAGCAGCACAGATGAACGTTTTAATATCAGGCCTCAGGTTAAGACTATGTTCCACGACACATCATGAAAAGACATGGTATTTCCCTGTTATCTGCTCTGTCTTGAATGTCGCTGAAACATTCCACCACATACGTTTTAATAAGCAGCAGTTATCTTGTGTTGTCTGGTGAAAATAGGGCTTAAACATGATCATCCAGGAGGGAAAATTTAAGACAGGCAGGGTGAGTATCAAATAAATTTACCCTCAAATGAAGACTAAACATAAAGAGGGAATGTGAATGATCCAAAGTATATTGTTTATAAATAACACCTTTTTGAACTCATCTAAGTGGCAACCAGGGCCTGGGAGTCATCCAGGCTGCAAGGCAAGGAATATATTTGAATGCTAATTTTTTACTCTTCCCTGCGTTATTCCATTGTGTGACTCTGAAACAATCAGAAAATGTAATTTGTGTGTTTGAAATATTTTTTTTATACTATACAAGACTGTAGATATAGGGAGTCACATAATGTAGCGCTTGTGACTAATTACTCCAAAGGTGAAAGTTTCGTTTGTTTTCATTACACTCCAAAATTTTGTTACATGCTAAATAAATCTAAAAGAATAAATACAATTCTTGTTGCACTTTAATCTCTGTTTTGGCTAGTACCTTTTTAATGCAATTGAAACTGTGTTATGCTGCACATTTTGTGTTACTGTCTCCTTAAGATGAATCGCTTATGTTGTATCCTTCCTTATTTTGTAAGTCACTTTGGATAAAAGCTTCTGCCAAATGAAAATGTAATATGTAAATGAGTTTGAGTGGATCAGGCTTCAAATCCAGACATAACACACGTTTAAAAAAAAATAATCAGCTAAAATAATTTATAAAAACATAACAAAAAAGACAAAAGGGCTCTAAATGGGAGAAATAGAAGAACCTGCATTTAAAATATGAATTGCAAGTTAGTTAATATTCAGGAATCAAGTATTTCCTTTTGGCTGTCAGAATCAGAACTACAGTATGTCCCACTTATGAATAATTCACTCTTTTGAATTGGTTGCATAGTGAATTAGTCAAGAGGCAAAACAGTCTGAATCGGTTTGCGGTTCAGTAAATACGCTGACTACCACGCCTGGAGTCGAGCATTCGAGTGGCTCCAGTTAGGCTTCCTAATCAACCAATTGGCCCGGTTGTTAGGGTGGGTAGAGTCGCACTGAGTTAACCTCCTCATGGTCGCCATAATGTGGTTCTCGCACTCGGTGGGGCACGTGGGGAGTTGTGTGTGAATGCAGCAGAGAATAGCATGAAGCCTCCACACACGCTAGATCTCCGTGGTAACGTACTCAACAAGCCACGTGACAAGATGCACGGATTGACATCTCAGACGTGGAGGCAACTGAGATTTGTCCTCCCCCACCCGGATTGAGGCAAGTCACTACGCCACCATGAGGACGTAGAGCGCATTGGGAACTGGGCATTCCAAATTGAGGAGAAGATAAAAAAAATAAAAATCATTTGCACAGCTTCCTCAGGCATGGAATCATTTGGATGGGTTTCTCTTTGTTAAAAAATGGTATACTTTGGAGCACAGAGAACAAACAGAGCGCTGGATGAAGTGGAATATTTACCTTCAAACTATTGAAACCAACCCTGTAACTTATCACTTGTCAGTGACGAAGAAAGTCTTTATATAGTTCAACACTGCACGTGCAGCTTGCAAACAACTCTTATTGCATAAACACATTTCCGCCCAAAAGAGTATCACAACAGTAGGCCTACATGAAAATGTACAATGATTTTACCATGTCTTGACATTACATGTACAGTGTTTCTTCTATGCTTTCTTTAAATAAATTGGAGTACCATGGAAATTTTAAGCTGAATGATGTAATTTCTGTGCCACTAGTGCTACTGAATGTAATTGCAAAAATAAACAATGTTTTCAGCTTTCTGAATATGCCTCTCTTCTGCCGTTGATAGAAATGAACAAAGAGTCCCACCACCAACTCACGCCACTGGTTGAGTAATGCTGTTTGGGCGGGTCTAAGCGGTCGCTCAAAAGAAACACAGGAATATTTATAGCACCACAGAGTTACAGTGTTTACCATTTTCAAGAAAATGAACCTATGATTGGCTTACTTATTGTTGTCTCTGCATCTTAAGTTGGGATAGAAGAAAGTATTTTACACTGAAAAAGTTACATCAGTTTAATAAATGAATATGGCTTTAGTTCAGTACGAAGCTATGAATCAAAGTACCATGGCATTAGCATCTGATAAAATCACTCATAGAAACACCATATTAGGCTACTTTTTTGAAAGGATTTTGAGCAACTTCAGTAGAACTCTGAATAACACAAAAGCAACTACAATTTTGTATTGTACTTATAAATATTTATAAATACTATGAAGTTGTTTATGGACTTTTGCCATGTAGCTTGTAGTGTACTAAGCTACTTTCTAGTCAGGGGGTGTTAAGGTGGGACATCCATCTTATTTGCTTTCGATAAGTACTATTGAGCTCTCAACCAATGATGCACTGGAGCCTACATAAGGATCGCCTCCCTCATTTCATATTGCACACAGAAAAATAAATAAATATTATTATATTGGAATATATAAATATGGAAATAAATGAACACATAAATAAAAAATATAAAACAATGCAAAATAAATGAATAAATAAAAAAAAGTTACAAATAAATATAGAAAATAATAAAGGAATAAAGTCATACAATAATAAATTCAGGAATACATTTAATTAAAAACGAATTATATTTGTTTTATCTAGACATTTATTCCTTTAGTTATTTTTTTTTCTTATTACATTTATTTATTATTTTTTGCAGGTTTGGGCCTCCATATATATATATATATATATATACACACAACAGTTAGTTCTCAAATCTGATTGGACAAGAGAAGTTGCATGAGCACTGATGGTCTGACAGGATCAGCACTTGGACATTTCACTGCATGTGTATCACTCCGCTTCTGTTCGTGCCATTCTAAACTAAGGTGTAAGAGCAGTATATCTTTATTTTTAAAATTACATATGTTAGCCAGCAGGTGGTGGAAAAAGTTAATTTTTGTGTGTAATATGCGCCAGTTGGTGACATAAAGTGAATCCGTTAGTCATTGTTTACATAGAACAGCGCTTGGTGATCGCTGGTATTACTACTACATTACTTAAGCTAGGACATTGTTTTAAATGGCTTTAAATGAACAATTTCAGGATTAAGGCTCATTGCAGCTGAGGGACACAACGGACTGTTTGATTACAGAACTCAAGGTGCTTTCCGAGTTTCCACATTGGATACACACTGTTTAAAAATGGCAGAGGACATCGCTGTTTCTATAGTGATCGAATCTTGCAGGGCTACCAAGAAATAGGGAGAAATACCCCTATGGATGCAATGTGTCTGCTGAGAAAGCTTACCTTAAGAACGCTGACAGCATATCTGTTATGACAGCATATCTCTCTCTCTCTCTCTCTCGCTCTCTCTCTCTAACACACACACACACACCCATCAATCCATCCTTGTTTATCCAATAACTTGTTAGAAACAGCACAAGCCCTATTAATAATACTATTTGTGAAGTGAACATTTTGAATTACTAATGGAGGTTTGGACGCATCATTTGTTTTTGGCAGATTCTGATCCGTATCGTAATTTTTTTTATTTTTTTTTATTTAACCTTTATTTAACCAGGTTAGCACATTGAGAACACTTTCTCATTTACAATGGCGACCTGGTAATAAAGTAGTTCCAAGCACAAATGCGTTTTTATGACCTTACTCAGGTTTTTCCTCATTTTAAAAATGTACTTGTTCATTGAACTGTTGTATATAAGAAATATCACACTCGCAATCGTGCTATACGGCCCTACATCAGCACTGCTGTGATTCGGCCGCAGGTAGAGTGCCGTAGGTAATGTAGGGCCATATATCACTCTTGCTCGTGTGATATTACTTAAATATATATATATATATATATATATATATATATATATATATATATATATATATATATATATATATATATATATATATATATTTCTGTATAAATATTGCATTTTTAAATGTTGTTGACATGATGACGTAACACCATAAACACTGTAATCCCAGTAAACAATGATTACTTTACAGTTAAAAAAAATACACAAATTTAACAGAAGAATTAATGTAAGTGCTTTTATAAAATTATAAGCTTCACATTTCTGCATTTAAACCCTCCAAATATTGGCCCCATTCACATCCATTGTGCCTCAATTGAACCTAGATTTTTTCTTTTTTTAAAGAAAAGGAGGGATGAGTCAAAATATTTTTTTGTGGTAATCAACATTATGCCACAAATGCTGTTGATTGATCTTAATTTGTATTAAACCAGGAATATTCCTTTAACACATATGCTCGGGACATGAAAATGCACTGCATAGTAGGAATGACCCACTAGCACACTCATGTGACAACATTTCATTGCCGCATGAAAAAATGTCTTAAGTAACTAACCTCTCTAATGTATCTGATAACAAAATAATTAATAAGCATTAACAAACTTTACTTAATAGAGTATCATAAGGCAGGAGCAAATTCGTCATCAATCGGAAATTAGCATTATGGTATAATTTCCCCATCTCTGTTCAAAGGTGTCAACATTTACATCAGTGTTGCTAATTAATTTTATCTCAAACAGGATGGTTTTATTCAAATGAGCCAGTCCCTTCATTAGCACACCTGTGCTCTGCTCCCTCATTAAAACTGGAATCCTGTAAATTTTTACATCCGCAGACAGAGGCTCTGCTACCAAATATTGAACAAGGTAGCACTGTGTTAATTAATCTTATAATGATTTGGTGAGTCAACGAGGACTGATTTGCATAACCTGTGCAAAAACAAAACCTGCGATGAGTATTTGCTCTCTGCGATTGTCTGAGGTCTCTTCATAAAATACACTGTATTGTGTTATTTTCTACCCTCCGGCCCTCTAACACACTTACTGACACCATGTGGAGCAAAACGTACAGCAGGAAATATCAAAGAAACAATGATTCATTAAAATGCAGTTCATAAGTCACACATTATCAGAGACAAACTGATATGATGAACTCTTTTTTTTTTTTTTGCTGTATCTATGTTCCACCGTATTGAGTATGATATGCTCATAATTTCCATGCAGTAATCCAATAATGACAGGGGTATATCGGTGGTGAAGTGCTTCTGAATCACCCTTTGGTAATCAAAATAACTCGCTATTCTTCAGCACTCAGGAATAATTTATTCTAATTGTTCAATCGCAGCAATAATAATGCGATAAAATATTTGTGTGTAATGACCGCTAAACAGTATATTTGACTGTTGTTCCTGGCAACTGATCTCCTACACTGTGCTATTTGCCTCAAACCAGTGGGTACTGGCACTGTCTAAATTGGCCATTTGGACATGGGCTATTTATTGGTTATTTGTTTAAAATGGGCTGTGGGCAAAGAGCAGGCTTGTTCCTTTCCCTTAAATTGTCTTTTGTGTAAAGTCTTATGGGTGCATTCTGCACTCACGCATGCCAAGTGAGGGGTGGTACCCACATTCTGCAAATTAGCAGGCCTATTTCCATCCAAAAGTTTGGACAGTTCAGACCAAGTGTTACACACAGGAAGACCATCACCACTGTGGTTGGTCCAGAGGCTGTTCTCCCAATTGAAAACAGATGACTTAGTTATTACAACAAGGGATTACCCAAATAGATTTACCATTCTCTGTTAGGTTTGGCTCATGTAACATGTGGTCAGGATTGGCTACGGGGAGGTTTGTTTATTTAACTTGTTTTGTGCTTGCACAGAGGTTTGTTAAGGTGTGCAAAGAATAATGATTGTTTTCACTGCCATTGACAGAGTGGAGCAGAATATTTGACAACTGCATTAGTAAAGAAAGCACATATATCATTACAGTGACCTTGTCAAACCATCAAAGTAAAAACACTAAACAGAAAACACTCGCCGTATATATCTGACGAGTGGTTAAAAAACTGTTTTGGCAGGGAATACTTAATCATATGTTTCTGTTAATGAGAAAGTACAAATCGGCGAGGCTCTCTGCCCAAGAAGTTGGTTGCACAGAATCTTGGCACAAAACCGCCGGTGTGTGATAGAGTTAAATAAATGCACTTAAAGTTGTAATCATAAGCATATGCACCACAGTCTGTTGTGTTACTTTCCAGTATGCTAATCACCAAAAATCAAATTTAGTGCATCCTGACTGTTAAGATTCTGGAAAGACTTCACAGTTAATAATTCATAAGCACTTGCTAATCTCACTGTAGGAGTCTAATTAACGCATCATTAAAAGCATAATTCTGATAATTATAATTTCTCACTTTTTAAATGGGAGCACCACAGAACCGAGCAGAGCGAGAAAGGGTGTCTGTTCAGCCAATTTACTCAGTGAACCAGATGCCAGAAATGGGAGTGGGGTGTAGGAGAATGGAGCCCCAAGTTAGGGTGGAAATGAAAGCTGGTATACCCCATCTAGCTATCATAATTTATTCACCTCTGTTTAAGTGATAATCTTACTAAACACAATGTTGACTTGTGTTATTTGACGTTTAGTGTAATCTGACAATTAAAGATGATTTAAATAATATATTTGAAGATATGATTACCAGAGTCACACCACAACTGTAAAGAAAAGGCTAATTCATTCCATCAGGGAATATTTGTTATATTTATGCAGAACGTGCATGTATTTACAAAGAAATATTGGTGTAAATGACTGTGCCTCGCAGTTCATCCTTCTTTTATTGTCATCAGAGAGTGTGCTGGTGTGAGAAAGACCCCAGATGTTCCCGGCGCGGCTGCCGTCCAAATCAATTATTCCACTCTCAGCATGAATTCAATTCTCCTGCACTCAGCAGAGGTGTGAATAGGTAAACATCACTCTATTCTCTTTTCCCTCATGATGCAGCGCCGCATAACATTTGGCTCAGAGGTTGTGCGAGAAGAGCTGTGGCTTGTATATATAGAGGTTAGTGTTGCTGCCTTCCCATCACACCAAATGGGGTTAAATACGGCACTGATTTCCCAAATGGAATGACACAAATTCACAAGCCTGTTACAGATGTGTACCCTTGTTGATGCTCTCTGGAAGTGAACGATACTTTTCTTCTTCCACATGCTGTTTGATGGAGTGTTTAGCTAAAACATCCATCTTCTCAAGTGTCTGATGATCTGAAAGTCTGTTGAACCTGTGCACCTGTGTTGGGGTTGATGAGACTTCACGTGATTAGTCCTGGAAGACTCTTTTTGATTAACGTTCCATTGTATTTGCTTTCGCACCTGCATGCATGCATGCAATCTGGAGGTGAGAGATTCACCACCTCAGGTGTGGAAAGGATGTCGACTTTCTTATATATGTGAATGTGTGTTTTTTGTGTGTGTTGATATGGCTTTGTTTCTTGCGTGTTTGTGGCACTTTCCATTTTGACTTAGTAGAAGTGTTTTACAAGTCAAAATCAGTGTAATAACAAGACAAAAAACGATGAACTTTCCGACTTTGCATTTTGAGAGGCCAGTGGTGGCTCAGCGGTTAAGGCTCTGGGTTACTGACCGAAAAGTCGTGGGTTCAAGCCCCAGCACTGTCAAGATACCACTGTTGGGCCCTTGAGCAAGGCCCTTGACCCTATCTGCTCCAGGGGTGCTTTTTCATGGCTGACCCTGTGCTCTAACCCCAGCTTAGTTGGGATATGCAAAAACAACTCCATTTCATTGGCTCTGCACAATGACAATAAAGTTGAATCTTATTTTAAAGGAAAAGGGCATTCATGGTTTTTAAGGGGTCATATCATAAATTATTTAGTAAAAGTTTTCCCTGAGATAAAATATATATATATATATATATATATATATATATATATATATATATATATATATTAGTTTTTTATCCTTTTACAGACTTCTAGATTTTAATGGTTTGTTTTTTGCTGAAACTGTAACAAACGCCCCCTTCACATGCGCAACGGCACTTTCTCCAGCTCTGCTCACACACCAGCTGTGGGTATGCTGTTGTGTCCAATGTAGTTTTTAACTGCCCCGTCCTTTAATAACAGCCTCTTTGCAAAGCCTGTATTACATTGTGACAGATTTACAAAACAATCCATGTTGAAATGCACCCAATATACTGTTAAGATCATAATTAAATGATCAGGGATCTTTCTCAAAATAAACCTATGCCTAAGTTCAGAATCTTTTGGAAGGATTTACAGAGTGGCAGATAGAACACACAGACCCTGTTAACACCTGCTATTAAGATGCATTTTGGGCAATGAGATCACAAGTTAACAAGCAAGACCCATTACACATTACCATTTACATCTGGTCATAAAACATGTGTTCACATGTAGGGGTGGGCGATATGAACAACATTTTATATCACAATATGATTAATTGTATATCATGATAACAATATATATCATGAAATAGTAAGTCAAAAAAATTATTAACAAAAATGAATATTTTAAGATATAGGATGGATGTCCCACCTTAACACCCCCTGACTAGAATATGCAGGTAAACGTTTTGCAGAGAGTCTAACATTTCAGGATGTGCTTCGACATTCATACCGGCCTACCACTTATATATTAGATAACACTATTGTAATGCCTATTTTTGGAACTCAAAGCAATGAATTAAATACTTCATAAATTAAATCTACTTCCTCTTTATTTGGAACAAGACAAACAAAGTCAAAGTAAATAAATACATAAAAATCAACCTTACCAAAATGCAAAGTATGCCACATTTCAGTTTAATATTAATATTATTATAAACTTTGCTCAAGAAATTTAAGATTTAAGATTATTCAAAAAAAAAATAACTAAAACATAAGTAAAAAAAAAAAAAATAGAACCAAAATAAACACGTATTTTTTTATCCACTTTTCTCCCAATTTGGAATGCCCAATTCCCACTACTTAGTAGGTGCTTGTGGTGGTGTGGTTACTACTCTGGTATGCTACTCTCCGCGACCCATGCACAACTTCCCACGAGCCCCATTGAGCGCGAGAACCACTAATCGCGAACATGAGGAGGTTACCCCATGTGACTCTACCCTCCCTAGCAACTGGGACAATTTGGTTGCTTAGGAGACCTGGCTGGAGTCACCTGCTGCGAACATGGATATTTACAATTCGCAATATACACAATATAGCAAAATCTCTATCGACTGGCACTTTATATCGTCGCCAGGTTATATATATATATATATATCACCCAGCCCTATTCACATGTGTTGAGGTTGCACAACGACTAGTTGACTATTAGACTACAATTAACGTAGTCGCCTTCGTCAGCTTGAAGTCGACTAGTCGCTTATGACGTGATTTATAAAACGCATCTATAGGAAAAATAGTGGATGTGAAGCCCGGTAGCTCTACACTGAAAAGGCGATGTGGCTCAAATAAAAGATGTGATGTTCGGTCAGACTCACATTAAAATACGCACACGCAGAATGGACTACAGAACTGGTGTTTGTTTACTTTGTAGCTATTCTCAACAATGCAACGCGTCAATGTATCAACAACAATCTTTCACATTCTCCATATATTGTATTGTACATGCATAAAGCATTCTGGCAACAAATGCTTTGGTAACCTGCAATATATTCAAATTGGCACACAGCCAATAATGTAAATATAAGCAAAAAATACAATAAAAATGTAACCTAAAGCATAGTGTTATGCTGACCTGGATGCTGTTTGTTGCTTCAACAATACAATTTGTGATAATAATGTCAAAGTGATTAAAGTTGAAATCTGATGTCCTGATGCAGTACATCCTGATTTGTGTGTTATGGTGCGTTCACGTGCTATGGTAAATATGATATTTTCCACTTGTGAACTGGTATTTACCAGTGTGTTGCGTTCAAGTGCTTTTGTTGTCGTAATGTGGTAAAAAGATGGAGATACACACACACACACACACACACACACACACACACACACAATTGCAATCTTGACATCGCAGCCTGTTCATTATGCTGCGTTCACACCAAACGCGAATAGAGCGTAATTTATCGCTATTTAGAGTTTTATTTATTTTTATAATGTGAATTCTCCGTGTAAATTCGTGCACCGGACCACGCCGTTTCGATTCAATACGAATGTACCGTTCCACCCCTAGCTAACAGTAGCAAAAAAGGTTTGGTTTTGTACAATGTTTACCATTCAACACTCTCGCGATGCTCTCCGCCATTTTGAAAAGGTCAAAGGTTATCTCATCTCGGCAACTCGGGCATCAAAATATTCTACGAGTTGCCCAGTGGAAAATACCACATGAGGGGGTGTTCATGTGCATTTTCCACGTCGGCTTTTGGTATTTACCATAATTACCATAGCACGTGAACGCACCATTAGTACATCTGACTTAGATGCTGTTCGCTACTTCAAGAATGCAATTCGGTGACGCTTCAAGTTGGAGTCCCCTAACATGACGGAATGCACCTGTTGTGGCCATGAACCAAACCAACCAGCTCTGAGGAGAATCCCAACATTGCAAACTTTGTTTTGAGGCAAAAAAGTATTTGAAAATCGGAACATGAAGACAAAGGAAATTGTGAAAGTGAAATTTGCGAATTATGTAATTGGATAAAAAAAACAATGGGAATAAATAAAACTATTTTACGATTTTAAGTTGAGTATAGAAGCAATATATTTGAAGTTTATTGTAAAATATTCGATATGTTCAAATATTTAAGTAGTTTAATAGTGAAGGGGGACCGACTTGATTACATCATTCACAGTGCGTCATGGGATTGGGCGGTCGCACCGAAGCATGTTTCATGGGTTTCGTTGGATGCAGTTCTCTGACTGGTGGACTTTCTCTGCTCTACCATGAGTAATGTAGTCGTTTACCATGAATTCTGCTATCAAACACATTTTTAAACAATGAAAATTTATTTTTTATTAGTTTTTATTTATTTTTTTTTTATTTTTTTCTCCTCTATATATTTTATGTATTTTGAGTATTGTATGTAGGCTATGTGTATTCAGTGTTGTCTGTATATGTGAAGCACCATGACAGTCTGAGCGAATTGCCCCATGGGGATTAATAAAGCTCTAATTGAAAAAAGTTCAGATAATGCAGATGGTTGGCTTCAACGGAAGCATGTACCATCGATCAACAACCTCGGAGCCCATGATAGGTCTGTCTTTAAACGTTTATTAGTTATTGTTGAAAATCAATTAGTCGATGGGATACATTAATGCGATTTTTACTTCCGGAACCAGACTGTTGCACTCTATTTACCCCAAAAGTGTCAAACTGCTACATGTGTTTCCATGGCAACATATAGGACCCCATGCACAGTCTAGCTGGCTATTTAATGCCTGACCAAATATAGCTTCTTTGATATTTTTGTAAAGATATTTAATTAGCTAAATCCCATTACATTGCAGCGACATTGTAGCAAAGCATCATAGCATCTATCTATTGTGTACTGTAGGATGATATGTAGTCTATCAATCTATTGTGAAATGAATGATGTCACAACTAGTTGCATTCGGCTCGACTAATGGCATTACTAGCCAACTTTTAAAAATCAGTAGTTGTGCAACCTCTATAACGTGTTTTCCATGACTTTTGACCACCACCAAATGTGGCTTAAGTGGACAAATCTCAAAAAGTTTTGGACCCTGTATATACATGTCTAGTGTTGTCCATTTAAAATGGAAAGTCCAAAAAGCATCTCAATACCAGGTGTAAGCGGGACCCCTGTCAGGAACTGTACAAGTAAATGAAGGAGTCTGAAGGACTTTGAGGAGCAGACTTTAGAAGCTTTAGCAGGTGTTTCTCTCACCTGAGCTGTGATTTAAAGCACTTTCCTTTTAGCTGGAAGACACTGAGGGGAAAGGTGGGGAAAGGTCTGAGTTGCTATGGTAACACCTGTAGACTTTTTACTGAAAACATAGTCTTCAGATTAACATTTTTTTATTGATTCACATAAATGAATATAGAAAAACAAAACATATATACAGAGAATCAACATAAACCACACTATTACCCTTCCCAATCCCCAATCCCACCCTGGCCCCATCAACATCCCCATTGGTCAAAAATGATATAGTGACACGCAAAAATAAATAAAAATAAAATAAACAAATAAAAAATATAATAATAATCACACATCCATAAATGACATATACCCACCACAACAAACAATCTATACTTCCCCATTCATGGTCAGCAGCCACATCACCCTGTAGTTCAAGTCTGGTTGCCAACTGAAGCTAAGCAGAGCTGAGCCTGGCCAGTTCCTGGATGGGAGACCTCCTGGGAAAGCTAAGGTTGCTGCTGGAAGAGGTATTAGGGAGTCCAGCAGGGGGTGCTCACCCTGTGGGCTGTGTAGGTCCTAATGCACCAGTATAATGATGGGGACACTATACTGTAAAAAGACACCATCCTTTGGATGAGATGATAAATGTAACATCCATTCTTCTAAATGACCCCTCTTCACAGGCTGCCACCATTCCTGAAAAGAGGCTGCACCAGCCCCTTAAAATGATCTGCCTGACTATCATTACACTGGTTAAGATCCAACTCTTTATGTGTCTATTTTCAACCAGGGCGTGATGTGAGACTAAGATGTTTCCAATTAAGCAATCAACAACAGATGAAATGTGGGACTTAGATATAAAATAAAAATCTATTCTAGAATAAACCTGAAAAAATTAATAGTCCCTACCAGATGTTCAAAAGTCTCAAAATATCTGCAAGACCAAGATTTTTACACTTCCTGAGAAGCATCAATGTTGCTCTAGAACCAAATAAACAGAAAAAAGAAAAATCTGCACAATAACCCTGTGCAAAACAGTGTGTCCATCCCTCTAAACTAAAACGGTCCATGTTCGCCTACCAGAGCCCCAGCTACAATTCTGCCGTCGGATTGCTCATGTCTGGAGCTTCTATACAAATTTTGTGAGGCAAAATTACATATCAGAAAATACTCTGTAAAACAAACTCCAGCCAATAGGCAGAATAAACCCAAAGAACGTGTAGATTCATTCACAAAACTGTCCCAACAGGTGTGTTCCTCCACAAAACAAACTCCAGCCTCTAAAGGGACCAGCACAAAATACATATATACAAATAAAAAAAAAATAATTAATAAATAAAGCCTTTCAGTTTTCTCGGGCAGTCAAACGAATGTTCTGTTAGCCGGCTGATCATGAGTGCAGCAGATGACCTAATCCTTCAAATGACCTGCAAAAAATACTCCACAAAACAAACTCCAATCAATAATAGGCATAAACACAAGGAACACGCAGATTCATCCACAACTGTCCTGAAGGAGTGTTATTCCTTGCATTCCTTGAATCGATCATGATTCTCTCTTGTTGAATTCGCAAAGTCTGGGAACAAGAAAATGCTGTGGTTCTTCCAGGTAAGCTTTCCTTTATTCCTCGCCTCACGTAACACAAGATCTTTATCGGATGATCTCAGAAATTGGCCAGAATTGATCAGGGCCTTATGATTCTCAAGGTCTTCCAGCTTTTCCCAAATGCGTTCCAAATCTGCTTTGGACACTAGTGGATTAGCAGCTAATTCCCTCTCCAATGACTCCAGATAATCGATCTGTCTCTCGACCTCCCCGATTCTTGTAACCAATCAGGGAATATTGCCTCCATGGAAGTAATCGATCAACGTATTACGGCAAGATCCTCCAACTCCACCACAATCATCACCAACATTAAAGACATGATGGACATTTGCTGTTGAATTTCTCTCGTTGCACGAGTCCCTGGTCTGTGGCCCTGTCTGGGGTATCAGCTTGAGTATGTAAGTGTCTTTTAATATCTCCAGAGCCTGAGGATTTTGAATTCTTTGACATGTTGACTTCTTAGAACTGTTACGTATCAGCGTGTATTCAATCTCACCAGTTTTTGAAACAAAAAGAATTAAAAGCTAGCAAAGAGCACAGAGCTCGCCGTTCACACGTCCGCTCCCGGCATGGTGCCACGCAACCCGGAAACATAGTCTTGATCAATTGAGTAATTTTGATTGCCCCATTTCAGACAACTGTTCACTGACCATATGATATACATTGCACACAAAAACAGCAAACTCCAATCTGATTAAACCTGGCACACACTACACACTATGCAACTCAAACGACTGGCGCACGACTTTGATGTTATGAGTCAGTGACTGGGGCCGGTTGTATAAAACTGATTTAGACTAGTCTTACTAGTTAGTTGTCTAAAAAGTTGGTCTTAATTTTTTCAGACAGTTAAACAAAAACTTTAATCAATCTAATTTAAGACTAAAATGTAAGACTGCAGACTCCTAGGCTAACTTGTTAAGATTCCATGTTGCTTCAGTTGACACTTTGTAGAAGACTTTGACTTCAATGATGGTAACAAAATGTCATGTGTTTTTTATTATTTGGGTTAAAAATCACAAAATGTGTTCATTTGAATCCATTTTGAAGCACTGTAGTCCTCTAATAAGCAGATATTTTCAGTGAATGAAAACTGCATTGAGTGTCCACTGTCAGCCATTTTGTTATAGCTGTTCAGTGTCTTACTTTTCCCACAATGCATTGCAATTGTAGACTCTCTAACTAAAGACAACTGTGAGCTTGTTTAATGCAACAGGCTTTATATGGTGCCTTTAGCTAGTCAAACTAATTGTTAGATGCAGTTTTAAGTTAAAAGCTATGTTTATGCAACCGCCCCCTGCGACGGGAAGTCATGGATCACACAACTGACAGCCGGTGTGTGCAGGGCATTGACTGGAAGTTGTGTAGTGTGCACTAGGCTTTTGCTGGCTTTACGTAGTTCCCAGGAGTCAAGATGCAGAGGATTTTTATCAGTCCACTGGGAAACAAAGTTGTGTTTACAAAGTACTGGGCCTCTACATTTAGTGATTTAAAGTAATATCTAATTGCTGAATTTGACAAAGTTCGCAATGTTCATGCTCTCAAATCTTTGAAAGATTTTACATTTACATTTACATTTATGCATTTGGCAGACGCTTTTATCCAAAGCGACTTACAGTGCACTTATTACAGGGACAATCCCCCCGGAGCAACCTGGAGTTAAGTGCCTTGCTCAAGGACACAATGGTGGTGGCCGTGGGGTTCGAACCAGCGACCTTGTTCCAAAGATGTTCCAAGTTTAGTCTGAGACACCAAAGTCTTTCTTTCATGTCAGTCCACTTGGTGGCCATCTTTGGAACAGTCTCTAGCAGTTATTTTTTTATGTAAAGAAGAAGCATACAAGGGCAGTTCCTATCTACTTGAATGGGGAAATACTGAAATGTATAAAACGGTTGGCCAAGATTACAATCAAAGGACATTTTTCAAATCAGCAGTAAAATCTGACAAGACTGGAATCATAAATTGTGCTTCTCTACCTCAGGTTACACACACACACACAAAAAGTATAGCTAATATGCATGTGCGTTCTCGAGTTGATTGACAGGCGATGTCTGTATCTAAAAGGTGATTGGCTCTTTTACCTGTAAGGCTTTGCAATTTCTCCCATTAATTTTAAAACAGTAGAAGTGCTAGTCTCTGGAGAAATCTATGCCGGGCTCTCACTACCCAACTGCCAGATTACACGAATCGAAGTACTGCTCACATTTCACATCAAAGTTTGTTTTTATCTGTCATCTTTTTGTTTTAGCAGCGCTCATATTACACAACAGAACATAGGCAAGGTGCGCAAATGACAATATCTCTGACAAAGGGCTAACCCCGACCAACAGCAAAACAGTTCCCCACATAAATTAATGGAAGAAATTAGAGTGATCATGACATTTATCCAGGAATTGAGGGTCACGATCAGCTTGCTGTCCAAATGTTGTCTGTGCACTTATTTTGTCAGAAAAACAAAAGAAGAGACAAAAAATAAATAAAAATATGGCAGTAACAATGTGTCCGTGTCTGTTTTGGGGAACAAATCAGAGGTAATTAAAACAGCACAATGTCAAGTTGAGTGTGCAGACCATATATTTATCTTACTTGTTAGTTTATTACAATAAAACATAATTATGATCAAATTGTGGCTTTTCATTCTTGTACATAAAGATGTATGATAAAATGTGATTGGTGGGAGCAGTTTGCATCTGTCCCTGCATCGTTCCCACTACAAGATCATGTAGAGATCATATCAAGCATTGCTTGAAAATATCCCAGCATCTTTGTCTGCTCAAGACTGGCTCAGATCATGATTATGAACTGCTCAAACTTAACAAGCATTGCTGACCATAGCGAACACCATTTTGGCGGCGATCCGTCATTCTTGTCACAGACCTTGGAAATCTGTCTGCGACAGCAAAATCCGGCCAAAAATCGTGTAGCGGGAGCCCAGCTTTAATAGCAAGTAGGTGAAATATCCTTGAGAACAATTAAATATTTTCCTTTTTTCTAATTTTGTTTGGTCATTTTGCATGTTGATTATACAGTCCCTTCCTGTCTAAAGGCTAGGGTATACTTTGTTTTTCCGCATGCTGTTAAATCTCGTGCACGGTAAAGCACTCTAGCCTTTTAAAGTATAATCATTTGATCGCGTGCCTGGACGTACACGTTCAATGCATGCGCACTATGACTGCTTTGTTTGATACTCATTTGTACAGTCAACGTCAGATGCATGTGCTTACGATGTAAAAAAACTGGGCTGCACGCAGACAGTACACGCGAACTGCGCTGAATTTGTGTTGCGTGCATGTGGCAAACCAAAGCTTTGGCCTTCAGGCCCTAAACATAGTGTTTAAAAGTAAATCAATGCACATGCAAGAGCAGAAGGAATTTAATTGTTTTCCAAAACAAATGTCCCTTATTATTTAATAGTTGGTTGCATTTTGAGCCCCCTGATGACACTTCCAGTGCAGTGAAATATGAGAATTTCCATAACTATTAACAACACTTAATATGCAGGTGATAATCACTGACTACATAATGAGCTTCTTCCCAGTTCCTCTTTTGCACTTAAGATAAATAATTTACACTCATTAAATCTTTTTAAGTAATTGATGTCACCCCCTTAAAAGTCCATGCTCCATTAGTGGGTGATAGTGTACAATAGAAAGGGGGGAGATATCTCATCCATTCTTTATAAACCTGTCAGTATAAGGGCTGCTGCTGACACAATGTGGGCTGGCTGCACACTCACGCATTGCCGCCGCTACAGATGGGAAAAGCTTGTCCAGTCCTGAATTCTCTATACAAGATGGCTGGATTGGCTCACATCTCTCCATCGCCGTCTGCACACATTAAAGATGGCCAGCTACTCAGCACATCACCATGCATCAAACAAATGGAGCCCACGTAAAACTGGTATCTTTGATGTGTGGTGTCACTATGGTGCATCAGGATTCATCTATATTTCTTCGGATTTAAGTGCTTGAGGCACTCTTCTGGCATGAGCAAAGTATGTATTGAGACAGGAGGCCCACAGCTTTCTGTGACTGACAGACAATGATGATGTCAGCTAGTGTGAAAGACTCTGACCTGAACAGAAGAAGGAGGCTGGTGCTTGCAACTCGCCCAGCTGAGGTGCCTGCCGGTGCAGATGGACAGAGACTGGGTGTGGGTCTCTGTGTGGGAGAGAAGAGAGCTGGGAACAGAACAAAACTGAAAAGATACTTCAATCTTCCCTCCCCTCTTAAGCGTTTCTGTAGCTCTGACTGAAGATCAAACCACCTGTGTTAAAAACAGTTGCAAAACATAACAGGCCCTGAGAATGATTTAACATAACAGGGTTGAATGGTTGTAGCACAAAACATGTTTGCAATGAGAAATGTCATGATTTTTTTTTTTTTTCATAATGTGTTAATTATTACCAGGCACACCACATCCATACTTTTTGCGATATATTCAAATGATAAGTATGAAATCCAAACTTACTGTGAAGGGATTTAAATAATGTGGCAATTTAAGATCAGTAACTATAAATACCCATTGGTTATTTATTGATTTTAAAATGTTACTGCAGAATTTTCAAGAAATCATATTTTTCCACCTCAGTACCAACGTACAAGGGCCATAACCACCATAGACATTGGAAACCCCCATATACAGATTAGTGGTAAACCAATATGGGTTTGTCCAATGCCTTACCCCTAAACAATTACCCATAATCCTAAATATATGGTTACAGCCTTGCAAAGTAACAACAGTTATTTATCGCTAATAATGCTACAGTTCTACATTATTTCATCCACATCACAGAATGTTTGGAATTCATGTCACAGTTCTCACAGGCAATATTTTTGACATTTGTGCCAAGCAAAGAAATCTGCAAAAACTGATTAATATGTTTTTTCACAGCAGATAAAATCCCATTACAAGTTAAAATGGCTAATAAATTCACTGAGAACTTCAATAGGAACACCTATATACCTACATATTCATGTAATTATCTAATCAGCCAATTGTGTGGCAGCAGTGCAATGCATAAAATCATTCAGATATGGGTCAGGAGCTTCAGTTAATGTTCACATCAACCATCAGAATGGGGAAATTTTTTATCTCAGTGATTTCGACCGTGGCATTATTGTTGGTGCCAGACTGGCTGGTTTGAATATTTCTGTAACTGCTGATCTCCTGGGATTTTCAGGAATAACAGTTTCTAGAGTTTACTCAGAATGGTGCCAAAAACAAAAAACATCAAGTGAGCGGCAGTTCTGCGGACGGAAACACCTTGTCGATGAGAGAGGTCAATGGAGACAGACTGGTTTGAGCTGAAAGAAAGATAACCCCTCTTTACAATTGCAGTGAGCAGAATAGCATCTCAGAATGCACAACAAGTCGAACCTTGAGGCAGATGGGCTACAAAGGCAGAAACCATAGTGTTCCTAGTAAAGTGCTCACTGATTGTATATGTAAACATAAGAAAATATTGATAAAGATAGATGTTTAACCGGGGGCAGGGCCAAGCAACTGTCCAACTGGGAGCCCCCGGCGCAGGGTGAAATTATATCTCAATATTTTTCAGGCTGTTGACAATATTCAAAACCATTGTAGCCAAGTAGATTCAAAATGTTTAAAGAAATTAAAATCTAGTTTCACTTAATGTACACAATGAAGGATTGTATTTAATTTATAATATAATACATATAATTAGTATGCAACAATACAGTAATAAAAAGGCAATGTTTACCTACCACTGATTCTTAAGATAAGTGACAAAACATGTCATACATACAAAAGTCCTATCAATGTTAAATGTCAAGAAATGTATAATAATAAAAATACTGAAAAAGTTAAAGCGAAAGGAAATGTGTATACTCATTTATTACTTATGTTTTTAAATCATTTCAGTAGAATATTTTAAAATGCATGCTCTATACTTGGAAGCACATATACTGTAAATTAACCTGTCCGCAGCAAGAGGTCACAATGTTAAACGGCAAAACAGATTTTTTAAAATGCACAAATTAATAAATATGAATATCAAATGAAAATTAGGGATCTGTAAGATATCAAACAATACATAAAGTAAAATTATAATATATATATATATATATTTTTTTTTCATAAAAACTGCCTATCAAAGATGTGTCCTCACTTTGCGTCAACTCCGTCAGAATTTTTAATAATCATGAATAAATCAGACAATGAAATGGTCAGCTATATCTCGGAGTACCCCTTTCCCAATTCCTGCTCATGGTGGATGCAACAGTAGGACACGTGGTCTGGTCATTTTTATATTTTGATTTATTTCAAACAAACAATGTTTAAGTCTTTGCTATCACAGATTCAACATGTCAACACCATAGTCACATGCATTGTAAGGACCAACACAGCTGAGATATTCTTCTAAACATTTTAGTTTGTGTTTTGCAAAAGAAAGTCATACTCTTCTGGGATGGCCTGAGGGTGAGTAAATGATGAGAGAATTTTTATTTTTGGATGGACTATCCCTTTAATGATGATCAATGAAGGCTGTTGCATGGGTAATAAAATAAAATAATCCCCTTCTGAAACAAGAACTATTTGCTGAAATGCCAATACTCGTGTTTTATCTTTTGATACAATTTTCATGTCAGTGGAAGTGCTGTGTTGTCCTGGAAGATGTGAGTGATACTTTCAAGTTGGAGTCTGGAACAACGTTGTTGTAGTGGATGATGCACAAATTTATGGGAGACAGAAAAGCAAAATGAGCGTTTAGCCGCGAGTGTGAATTGCCTTTCGCACCAGACAGATTTTCTGATCCCATTATGGCTCCAGATAGCGTTTTTAGTGTAAATTTCTCAGTGCTTGTGTGGATTGCACATGCTCCCGATGCCTAATGAGGGAGCATTAGCCAAGGGAGAAGCAGTAATTAGAGCAAGCGTCAGAGCTGAGGACAGATGGCATGCAAAGACAAGTCTTTTCCTTCAGACTTATTGTCCCTCTCCTATGAGGGATGTCAAGACACGCAGCTTTGATTCCGGCTCGTAATACTTTTGATACACTAATTACTAAACAGTTTGCTTTGAGAAGCTAAATGGGTTTACCACAGTTCTAAAACTAATGGAATGTTTAATCTTTATTTATTTATTTTATAATAAGCACAGGAGGTTTGATTTATAGAGTTTATTTCCTGAACTCACATCAAATAACAGGCAGAGACAAGACATTTTTATTAGAAATAAAACCATTTTAAAAAGTGGATCTATTTCTAATTGATCTAACTGATAAAAATTACTTTTGTTGGAGTTACCTAATTTGTGAGGTCATTTAGTCATACTACATAACATTTCTTACTTAATAATGATGGTTAATTTAAATGTTACCACATGAAGCACATTTTTTAGGTTACCCAAAAATGTATGGACATAAATACCCAGGCTACTGATTCACATTTGGAATTTATTTTGTTTCGACGTCTTTGAATGCATCTGACTTGTATACAGTATGTATTCAGTACCTTGTTAGCTGGGGTAGTCATAATTGATATATTTATTCTTAAATATATAAATGTATGTATTTATTTATTCTGATTTCAAAAAGACCAACATGATTATTTAGTTTTGACTACATAATTAGCTTGGGAATATGGCATAATTTAATGTGTTTTATTAGTGTATTGTTTATGGTAATTTATTGTTCTTGTACTCAAATATTGCGAGACGTTCTGCATTTGTCAATGGCACATTTAGGTCTCTAATTAGCTTACATGGAGTTGCGAAGAAAATTGTGCGAAGATGATGACAAGCCTATCAACATATCTCTGAGGTTTATGAGTAACTTACTGTGAGAATGTGACTTGGATGACAAACACAATGTGATGTGCCCTGTTTATGCATCTCAGCATGTATTAACAGTCATCCACGTGCTGCTTTTGCAAGCTGTTTTTATGGCAGTGAAGATGCAATACGCATACACACACTCACTCGCACAAAAATGACAAGTACCATGACTGTCAAGAGACTTCTGTTTGCATCAAAACTAAAATGTAATTTGCAACATGTATTTATTACACATTAAAATCAATATTCTCGCTATGCACTTTCTCTTAAAATGATTTCTGCATATTCTCTGCCTTTTTTGCACTCTCACTCCTCTCCCTATAGGGTTCAGCTGCCAGTTCAGGTGCTGCTTGTATAGGTGTTATATGGGCTGTGCAAAACTGGGCATATTAGTCAAGGAGGCCCAGCCTTTTCTCACCGGATGCCATGCTTTTGGGAATTCTTTCTTATTCACACATATTCCCTCAAGCATCAAGCACTCTGCCTCTATCTCTCACTCTGTCTGAAGTCACTGAATCAGCACTATGTGGATTTAAAGGGCCCTTGCTTCTCAGAAGGGCCTGACAGCCTCAGCTTTAATAGTGTTTTAATGTGACATTCTTGCGTTGTATTTTGTTTATTTTTTCTTCTTTTATGTTGGTACTCCCCTGGTGCTGTCGGTCCAGCTTACACACCTGCACTGCCCCAGGGAAAGTCAATGGCTCAGACCCCCACACCCCTGACACTCTGTCTATACATACAGGAAATGTGAAATACTTGCACCTAAGGAAACTTTCAGAGGGATCACAGAGTCTGGAGTTATTACCCAGCCGTAACAAAACACTGTCGCTGCAGTTCCGAACTTCACCTAAATGTCAACCATAAATGTCAACAATAATAAAACAGGACTAACCATATAATCGTCCCTAGTTAGGATACATATTAAATAGAGCTATCGATTTTAAAAAGGGGAGTAGAAAAAGTTTCCCATATCTTTTGTTGTTGGTAATGCGTACTCAAACTTTACAGTATACTGGCTTAAATCTGGCACTTTGTAGAAACTAGAGCAATTAGGCAGATACCAACATGGACAGGCTGCATAACATACCCTCATCATCGAAAACTATCAAAACTTTGTAAGGTATAATAAAATATGACCCAGACTATCTTAAATGTGGTCTCACTTGCAATAAAGATAAACATGATTGTGTGCATTGAAAAATTGGCTGCTGAGAGCATGAGAGCCTTAAATTGCAAAAAACATTTCATGGTCAGGCATTTAGAAACCAATAATAAACCATACATTTCTATGTTTGATAAAGCTGAAGTATGTCATTTTTGCAACACTAGTGCCACAGAACGAAATTGCTAAAATAATGTATTCTAAATATTCAAGCTTTCTGAATACGCCCCTAGTTTGCAGTTGCTCAAACTGTCAGATAGCCCCCAACCCCCCAACTCCCAACTCATGCCATTGTTTGAATAACAGTGTTGGGGCGAGTCTAAGTGGTTTGCTAAAAAAAGCACAGGAATTTTTATAGCACCAAAGAGACACAGTCTGTCTTACTTATAGTTGTTTCAGCATATTAAGCTTGGATAGAAGAATGTATTTTAACACTGAAAAAGTTACATACTTAAGCTTTAATTACATATTTGTCTACATTTTAAATATACATTTTGGTACTGTGTTGGGTTGCCACCCAATTTTAAATCTGGGTCCTGAAGCAAAACCAGTTCAAATAAAGTATCATTGAGTACATATATGTGCACATTCTACACCAATTATGCTCAATAAGCCAGCAATGTGCAAGGTCATATAAATGCCTTATACAGATTTCCTTTATTTGTGTGAGGGCATTAACAATTTAAGCAAAAACCTATCGACACAACTAGATTTTTCTCAAGTACCCCAATTTCTCATTACCACACTTTTACTGGGTTATCCAGTGTGCTCAATTATGTGCATGCCTGTTTACATTTTGATGTCAAAAGCAAAGAATAATCAGACGATTTCAAATCTATTTGTTGTTTAATTTTTTCAAAGTAACCAGCATATTGCTGTGCATTTGTTTGTGTAAGTACTGCTCTTTGGTCATATCCGTATCAAATGAGGTTGAAGGTTGTATGGGCAAATGTCATTGTTTTTAGAATAACAGTATCTGTAGCTTTGTGTTGTCTGCCTATGTGCATGTGGTCCTGTTTGTGTATGTGCGAACAAGTGCATGAGTGCAATAACTTTGCATGTGAATTTTTGTGTACGCATGTGTGATCAGCAGCACATGGGACATCAGGCACACCAGGAACAGTCCTTTTCCCAGAGTGCCGAGCAGCATTGCCCGCCTAGCTTTGGCACCTCAGCTGTCAGCCTGTTCTGCTGATGAGGAGAAAGTGTGGGGCGATGAAGTCGATAATGAAGGTACCGTCTTGTTATCACGACAGATTGTTTGCTCTGGGCTTTCTGAGGTGCCGGTAAGCTCCACCAAACTCCACGCCCCCTCTGCCTCAGGGCTTGGCACCTCTGCCGGGGAGAGGAATGTATTTTTACCCAGCGTGCAACTTTCCGCACTCCTGCACAGAGCAACCATGTTATCACAGAATGATAATATTTTGCATAATGACTCTCTATTTGGTAGGTGTGCATGCATTTTTTTCCCCATCTCAGTGATAATTAACAGTAAGCAGGTACACAAATTATTTTTATAAAGGCTTTAATTTTTCTTTTAAGGTTTATAATTATACAAGGATACCTTTAAATAATAATAAATAAATTAAAAAATATATATATATATATATATATATATATATATATATATATATATATATATATATATATATATATATATATATTTTTATGCTTGCTACACAGAGATTTCAAATTACTCTGTAAAATGCTCAAATGTCTTTATGTAGGGGCTTCTACTCTTTCTAAAGAGCTTTAGAACTTAAGATTCTGAATGGCAGTATTTGAGTGAGCAAAGACATCAAAAAAGGGTGCTTTGTGAAATCTGTCAAGGATTTGCCTCTAATGAGAGTTTGTCCACTTGATGAGAGACGCCCACTTCCTCTGCACTAAATGCTATTTTCATTACCTTCTTGTCTCTGATATTGCATTCTTTGTCTCTGACTTTTTGTATTCTTCTTGATCTGCCTTTCCAGATCAAAGTGATCTGATGTGATCTAACTAACTTACTAAATTCTGGACTTTATGCTCTATAAACACATACTGTATGGACACTGACAGATGGATAGAAACAGGGAAAAAATAACTATTAGTAGTTATCTGTTTTTTAGGCTTGATAAACACATGGGAACCATTTCAGTAGGGTAGAAACAAAGGAAAAAACAACCAACCAACCAACTTTTTGTTAAAACAAATTGTTTGCTGTGGACATTTCGAGGATTAATGCTTTAATGTTAGAAATACAGTGAGTAGTTTCAGACAATTTATGTGCCAGGTCACTTAAGCACCTGTCCAAATGCCAAAGGCTGGGCATACGTCACACAGGACTTCCCAGCCCGTGTTTGATGCATCTGTCATGACCACATTGCATCTGGACACTTGACTGAGTGACATGCCTGTTTGATAGAATGTGGGCATTTTCCAAATGGTTAACACGGCTAGACAGCGGCGTGTCACCAATTGATGTACATGGTGAGTGATGGGGTACTTCAATCTGAGCCAGCACTTAAGTGGTCTCATCCGCAGTAGCCCCAGCGAGGTGACCACTGTTGCAGAGGCCACGAGTCCCAGGGATCGTTGAAAAAGTTTAAATGGAAACGTTTTTCTCAGCTTGAAAATGTTCAAACACCGGTGAATGGAATGAACGCATTCTTCCGATGGGCACGCCACCATAGATACGGAGTTGAGATTCATACTGAGGAATGAAATCTGACGGCTGTGCGATAACATGCTCTTCGACCAGTTGACTTTCAGTCCCAAACACTCCAAATGTGCAAGTAACAGGTCTCTGTGTTTGCAAGATTGTTCCTCTGACTGTGCTAAGAGCAACCAGTTGTAAAGGCAATTCATTATGCGAATGCCACCCAGCTGTAGCATTGACACATTTCGAGAATGTGCGACGAGCCAGGGATAAGACGAAAGGCAGGACTTTGAAAAGGACTTTGTAATCTCAAGAATGGCCTGTGATGAGGGGCTATGTATACATGAAAATAAGCATCTGTCAGGTTGATCGATACAAACCAGTCCAAATGGTGAATGTGAGACAGAATTTGTTTCTGAGTAATAATTACGCAAGTGCTTGTTTCAGGTGTCACAGATCCACAATGGGGCATAATCCTCCTTTTTTGGAGACTAGAAATTAGCGGCTGTAGAATCTACTGTGAGCATCATCTGCTGATACAATCTCCATCGCGTCTTTTGCAAGAAGATTTAATATCTCTGAGTGGAGAATCGACGTGTCCTACACCATTGTGGTGGAGGAAATAACACACACATATCCATGTTCTGTTGTCCTCAGCATCCAAATCCAGCATCCTACTGTTGTGCCCTTGGGGAGTAGTAGCGATGTGTATTGATGCATGTATTGGAAAAGAGCTCTTTATTGTGAATATGTTTGTGCCCCGATTGCTTGCATTCTTTATTGGTTCTTGACACACTCTTGGAGCGAAGCCAACAACATTGGAAACATAGACACAATTTTCTTGTCGGTCCCAGGAATCATTTAGAAGTACGACTGAAGCGTTGCATGAACCGGCTGGACGATCTGTGTCCTCTTGACAGCCGGAATGAACACATCCGTGTGCTCTGGTCCCTGCTTCATGCCAGTGATGTCAGGAACACTGCTCCAGTTTGGCGGGAGACCTCCTGCCAGTACGAGGGTGCCTCAGGGCTGAGATCTTGCACTTGGGTCAGTGGTATTGGGACATCACTGGGGGCTCCGTCTCTGTTTTCCATGGTGGCAGTGCAGCAGGCGCTGTGAATTTGTGGGGCCGTTGACCCGAGTAGGAGCGCGAGCAAGTCGGAGAGAAGTCCCGGCAAGCTCATTCAACGACTGTGTCCAGGGCTCACCTTCAGACACCAATATCGTCCTTATCCACAGAGTGAGTGCCATATGCAATGGAGCCCTGTGTCCCGATATTGAAACACAGGTCATCACGGGCATACTCTACAGGCGAAAATGCTTGTAGATGAGCCGAGGTGACATGCGAGGATTGCGCTGGTGAAATCTCCTCCTTAAACTCATCCAGCTTATCCCGCCCTCGCATGTCTCCCTCGTTTTGGCTAATTTCTCATAAAGAGGGAGAGCTGAGAGAGCAGGGTTTTGAGTCTCATGCGCTCGTAGTGAGCTCAATCTGACACACTGAGCACCACCTCTGCGTGAAACTGACCCGGGCAGAGGACACAGCACTCGTGCCTGTCGAATAAGGGGATATACCATTCATACAGCGGAAAACATTTATGAAACGCCATCTTTAAAAAGACGTTGTTAAGTAAATAGCTCTTTTAGATTGTGCACATTATACAGATACACACAAACACAATCAGGCTGTTGCGCATATGTTACACGCTTACAGAAAACGATTCAATACAATCAAATAAATGAATAATCCAAAGGATGCTTTACATTGAGGCCCACGGGCCATAGAATAATCCCAGCGCTGTTATGCGGTGAAAGAGGCGAAGATGTCTGGTCCGCCCGCTGTACACAGGAGGAAAAATTCTAACACTGCTATTCAACGGTGAAGGTCGGTATCTGCTATATCTGGAGCACCAGAGGGGGTAGAAGAAAAATCTTGATGGCGTTTCTTAGTAGAAGAAAATCAAATTTTTCTTGCAGAGTACAAGTGATACCCTATATACACCCGCTATGTGCATGAGGGAGGCGGAGGACAAAGCACTATCTTCTGATTAAAATTAAACTAACTAACAACTAACTTAACAGTTATCTGATATTTATGCTCTATAAACATACTGTATGGACACTGACAGATGTGTAGAAACAGGAATAATCTAACTACTAGTTATCTGATTTTTATGCTTGATAAACACATGGGAACCATCAGTAGGGTAGAAACAAAGGAAAAGCTAACTATCTATCTAACTAACTAACTAACTAACTGTTATCTGTTATTTATGCTCTATAAACACATCAGAACCCTGACAGAAGGGTAGAATCAGGAAAAAACAAACTAACTATTTGATCTTTATGCTTGATATTACAACTGTCCCAATGTTATTTGCAAGACCCCAAGAATCAGACTTAGGTAACAAGGGAGGGGGGGCCTTGGGTATACACTGGAATATTTTGGAGCCAGTTCTGCTCTTAGTTGTCATTTAGCAAACTACTGCTGATTTTTGAACATGTATGAATTGCATTAATTATCTGGCAGTGCCTCCACATAGTAGTATATCTATTTGAATTTACCTACTATGAATAGTTTAAATTTATCCTTCAGCATATACATGTATTCTAAAAGTAACTTGAGTAGTAAATGGAAAATTAGGCTGAAGTCAATTATCTATAATAAGAGGTTTCTGTGTTTAATATACAAAGAGAAAAATAATAATATATGAAATAAAAAATTACAGAAATGAACAATGAATTAGCATGAAGTCAACCAACAACTTTACCTTTTCAGTATTAGTTCAGTAAAAAATGTAAATAATAATAATAAATAAAATAAAATAAAAGTGCTTTCAATAAAGAAAAAGTTTAATCAAATCTTGTATGTTGGTTCAAATTAGTGTCTCAACTCCAAATTATACTCTCTCAATATAAAACAGATAAATGGGCCAAAACACACACACTTTGCCTCACACACATACACAGTCTTTGAGAAACCCAATGTTACAGGCCTGTGTCATTGCTTTAGTGCAGTGAGGCTGGAAACAATGTAAACTGGCCTCTTCAATTAAAAAGCAAACAACTTAAAGGTGGTACACATGCATTTAATGTACCTGAGATGTGGAAGTTTGATTATGGTAAGGTTGTTGTAAGACAAGCAGTTGGCTAACAGTTCACTCACAAAGCACAGAAGTCGAAGCACCATTGATGAAACATGGAGTACACAGGAGAAATTTCCTTTCACTCAGCTTCAAGAGATCTTGTCAATTACATTTTTAATCAAGAAACAACTGTCCATTTTCCTGTGTAAGAGGTTATAATTACTATTACACCCAATATACAACACCAGCATCACATATTCAACACAGATAACTTGAAATATGACAGTATTTCACAAATATAGGGTGTACATAAAGTAGCATTTTTTCAATTTTTACACCGTATTGATTTAACACTGTGACATCCCTACATTACACAAGGAAACATAAGACAACTCAGAAGCAGCACAACAGCCAGTTGTCCTCAAACTCTAGTTTATTTAATGTTAAAACTGTATAGAAATGTGCAGGCTCTCACTGAACTCTCTTCTTCTCCGGTACAAGCTGCAGCACACCGATAATAAGCCCCGCCCTTTCCACTGGCGAGATTGATTGATAAATGACCAATTAAAAATAATAGAGCAGAACTTTTCCGTATTAGTAAGTGTCTCGAGCACATGTAAACCCAGGTACAATGCAACCAAACGTTTTAACCCTTTGTAGTCTGTAAATTTTTAGGTTATATATTTAAAGTATATACAAAGTAAATACAATTTTGGTCTGGGCTACATTGATAAATACATGGGAACAGAGGAACAGCAAACAACTACTAACGAACAAACTAACTAACCAAACATTATCTTGTCTTTATGCTCTATAAACACATCAGGACCCCAACATAAAGGTATAATCAGGAACTACCTACTAATTATGTAATCTTTATGCTTGATAAACTCATGGAAACCCTTTCAGAAGGGTAGAAACAGATGAAAAGACAGCAAACTAACTAGCCAACCATCCAAGTAACCAACTAACATTTATCTGGTCTTTATTCTCTATAAACACACAAGGACCCTGACAGATGGGAAGAAACAGGAAATAACTAAATACTAGTTATCTGATTTTTTTGCTTGATAAACCCTTCCAGAAGTAACTAACTAACTAGCTACTAGTTTTCTGACCTATATGCTCCATAAACTCATAAGGACCCTGTCGGAAGGGTAGAAACAGAGGACAACCTAACTAACTAAAACAAACTAAATCCTATTAACTAGTTAGGGCATCAATCCAATTAATGAACTGAATCATTTGAAGAAAACCATATGTACAAGCATCTGCTTTCTCTGACTCTTAACTTGCTGAAAAGTCCAAACTATCTCCAGAGTCTCTTGTAGCACACCAAACACTGTTTTCAAATGGAAGGGCCATCTGTCCTCCACTCTTCCCTTGCGGGGGCTTTTCTTGGCACACAGGGATGCTCTACCTCTACCGCCGACATTCTGAAATAACTCTCTCCAGATAACTCCCTAAAGCGGTGGGATATGGACTGTGATTGGACGTTCTTTGTGTGTTAATCCACTGCAAGTATTTGGAGAAGCATAGATCTCACACTAAATGTCACACAAAGTAAACTACCAACATATGACTTGAAGTAAATATTTTCACAGGCACAAATTCATGTGACCAATTAACTCCCAATCTGTTTCAGCTTTGATGCAAAAAAAGTTATAATAATATCTTCTAGAAAATCTACATTTCCTGAATCCTTTATGCCCATTCCACTAAAATGAATCATCAAAGACCTGGGGAGGGGGATTTTGAGGAAGACAGGCTTATTTAGGAACAACTAAAGGAAAGCTTTAATCTGTGTTCTTTTCAGGCCCTGAATGGTTGAGTGCTAAAGAGGCCCGTGGCAATAGGAATGCGTGAATGAGATTGGATTGGACTGACAAGAATTGGCCTAGTGTGTAATACCTAGCTAGCTACGATCGATAGATAGATACATTTACATTTACATTTATTCATTTGGCAGACACTTTTATCCAAAGCGACTTACAAAAGAGGAAACCATAAGTGAATCATCTCAAGAAGACAGTGGTACGAAATGTGCCATACTACAAAGTTTCACTATCATCAGAATAGTATACAAAACAGATTTAAGTGCAACAAGAATTGTTAATTTTTTTTTTTTTTTTTTGTGACTGATAGATAGATAGATAGATAGATAGATAGATAGATAGATAGATAGATAGATAGATAGATACCTACCTACCTACATTACCAATGACATTGTAGAAATGAACTATTCATAGTCTACCATGAAAATTTTTTCAGTAAGTACAAATATCCCATAATAGGGGGGTTACTGAGATAAAGCGATCTCAACATAGGGGACTCAGGTCCATTTAAAATAAATCAGCTTTTATTAGGCTAATAATATGACATATCTCTTGTCAGTGTACATGATTTTTAACATTTGATCCCCAAAATATTATACATTTCTTTGTGGGAAACTTTTAATTAGGAAAAAATTACTGAATGCACCTTTAACTAGCCTTTCAGGCATGTTTTCATGTCACACCACATGCCATGAAATTGATGACCAGATGAAAGGCCACGGAAACTCTGGAATGCCCACTCACCACAGAGTTGATGGCTAGGAAGTGATCGTGTGCAGTGCATTAATCACTTGTGATAATACCGGGAGCTCCAGTCCTGCCTCTCGTAATGAGGGACTTGTTTTGGGAACCTGGGATGACGGCAGCTCCTGCAGGTGTCTATTGTGTTCACTCTCCATGAGAGGTTTAAGAGTGGGAGGAGTGACGGCTAGTTTGAAAACGACCACTAGAAAAGGACCAGGCATGGATTAGCTTGTTCCCAGCAGTATGGGGCTATTTTGGAGGTAACGTCATTAGATGGCATTAAAGCGATTCACTTTTTTCCCCTTTATTTCAGAGTCTTTCCACAATGAGGAGAGGATTAGTGTAAAATCAGCTTTAATTGACAAACCACAGTCATTATTGATTTCCCCTTCAAAATAACATTATTCTTCACCACTCAATGATACCCTATAAAAATGTTTAGTATTCGATCTATCCCTGAAGAAAGCAACAAAAATAAATACAAATTCTTAAAGAAAAATAAAAGTGTGTTAACTTTTCAAGGCCAAGACATTGTGATACCCTTCAGAGGGACCCCTTTCTAATATATAAAGGCAGCTTTATATTTTCATGTAAAAAGACCCAATTTTACTTTTGTGAGAAAAAATGGTAGGGGTGATATTATAAAGATAATATGTTAGTGAAATTAAATAATTGGCTTTTCTATTGTAATTGTACTAAAGCCAAAATAAATTATTAAACTAATCTGTTAAATTGTATCTCCAAAAATATGTATTTTGTATTTAGTTTACAGTTTCGTTTTTTATCATCTTATTTTCACTAAAGCTAAACAGAAACATTTTCAATTAAATTCAAATACTAATACACTAACCTTACCCTAACCCCAACTCTTTTGCTCACAATACTGTACCAATGGTAGACTCACACATGCCTTCACCTAACCTGGTTTAACAATAAATTTGTTTCAAAGCAGCTTTACTGAGAGTATGGTCTTACAACCCCCAGTGAGCAGCTGAAGGGGACAGCTAAAGTTTCAGGAAATATATATATATTTTTAATCACAAATCTATATTCATTATTTTTTTTTAAATGGCAAAAAAAAGCTGTCAACAAATAAGATAATAATGACTAATCTCTATTTTTAACCAGTCTTTAGAAAACAGTAATAAAGTCAAAATCTGTCATATCAAACGTAGTTTTTCTAAAAAACGTTTTTTACATTTTCCACGGACCCTTGTGGCCCCCTGGGGCACCCCAAACCCCAGCCTGAAAACCCTGTTCTAAATTACCAGGACAAAAATATGATTTAATATAACTGAATCAAACTGACTACATTAGGTTACACCAAAAAAAAAAAGTAATTTTAAAGGTTTAAATCGAGTAGAAATAGAAACTTAAGGTAACTATTGTAGGTTACCACTTTTTACAGTATGTATTATATTGATTAAACTACTGATCTCCAATTTATTAAATAATCAGACTTGTGTTTAGTAAAAGCTGTACATGTTTAAAAATCAGACCGAAATTAGTTCAACAATCAAAATGAAAATGTTGGATTGTTTTGTCTAATGGCTCATACTTATGAATTTATTACCTGACTGAAAAATTAAGATTAGCAAATTACAGCCATTAGAAGAAAACTATTCCACTGAAGTGAGCCAACTTTTACTGTTCGCTTCATAGCGGGAACAAGCAGTGCTGCACTAATGTAGTCCTTTATCTCTCTAGAGCTGCGTTGTAATTAAAGCATGATTAAGAGGCTGGGCCTGATGAATGTGTTTCTAAGTGCATCATGCTGTGCTGCTGTTGGGCCCAGCATGGCCATTTTAATTGATTCGGGCTAATCAGTGAGCGGAATTAAAACAGTCACAGTTGTTTGGAAGAACAAGAGAGCAGGTCTGGGCACCAGGATGAGTGAAACCAGCAGAAGGCCTGATCCACGCTGGAACAGCTTTCAGCCCTGCATAAATTACAGTGGGGAGGCGCAAAATTGCGCCTGGCAGTTTGGTCAGACAAATGATACTGCTATTGTTTATTATCCACAGAAATATTCACCACAGACACTATTCTGCCTCATCTCAATTCTCAGTAATGGAATATGTGTATTTGATATATTTGACCTGCTCACTATTTTTTGTAAATGTTTTAATTATACGACTAAATAGTCAGGAATACAATGGAAGTCAATTGTTATTATGATCACAGCAGGAGAATTTAATTATTTGCTTGATTGCTTTGGAAGCGCAAAAAATACTGTATGTCCTGTTGAGTCAGTTATAATATTTCTTATGATTGCAGGGGTTATGTAGTTTCAAGCAGATTTCAAGTAGTCTATAAGCTCCAACCTGACAAGTTGAGTAGTCTTTAGTTGGTTTTACCCCCCCTGTTGAGGCTTTAGTATTTGCAGGGGTCCCTTCTGCTCAAAAAGAGGAAGTTCTGATAATGTCCATGACAGCAGCCCTCGGGGCCTGGAATGGAGCCAGACAGTCACTAATGCTACACACTAAGAAGACACCAATGTCTTCACAGTGCTTAAATTACAAACTTAAATCACTGAAACAGTTAACTGTGTAGGGACAGTAATGCTAAAGCTATACGGGCCAACTGAATGCAATGATTTATTAATTGATGAGACTCCTTTTTTCTATTTTTGTTTGGATTTTCTCCCCAATTTGGTATGCCCAATTCTCAATGCGCTCTAGGTCCTCGTGGTGGTGTAGTGACTTGCCTCAATCCGGGTGGCAGAGGACAAATCTTAGTTGCCTCCATGTCCGAGACATCAATCAGCGCATCTTATCATGTAGCTTGTTCAGCGCGTTACCGCAGAGACATAGCATGTGTGGAGTCTCACACTATTCTCCATGACATCCATGCACAACTCACCATGTGCCTCACCGAGAGCGAGAACCACATTATAGCGACCATGAGGAGGTTAACCCAATGTGACTCTACCCACCCTAGCAACCAGGCCAATTGGTTGCTTAGGAAGCCTGACTGGATTCACTCAGCACACCCTGGATTTGAACTTGCAACTCCTGGTGTGGTTGTCAGCGTCTTTACTTGCTGAGCTACCCAGGCCCCGAAGAGACTCCTTTAATCTTCTTTCAAGTAAATTTTTTTCAACACTTGTGAGAGCACTCCCATATCGAAAAGCAACTTGGTCTCATAAAATCATGTTACAATTAGGGCTGTCAATTGATTAAAATTTTTAATCAAATTAATTACATGGTGTCCCGATTAATTAATTGCATATACAAATATTGGCTGAGAAAGCCCCTCATATAACAATAACTCAATATAATGATTATACATATTTATATTAATATATAATTATACATAGTTATCTTTACATATTTAAAAATATTTAAAATATTTAATACAGTTCACAGCAATCCATTTCACAAGTGAATTTGTAAATCAGTTGGAGATTTATTATGAGGGCTTGTATAAGGGCCCGTCAATTTACACATACGTCAGATGTCTCGGGTGTGTTGTGTCATAAACATAAAATGTTTAGTTCACTGTGTCAAGTTAAATATAGTTTAATACTCAGTCTTTAAACATATCTGGAGATCCCTTAGATCGCATTTGCACAAGTATGTAACATGTGTTTGTGTTGTTCTGCCTACTGAAGTTTTTTCTTCACTGTATAAACTGTGCATTGCTCATACAGCTGAAATTTCACATACTGCCCTCTGGAGTAAACAGGTGGTACTACAAGCTTGCATTACTCAGGAATCTTCCTTATTATGGTCTGTGGGCATGCGATTAATTGCTTACATTTTTTTAACGTGTTATTTTTTGTAAAATGAATCGCACTGAATTAACGGGTGAAATCGACAGCCCTAGTTACAATACCTACATTTTTGCTAAAAGATATTATGTACCCCATTATATGTATCACTGGTGAGATAAACACTTGAAGTGCTATAACAATTAATTTGATTCCCTTTCACACAAATCACAGGTAAAATGATCAGTTCATAAACAATTACTTTTTGCCCTGTTCCTCACACAATGCTAACTTATGACGTCAAAACACTTTTGCAATAGTGGAAAACTTGTAAGGTGATACATTTCAAAGTTTGCATTTACATAACCAATTAGTGTGTGCAGGTTGTGCAGTAGCTCAGAAAAAAATTAAATCCTTGTATATCCAAAAAAAAATAATAATTTCTTGCTTGCATGCTAACAATTTTTATGTTAGCATATTAACAGGCTGAGAAATGGCAGTTCCCCGTCTGTCGCTCACTTCGACGTTGTGTCGAAGAAGCGACATTAGGGGTCTCTCTTGAGCTCTGAATATGCCTCTGGTCTATGAAAAACGGCCAATGAGAAGTTGGCAGACAGTATTTGCATACCCCACCCCGGACATACGCGTATAAAAGCGTGGAAATACGTCGAGTTCATTCAGAATGATGGTCGTGTATGCAGCCAGCTGCGAGTCACACACCAGTTCCTGCCCTGTTCCTCTGACGCTCTGCTTGCTGTTGGAAACCAAACGCTTCTTCCCATGGGATTGAGGACGATGCGGCTGGCGCATCTGGGGACGGCAGCGGGTGCAGCTCCGCCGGGTATGCCCCCTCGGACCACCCACCCCCCAGCACGCTCATTGACTCCCGTCCGTGCTTGAGGAAACAGTGGCTCACCTCACGGCTAGCCTGTCTATCCTCTAGAGCTCGAGGTGGATGAGCTCGCCGCTGCATCGGAGAGTGCGGCGTCTGACACTGATGCCTCCCCTGGGCTGCCGCCTTCGGGCCAGCATGCCCAGGCTGAGGCTGACGTGCAGATGTCCGACATGCTTGCCCGGGCCGCCACCAGGCGGGGTCGCCCTGTGCTCCCTTCTAAGGCCTGCAGGACGATATCATCGTTTACTGCCAAAGCCTGCAGCGCCGCTGGACAGGCTGCTTCCGCCCTGCATGCCATGGCCATCCTGCAAGTCCACCAGGCCAAGGCGCTCAAAGATCTGCACAAGGGTAGCCCTGATCCCGATGTGTTGCAGGAACTGCGCTCAGCGACCGACCTCGCCCTCAGGGCCACGAAGGTCACAGCGCAGTCACACTTGTGGTCCAGGAACGTCATCTGTGGCTGAACTTGGTCGAGATGCATGACACCAACAAGGCTCGCTTTCTCAATGCCCCTGTCTCCCAGTTCGGCCTCTTCGGCGACACCGTCGAGGACTTCGCCCAGCAGTTCTCCGCGGTGAAGAAGCAGATAGAGGCCATCTTACATATCCTGCCCTGCCGCAAGCCTGCTGCCATGGGCCATGCCCCGTCTGCCAGCCGAGGGCGTCCTCATGCGGCAAAGAAACACCCTGCTCCGCCTCAACCCTGCTAATGCCCATCTTTGTGAGGATTTAATGTTAACGCAGTCCTTTATGTCTAAAGTGATCTTAAACAGTGGGACAAAAAGTGTATTTGCATCAAAATGTTCGACTTGAAGTGTACATGTAACCGAATGTCATATAAAGGATATTAATCAAACAATAATAACAAGGAAACGAGAAAAATACTCACTACTTTTGGCTGAATAACCTGCGTAGCTTTAAAAGTATTAATGTAATAGAATAAAACAGTGACATTTTTAATTATAATATTTTTTTTTAAATATTGTTGGTTTTTTAATAATACTGACCCTTGATGTAGAGAGTGTTAATTTGTATAATAAATTACAGGGAAAATAGAGATGATAAAATAATTGATTATTATGCTTAGCCTTTATAAAGATAGAAAAGTATCAACATTTGCAGAGAAACACTTCAGCAGAAAATTCCACCAGTGACAAACTTCAGAAAATTGTGCATCACGCATTAGAATGAGAACACAACTATGTCTTGTCTTAAACGATACAAGAACTAAATCAACGTGGAACATTGTATATCAAAAGGAGGACAATATGCCCCCCCCCCCATGTGCTACTTAAAGAAATAATTCACACAAAAATCGTTTCCTCACCCTCATGCCATCTGTCTATGACTTTCTTTCTGAAGAACACAAATTAAGATTTTTAGAACAATATTTCAGCTCTGTAGGTCCATTCAATGTAAGTGAAGGGGTGCCAAAAATGTGACGCTCCAAAAAGCACATAAAAGCAGCATAAAATTAATACATACAACTCCAGTGGTTTAATCCATGACTTCAGAATTGATATGAAAGCTGTGGGTGAGAAACAGATCAATATTTAAGTCCTTTTTTGCTAGAAATTCTTCTCTCTGTCCAGTAGGTGGCAATATGCATGAAGAATGTGAGTCACCTAAAATCCAAGAAAAAAGTGAAAGTTAAAGTGGAGATTGACTGAGCAGGGAGGAGAATTTATAGTAAAAAATGAATTAAATATTGATCTGTTTCGCACCACATCTATCATGTCGCTTCTGAAGACATGCATTCTGGAGGCACATGGATTAGACTAATTTTATACTGATTTATGTCATTTGTGGAGCTTCAATATTTTAGCACCAATTCACTTTCATTGTATCGACCAAAAGAGACATTCTTCTAAAAATCTTAATTTGTGTTCTGTGGAAGAAAGAACGTCATACAGATCTAGGATGGCATGAGGGTGAGTAAATGATGAGAGAATTTAAATTTTTGTGTGAATTATTCCTTTTTTTAATTTTAATTTAAATGTATTTTTTTTTTGCATTCCTTGCATTGTTTTGAGCCTGTTTTATGCACAACAATATCGCTCTGTCGGCATTAAGGGAAATGGAGACCCTACACATAAACTGATTTTAATGTAATTGTTTCATACGTTATAATTTAAAATGGTGATCAGTGTATTGAAAATAACTTTTTAATCTTTTCATTTCTGTTATCATGTCTCCCTTTTATTTTTTGTAATCAGATTCATGTAGCGTTTATCATAGATAAGTGTATTTTAAAAGTTGGCATACAGTGTTCATTATAATGGGGCATAGGTTTTGCAACTCAGTACTCAATACTCACTACTCATGAGTACTTTTAAATGAGCTACTCTTTTACTCTTACTAGAGTAGTTTTTAGGACAGCTAATTCTACTCTACTCACACTACAGTTTTTGGGAAGTAACAGATCTTCTACTTGAGTATGATTTTTCAGCACTCTTTCCACCCCTGGGTATGAGTCCAGAAGAGCATGCAGGTTGACACGTGAGCCAAAAGTGTCATGGTTGCTTAAGCAATTGCATTTTTCATCTCACATTTGCTTTTATGACATTATCAGTTAGGTTTTGTCGATTTAAAAACAATTTAAAACCTTAACTTTCAACCATGAACTGCCACGATTCTTGTAATGTACCATTTAATGTAATTTTGCTAAATTTTTGCCAAAGTCACGTGATTTTCATGAGATCAGGCTGTCGGAAACTGTTAACCAAAAGACAAGTCATTGCTGGCAAAAATAACAACAATTGACTTTTGATTTATTATTGGTTAATTCACTCCATTTGTGTCTAAAGAGTATGAGTTGAAGTGAAGTGCACCGATGAAACACAATGAAAAGACAGATGTTTTGGCTGTGAACATGTCGTCCGCAATAGATAATGTTGATCTAATGAGAGAAGCCAAGCTGGCTGTACAGATGGCAGTCTTGAGGTGGCTGTAACATCCAATAAAAAAGATGTTATAAGATCTGCCTCTAAGGCCCCTATTAGAGGAATCATACAATTAAACGCCTTTTAGAAACGTACTGGTAACTATGAATAAGCAGTGTGACAGTTACATACCAGTAAATTAGGTAATGTTATAACATAATTTATTTCACACCTCTCTGGAATACTTGATTGGTCACGTGGCATTCCATGGTCAAACATTTTTTTATAACGGCCACTAAACTGTAACTGACCGTTATCCTATGCTCCCGATTTCGAACGCTGTGCTAGTTTCATGTCTCTCTCATCACTTTTTTCAGCTCAAATCAAATGGATACTTAATAGGTAAGTAGCCATGTAAAAAAGTAATATAATAATGTACAGTCAGCCAGTCATTATCAAAAATAAACCCATTCAGGACCATGCAATATCCCCTGCTTCACATCTTGATCACCTTGTCAGGGTTTGTTTTGTTATAGTGGCCTAAACACTGCAAATATACTGAATAATTAGCATGTTCAGAATGTGTAGTGATAACTAAAATTGGCATGTTTTCTGCACAGAAGATAAAATGCTGCTTTGACCCTTTTTTTTCTTCTTTTTTTTAAAAAATCAATTCATATATGTCCCAAAAGACCAGTCGGTTTCTTAGTGGAAATCCACTGTAAAAGGTGCTCTAATTTAATCATCCAGAAATCTCCTCCTGAACCACTTTAACGTGATCAATGCATTTAACTTATTGTGAAGTACAACCACACAATTTCGAACAGATTAATAATGATCAAGACAATAATGCCAGTCTTCATTCTTTTTGTAAAAAAGTAAATATACTACCCCCAATGAACATACTGTACACACAAACTCTCCCACCTGTGCGCACACACACATTCATGCACTCCTCACCTCCCCAGTAGGTCTGTGCACTGTAACAGGCACACCTGGAGACGCTCGAGTGCTCCTTGTGTGAAGCCTGTATAATGCTAATTGTGACCCACGGGCACTGTGTGAAGGCTTGGTATAATTATCCGTGTAATTGTCTCGTATTTTGTAAAGTGCCAGATCGTTTAATTCAGGATTAACATTTCTTTACCTCCAACGGCCAAGGCTTTACGTTAACTCAGTCCCCCCCTGTAGGGAACTTCATACGTCTGATTTTCACACTCCATCTCATTCATTCTCTCTCACGTGCACAAACTTATTTTTGGTCCACAGAGAACAAGGGAGATATTGGTCCTTTATGTGCACTGCACTATGTGAACAGCAGATTTTGACATCTACTTTTGTAGAGGGAGATGACAGAATGGCTTTAATTTATGGCAGCATTAGTTTTCACATGCTTGATGCCTTCAACAGTTTGCCCGTGTGGCCATTTAGCATGGGTTACCTCTAGCTAAACTAAACAGAGCCACTGTTTCCAGCATGGCCAGTGCAGCAACCACAAATTAAAGTGTTATTATCAGCCACCATTTCTCACCATTGTTATGAAAGCTAGCTGTTGTGATAATAATGTTTAATGTTTATTTCCCCTCTCTATGCCAGCAGCACTTGTCTTTTATTGATTTTAGCTTTAAAGAAATTCAAAAGGATATAAAAAATTCTGTTATCATTTACTCACTCACATATTTCAAACGCATGCAACTTATTAATCTATTTTTTGAAGAACACAGACTGATCTTTCTGTGAATTCGGAAACAGGTTGACATTTCTTCAGCTATGCTCAGTCTGTCAAAATGACAAAATTCAAAGCACTGCTCCCAGTGTCTGAAGCTGGAAGTGTTTTGGAATGTAAAGGGACGTGTGAGCTGCAGTTTCCAGGTGAAATGTCCACAGAGGGGCACCAAAAGCAAGCTATAAAGCGAGTGGGTTTTAGGTGTGAAGGATGTAATACAGTGCATATTTTATTAACTTTAATACTCAACCCTAAACCTAAACATCAGTAGAATATATATGTAATCTTGGAGGAAGAAATGTCAATTCTGAATCGCGCTTGTCACTTATTATATGAATGCGATTACTTCCTAGTTTAAATACGGAACAAGAACCTGAGTGTCCCCCGCTGCTAAAGAAATATGCTCTCGGTCACCCAACAAGAAAATACACTTAAACTGATGCAAAAATATCTGATGGAAGATACCGCTTGTCAGTAACTATGTCAGGGTACTGGAACATTTGGCAGCAACATGCCGACTTCCCATGTGATCATGTTGAGACAAAAGGAGAAATTTCGAATAATGCATAGTTTGTCTTTTCCATACAGTTAATCAGAACTCAAGCTTTCAAGCTTCAAAAAAGGACAAAAGAAGCATTTTTTGCCGTTTTTCAGCTGATGGAAGTAACATTTCAAACACACACGCAATGTATTGCTGCTAGCTTCAGCGTGTTAGCCAAACTCAGTTCAACACTTACACTCCCTGAGCACTTTATTGGGAACACTATGGTCCTAACAAACTACCCGACGTGGTCTTCTGCTATTGTAGCCCATCTGCCTCAAGGTTCAATGTGTTGTGCATTCTTAGATGATATTGTGCTCACTAAAATTGTACAAAGTGGCTGACTGATTTACCATAGCCTTTCCACCAGTCCAAATTTTTTTATTGAATAACAATTTACATTTCTGTCTGTTCTTGCAGAACGCAATACTCCAGCAGAATAGGAATGGATGTTTTTTTTGTGTTTTTTTGCATCCTTTTGACACTTGAAAACTCCAGTCCGAACTCATTGTAATTGCACGGAATTAGCAACAAGTGCATTCTTCAAAATTATTCCTATTGTGTTCCACAGAAGAAGAAAAAAGTCATAGAGATTTGGAATGGCATATGAGATAGTATATAATGACAGATTTTTCATTTTTGGGTAAACTATTCCATTAACAAATCCACTGAATGTTGCATCAGAAATATGTATTGTGACTCGTTTAAAAACATAAAAAATGTTGTGTAAAACGTTTAATGTAATTTTTCATTTCCTGACTAGTGCTATGATGTCATTTAACAGACATGGCTTATGCTTTTTATGTAAAAGCATAGACTGCGACCAAGGCTTTTGGCTCTTGATAATTAAAATTTCTAATTTGCAGTGTTTAACTGTTAAATGGTCTTTTAATCAAGACACGGCACCAACTCTCTCTATGCGAGACATGGCATTCCATTCATTTCTCATCAGTGTACCTTGAGGCAAAGTCTTGAGGCAAAGTCAAAGATTCTTTCAGGTCTAATTATACAATGCACAATTATAATGTAGAAAAGATTATGTCTGGGCCCTAGTTGAGATACTTTAGGTTTAGCCAGGTATAAGCTTAAAGACCAAATAAATTACATAATTTTGTTGACTATTACTTGTTGGCATGCTATTTTGCTCCAACAACAAAAAATTGTTCCAAATGAAGCCAACCACAAATATTCAATAGATCAACTATTGTGTCGCCAATCAATGCACAGACTGCTAGTCTGTCTGGTACGTCACGATTTGCAAACCGGTACTAACCGTAATAAGGAAATCTAAGACCGATCTATTCAAAGACCATTCATCATTATTACAAAATATATTCAAACTTTTGTCTGTAACTTCAAATGAGTTTATAAAATGCATCATCACAACTAAGGACAAATCTGGAATTTAAATCATCCAACCATACAGCTTTTTATTTCAACAAATCCGAAAAAATGAGAAGTCTCTATCAAAATGTTTAGGCCTCAAGCAAGACAAGCCAGACTGTGGTGTCTCAGGTGACAAAACTCTGACAGGTGCTAAAACACCTGACATTGAGGAGTTTTAAATGTAAACATCACTGGGTAAATAATCATTTTTTTGCCTATGAAGGGGTATATGTCATTCAGGTCTGGACTTGCAGCATTCCCCTCACTACAACTGTACATTTACCTTTATTTGTCTTACAGTGAATGTAAGACAAATAAAGGAGTGACTCAGCTTCCCAAGGCATGGTGAGATTTCACACTTCCCAAAATCCATGGGAGGATTTTGGTAATAGTCATTTGTCACTGTTATTTACAGTGAATTACAAGCATTAAGGGATATTTGATCTTGTCAGCCTGTACCCAGCATGCAGAAATGTGGTCTTTCAACCGTCTGCAGTCTTGACATGCTGAAAGGTCATTATAGATGAAGCAAAAGATAATTTTCCCATTCATTGGGGGATAATGGCATACAAATTTCCTGACTGAACATGTCAATATTAAAACAAAAAAGCATATACCATACAGATATACTAAGCGCTGATTTCTCTAAGCTGTTATTTCAGATTTCAAACACGTCATAAACCTGTTGTACCTTCTGTGGGCAGTGCCTGCCAAATCGTCCCACAGGGGAAAAAAAATCCTTCCTCATGCTGTGTAAGAGATGAATCTTGAATTTACGAAACTCTCTGTATCCTTTAGCAGTAACATGACATTCATTATGTCAATATCTTTGATTCATCATTGTTTTTTTATTTGCTTTGGGACCATTCCAACATCAAACAAATGCTCATTGTCAGTGTTTGTGACATGGTATGTTTTTGTGTCCTTCTGATAGGCGACTGACAACTAGCATGTTACCATCTGCACTTCATGTTTCTAAAAACACACCAGTGACGCACAAAGGCATCCTGCTGCAGTCAAATCAACTGGCATAACAACATGTCAAACAAATAGATGTCAGAAAAGTCAACACACTCTCACGGCAAAATCATGAGATCGGGTTGGAAAAGGTGGTACAGACAGTAGTGGGTGAAACACCTCAAACAAAATGCTTTATTATGTGTCATGTTTCAGTGCTTTACTTGGGTATACTAATGAAGTCAACGACCACAATGGATAACTTTTAGCTGAACTTTAAAATGTTTAACTGAACTGCAAATTTCTATTATGCAGCCTCTGTGACTGTGGGCGACAATCTGAAAGCCAGGATAATTTGTCCGCCGAGAGACTGAACAGGGGAAACTAATTGCCAGACGCGCTTGCTTGCTCAATGAACCTGAATCCACAGACTGCGTTTTGTAGATTTATTTGTATAAGAAAATGAACAAGCTTGTGTATCCAATACATTTCATAGTAATTGTTTCACTGGTATACGAAATGGTGTCCAAACGGCATTAACAAGTGTGTTCTACAGCGGTCAACAAAATAAGACTTTCCCCGTCACCCCCTCTCTTCCTCACGAACCCCACAGGTGAGGGGATGATATAGTCTCATTTCCTGCACCACCACCAGGTGCCTTAATTACCATAAATAACCAAAAGAATGTGTTCATAAAATAAACAATACCAGGCTCTTACAGAATCATCCACTACAAGAATTATGTCTCCGGGAATGAAATTCCGCTTAATCTTGGTCCATTTTTGTCGTTCCTGCAATTGTGGTAAATACTCCTTAGTCCACCTTTTCCAAAACAAGTCGGCCATGTATTGGACTTGCTTCCATCTTCGCCGTGCATAGATGTCCTCTTTCTGAAATAGTCCAAGAGGTAAACATGGTTTGGTTTTGAGAAGCAGAAGGTGGTTCGGAGTTAATGCTTCCAAATCGTTGGGATCTGTCGATTCCTTGGTGATGGGTCTACTGTTGAGGATTGATTCCACTTCACAGAGCACTGTGCAGAGTGCTTCCTCGTCCAGACTTTGTGTCCTTAAAGTAGAGTTAAGGACCTTTCTAACAGAACGAATCAACCTCTCCCATGCTCCTCCATGATGTGATCCAGTGGGAGGGTTGAAGATCCATTTAACTCCTTTTAACAAGAGTGCATCATTGATCTGTTCCAAGTTCCATCCTTCAATGGCTCGTCTCAATTCACGCTCTGCGCCGAGAAAGTTGGTGCCATTATCTGACCGCAACTCTTTAACCTGTCCTCTTCTTGCGATGAAGCGTCGCAATGCATTAATGCAGGAATCTGTGTCCAATGATGAGGCGACTTCAATATGTACTGCTCTTATCGCCAAACACGTGAAGATAACTCCATATCTTTTTACAAGACTCCTACCACGCTTGACCTCAAACGGACCAAAGTAGTCAACTCCGACATGACTGAAGGGAGGTTCTTCAGAAGAAACTCTGTCTTCAGGCAAATCTGCCATCTGCTGTTGACCTGCAGCTCCATGTAGCCGCCGACACACCACACATCTTGCCAAGATCTTCCTTATGGAACCACTAACACCAGGGATCCAGTATCTCTGGCGTAGTCTTGACAACATGTGATTTCTACCTCCATGGCCGACCTCTTGATGAATATGTTGTAGAATGAGGTCAGAGATATGAAGATCTTTAGCTAATATGGCAGGATGTTTCGACTCTTCAGGCATGGCAGCCTTACTTAGCCGTCCTCCAACTCTTAACACACCATCTTCCAAAATTGGATTGAGTTTGTATACATGGCTGTTTCTTTTTACGCCTTCTCCCTTTTGGAGGCAGGAGAACTCTTCTGAGAACCTTTTTCTCTGACAAAACATGATTATTTCAATTTCAGCTTCTCGGATCTCTCTCAATGAAAGATAACCACCGCAGGGCTTATTCTTGAAATCACACATGTCCTTGGTGAGGCCATCTGCCTGTTGAGTTGCATTTGACACAGACCGGGTAAGACATCCAGTGACCTCCTTCGTTCTTCTGAGATTCAGAAACAAAGCCTTGAATCTTAGGACCCAGCCCATCACTCTTATTAGGCGTGTCCAAGATGAGGTACGATTGATCAAACAAGTCATGGTGTCATTTTCATCCCCAATTGTAGAGACTCCAATTGCAGCTGACACCCTGACCTCCCGGTCTCCGGGTGGAAGCTCCTGCAATTCATCTGGGTTATCAGGCCAGTTTTCTTCTGATTGTAAGAGAAATGAGGGACCAGAAATCCAAGTTTTGTTATTTAGGAATGGTTCTGCCTTCGCACCTCTGGAGGCAAGATCTGAGGGATTGTGTGCAGTGTTCACAAATCTCCATTGAGATGCATCGGAAACCTTGAGAATCTCTGAGACCCTATTGGCCACAAAGATTCGAAATCTTGAAGTTTCATTCTTAATGTATTTTAATACAGAGGTACTATCTGTCCAAAACACAGAGTCTTGAAGCTGTAGTCTTAGCTCCTTTCTCCACAGTTTGTCCATACGAGCTGCTACAACAGCAGCTATCAACTCCATATGTGGGATAGTCACAGGCTTTAAAGGTGCCACCCTGGATTTTCCCATTATGAAGGCGCTGTGTATCTGAGAGTGTTCATTACGCAGAAGCAGATAGGTAACAGTACCATATCCTTCCTCACTTGCGTCGGCGAAATGATGCAACTGAGCAGTGGCTACTTCTCCAAAGTTCCGAGGTTTTAAACATCTTCTGATGCTGAAGCCTTCCAATTGATGTAACTCCTTCAACCAGTCTATCCATTCCTGGGCAACCGCTACTGGTATGAAGTCGTCCCATCCTAGCCGGCTCCGACACAGATCCTGGAGAATTCTTTTAGCAATAAAAACCACAGGAGCTAGGATCCCCAGAGGGTCGTAGAAAGAGCTGACGGTTGCCAGGATCCCTCTGCGGGTCAATGGTCTCTCCTGAATAGCTATGCTAAACATAAAGGTGTCAGACTGGATGCACCAACGCACTCCCAGTGCCCTCTCAACAGGTAGTGAGTCATGGTCCAGATCCAGGTCTTTAACTTCCTTTGCTCTCTCCTCCTCAGGTATTGAGGCCAACACACTGCGACTGTTGCTTATCCATTTCGTTAGATGAAAGCCACCCTTGGCACAGATTGCTTTGAGGCCCTTATAGAGGGATATAGCTTCCTGTTCTGAGGCTACAGAAGCAAGGCAGTCATCCACGTAGAAACTGTACATGATGGTCTCAATCACTTGCCGGCTAAAGAAGTTGTTGTTGTCTTCTGCACACCTTCGTAGAGCAAAGTTAGCGCAGCTCGGAGAAGACGTTGCCCCGAACAGATGAACAACCAACCTGTACTCCTCCAAACACTGACTGAGGTCTCCACTGGACCACCAAAGAAATCTCAAAAGGTCTGCATCCTCCTCTGGAACTTGAACCTGATGAAACATCGCCTCAATGTCAGACATCAAAACAACTGGCTCTTTCCTGAACCTGGTCAGGACTCCAATCAACGTACTAGTCAAGTCGGGACCACTCAGGAGTTGTGCGTTGAGCGATGCGCCTTGAAATGATGCTGCACAATCAAAGACAACTCTGATCTTTCCTTTCCTTGGATGGTATACCCCATGGTGTGGGATATACCAAACTCTTCCATCACTGCGTTCCAGATCCGTGGTTGGCACTCTCTCTGCATAGCCACTGGATATAAGGTTATTCATAAAGGCAGTGTAGTCCTTATGGAATAATGCATCTCTGATAAACCTTCTCTTTAGGTTAAGGGTGCGTTGTTCTGCAATGTTACGGTTGTTAGGCATGCTTACCTTTCTGTCCTTCAGAGGTAAAGCAATACTATAATGGCCATCAACTAATTTCACAGTACTGTTAGCCATTTCTAAGAATCTACAATCATCCCTTGAAAGTCCTAGCTGTTCCTCATGACTGCACTCTGGAAAGTCTGTCTTGAACTGTTGTTTCCAGAGTTCATCAAGTGTTACAGCAGAAATTCTGTTGATGGTAAATGCAGGTTGATACACACCAGGTTCATCACAACATTCTCCACCAAGGGGTCCATTTACCGTCCAACCAAGCATAGTCTTGATGGCATAGGGCCCTTCGTCCACACTCCGGATGATTTCAAGTGGTTCCAAAGCTCTGGGTACGTTCATGCCTATCAGAAGCTCCACATCTGTATCTATCTCAGGCAAGTACACATGTTTCAAATGAGGCCATTTATGCAAATCCTCCTGTCGTGGGATGTTACTCCTATTCACAGGCATCCTAGGTTGTGTGAAGATATTTGGCATTTCACAATACCAGCCACTTTCCAATCCAGCCACTTCCAAGTCCATCACGATACAACTGTCCACAATTCTCTCTTGACCCATGGTGCGCAAAAGAATCTTTGTTTTTCTCCCAGAGAGATTCAATCTATTCATCAAACCCATTGTGCAGAAGGATGCTGAACTGCCCTGGTCCAAAAAGGCATAGGTCTCCACTGTCCTTTGCCCACTCTTTGATTTAACCTTTACTGGTACGATGGCGAGCTTGAAATCTTGTTCTCCGGCCCCAGTAAGACCACTGGTTTGGACTGCAACCAAAGAACTGCCCACTGCACTCTCTGAGTTGCTCTTACCCTTCTCTGCATCTGCTCTCTTGTCCTTGTGGTGGATGTGAAGCATACTAGGGTGCCTTGAGCCACATATTTTGCAGGAGAGACGTTTCCTGCACTCCTTACTGATGTGACCAGTACACAAACAGCCAAAACAAACTCCACTCCTTTTCAGGAAATCAATCTTCTCACTTTGAGCTCTCTTCTCCAACAGAGTACAAAACTCCAGCACGTGTCCACCTTTGCAATACAGGCAAGTCCTTTCAGGTAAATGTCCATCTTTAACCTTATGTTCTGTTAGTATCTTTTCAACTGTAGTAGCGGCAGTGGCAAAGCTACTTCCCTTAGCCCCTGAGCGAAGCGATCTTGTCCTGCCGCTTTCTTTAGTTGCCACCAACACTGGTACGTCCTGTAGATTTCCAAACACAGGATCGGTCATGATCTTCACTTGACGCTCCAAAAAAGTCACAATATCAACAAAAATAGCTCTCCGTCGATGCGTTTCCTGGATGCCACATGACACTGTTCGCCACTTATCTCTTATTTTGTAGGGTAATCTTTTAATCACGGTAATCATTATGGCAGGTGTATTCAATTCACACAAACTATGAACCTCATCCATGGCATTGCAACATCCACGCAAAAACAGACTGTATGCATGTAAAGCCTTTCCATCTTCTGGTTTAATCACTGGCCACGAAGAGACCCTATCCAAATAGGCAGATGCTATCATATGCTCATTTCCAAAGTATTCATGCAGTAAAGTCTTTGCCTTTGCATAGCCTGAGCCATCAGTCAAATGTTGACAGCTCCTGACAAGTTGTTGTGGTTGCCCCCTGGTGTACTGTTCAAGAAAATGCAGGCTATCTTCAGCATTATCAGTCTTTTCCTCAATTACTTGTTCAAAAGACCGCATGAAAGCATGGTACTGTAGAGGGTCGCCATCAAATATTTGGATATTTCTTTTAGGCAGCGATAAAAGACATTGCTGATGCACTAGCATTGATGTTATCTCATTCTGTTTTTTCATTATAGACAACATGTGGTTCTGGTCACTGTTAGTGTTTGTGGAAAAGGACGTATGGACATCTCCATGATGAGACGCTGGAGGCGTTGTTGTATTTCTTGAAATTGTGCTCTGTCTCATATGCTCTAAGGGCCTCTGCTGGATATGGATGGTATTGCCTGCTCCTTTCGGTTTTTGCCTCCCAAGCTGTAAATCCACAATTTTCATTGCTGGTTTTCCCTTTTCATTCTTTTCAAGTTGTGGAACAAAAGTATCAGCATCAATGTCAAGAGTTTCAACCGGTTTTCCCCTTTTCTTAAAATATGACTCCATGCCATTAGATCGATGAGAAACGGCACTCTGCACACCAGATCCAGAGGTCCTTAAAACATTCAATTTAGCCACTGATGCAGCAATATCAGCTTTAAGCTGAAGTTGTTCCTTTTGTTGTCTTAGTTTCTCTTCCTGCCCCTCAAGAGAATGTTTTTCCTTCAGCAAACTTTGACGGGCAAGCAGAGCCGCCATTTCAGCCTCTGCTCTTAGACGTGCAGATGAAGTAGTAGAAGCATTTGATTTTGAACCTTGTTTTCTACTGCTTAGGTTTGATATACTGTCACATGGCAATATGTCATCCTGGTCATCATGTTGAGAAGATGGATGCCGTTGTCCCCTTTTTACATCATCATGAATCCCAATTTCATCCCTTAACAACACTTCCTGGTCACACTCAACGTTAGGAGATAGCTCTGAACGAGGCCTGTTGGTTTCTGAAATCCACACTCTGGCATCATTAAAAAACCCTTGGCTGTATTCAGTAATGCTTGTGAACCATGCCTTTTGTCTCTCCTGTTCATCAGGAGGAATTAAAGGCATCAAGGATGTGTGCAATGCAGTGGCATTTTCAGACAATTGCAGCAGGACATCAAACTGTGCTTTAACTTGTGAAGCATTTTGATCATCTCTCATAAGCTCTTTGAGAGACAATATCTGGCTCTTTAATTTGCCTACTTCCTTTTTACGCTGTTTTTGAATTGACTCAATCCTGCTTGCCAGAGCCTTTTCAGTCAGAATGATTTTTCTTCTCTCCATATTAGATGAAGTTGAACCAGCCCTTGACCCACTCATCTTGTGCATACATACAGATGTAACTGAACATCGCAGTATGAGTCCAACGTAAAACCAGCGACACCAATAGCCACAGCGATTACATGCAGGCACGATATAATAACCAACGCGTTGAAGCCACACCACACACACATAAGCCAGCTGTTCGCTCCAAACACAAAGACGATCCGCGGCAATCGACCCGTTTCAAACAACAGCAACACCAAACTTCAAGTGGCAGTAACCCGTTCAAACTACCGTCCAAAAACAAGCCATAACAGTACGAAAAGCAGGTTACATACCACTGTTTGTGTGCGATGCCCTCGCGCTGCCGCCGTTCTCCAGCATATTCAGATGGATCCGTGTGTGTGATCTCAAAGGCAGATCCCGTATCACTGTGAGTGAATAACGGCCTCTCGTTTGCGTGGTTTCTTTTCCAAGTTTATCGTGATTTTGTTGACAAATGTGGGCGACAATCTGAAAGCCAGGATAATTTGTCCGCCGAGAGACTGAACAGGGGAAACTAATTGCCAGACGCGCTTGCTTGCTCAATGAACCTGAATCCACAGACTGCGTTTTGTAGATTTATTTGTATAAGAAAATGAACAAGCTTGTGTATCCAATACATTTCATAGTAATTGTTTCACTGGTATACGAAATGGTGTCCAAACGGCATTAACAAGTGTGTTCTACAGCGGTCAACAAAATAAGACTTTCCCCGTCACCCCCTCTCTTCCTCACGAACCCCACAGGTGAGGAGATGATATAGTCTCATTTCCTGCACCACCACCAGGTGCCTTAATTACCATAAATAACCAAAAGAATGTGTTCATAAAATAAACAATACCAGGCTCTTACAGTGACTAATAGAATGATTGCAGACCATGTTGGGGCCAGATTTGTTTTCACCTCCCAACAAGCACTTTCTTATTTATGTTGTACATAGTAACTGTTAAGAGACTTGCTATTATATTCATGAGGGAGGGGAACCTGTTGTTTAGTATTACTCTATTGCACTTCAAGCAGTTGTCTCTTTTCAAATAAATGAATAAATAGCCATTGCTAGGGGTTCGGAATTATTGATTAGCCCCAGATATATAGTAATAGAAGCCGTGTCCCAAATGACTGACTGTGCACTTACACTATGAGCTCAGTCATGTGGAGTATGAATTATTCAAAGTGAAGTATCATCCTCATTGACATTTCAAACACACGCGATGTGTTGCTGCTAGCTTTAGCGTGTTAGCCAAACTCAGTTCAACACTTACACTCCCTGAGCACTTTATTAGGAACACTATGGTCCTAACAAACTGCCCGATGTGGTCTTCTGCTGTTGTAGCCCATCTGCCTCAAGGTTCGACGTGTTGTGCATTCTGAGGTGCTGTTCTGCTCACTAAAAATTTACAAAGTGGTTGCCATACCTCCATATGGAGTTACCATAGCCTTTCTGTCAGCTCAAGATTATGGATATTTTTGGTTTTTGGCACCAGTTTTGATTAAACTCTAGAATAGAGACTGTTGTGCATGAAAATCCCAGGAGATCAGCAGTTACAGAAATACTCAAACCAGCCCGTTTGGCACCAACGATCATAGCATGATCGAAATCACTCAAATCACATTTTGTCCTATTCTGATGGTTGATGTGAACATTAACTGAAACTCCTGAGCTGTATCTGTATAATTTTATGCATTGCACTGCTGCCACATGATGATAATTACATGAATAAGTAGGTGAACAGGTGTTCCTAATAAAGTGCTCAGTGAATGTATATCTCAAATTATGAATATATTCATGCAGTGTGGGGTGACGGGGAAGCATTAAACTCACATTTGTAAGGTGCTTTATTCACAGATCAAAGTGGTCGATAAAGTGTAATCAAGCTACAAATCATGATCGTGACTTGGAGACTGCAAAAAGTTCTATTGTGAAAAGTATAGATACATTATAATGTGTTCTCACCCAAAACCAGATGATATGTATTAACTTTATGCTGTATGTATGTATGTCCATGTTGGAGCTTGAAAGTGTTGGACCCCACTAGGGCTGTCAAATTTAAATTCAAATTTCGAATATTCGTCGAATTTAAGAAAAACAAATTACATTTGAATGCTAAAACTGTGTATTCAAATTTTGGATGTGAGCCAAGCAATGATGATGACTTCAGATCGGTCACATGCATGCGGTAAAATACAGTTTAACAGAAAACAGGTGGCGCATTATTCATTTTTAACGTTCTTTTTAATTAGACACATCATCTAAAAAAACAGTGCTCCTGCATGACGCCGAGCAAACAAAAACAAAGGGAAACAAAGATGTCTGTCAAGCACGTGTTTACATAGATTAATAAATGGATGGTTGCAAAAGTGTTCAGTGTAAACAGCCCCTTACTGTTTGGTAAGGGTCTTTTCCTATTGCGACTTGCTCTCTTATCAGTGTTTCTCAGATTAATCAATTAGTTTTTTAAATGCTTTGTCAGGAAAGATGTTAAACTGAAATGTGTGTCTCGAGACCCTCGCATTCGGTTTCAGTCTGTTGTGTTCTGTCTGTTTGAACAGTGCCTGGCCTGAGCTCATAGTCTGAGCTGCTTAACCACCGAGTTCAGCCGAATTTCTCCCCCCTTTTGACTCAACATTTGAAAATATGGACCAGCTATAACTTATTTATTTATTTTATTTATGTTAGTTGAAATGGAATGCTGTTTTTGTTTAACAGCCAGGATTGTTATTTGCAGTAATATAATTGTGCTGTATGTTTTATGTATTTAATGCGCATTCTTGTGGACTAAGGAAACGTAAATAAAAAAATAAAAATAAGATGACTTTAAAATTTGAATATTATTCAAATTTTGAAAATATTTAAAGTAAAAATTTTAACTTAGTCTATCTGCCCAGTTGACAGCCCTAGACCCCACTGACTTGCATTGCATGGAAATATTCACATCATATCTCCATTACAACATCTTAGTATGTGTTCTGAAGAAGAAAGAGAGTCTTAAGAGTTTGAGAGTAAACTGGTGAGTAAATGATGAGAGAATCACCATTTTTGGGTGAACTACTGCTTTGAAACTATTAACTATACATTCAAATAATTTTGGGGGCCTCTATATAATTACTTTCTTGTTTTATTCCAATAAATCTCTGCTATGCTGACCCTGAAGCAAGGGATGAGGGACGTCAGAGTGGCATTATCTGATCTAGACCACTTTGAGAAGACACCTGTAGAATTTTCAAAGATATATTACCACCTAAGTAGCCATAAAAGAAGATTTATTGTCATACTGCTGCAATCCTGACAGCTGGAAATTTCACTGTATGGCCCTTTAAACAATAATACTGGGAAAAAGCTTCCAATGCAAATATTCTAACAGAAGAAACTTAGCATCTACTGTACTGATAAAACTTCAGATCAGTGCAAAATGATGCTAAAAATGGGATACAGCCTGTCATAAGCCATACGTCTGAGTTCAGTTTTATGTTGACAAAAAGTTGTAGGCGGCAGATCACTCAGGCCCCATTAGTATTGTGCCCAAGGACTTAAGAACACTGATCCATGTTGTCAAGTGAGGTCTTCAGATGCTTACCTGCTGGCCCAGGTTGAAAGGTAGTTTATTTGACACCTAATGTGTTGACAGGTGTCAAGGTAGGGTGTCTCTCCCTTTGTAAAGGGGAGATGGGCTAAAGGGAAGGGGCTGTCTCTGTTGCCCCTGGGGTCTTCCTGTGGTGGCGTATGTTTCCAGTGAAATCCCTAAAGGTGATGGGGCTTGAAATAGAGGCTTTAACCAGCCCAAATGGCTCCCTGGTGTGCACAATTAAGCCTTTGTACAACTCTCTGTTTGTTTTCCTGTTTTAATGCTGATGCACTGTTTGTTTTGATCTTATGTGATGTTCTTACGACGTCTGCTTTATTCAGAACTTTGATTTTTTTTGTTGTTGTTGTTTGAGCTCATTTTGATCACGTAATCTTTGAAATGCACATTACACAACAGCAAGGGACATGCTTGTGGAAATCCAGTTAACTGTTGTGGCTGATTCTTAAAATATTACATTTGGTCCCCTCAATATTGTATATTTGGTTACAGTCTTTAATTTGTATTGTGAAAAGCAAACATTATGCACAAGTATAATTCTTTTTAAAGTGCAATTGCTCTGAAGTAAATGACTCTCCTTTACTCTGGATGACTCAGCTAAAGTGCTAACAGGTTGATGGATTGTGGCAGGAAACATTTGCTCAAAGGACTGACTTTGAAATGCATCCTCTATGATGATTGACTTCAAATTTGTTTCATCATAAGAAAGAGACATAAATTGCCGTGGCATGTACCACTGAGAGAGAGAGAGAGAGAGAGAGAGAGAGAGAGAGAGAGAGAATACAGTTTGGATGCTATGCATGAAAGAAATGTAGTGAGGCTGATTCTCATGTCCATCAACTGCCATTGATCTGTCATTTACGCTTCTACCTGCTCTCAGCCCAGCTGCGGGGTAATCTGGCCCCATATTGGCAGCAATATCACATCTAAGTTTTCTAAACGGTAATATGCCCACAGACAAAGGACTAAGAGACAACAACAAGCCATTAATCCTGAAAAATATTGATAATGTAAATAAGCCAAGGGTTTGGAAATGAGAGCGTCCATGTGTGTCGTTAAACAAGTGTCCAATTTGCGGGTTATGATTAGTGATTACTCATCAAATTCAAACGCAGTGGTATATTGTGCCATTCCACACACACACACACACAAACAACACAGGAGGAAGATCCCTGGTGGACGTTCAATAGAGCACACAGGCTAGTAAGTAATAAGTCTGGCTGTGATGTATGTGCGTATGTACTATCACCTATACAGCCTCATTAGGGAGATACCTTTTGAGGGCACACCAGTGCCCTCTGAACCAATGAGGGTAACGAAAGCGTTGTGGCTTTAGTACACTGTGACCACCAGCCATCTTGAAGGAATTTATAGATATTTTACCAATTACTTTATGGTTATGTTTACTCAGCATTACTGGAATTCACTTACATTCATTTCCAACTTTGCCAAAGGGGCTAGTAGTAGTGGCGGTGTAGTCAGCTTTTAAACAATAATTTCTGTTTTGTTCCAGGGGATGGCTTGCTGCAGGGGTGGTGTACCATTAACAAAACTCAATCTATTCTGCGTGTTTTTACCTGTATGCGAGCTATGCAAAAAATGCCATAACTCACCATATATCTGGGCAACTGAAGACATATGAGGGATATGAAGGAGTTTCTAATGACCTTGAGCACATATTTCAAAGACACAGAAAAACCAATTCACTCCCTCATCTAGGCTGTCAATCAAATTGTTTTCCACATTTTGTTCATTTAAAAATAATCTTATCCATGGTAACCACAATGGACTTGTTTGAATATAAAATAAAATAAGCAAACTGCATTTTAGTGCATAAATATCAGCTATAATTTTTGCCATATAGAAATTAGTAACAATTTATGTGAAATGAGCTTATATAGCTACTTTGGTACCTCATGATGAAGTTTGTCTGCATTAAAATTATGTGATTCTCCATTCATAACTTTTAAAATATATGTGCTAAAGCCCAAATTCTTGAATCCCTTGGGGCCTGTGCCAGTAATATAGCCTAATCGAAATACTATAAATGTAGGCCTATTCATTCGCCTGACAATGATACGTCATCATTTTTCTGGAGCCACATTAACCTTGAAATCACTTGATTTATTAACCAACCAACCAGACACATGGCGCTAACATTCCCGACAAATTTGACGAGTAGTCAGAGCAAACATGTTGTATCCTATCTTATTTAAAGCGACCATAGGAATGGCGCCAACTGTGTGGGTAGAACAAGCATGCCTGCAGCACAGAGCTCTCTAGTGGTTTCCACAGTTACTGAAACTGCTACGCACGTGAGAACAGACGCTCACCCGCTAAATAATACTTCATATGCACTTATAAAGGTCCTAGATCGTATCATATCTCGTGTTTTCTGGAGTTTTTTGTCTACAGATTTTTTTTGTTTTTTTTCGTCCAATGTTTCGTCACCTGCCGAACGATCAGCCTACAACCCATTGTACACCTGACTGTAGCTATAGTTTTATTTCTCACAGCCTCAATATTATGGAGGACGAAACCTGTAAAATATTAAATAAATAAATACACATACATCAGTAAATACGTAATTAAATATTCATATATTCATGCATAAATTCATCATCCATATCCATATATTCATCATCCATATATTCATGCATAAATAAATATATAAATAGTTAGATGTCCGAATACTTCGGATAAGCGATTGAAGATGAATGGATGGATAATTAAATGTGCAAGGAGACCAATCAATGCAAAAATAATACAATATAATATAATAAATGGTTGGGGAAATGCAAATTGTTAAAGGAAAGCCCAAATGTAATCCCACATTTCTATATTTCTTTAATGCGTTTATTTCTGCATGCTAATCCGTAGGCTATTTATTTTTCCTTCGAGCAATATGCTAATGAGAGGATGTCAACAGATGTGTTCAGGCATCACAGTCAAACTGTCGAAATCAAGTGCAACGGTTTTTGGCGGGAGTTTGCAGTTTCACTATATGATGAAAAGAAGGTCGATAGCAGAGTTGCTCCGCGAGGCCTCGAGTAGTTTAGAAAATCGTAATCGCGAGATAATTTGCTAAACGTTTATTGATTGATTGATTGACTGTGAAAATTCGATAATATCCTTATTAATGTCATTGTCGAGCGAAGCACTGTTACAATGATCAGCCAATGGTGTCATAAATTCCGCCTACTGATGTTTGATTGACATCCTCTCATTAGAATGTTGCACGAAAGTAAAATAAATACGGAACTACATACATATTTTTTTTTTAAATGATTCAATCAACATTAAATTTTATATTTTCTTTTAACATTTGTGCATTTCCCCAACCGTTATATTCTATAATTGTGCATTAGGCTAATGGGTGCATTTCTTTAATTATTTGTATATCTCGTCGCACATTTAATTATTTAAATATTCATTTCTGCACAGATATATGAATTTATTTACTTATGTATTTATTTATGTGTGTATTTATTAATTTATTATTTTTGCTGGTTTCGGATTTCATCCGCGTCAAAAATCTAATAAAGTCATATGGGAAAATATAATCTACACAGATCGTTAAAGTAGCCTATGGTGTCTTGAAGATCAAACACCACCAGATTATTTCAAGTCCTAAAAAGTTCAACGAATATTCCGGGCTCAATAAAGTAAGATTAATCGATAGCATTTGAGGCATAATGTTGATTATCCCCCAAAAAATATTTTTCTTAAAAATAAAAAAAGAGAGCAAAATTCGAGGTTAGGCTATACGAGGCACTTTACAAAGGAAGTGCATGAGGCCGATTTCTTTAGCTTTAAAGGCAGGCAAAAACACAAGTTAATTCTGTTATAACTGGTGTAGGCTATGACCAGCAATTACGTTTAAATCGTTATTTGTGTGGATGAGAGGGTTTACTATATCGTCATGGTAACGAAGTTGTAATATAGGATATAACTGTCAGAAAATGAATGGATTTTACCACACTGAAATCAGTATTTATTGAAACAGTGTGTATTGTGTACATTCGGATTGGCTCCAATCACTTCCATTTTAAGTGCCTGACTGAACCAACACCACCCCCTTTTTTTATATATAAAATGGGGGAATGGGAAGTCACAAAATAGTTTTTGTGGTAAAAAACATTACGCAAAAAAATGCTGTCGATTGTGCTTGACTTGAACCCGGAATATCCCTTAAAGGAAAATCAATGATGTAACATACTAGACTGTAAATACATCAGGAGACATCGTGTTAAGTAGCCTATATTGGGATTAGTCAAAACACATTTTTAATCAAAAGTGGATGCAACTCTAAATTTATTCTGACAAGGTGGGGTTAAACAGTTAAATACATAAAAAAAATATTTAATGATCCACTGGCCCAAATTCGTTTTGTCTGTCTGTCATGGTTGAAAATAGCTTGTTCAAGTTTAGGAAATAAAGCTGATTATGGTGTAAAAAGAAGGGTGATAACCAACCCCACACCTTTTAATCAAAGCTGTTTTCCCCGGGGTGCAATTTTCACCTTTTTTGTTCTAAGTCAAAGTGATAAGGAACAACTCAGCAGCCTTAAATAGCAATCATCTTTTTTGAGAAGATTCATGTCTGCTTCCACCCATGGCAATGCAAATGTTGCCTTTGCTTGAATAAACTATATAATTTTTTTTTTTTTTAATAAACCACTCGAATGAGCGCACATTTCGCACATTATCAAAGCAGGACACGGGAGCAGATGTAGGTTAATAGCAACACATTATTATCGGTACTATATGGGGACGCTTCTGTTGGGTAATTAACAGATAATGGAACGAAAGACAGGTATTGTATTACCTTCGTGTGGCTGGTGATGTCACAAAGGGACGGTGCTATAATTCAGGTGAGCAGCTACAAATAAAAACTCGCGCGCCTTACCGCCATCTCAGAGTACGGGATTACACCTTTACAATTTTTTCTCCCTTAAAAAGATCTGCTTTTATACACTCTTATTTGGTTTTAAGCGGGACAGATGTTATTTAAAATATAGAAACTATATTACTCATCAGCTTATTTAAAAAGGTACATTGTTAGGCCTATAAAATTATTGGAATTTATAAAATAGGATGCAACACTTCATAACAGCACTCATTAAAGTTAAAAAATATGATTGCATCGATCGTATTTCTTTATATATAGTTTAAGTTAAAAATGATTAATATGTTTTCATAATTTGCTATTTCATATTTACTTTATATTCAAAAGTACATAAACTGATTCAGTAAAACTGATATATTCTTAAATGACTTCCTAATAAAATTTATTTTGAACTAATATTCTTTACCATGCTTTATAGATGGACATACTCACAACCACTTTATTATAGGTACACCTGCAGCCTCAGCTTTCTGTTCTTGGCTGAAGTGGAACCCAACATGGTCTTCTGCTGTTGTAGCAGCTGCCTCAAGGTTAAACGTGTTGTGCATTCTGTTCTGCTCACTACAATTGTACAGAGGGGTTATCTGAGTTATGCCGTAGCCTTTCTGTCAGCAAGAGTCTGTCCATTCTCTGTTGACCTCTCTCATTAACAAGGCATTTTTGTCCACAGAACTGCTGCTCACTGAATGTTTTTTTTTTGTTTGTTTTTGGCACCAGTATAGAGACTGTTATGTGTAATACTCAAACCAGCCCATATGGCACCAACAATCATGCCATGGTCGATATCAAATTTTTCACCATTCTGATGGTTGATGTGAACATTAACTGAAGCTACTGACCCATATCTGCATGTTTGTATGAACTGCACTGCTGCCACACGATTGACTGATTAGGTAATCGCATGAATATGTAGGTGAGGTGTACATATTTTAATTATTCATAAATCCGATCTAGGCAACAAAAAAAAGGTAAATTAGTAGCCTATATGTGTTAAAATAAAAAAACAATGCGAGTCAAACTAACAATTTTTGGATCCCAGAGAGTTATGGGAAGTTAAGCTTATACGGAAATACAAAATAAAAACCTAAAAAGAACCCTTTTCACAGAAAGTTTGTATTTAGGCTACAAATCCCATAAAAGCAGTTTACTTTATAAAATAATTTATCAGAATATTCCGAGTTTTCAGAGCCTAATGCAAGTTAGGCTCAATCGACAGCATTTGTGTCATAATGTTGATTGGAAAAAACTAAATATTTCGATTTATCTCTCCTTTTCTTTACATAAAAATGAAGCAAAAATCGAGGCACTTACAAAATAAGTAAATGGGGCCAATTTTTGGAGGGTTTAAAGACTTAAGAGTTTAAATTCACTTACATAAATCATTTTGTTAAAACACATGTATTATTAAAGATGTAAAGTGGTTTAAATCGACGTTTACCGGGATTAAAGGGTTTACGGCATTAAATCATCACGGCAACGAGGTTGTAAAATGTTTAAATAACTTTACATGGAAAAGGTCATAAAGCTATTTATCACACGAAAATCGTGTTAACAAGCATATGGCTTACGTCTTATTGTGGCTATACATTGAAACATGTGTCATATTTTAACCTTTACACATTGGCCCCATTCACTTCCATTGTAAATGGCTCACTGGAACCCAGATTTATTTATTTAAGAAAACGAGGGACGAGTCAAAATGACTTTTTGTGGTAATCGGTAATCGACGTTATGCCAGAAATGCTGTCGACTGATCTTAACTTGTGTTGAACACGGAATATTCCTTTAATCGCTGCCCTATACATACCAGCATTGATTCTGGACAGCAAACTCAATAGGCCAATTATTACACTTATTATTGCGATACAAACAAAGCGATAGGAGATAGCTTAGCAGTGTTGCTCTTGTGTGCCATGATTGGTATTACCAAAGTTGTTTTATTGACTCCATCACTGAGACCGGTCAGAAAGTCCGATGTTGCTTTCAGATGTGCACCATCTTCGGTTGGAATGAACACTCAGAGTGAGTATCCCAGGTGGCCGTTAAATGCTCTGGGAACCTCCTGACATCACTACAGGAGGCTGACTTGTGCTTGTCTTCTGGCTAAGCAGGTATTGTCCAAACATGTCGAACAGTCAGGGGAGCAGTGATCCCAACATCCGCTCAACCATCAACAAGAGCCAGACTATTAACGGGGAAGTGCTTGTGTAGTCTAATACGGGGCACCATGGGGCAAACGTCTCAATATGTCAATCAGCCGGGTAACATCAGAAACAAACTCACCAGTCAGTGTCTCATTACACGCAACAGTGAAAGTGGTGTGGTGAGTGACCTTACACACGTCGCAAAAAGGGTAAGTTGCTGACCAAAAAAAAAAACGAAGAAAGGAAGCATTTTTAACAGCATTCTGTCAATCAGACGAAAAATAACTCGTTCTGAACAGTTAACAGACTATTCAAACGTCACAATGCCAACGAGGGACATAAAGAAACTCGTGACATTAAAAACAAAGATATTAACCAAACATTTGAAAGACACATTGCTTGACTGAAGAATTACGTAAGCGGTTAAAAATCCTGCCATTACGTTCTTGCAGGCCATGATCGAAAAATAAAAAATTCTCACGCTTGTTTTTACGTTGAGTAATTGCGCCCCCTAGGGTCAAAGTCTGTATATTAACATTACAAATGGGACGTTTTAAGAGGTAGGTCATTCTGGAACAAATAGATTGTAATGTCCAGGATAAAAGTGCTCTGTAGAAATCAGATGCCATCTCTCATAATCACCACTTTTATCAACACATAATTAATAAGTATTCCCCTGCAGAATAACACATTCTAATAGTTATCTGTGCTGGATTTTACTAAAACAACTCTTTTAAACATTTAGTTCCAGAAGAACTGCACTGAGGTCACAAATACAGTCCCTCAGATGCAGCTTTTATTGCTTGATTTTCCAGGAAACAATTTACAACAAAGACATTTCTGTATTCTGCAGAACTTTTAGAATGTCTCACAATAATACAAATAAAATAAAAAATATGGGACACAGGCAACAAAGCTCATTTCACCTGCAACTGAAATGCTTTTAAAATTGCAATTCATAATTGCTGCAGCGAGCAGGCCATATGTTGTGAACATAAAGTCTGGTTTGCCAATTATTATCAATGTAAAAGAACAGAAGATTTCTGTTCTCCATGCCTGAATTACATGTATATTGGTTGTGTGAGCCAACATTTCTATTTAAACAAAAATTATTCGAAAATGACCCAAGTAACTGACCTATTACTGAAGATTAGCACGATTGAGAGAGAGAAAAAATACTGTGCAAGGTGTAGGAAGAAAGTGTATTGGTAGTCAGTCGTCAAGGCTCATTATCTCTCAAACAAATAAAAACACTGATATAAAAGTGCAAGTGCATATTAAAAGATCCCAAAGCTTCAAATTAAATAAACAAGTGCTTCAGGCTCAAATTATGTCTTTGGCTCTAATATCTCTTAGCTATTCCAAAAATTTAATCAAACATTACTGATATAAAATCAAAAATATACAAACATTTGTTTTGCCAGTTGAAATTATAAATGCCGTAAGTCAGTTTCAAAACCGCATGATCACAGGATCACGGAGGTCATGGTTAATTATGTGGTCAGCTGGGCACCACCTCTGCAGGTACAATGGATGTAAGGTGAAATGAAGAGGAGTCGCTGCGGTGTATGAGTTTAAAGAGTAGCTCTTCTTTCTCCTGGCTGAGCTTCTGGTTCTTTAGAGACTGTTTCTCTAGCACCTCCTGCAGCTCATTCTGCTCCTTGGAGAGTTGTCTTTAAAAAAGGAAAGTATAAGAGAAAACAATAAAATTCTTTGTCATCAGATCTAAATATTAAAACAAATCTCTTACTCATAAATGGTTAATCTTGTAAATGACAATGCAAATGTAATGTAATCACAATACTCCAGATGGCACTATACACAAACAGCTGAGTTAACAGATGTTCAATCTCATACTTGCTGTCAGTGCAAGAATAGAATTCACTGTGTGTAGCAAAAATAAAAACAGACCATTTAATTCTACGGCTCGGAGAGAGGGGGGAAAATGGTCATGAAATAAATAAATAAGTCTTCACTATCATTATAAGTAGCCCTCGGAGCAAATTATACTGCTAACTAAAAATTATACATAAAATATATTTATAATAAGACTTCTTTGAAAATTGTTGATAAATGCTAATTATTTAGAGTGAAAGCATTAAGGCTAGTCATACTGTATGAGGCTTTGATAGTTGTCCATCCGGACCCTGAAGTCCTCATTCTGCTGTAGAACATGCATGAGCTGATCCTCCAGTGAGAGATTCTTCTCAACCTGACAATCAGAACGAGACAATAAGCAGAACATTATAAAAACTGCTGAGAACATCTTTAAATAATCAGTACATCAAAGCTTCCAGCCTCAGTTGGTCACTTATGCATTTAAAAAAAAAAAAGATCCAAATAAACATGAATACACAAACAAAATGCACCCGTTCCCAATTTTGTAAACACTTTCTCTGACAGTAAGCTCAAGCTGACATGTCCTGCAGAGTGTTATGCAGTACTCCAAAACTATTTTAAACAGCATTTTGCAATTTAACAGTATTCCACACTTTTTGACCAATGCTATTCCCACACTTACCATGAATTGTCCAAGTGATAGTGATTACTGTATATGGAATTTTAAAAAACTATTTAATTTAGACTGATATGCTAATGAATTATTCCAACAAATTGCGAACCATTTTGACCTATACATTGACGAGAATCGACTCAAAAGAACGATTCACTCACAAATTGGACATCATAATGGCTTGCGGGCCAGTTTTACTCTAGTCTACACAACAGCAAAATCTAGCCAAGATATTTTATAAAGCATAGGATAACCTACATTTTTTACTTTTGCCAGTTTTCAATGACTGTGGGAGGAATCCTGTACTAAAAATGGTTAGTTGATATATTTTAGGGAAGCTGACATATCTACCTAAAACCATTCTGAACAGCATTTTAAAATAATTTTATAAATATTATACTTACACTTTTCATGACCATATTAACTGAGAGGATATTTGTGCTCTTAACTCATTTGAGTAGGCAAAAAGGTGACTAGAACATTTTAAAACAAAAAAATGGTGAAAAAGAATGTGACCAGTTTAACATCTAAATATACAGTTTAGCCTATACGTTCATTTTAACATTAAATCTTTGTTGGTGTCAGCCAATCGTGTGGCAGTGGTCCAATAGGAAAAATCATGCAGATATGGGTGAGGAGCTTCAGTTAATGTTTACATCAACCATCAGAATGTGGAAAAAAATGTGATCTCAGTAATTTAGACTGTGGCATGTTTGTTTGTGCCAGACAAGCTGGTTTGATTATTTCTGTAACTGCTGATCTTCTGGGATTTTCTCACAACAGTCTTGAGTTACAATGGAGCCAAAAACAAAAAAACATCCAATGAGCGGCAGTTCTGCAGACAAAAGCGCCTCGTTGATGAGAGAGGTCGACAGAGAATGGCCAGACTGGTTCAAGCTGACAGAAAGGCTACGGTAACTCAGATAACCACTCTGTACAATTGTAGTGAGCAGAACAGCATCTCAGAATGCACAACATGTCGAACCTTGAGGCAAATAGGCAACAAAAGCAGAAGAACATATCAGGCTGCAGTGGGTATAGGCTCACCAAAACTGGACAGTTGAAGACTGGAAAAACATGGCCTGGTCTGATGAATTTCGATTTCTGTTGGCCCCACACAGATGGTTGGGTCAGAATTTGGTGCCAAAAGCATGAATCCACGGACCCGACCTGCCTTGTGACAACAGTCACATATTGTGGGCAATATTTTCTAGGCACACTTTGGGCCCATTAATACCAATCAATCATCACTTGAATACCACAGCCTTTTTGAGTATTGCTGCTGACCATGTGCATCCCTCCAGGGCCACAATTTACCCATCTTCTAATGGCTACTTCCAGCATGATAATGTCACAAAGAAATATTTATCTCAAACTGATTTAATGAACATGAACATTAGTTCACTGTTCTTCAGTGGCCATCCCTAGTCACCGGATCTGAATCCAATAGAACACCTTTGGGATGTGGTAGAATGGGAGTTTCACAGCATGAATGTGCAGCTGACAAATCTGCAGAAATTGCATTATGCAATCATGTCAACATGGACCAGAATCTCAAAGGAATGTTTCCAACATCTTGTGGAATCCATGATATGAAGAATTGAGGCTGTTTAGAGAGCAAAGGGAGGCCCTACCCAGTATTAGTATAGTGTTCCTAATAAAGTGCTCAGTGAGTGTAAATCTAAGATTTCTTTTGTCCATCCTTCCACTGACAAGTGAAAACCTTTCTTTTTAAGCAAAGACTTTTCTAAAGTGTTAAGATCTTGTGAGTAGAGTAGTGTGTACCAGTGTTTCCATGAGCAGCAGTTTGTTCCCCTGCTTCTGTAAATGTTCACGCTTCATTTCAATGACAAATAACAGGCTTTCCTGCTCCTGCTCCCAGAATTCACCAGGGCTGCCATGAGCCTGAGACAGAAAGAATGAAGGAAATGAATAAACAGTGTACTGGAACCACAGCTATCTGAAGTGTGCTTTGATAATGCATCTCCATTGTGATAACAACAAACCTCAATGTTTCTCTGCAGGTCTCTCCTGAGCGTAGACTCCTCAGCTCTGCGCTTTAACTCATTGAACAGCTTCAGCTCTGACATCAGCCCTTCAATCTGGTCCTGAGTTCACGGAAAGTTCAGACCAATCACTTCAAAGACAATTCTGGTATAACTGCCTTGACTTGGTAAGCACAGTATATTAGATCAGTTCTCAATACAATTTAATAAGGCAGCAAGGAACTGTGGTGGTTCCAAATAGACACATGCTTTACCTTCAAAGCATTCTCAGTTGCTGTGTGCATTTCATTTAAAACGTTCTTCTCTTCATTGTGTAATCGCTGTAGCTCTGCAGAGTAAACAATTAGTTAGGGCTATCACGATTATAACATTTGTCTGGCAATTAATTACCAAACAAATAATGTCATTATTAATTAATTAATTGTCGGTTTTAGGGCTTTCATGATTATGACAATTAATTTAATCATATTATACTTTTACATAATTTCCTTTAAGGCTTTAAAAACGTATGAATATCTTATGTATTCTAAAAAACGCTTTATGAAATAATATTTAAAATATCGAAAAATGGCTCTCTTTTTAGTCAACTTTAGTCTTAGGCCATTTTGCATTTAAACTGTTGTTGTTGGAACCTAGCCAACCTGAATAGCCATTATATTATTGTGATAGGGTGGAGGGCGGGCCGGGTCGTGATTATACACACCCAGTCCCTTATCAGGCTAATTAAGCCTCTGAGAGGGATAAAGGCCGACTGCGGAAGGTGGTGTGACGAGAGAGAGATCATTTACGATCTGAGAGAGATCGTTTACGGTCTGAACGTAAAGGCTCTCTCTCTCTCTCTTGTTGCACCACCTTCCGCAGTCGGCCTTTATCCCTCTCAGAGGCTTAATTAGCCTGATAAGGGACTGGCTATTATATTATGGTATGCAATAGGAAAATATTTATGTCCAAAATTCTTCAAAGAGCCCTTATTTCACATGAAAAAAAGACCTATGAGATTCTGTGTTTCTTCATTCTATAATCTCATTATAAATGGAGTAAGACGGCTTGACACAGGGCTTCTCTGTGTCTGAGTAAACCCACAGCGAAAAATAACATTTGCCATTACACAAGCTTTAAATTAAGGGAATATTGCGGGTTCAATACGTATTTAAGCTCAACCAACAGCATTTGTGGCATAATATTGATTACCATAAAAAATTATTTTGACTTGCTCCTAACTTTTCTTTAAAAATAGAAAAAAAAATCTGGGCTCCAGTGAGGCACTTGTGAAGGAAGTGAATGCGGCCAATTTGTAGACGTTAAAATACATAAAATAAAATGTTTCAAAAGTATAGCCACAAGACGCAAGCAATATGTGTGTTTAGTGTGATCAAAATCGCTCGCAACCTTTCTGTGAAAAGTTATTACAATTTTAAACTTTGTTGTCATGACAATGTCAACAAAACCTAAAGCTTTAAACAACTTTACAGCTCAAATAATACATGAGTTTTAACAGAAGAATTAATGTGTGCTTTTGTAAAATTCTAAGCTTCACATTTCTGCCTTAAACCCTCCGAATATAGGGCACATTCACTTCTATTGTAAGTTCCTCAATGTAACTGTAATTTTTGAAATTTGTTTTAAAGGAGGGACGAGTCAAAATAATGTTTGTGGTAATCAACCTTTTGCCACAAATGCTGTCGATTGAGCTTATCTTGTATTGAACCGGTATATTAATTTAAAGTGAATCTGGTGCGCTTTGCGTTACTAGAATCCTAGTTTATATTTTCACTGGAATATGGAGCGAACCTCTGCAGCTTTTCATGTCTGTTTCGTAAGTGGTTAATCTTTCTGAGCTCTTCAGGAGCTGCACTCAGTGCAGTACGTGGTGTGGCTTAGTGAGTTCAATTGAATGAGACACTCAAATGCGCAATTCATTCTCCTTTTTGGAAAGTAAAATGTGATTGGAATTTAGAGTGCACAATAATCAAAGTTATCTCTAATAGCCGCAGTTAGATCAAATAACCGAGATCAGATTTATTTAATAATCACGACAGAAATTACTAAACAAAAATAACTGGATATGCAGGGAGTTCCAAAAGTCTTGGACTGTCATCGCAAATCTAGGACTTTTGTTGATGTGTTTAACGTTTTCGCTTAAAATGCTGAGAAAACCAAGTAAACCATTCATAGATTAATTTCCTCGAAAATGAAGAAATCCGTAAAGCTAAAGTATGTCACCAATTCAGTGTTAATATACTTTGTCCCATCCCAGCTTAATTCGAAGCGACAATTCTAAGTAAGCCATGCATGATTAATTTTCTCAAAAATAGCAAACAATGCGTCTCTATGGCACTATAAAAATTCCTGTGTTTGTTTTGAGTGACCCGCTTAATGTTAATTAAACCAATGACGTGAGTTGGGGGAGGAACTATCTGAACAACAGTAGATGAGGGGCATGTTCGGAAAGCTGTTTTGAAAACATTGTTTATTTTTGCAATTCTATTTGATGACGCTAATTTCGCACAAATTTAATCTTCACTATTTCTAGGTCAATAATCAAATGAAAACAAATTTGTTTTTCTTCTTTGTACTAAAGGCCAGATTTCATTACTTCCATTGAAGCACACAAGATGCTCTGTGAAACATTTTCAAATCATGATGAGATAAATATGGATCATAAGGTTTTGCACTTGAGAAATTCATGTCATTAAAACGAACAGGGGACAAAATACCACCTTATCAGCCAAATCGCATATAATAAAATGTATAATAAAACATTTTGTTAAATTAGAAAGCTAGTGGTCTCAGACTTTTGAACCCCGCAACTTATAAATAGGTTTTACATTTACGCTCTTGGCAGATCCCTTCTTGTCAAAGAGACTCAGACACAAATACATACACATACAAAAAAGGTAACTGTATGGCAGCTGTTGTTAGTCTGTATTAGATGGCCCCCCATGTTCTGACCTTCTGTTGCTCTCTGATGCTGTTCTAATGTGCTCCTCATCTGCTTTTCATGAATATCATTTAGATCAGCCATTATCTCAGTCTTTACCTGTTAACACATAAGAAAAGATAATATACTAAAGAGAATGTAAATATAACAGTGATTGAGTGCCTTTTTATCTGAACTAACAAAAGTCACATTTTGTGGAAACCATATACTACAAAGCCCAGCACATGTACTGAAAAAAAGAAAGCACAAGTACTGAACAAATACAAAAATGACATCTTTTGTTCCCCCTTGTTAAAACAAGTTGTGTTCCACAGTATATTTAAACACAAAAACCAGCCCTCTTCACAGGGTAATGAATAACATCCCTCCCTGCAAACAGATTTAGCTTTGTTAGCCAGAGGTTACCACAAGGACAGATGTACCAAAGCACTGATTCCAAAGCCCTGTTCAGACATAAAAACAAATAAGCACAGAATTTGCCATGTTGCTGGCATGGCTTGTTTATTACCATGGACAACTCCATAATACATAACCTGCTGACATAATCTGGGAAGAAGACTAGTCTTTCTTGATTAGCTTTTAACTTGAAGCTACATGAACATAAGATATGTGTTCCATTCACAAGACAGAAAAGATAAAGAGCATGATGGGGTATGCAGATGAGGCTTTTTTAAAAAAAAAAACTCAGAGGGGAATGAGTCTGTTCCTTACACGAATGCTATTATGACTTCATAAAACTTGGAATATGGCGCACAAGTCGTACGGAACACTTCTTTGAAATTTAAATTTAGTTTATTAAGTTCTCATTTATTTACATTACAAGGAAAAGAGTGGACATTATATTCTTTAAAAATGCAACTTTTGTGTTCCACTGAGGAAAGTGTCATGCGGGTTTGGGATGAGACAGTTTTTGAAATGTACAAAGTAGTATAAAAAGCTTTTTGAAATTTGGGATGCACCGATATGAAATTATATATATATATATATATATATATATATATATATGAAGGATCTGCTGTTTATCTTTCATTGTGGCTCTTTAAAATTTTGCCCTGTCCTGCGTTTAACTGATCCAATCCATGTTCAATGGAAATTGTTTATTTTTTTTTTTAAATGATAAAAAGCTTTTTATACTACTTTGTACATTTTAAAAACTGTTATTTGATGACAAAATAAGGTAAGTTACTAAATATTAGTATTGGTCTATAGTTTTGTCAAAATCTGTATTGGCCAAAAAGTTTCATATCGGTGCATCCCAAATTTCACATATATATATATATATACACATATATATATACACACACACACACACACACACACACACACACACACACACACACACACATATAGGATATATAATGTCTACACAGCCCTATTAAAATGCCAGGTTCTGGTGATGTAAATGAATGAGACAAAGATAAATCATGTCAGAACTTTTTCCACCTTTACTGTGAACAATTCAATTGAAAAACAAACTGAAATCTTTGAGGGGGGGAAAAAAAAAAAAAAAAAAAACACAATAACCTGGTTGCATAAGTGTGCACACCCTTAAACTAATACTTTGTTGAAGCACCTTTTGATTTTATTACAGCACTCAGTCTTTTTGAGTCTATTAGCATGGCACATCTTGACCAATATTTGCCCACTCTTCTTTGCAAAAGTGCTCCAAATCTGTCCGATTGTGAGGACATCTCCTGTGCACAGCCCTCTTCAGATCACCCCACAGACGTTCAATTGGATTCAGGTCTGGACTCTGACTGGGCCATTCCAAAACATTAATCTTCTTCTGGAGAAGCCATGCTTTTGTGGATTTGGATGTGTGCTTTGGGTCGTTGTCGTGTTGAAAGGTGATCTTCCTCTTCATCTTCAGCTTTCTAACGGATGCCTGAAGGTTTTGTGCCAAAATTGCCTGGTATTTGGAACTGTTCATAATTCCCTCCACCCTGACTAAGGCCCCAGTTCCAGCTGAAGAAAAACAGCCCCAAAGCATGATGCTGCCACCACCATGCTTCACTGTGGGTATGGTGTTCTTTAGGTGATGTGCAGTTTTGTTTTTGCGCCAAACATACCTTTTGGAGTTGTGGACAAAAAGTTCAACCTTGGTTTCATCAGACCATAACACATTTTCCCACGTGCTTTTGAGTGACTTGATGTTTGTTTTTGCAAAAGAAAAGGCTTCCGTCTTGCCACCCTACCCCATAGCCCATTCATATTAAGAATATGGGAGATTGTTGTCACATGTAGCACACAGTCAGTACTTGCCAGAAATTCCTGCAGTTCCTTTAATGTTGCTGTAGGCCTCTTGGAAGCCTCCCTGATCAGTTTTCTTCTCGTCTTTTCATCAATTTTGGAAGGACGTCCAATTCTTGTTAATGTCTCTGTTGTGCCATATTTTCTCCACTTGATGATGACTGTCTTCACTGTGTTCCATGGTATATCTAATGCTTCATAAATTCTTTTGTACCCTTCTCCTGACTGATATCTTTCAACAATGAGATCCCCCTTGTGCGTTGGAAGCTCTCTGCGGACCATGGCTTTTGCTCTGAGATGCAACTAAGACAAAATAACTGAATGAAAAGTGAGCTGATATATTATAACTAAATTGAACCAAAAAGAGATCTGAATCCTGTCTTAGACAACTAAGACAGGAAAATCCTACTAGAACAGCTGAACTTTATTTGTGATTAATCAGAGTCACTTTAAATGATGGCAGGTGTGTAATGACTTCTATTTAACATGAGTTTGAATGTGATTGGTTAATTCTGAACACAGCCACATCCCCAGTTATAAGAGGGTGTGCACACTTATGCAACCAGGTTACTGTAAGTTTATTACAGTAATAAGTATTACCCCCCCCCCACACAAAGATTTCAGTTTGTTTTTCAATTGAATTGTTCACATTATAGGTCACATTAAAAGTGGTTCTGACCTGATTTATCTTTGTCTCATTCCTTTACATCACAAAAACCTGGCATTTTATCAGGGGTGTGTAGACTTTTTATATCCACTGTATACACACACACACTGACTAAATATCAAAGCATGATGATTGATTTTAAACAATATTATTTTGTTCTTCTAAAACATTTTTGCAGTCACATCTGCATCACAAATTTATATTATGCATATGTCGGGCAATTCCACAGAAATGTCAACCACAACAAAATAAAGTTAACCAAAAGAACAAAATGCCATTTTGAGTTCTGTCGTGCTATAATGGATAATGCCAAACACACTGCTAAAGGGCACCGCTTGCTTACACAATGCTGACTTCAGTCAGTGCTTAATCACTGAACGCAGTCTATTTTTTTTTTTTTAAGCTTTCAAGGTTTAGTAATCGTGCAAGACCATATTGTGATTTCAATCTTAACTCAATCAATTGTGTAGCCTTAATGGATACCATACCAATGTCAAAGTTGGCTGGTTTCAAAGCATTTTGGATGGGTTTTACCGCATCATGTATAGGCAATATAGGTGTGCTGCTTTCTCAACTGTCATGTCTGTAACAATGTTTTTTCTTACCATAGTAATTAGGGCTGCACGATTATGACAAAAATTATAATTGTCAATTATTACCCTTGTAATTGTAATTGAGATTATTAATTATGATTAATAGAATTTATATTGAATGATGTTTTGAATTTCTTTATACCATTGTTTGAAACAACTGCATGCCATATTTTTTATATACAAATAAAAAGCAAGCTGATAACACACTTCCTGAAAAACTTATTACTTTTCTATAAATTACACTTTCCAAAGGAGAACTCTTGGCAGGAATGCACAAATATTTTTGTGCCAACATGTAGTGTTGGGAATTGCTTTCACCAGACCAAAGGATCCTCCTCACTATCAACAGCAGCAGAGAGAATTTAAGACTGTCACTCAGCAGTTATGGCCATGTCTTGAAGACTGGAGTGAAAAGATGATGATGCTGGTCTCTGGTCCTCATCCACTTTAAAGAAACTACCTCAAGGACTTCTATATCCTGCCATGGATGGGACAAGGTGTCTGACTTTTTTGTCCATGGACAGAATACAAGAAATGGCACTCTATTGCACCCTGGCAATAATTGCTTGTTTTGATCCCCACCTTGTTGGACACTCAGTCTTGAGTTTGTGTTCAGGTAACACAATCTCTTTCTGGGCCTCGGACAAGGCCCTCCAAGCACACGTTCAAAAAATTAACGTGACATGATATGAAACATAAGACATGCAGCAGTGGATGATCAGGTAAGGATACGCCTACATGCCCATGATTTGCCTCTAACAACGTAACATGCTCTAAACAGACCGCAAATGGACATCTTTTAATGATTACATAATCGTGGTACCCGTAATCGCGATTAGAAAATCGATTAATTGTGCAGCCCTAGTAGTAATGTTCTTAGTGCCATCCTTTATATATTAGGTAGCTATCATCATTTCTGGATTGTGCATTTGAATCACAGAGTTTTTACAAAGTGTGATGATAATTAATTATAAATAAACAATAATTTTTCACATTGGCGTTTATGCTTAAATTATTTGCTGATGGTTTTAATTTGGTCAATAATTGGCCAATATATCGGAGCATCCCTAGAGGAAATGTGTGAATTCTGTAAATATTGCCAGAGTTTTCATTTTTGAGTGAACTATTGCTTTAAACTAAAGGGGTTCTCTACCTTGTCTGTAATGCTATGGACCAACGTGCAAATGTCTCCAGGATGGTCCTTGAGGAGCTTGTCTCTCTCATGGTCTCCTGAAGCCCTCAAAACTGCATGTAGTATCTTTAGCTGCCGATCATAAGTCTCCAATTGATTCTCCAAGCCAGTGTTCTGCTCGTCAGATGAGAGTATACCTAGCAGAGAACAATTAAACATTACAATATTTGCTCTAGGGTACATCTGAAACAATATCTCCATGAATGCAAGCCAGGATCGCTCAGGGCCAGGAACAAAAGAGCTTGAACAGGTCCATGCAACCCAACATTACCACAACCAAACCTTGCACTTACATCAACATGCTTCACAATGAATTCATGCAATATTCAAAAAAACGTACATACACAAGATAAGTACACATTAATACATAATAACTGTAGCTTATGCGTTTGGATCTACAAGTTCTAAACAAGCATTTGAGGCTTCAACTGGGACATTATGAAATACTCTGCACACATTTGATCATGACATGCTGTTAGATAGTTAGAATGGTTTATAAAATGTTTTTATTGCAAAGAACCCTGTGTTCAGAATATTACCAAATGCATTTGCATAATATGATTCAGAGAATCCACTTACCATCTTTAAGGCCGATGACCTCCTTAATTTGCTTATCACCTTCTTTTACATAGTTTTTCTTCTGAATGAAGAGAAATAAATGATTAATTTATTGCACTGAAACCAAAGCTAGCAGACACAGGGTCAATAATTCAAAAACTAGGAGACAAACTCGTCATGGTCTACACATGCAACACATTACATTTAAAAGAGGTGTCATATACATTTATATTTGTTACATTCCAAACCAGTCTTACTTAACCAGTGAGAAATGAACTTGAGATTGCACAACCATGACATCATCTATAAATCATTCGCAGTAACACGGCACCCTTTAAAAACTTGACTCATTTTTCCTCAGTATGTAACATTAAGCAAGTTAAATGTCGAGATATTTCTCAAACAGCAGCATTTGTGGCATAATGTTGATTATTACAAAGAAATCTGGGTTCCAGTGGGGCACTTATATTGGATTAGAGTTGGGATACTCGAGCTTAGACTCGGACTAGAGTCCGAGTCACGAGTCCAATTATAATGGACTTGTCACAGACTCTGATGCAGTTATACCCAGACTTGACTCGGACTCGAGCCTTTGGGACTCCAGAGTCCATAACATTTGTGATGCAATGAAAAAATAAAATAAAACAGAAATTAATGAACAAAACTCTGTCTGCATGCAGCTGTATTAGCCCCTGAAGTCGTAGACATAGCCAGAGTTGGTTCACAGTGTATAAGCAAACACACACATACACACTCATCAGTCAACCAATACGCTTGAACGTTACTACAGAGACTACTGTATAACATCAACTACCGAGGTGGCTGGCACAACAAAAAAATAAAATTAATTATTTTTAAGCATAACGTATCTACATGTGTAGGCTTCTGTAGTCTCTTGTGGTCTATAATAGCTTGATGAATTAACAGTAATTTTAAATAGTTGGGGAATAAAACATTATTGCTAAAGCAGACAGCAACCCTAAACAGATAAACAGCACCTATTTATTATTGATTGACTATTTTCAAAGCATTGATGAGCTGCTTAAAATACTTTGTTACAGCATTTGTCCACCATTCACAACATTCAACCATGCACAAAATATTAGGATATTTTGGGCAGTGAATGTTTTGTTTATAATTTAATTATAGACTATAAAATAAATGTATTATTTAATGATAGAGTTTGTGTATGATGCTACACTTTAGATTTTTAAATGAACAAAGATTAATTTAATTGGTTATGAAGTTTTATTTTAAATGTTTATTGAATTTTTATGGTAAACCCCCGGGTAACTTATGCACGTCTTTTTTGTTTGCCTATATCTCTGACACTTTTGAAGGACAATTCTGTAAATTTATGACTCTATTATTATTCTCCATGTTTTTTCATTTAAAGAAGAGCTCAATTAAATTTTTGATTCAGAAAGAAATCTCAGTATAGATGATTATTTCTTTAGATAGGGATCATTTTAAATAAAACTAAATTAACATTCAAAGCAATTTTCCCTGGTTGTAATGACTGACGCAGCTTTCACTTTTAGTCCATGTTTGAGTGGAGGGGAAAAAGCAACAAGTAATTTAAATGTGGGTCTGCATGATTATGACAAAAAACATTATTGTTGATTATTTCGATTATTAGAATTTACATTGAATGATGTTTTGAATTTCTTTATACCATTGTTTGACGCAACTGCATGCCATATTTTATATACAAATAAAAAGCAAGCCAATAACACACTTCCTGAAAAAAACTTTTATTGTTTTTCTATAGCATTAAGCCACAAAAGTCAACTACACATTGGTTTGGTTTCTTCTTTAAATAAAAAAATTCTAAAGCAAAAATATGCATGGTATAGTAATATTATCTAAAATAAAAACAATGAAAAACTCTTAACATGTGGAAAGAAAAAACCCCACAGAGTTTGCCTTATCAAGTATTTTGGCCTAAAACACAAACCATAAAAACACCAAGTTTTCAGGAATGAACAATACGAAGTTCCAATGGTTTGACACAAAAGATTTTTTACCAGGAAAACAAGCCAGTCCAAACTTTCAGGCTTTAGGGATGCACGCAAACAAGTCACAATGTTTCCTCCAGTGCTAAATACTCTTTCTGAGGGAGAACTCTTGGCAGGAATGCACAAATATTTTTGTGCCAACTTGTAGAGTGTTGGGAATTGCTTTTTATGTTCCTTCCACCAGACCAAAGGATCCTCCTCACTATCAACAGCAGCAGAGAGAAATTAAGACTGTCGCTCAGCAGTTATGGCCATGTCTTGCAGACTGCAGTGAGAAGATGATGATGCTGGTCTGTGGTCCACTTTAAAGAAACTACTCAATGTATTTTGGTCTTCTTTAGTGATGGTGCATTTTGGTCATCTGCTTCCTCACTCAGTCACAGATGGTTGAGGCTTTTAATAAACCAAAGGCAAAAATGTAGTTTCACTCATAAAAGATAATGTGATATATAGGGTTGCACCGATACTACTTTTTCTCTTCCAATCCAATATCGGAAATCTCAGTATCGGCTGATACGGATCCCAATCCGATTCCAGTGTTGTTTTTTTGCATAATCAGTTTAGAATATATTTATATTATTGTGTGAGCTCTTTAATATGTAAAGAAACGCAAACCTCTAACTACACATTATTTTATAATAAATGTATAGCTTATGAAGAATAACTTTATTGTTAAATAGTAAACTGGATAATGTAGCAGCAAAATTAACAGTAATTCCAGTATAAGTCTTTAGTAGGTTGTATTTTTTTGTAAAAAAAAATAAAAAAATATTCAGCTTGTATCTGGACTTTCAGGATTCTGTAAACAAATTCTAATAATAATATAATAGTAATATATCTCAATCGCACACCTTTAACTTTCAAACTCTCATGCTTTTATTTTGACATACTGAACTCTCCAGGAAGTCCTATATGTGTCTGTTTGTAGGCAATTTCACAGTAGTTTAAATCGATTCTTCAAATTCTGGTAAAATGCACCTCTGGTGCCATTCTAAACGCATATTATAAGTGAACTGAACTTTTGAGCATCTACATCTAAGATGTTGTTCGTGTGTAGCGCTCAAATGTTGCGCAATGCGTGAAGGCTAAAAATAGCCGCAAGTGTGTAAACAGAGCAGCACCATTCACTGACGAGCTGGAGCTGTGTGTGCATTTTATATATTTACTTATTAAACACAGCCTTTCGTGATTCACAGAGCTATTGCACATCTTCAAGTGGCTTTGATTAAAATACACGAGTCATATGAACTACTTTAATTGTGTTTTTATGGTTCTTTTATGTAATTTTTTGAGCTTGACAGTAACGAACATGACTAACACACAGTATCGGATTTGGATTGGGCTCATCAGACCGATACCAAATCCGTCTAAATGCTTCAGTATCGGAGCCAATACCGATCGGTTGTATCAGATCGGTGCATCCCTAGTCATATACTACTACAGGAATGCCTATTTATGTTAAATTAATACTGAAAATGGCCCAAACAAAATTATATTAGCCTACATGGCACGGCCAACCTACAATTATAATTACCTTCATGACTGTAGATATTGATGCCATTTCAGTTCTCAAACTAATCTTGAGAGCTTCAACTCTGTCTTCATTGACATACTTAAGCTTGAATCTGGGATCAACAACAGAAGCCATGTCAAGTACCTCTTCGGTCACTGGATCATCATACTTCTTATTCAGGTAGTCCAGGATCTTCCTCTTGATGCATTTTGAGTTTTCTGTTTGTTGAACAAGTGAAGAACAAGCTTCACATATGATACGTTTACATATTGCTCTCCTGAAAGAGCATCAGTGAATTCAGTAAGAGGAGAAAGGGAGTTGTTGTCTGCCTCAGGTACTTCTATATCCTGCCATGTGGGGACAAGGTGTCTGACTTTTTTGTCCATGGACAGAACACAAGAAATGGCACTCTGTTGTTCCAGCACCCTGGCAATCATTGCTTGTTTTGATCCCCACCTTGTTGGACATACCCTCTTGAGTTTGTGTTCAGGTAACTTAAGCTCTTTCTGGGCCTCGGACAAGGCCCTCCTTCATCTCCAGCTACAGGAGAAGCACCCCACAACCTTTTTGCACATATTCAGTGCACGGTCAATTCGTCCATCTTTCAAAGCATTTTCTAAAAAATGTACAAAAAAAAAAAATACATTTTATTTACAATTAAACAGACTCAATTTCAAATTACAGTAACATTTATATTATAGTTGCCAAAACATGTTTATAGTGATAGTTTAATCATCAAATAACATCATTACAATACACAGAAGTTATACTGAAGTTGTTTCATGCTACTGTTCTATCAATAAATGCATTATAATTGCAATTTATGGGCTTACATAGCATTGCTGTCAAACGATAACAATATTATTGCCTATATCATGGTTTTTCAAATCCAGTCCTGCCCCCTCCCAGAACGTCTTAGACGTCTCACTATTTAACACTAAAAAGCTAATGAGTTGAATCAGGTGTTTTAATTAGCGAGTCATCTAAACCTTTGTGGGAGGGTGGTGTCCCCAGGACAGGAGTTGGAAAAACCCTGGACTGTTAGACAAGTACATAAGGGTATTGCATTGGCATAATAATAGTATGTGTACATTTATTGGATAAATGTTATAATATTCTTAAGTAATTCCAGGCTACTCACCAATTGCTAGGTGCAGCCTGTGCCCAAAACACTGGAGTCTGGTCCATTTATTAATAGCAACGGCATTCACTATTTCCTGCGTTGTCTTTAGGGATGCAGACTTGTTGCTCCTCCTTTAAACCCCAGGCAGCCACCATCTCTTTCAATCCATGAGCAAATCACAATCACATCCCCAGAGTGATCTTGTGGAAAATAGGATGTTTGCAAGCATCTGCTTTTCATTTGAAACTCATCATCGATGTAATTAACTGTTAAACTGATAAATGGTTCCATAGTTCTACTCGACCATAAATCAGTCGTGGTGGAATAGCACACAATTTTTTGCAGATCTGCATGCCTTCCCGGCATTTTGAATAAAGTGAAGGTAGGGCAACTTGAGAAAAATGACTGCGGGAGGGGATGACATCTCTCTTTTCCAGTGTGTTTATGAGCTTTATAAACCCTGCATTGTAAACCGTATTAATTGGCGCCATGTCTTTTGCAATGAAATAGGTTATCGCTTCAGTTATCTCCATTTGCCTTTAAGAACCTGCCAGGTACGGGGAAGCACTAAAAAATTATTCCATGATGGGTTTCTGTGTAGAAGTTCTCGCGTGACTTGGTGCTTTTTCCTTCATGCCAAAACACTCCTTATATTGCACTCTGTGGTTGAATTTTAGATGGTTGAATAAATTTGTGGTGTTGCATGATGGTGCAGAAACAGTTTGCCGACATAATTTACACAGTATAATGCACTGCTTGACATCATCGCTAGTGAATCCAAAATAATTCCACACCATAGATGATGCTTTATTTTCGGTACTAATGTTTGATTCTGATCAACACTTTGCAAGTTGTTGGATATTTCTTTATCAGCGCACATTCACGAAATGAACATGACATGATATGAAACGTAAAACAAGCAGCAGTGGATTATCAGTTAACGAAACGCTTACACGACCGTGATTCGCCGCTCACAATGCAACATGCTCCAAACAGACCGCAAGTGGACATTTGTAATCGTGACTTTTAACGATTACGTAATCGTGGCGCCCATAATCGCGATTAGAAAATCGATTAAATGTGCAGCCCTAGTTGAAGGACAGTTTTGTCTTCATCCACCTAAAGCATAAATTTCCTTCTGAAACCATTTTGAAGTTCAGCAGGATACTGATCCTAAATGTATATATGAAATGCAGCAGGGGTGTTTCAGGGTTTTTCTTAGTTGTGAAGTTTTAAAATGAGCTTAAAATATTGATTAAGTTTACGGTTACAATTTTAATTCAGTTTCATTTGGACTCGGCCTGTTATGGACTCGAACTTGAGTCCAACTTGGCCCCCTTTGACTCGATTGTTTAAACACTCAGACTCGACGAAGGTGGACTCGAACCCAACACTAGTTAAAATACACATTATTTCAAATGAATAATTAAATATTTTAACAAGCGCTGAAAGTCAGGAACGAGAACACTTTCATAAATCCACAGGGAGTAAAGAATGAGCCACTCCAGTGTGAATTTTTTAAGATTTCTGAAGGTCGGCGCTGTTCACAGGTGATATTTTTCTAAGCTTACTTGCAAAACATCTGCCGAGATATACCCACACCACATCAGACACTCAGAGTGCAATATGTCTCTCCTCTGAGAGCAAAAACTACATCTTTTGTTTGCATTTCAGGTTAGAAGATCAGCAATTGATTATTATTATTATTATTAT